>CAMTDV010000008.1:30154117-31404117 GCA_947069175.1 Scalesia atractyloides
TTGGATCAATTCTGGACCAGTGATTTGAGCTTCCCCAATTTCGTGCCAACATACTGGAGATCGGCACTTACGACCATATAAGGCTTCAAAACGTGCCATGCCGATGCTTGAATGATAGCTGTTGTTGTACGAAAATTCAACTAATGGTAGGTGGGCGTCCCAATTTCCCTTGAAGTCTATGACACATGCTCGCAGCATATCTTCAAGGGTTTGAATGGTGCGCTCAGATTGTCCATCAGTTTGAGGATGATAGGCGGTACTGAGATCTAGTCGCGTACCATAGCGGATTGTACTGCTTGCCATGTTCGGGAAGTGAAACGACCATCACGATCAGAAATAATGCTTAATGGTACCCCATGTCGGCTTACGATTTCGCTGATATAAATACGAGCAAGTTTTTCGTTCTTGAAATCTTCGCGGATAGGAATAAAGTGAGCTGATTTTGTAAGTCGGTCAATAACTACCCATATAGTGTCATACCCACCAGAAGTGCGAGGTAACCCGGTAATGAAATCCATGGTTATATTTTCCCACTTCCATACAGGTATTTCAGGTTGGACCAGAAGTCCTGAGGGTCTTTGGTGTTCAGCTTTCACCTTGGAACAGGTAAGGCACTTGGAAACAAAAACAGCAATATCCTTTTTCATTCCAGGCCACCAATAGGTATATCGTAGGTCTTGATACATCTTATCGGCTCGTGGGTGTATAGAGTATCGCGTTTTGTGAGCTTCCTTGATAAGAGTTTCGCGAAGATTGTTGTGGTTAGGAATCCAGATACGATCTAGGTAGTGCAGAATACCGTCAGATTTAGTTTCAAATTTTAACTCAGCTCCACAGGACATCTCCTTTCGTACATCATCTTCCGTTATCGAAACGTGTTGGGCTTCTCGAATTTGATCTTTAATGTCGGTTATAATTTGCGAACATAGAAGACGAATGGAGTTCGCATAACCCTTTCGACTAAGTGCATCAGCCACCACATTTGCTTTACCAGGGTGGTATCTAATTTCACAGTCGTAGTCATTTAGAAGTTCGACCCATCTTCGTTGCCTCATGTTTAACTCCTTTTGATTGAAGATATGTTGAAGACTCTTGTGGTCAGGGTATATTTCACACTTAGTACCATAGAGATAATATCTCCATATCTTAAGAGCGAACACAACGGCTCCAAGTTCTAGGTCATGAGTGGTGTAGTTCTTTTCATGCGTCTTGAGTTGTCTCGAAGCATAAGCTATAACTTTTCCTCTTTGCATTAGAACGCAGCCTAATCCTTGCCCTGACGCGTCGCAATAGACCACAAAATCATCACAACCTTCAGGAAGAGTGAGGATTGGTGCATCACAAAGTTTTTGTTTAAAAGTTTGAAAGGCTTCTTCTTGCTCGGGTCCCCATATGAAAGGTTTTCCCTTATGAGTTAAAGCCGTGAGTGGTACAGCTATGCGTGAGAAGTTTGAGATGAATCGACGATAATAACCAGCCAAACCAAGAAAAGATCTTACTTCAGTTGGTGTACGTGGAGCTTGCCATTCTTGTACCGCTTTGATCTTTGAGGGGTCGACATGTATTCCCTTATCATTGACTACATGTCCGAGGAATTGCACCTCTTTTAACCAGAATTCACATTTGGAGAATTTGGCGTAAAGCTTTTCCTTCTCTAGAAGTGCAAGGATGAGTCGAAGATGACGCTCATGATCAGATTTAGACTTTGAATAAATAAGAATGTCGTCGATGAAGACTATAACAAATCGATCAAGATAAGGTTTGCAGACTATGTTCATTAGGTCCATGAAGACAGCTGGTGCGTTGGTTAAACCAAATGGCATGACCATGAATTCATAATGTCCATAACGAGTTCGGAAAGTAGTCTTTGGGACGTCTTCTTCATGTACTCTAAGTTGATGATAGCCCGATCGAAGGTCGATTTTTGAAAAGCAATTGGCACCTTGAAGTTGGTCAAGAAGATCATCAATGCGTGGTAAAGGATAGCGATTCTTGATTGTTAATTTGTTGAGCTCTCTGTAGTCGATGCACATACGAAACGATCCATCTTTCTTCTTTACAAAAAGGACAGGTGCACCCCAAGGCGATGAGCTAGGACGTATGAATCCCTTGTCAGTCAACTCTTGTAATTGACTGGCTAACTCTTGCATTTTAGAGGGGGCTAGCCTATAAGGAGATTTTGCAACTGGTGTAGCACCAGGTATAAGATCAATACGGAATTCGACGTCTCTAACTGGAGGAAGTCCTGATGTCATCAGGAAAAAACTTGTGGGAAATCTTTTACTACTGGAATGTCTTCGAGTTTCTTCTCCATGGTCCCCTTTTTGATGATATGAGCTAAAAACGCGACATAATTTTTGCGAAGGTATTTTGAGCTTGAAGACAAGACATTAAGCTGAGCCCTTTTGACGAGGTTTCTCCAAAGATTCGAAGAGTCTGACCGTTTGAAAGAGGAATACGTATAAATTTTTCGCGACATACAACTTCTGCCTGATGTTGACTGAGCCAGTCCATACCAATTATGATATCGAAACTTCCCAGCTTCATAGGAATAAGGTCGACTGAGAATTCGTGGTCGTTTAGGGTAAGTGTACAGTTGCGTATAATAGTGCTTAATGAAACTGTTTTCCCGTCAGCAACTTCTACCGTTATGGATTCCATGAGCTTATCCCGATTTTGGTTTAAGATAGGTTCAAATTCTAAAGACACAAAACTTCTATCCGCACCAGTATCAAATAACATAGATGCATATCTACCATTTATAAGGAACGTACCGTTAACCACATTGCCGTCGGCCCTAGCCTGATTAGCGTTGATATTGAAAGCTCTTCCTCTTGCAGGTGGAGGAGCTTGGTTCGCTTGATTCACTGGGTTGGCTTGAGCTTGAGCATGAATAATGTTTACCAACCTTGGACAAGTGTTTCTGAAATGGCTTGGGTCTCCGCAATTGTAGCAAGCCCGCATAGGTTGGCCCATAGGATAATTGGGTTGGTAATATGTTTGGGCTAGGTGTTGGGTGGGTGGATATAGTAGGGGTTGTTGGGCTTGACCCATTATTTGTTGGTGGGTTTGGGTTGAAGGCTGGTGGCGGTTTGTTCGCTGAGGCATGCGGCAGGTTTGAACAGTATGACCTGCGTGACCGCAGCCGGTGCAATATTGGCAAGGATGCTCAGGAGAATGGTGATATTGGCAACGGTTGCATTTTGGTAACGGGCCAGTGTAAGGTCTTCTGTATGGTGCGGGTGAAGGAGCGACTTGGGTAATGGGTGCAGCAGGAATTGGGAGGTTGGTTTGTGTAACGGCGAAGTTTCTGGTGTTGCGCTTCCTCTTGTTAGCAAACTTAGAGGAAGAGATGGGATGGTTTGAAGGTTGACCCTCAACAGGGGCTTTCTTTTTCTCTTCTTTGAACTTCCCGTTGCGAATTCGATTCTCGGTCAGTTCAGTTGCTAGCTCCATAGCAGCCTCAAGTGTTACCGGTGAAGTGCTGAGGACTGAATCTTGTATTTTCGAGGGAAGTCCTCGAATATAATGCTCAATCAGACGATAAGTTGGGGTGAACAAATTTGGAACCATTTGGTTTAACTCCAAGAACCTCCTTCTGCTTTAGAGCATGAAATTCATCCTCCAACTTTTTAATTTCACTCCTAGGACAGAAACGCCTAGTCATGATTTCCCTTAACTCCTCCCAAGTTAAGGCCATTGCATCTTCAGTTCCCCTCTTCCCTTTCTCAGTATTCCACCAAGTGAGAGCTACCCCAAATAGTCTCCCGGTGGCGTATCGAACCTTGCGATCCTCAGGACAATCGCAATTGAGGAAGGTGTTTTCCATTTCCTCGAACCAGTGGAGGAGAGCAGTGACACCTTCGGTCCCCTCAAATTTAGGAGGATCACAAGATTTGAAATGTTTGTAAGAGCACTTGCTGGTAGGAGGGTTTTCGATGTTTCGGTCATGTTGTTGGGGAGGGTTAGTAGGATTTGTAGCGAGGGCTTGTTGTACTTGGACCACAATGTCAGGCAGTATCGTGGCCATTTGTTTCGCGATTTGTGTGGCCAAGCGTTCCTGAGACCTTCCTGATCTTTTACCCCTTCGTTGTTGTTTGGACGACATCTACAGGAACATACATGAGAAGATTGTGAGTTTATGGTGTCTTTTTAGGTGTCATGTGTCTTTAAGAAAATGAAAATAACATAAATATCAATAATGCAACTACATCCATAGGATGTCTTGGGTTTGCTCATGTTGGGCCTCAAATGTCCCCCATACCTTCACCTATATAGTCATGTGGGCCTCATGGCTATTGGCTTGGTAGGATTCACATTAGTATTGGCAATTTAACACTCGCATCACCCGAATGCAAACCACAAAATATGTTCATGAGATGTTTGGTCGGAACGTGTCCAGGTGTAGACACAATGACAACTCAAAGTGGGGTTAGCTCACACGACGTTTGGTATAGCATGCTTTGGCCTAATAGGTACTTCGTACTCTCATCGTTAGTCCCCAGGTAGGCAAACTGGTCCTTCATTTTGGATTTATACGAATGCCAGCCTAGACAGGACGTTCCGACTACCGGTACTGGTACCCTTCCAGTTACTATATGCCCGTCATGAGAACTCACTTTGATGAGATTTGAAAACACAAAAATCATTGTAAAAGCAATCATGATGTGGTGTGTGCTTTCATGGATGTGATATGTTATGAGTATATGATTCATGATAGGCATTATATGATAATACATACTTATGAACATGCTTGCATAATATTGAATGTAACATTTAACATAAAACATATAAACATCATGAAATTTGACATGTAACACACAAAAATCTTATAAGTTTCTAATCAACTATAGTATAGGCTCTAAGGGTCTAATAACCTATCCTATATCCCTATAGTCATGGCTCTGATACCAATCTGTCACACCCCGACCAGCAGCGGAATAAGAGTCGGGGCATAATTGGGTTATCACCAAAGCTCATGACATTTACTAATATGTTTCATATTTATTAAAGTCAAAGTTACATTCCAAATAATCCAAACATGTCCATACAATATAAAGAAAATAAACCAAACATAACAATCCCAAACTGTAAATCATTTTATTCTTCTAGTCCAATCCTATGTGTTCCTAGCTGCTGCTGGTTCACCTGTATCATGTGTAAAAAATGGGGGTTTTTGGGTCAACATAAGTTGGCGAGTGAACCTTGTTAGATAAACATTTATTATTGATTTACTTGTTAGTTTATCAATGAAAAATTGTGCATAATCATAAATGAGCAAATGTAAATAATCAAGCAGTGGCAAATAGCAATCACAACTATAACATACAATAACATATGATAGCATACATTAACATACCAACAACATACGATAAATAACATAAATGAACTGTGCGATCAAGGCTCAATCAAACGGAGCCGATCGTATTGCATGTACTGAAAATGAAAATGTCTGTGCGATCAAGGCTCAATCAAACGGAGCCGATCGTATGTGGGCACGCCAGGTTCACGCTCATAATGAAATGGGGAACATGCTCAACGCTCATAATGTAATGGAGAGCGGCGGCCTATGAAATTGCATGTACTGAAAATAATAAATTGCATTTAACGATAACCACACAACAATTGAACAAACTGATTACACATATCCATGATATGATGCATGCACAATGATTTAAATATAATACTTAGCAAGACACATGATACACCCCAAAACGTGATTAAAACGGGGAATTTGTAAGATTCACTCACATTGGGTGCGTTGGTTTGGAGATGGTGAGATGCGCACGAATTGGATGAGTGGAACATCGAGAAATACTAACCTAAATAATAGCGGAAAAATATATTAAATGAGTGGATTTTATTAAGGATTGTAATGAAATTTTTAGATATATTTTTGTGAGTTTAAGGCTATTTTCTATCTTTAAAAATGTTATTTTTAAGTATTTTTAATTGATTTTTAAATTAAATTAAATAAATAAAAAAAAAAAAAAATTGTTTATTTTGCGTTGACCGTTGACCGTTGACTTGTTGACCGGTTCGGTCAGTGGAATTGTTTGCGCCAGGTGAGGTTCGAACTTGTGACCTCCCGTACGCGTGCACGCAGCTCTACCAACTGAGCTACGTGTCTAACCCGAAATAATCTTGTTTTTAATTATATTTATATACTAATTCAGTTTAACCAAAATTCTTTTAATTTCAAAAACATTTTAATTCAACAAACCGGTGCCAGTAACGGGTTTCGAACGCGTGACGTGCGACTTAGTGTTGCACACAGTCCACCGCTGGACTGTGTGTCTAACCTGGTAAATATCTCGGTTTTTATTATACTTAACAACTAACGGGATTAACCCGGTTCAACTTTTATCAAAAAGGCATTTTATTACTTAGAGGATGCGTGTATCAGGGATCGAACTCGTGACGTGTGCGTAATATTTGCACACAGTCCACCGCTGGACTGTGTGTCTAACCCGTTTAAAATAACAATTTTAATTATACTTATAGTGTTATCACAGTCATCTTCTTCATTGAATTTTACAGGCAGTCGATTATACCGTTATATCTTGTGTAGTTCGATTGTTAAACATTGTACAATCTAATATGAAATGGCAGAAACGATAATTAGAAGTGAACATACCGATGAACGGTTTATTTCAGAATTCCGGCGATGTGTCGGTCCCTGTTTTTATGCTCTTCAACTGAACAAGACAATTAACCGTCTTGATTAGCTAATCGTGAAATTGAAGTGATCAGCAAATGTTAACAGAGGGTTTGAATGCGCTTACCGATTCTCAGATGAACATAGAGATTTTCAGAACTTTTCCGGCGAACTGAAATTAGCTGAATACAGTGCCTGAATTCGATTTCAATTGAAAGGTTTAAGTTAGAAATAACCTAACAATTGTTGGACTACAACGTTATTGAAAGAATTACCGTTTTGATGATGAATACGGTTTTCCGGCGAATCTTGAAGAAATTTCCGGCGAACTGATTTAAGCGTTCTGACGGACTGAAAATATGACGAAAGTGAAATGTAATGTTGGTCTGATGTTTCTGAGTCGCGAGAGGGATCTTGAGTTGAAGTAATTGGGACTTTGATTCTTTTCGGTTATAAAAACCGATAATAATGAAAATTGATGTTCAATCACTTCTGAATTGATTAAAATCATCGGTTCATCGGTTATAAACGTGAATGTGCGAGTAATCAAACGATTTGACGATTGAATAGCCGATTTCCATTTCTCAGTTGGCGCAACCGGTTTAACCGAGTTTGTATATAAATGTTATTTGTTTCCTAGAGATAACAGAAAACAACAAGTGGCGGAGTGGTGATGTCTGTGTGTGTTAAGTCTTTGAAATTGTAAACCGGCTGACCCGGGTTCGAGTCCCGGCAGCAGCATTTCTTTTTTATTTATTTTGTTTTCACTTTTTATCAAATATAATTTTTATAGTTTAGTTTGTTTATTAATTATGTATCATTAAAAACCAAAATAACCATAAATACACAACGTGACATTTATAACTTGATATTCGATTACAAAACGGAGCGGGTTTTGGAAACCCGTTTTTGACAAATGTTACCAAAGGTTCCGTTTTTGGGTTTTATAAAAAGGTTTGAATATTGTGACGAATCGGAACAAGGACAGACTCGAACTCGGTATCTCTATGTTCCAAATGCACACAGTCCACCGCTTGACTGTGTGTCTAACCCGAGATATAACCCGTTTTATATTAAATATATACACAAACCTAAAATCGTCTTCTTCGTAAACATTACCCAGAAACCAAAAATCCGACTGTTATCTTTATCTAATCGATTCTGATTGCTGGTTTACGAATTAACGGAATTAAATATGAATGTAAAAAGGTTTTAAAGGTTCATACCCTCCGGAGAACAGCACTTTGACGATTCCAGTGACCAACTCCGGCGAGTTCCAATTTTTCCGGCGAAGCTTGACTTGCGACAGAGGCTTTGCAGGGAGTTGAGGTGAGTGTGGGTGACTTCTGTCTGAGCTCTAGAGGTCTTATTTTAGAGTAAGGCAGAAGGGATGAAACGGATTCGGTTTTCCGACGACTTGCAGAGAATTCCGGCGAGGTGTTCTTGCTGATTAGGGACTTGTAGAGAGGTTAGCGAGTGTGATGAGAGTAGATTCGAGTGAATAAGCGAGTTGGGTTTTCCTGACTGAAGGTATTTTTTTAGTAGAGGTGATTTCAAGTTTTCGGTTATGAAATTCACGGTCCATGAATGAAATCGATTTGAGTTTTCGGTTATAACTGATGTTTATCATCGGTTATACCCATTTGCAATCAATCAAAAAGCGTTTCTTCCATAATTCCCGCGATTTGGTTACAACGAGTGAATTCGGAAACTGAAGTTGCAGGTCTTTTCTTACATAAGTTTTAAGTGTTTTCAATTTTAGCACTAATGTGCGTGTGGCGGAGCGGTGAAAGTTGTGTGGGTTAAAACTTGTGGGTGACCCGGGTTCGAAACCCGGCGTCTCGACAATTTTTTTTAATTTGTTATTTTTTTGTTATTTAATAATTATGTTTTAAAATTCTAATTTGTTTATTAATTATGTATCGTACAAAATTAATTTAAGCATTAAATACGCGACAAAATTTATAACTGATTATTCGGTTTAATAAACGAAGCGGGTTTGGACAACCCGGTTTTTTGACGGATGTTACAATACATCTTATAAAGAACAGAAATATAACAAAAATAACACCATAACTCATAAAAACACCACAACAGTTATATTTTATATTGAAGGCACACATCTTATAAAGAACACCCTAACATTGAATATAACAGAAATAACACCCTAAATATATAAAAACAGAAATAACTTTACATAAGTATATCAATATGGTACTCATATTAAAGATAAAAAAACACTCGTTATTATGGTTTAAATTTTTTTTAAAAAAAAGTTACGTATAAAAAGTTATTGATGTTTAAAAAAGAAGGGGGAACTTTACATGTGTATTATTGTTAGTTTTTTAATTTAAAAATATTAAATTTACCTTTATACCCTTAATCTAGAAAATTAGTTAGTTTAATAGTCAACATTATTTACAGAATTGCCACTATGATCTCAACCATTAGATTAAATATCAAATACTTTAGAATCTTTCTTATCCTTCTCCACTTTTAAATTTTCTCATAATAACCTCACCATATATATATATATATATATATATATTTAAAAGCCCATACTTAAAGGCCCAACTTCTAAGTTTTAATTATAACTTTAGATTAAAAATTAGCAACTACGAGAGTTGTAAATTCACAACCAATTTTAGATAAGTAACTATTGAAATCATATGATTTAAATTGTGATAAATAATACGGTTATGTAACCATATAACAATCATTCTTCATTCTTTACTGCATGTAGTTCCCACCATGTAAATGTTTATGTGCTTCTTGTTATCTCTTACCTAAAAAAATCATGTTAAATGAGGGCTAAATGATACCAACCATCTTAAAACGATTATGAGAAGTTATATTTTAGCTATAAGAGGAACTATTATTATAGTAGTATCACCAAGTATATATAAGGATTATTGATCTTTAAGGCTATAAAGTATATCTTAAGCTTTCTTAACTCTATATAAACATCATATCATTCATTTTTATTCCTTTTTACTCCACTTCATCCTAAGGGAATAGTTTAACCTTGTTAACTTTACCTCATCCACCATTTTTAAATTATTTTAATATTAAATAATTAAATTAAATACAAAATAAATAGTAGTAATACCATTTCGTTAACTTGTTAGTTAAAATACACATTAATTTCTTATTTTTTTCCCCTAAGTTAACATGTTAACCAAGGGAGATTTTAACACCCTAACATGGGGAGATAGCGGTTTGAAAGACATGTTAACTTGCCATGTCATTTTTAACACCAATGAAGTTAGAGTACACCCCAAGGCCTAAGGCACCTGGTATACTCTTAACACCCATAGGTGTTAATCCTAGTTGCCATCCGTTAACACCTGTTATACCGCTCTTGAAGGATGTTAAGAGACAATTAAAAGCTTCACATGTTAAAAAGTTAACTTGGAGAGAGAGAGGAGGGAATCAAGCATTGCGAAATTGCGCGCACACACACAACATGCTATATATATGTATTTTAATTAATTTAAGGGGCGTTAACCATTTTAATTAATTAAGGGGTCAAACCATTTCCTTGGTGTGAGGTGAAGTGAAAGAGGGTCAAGTATGTGATGTGACGCCTACGTATAATAAAAGGGGCGTGAAAGTATGAGTTTTTTCTCAAAAGCGTGTAGGTGAAAAAATTATTTACCAAAATAAGTGATTTGAAAACTATTTACCAAAATGGGTGATTTGAACCTACCACTTTTTTTTTTCTTTTGTTAAAAATTAATAAATCAAACACTCATTTGACTTTACCTGCTGTTAAAAAAGTTAGACCATGTTATTTTTTTAACTTCATCCTCTCCAAACTACCCATCATCACAGCCATCGAACGGGTGTGTTTCGAACCCAACAACCATTCGATCGGTTCTGATTCAACTACCAAGGTACCTAAATCGAACCCTTTTCTGATTCGAATATAGATATACGAATTATGGTTTCGTTAAAGATATACGATTTGATTTTGATTGTTCCGGTGACTAAAGCTTTTGTTCGGAATTCGATTATAACCTAAATAAAGAAGATGAACCACAACACAAATAATCTGGATACGATAATAATTTTGTTCATTATTTGTTGATTCCAGCTTTGGTTAGTTAAGAAATCAAATGACCAGAACCTTTTTGATATGGTGATATGGCACTCTACAAATAAGAATGCATATATGATTACCATAAGATATAATCTTTTATCAGAACTATATGATGATCATTCTTATGATTTAAACTCCTACTAATATCTTTAATTTGTTCTTTTACTAATGCTCAATAAATTGATTGGTGACTGCTGATTAAATATGAACGGGAACTCTAAAAAACCTTCAAGAACACTATGCTTTTGATGGTTAATTTGGAGAGGAATAAGTAAAAAAAATTAACAAATGACATAAAAGCAAAATGATTGTTGGATTTTTTTTATTAAAGGAAGTGGTGAGTTCAAATCAACTATTTTGGTAAATAGTTTTCAAATCACCTATTTTGGTAAATATTTTTTCCACCTAGACCCTTTTGAGAAAAAAAACTCGTGGAAGTATTACCCCCATAACGGCGTCAAGTACGTGCGCATGCGATGCACTAATCAGGAGTAAAGAATCGCATAAAGATTTTATGACCATATATAATGAGAGGAGATAGTGGATTATGTGCTTAAATAAACGTTTCAATTATGTATTATATATACACGAAACACCCGCATGCACACATATACATCTACATATAAATATTTATGTGGTTTACGTACTTCTATACTTAAAGTTGTTATTGAACAACCGTTATAGTTCATAATTACAAACCATCTTATAATGATTATGAGAAGTTTACTTTTACTTATAACCTTAAGAATTATCAAAACCTTTTAATCATCTCTTTTAGAACGATTTACCATCCCAGCTGAGAAAATGATGATAGTTATCTAAATCCTTGTTTGTATATCTATCTTGATAGGGAACTAATAATATTCTCAACCACATATATAATTATTATATTTTATATTTAATAAATCCTTGTTTACGTGGTTGTCAATTGACAATGTTTGTTGGTGCCTTGTCACCTTGGTTCATGAGACTTTTGACTTGTGGTTTGGTTCCATTCATCGTTCTTTTCAAATAATTAAAAAGATGTCATTGTCACATCATGTTTTATTAGCATGATTTAACAAAAAAGTAATCGATCGTCGATGAAACTAGAGGTGTTTATTTGGTTTAATATGATCTAATTATGTGAATCTTATTGTTTTTTTACTTATTAATATTGATTAAAAGTAAAAATGCTAGAAAAAGACATACAACATGTCCTTCAATTCCTGAAATTAATATAGCGTAAACGCTCCTCATATTTAAAAATAAAAATAAAATAAAAGAATAAAGTTCTGTTTTGCTTTATGTGGTTTGCTTAAATATCCACTTTGCTCCAATAGTTTTAATTTGACTTTTTTGCTCCTTATTGTTACCTAATTGGTTCAATTTTTTCCCTTACAGTCACACCCTCCGAATTGATTTTTTAGTAAGGGCAAACAAGACTTTTGCGTAGGGTCAATTTTGTCTTTTGCTTTTCAAGTTCATGAACCCAAACACTTCAAATTCCATATCGATCAAACTATCAAGTGACTTTCATGCTATGAAGAGTTTTAGGGTTCCTGAGATTTGAAGTACAGATTTTTAGCGTTCATGAGATTCCTGCAAATTGAAGTACGCATATAATTGAAGTGAGATAGGATCAGAAATAATTGGACGAGAAGAACACAGAAGAGTACTCATTAAATCCCACTGATATGATAGGATCAAAGGAGGACAAGTCTTTCTTTTATATCGTTGAGGACTTAGTGAGCAAAGAGAATAATATTAGTTGGTATAAGAGGATGGATGATGTTGCATTATAACGCATGTAAAAGGAAGATTTAATGTAACTTGTAAGGGATCACTTATTTTACGTAAGGAGAGGGGCTTTCCTGTTTATGAATTATTGTCCTGTTCTCATCGTGAATTAATCATATAAAATTAAAAACATTAATTACTATTATTGCAACAAATATAAGACCAAGAATGGTGACTGGACTGGTTAGGCAAAAGGATTCAAGGGTTTCGGTTTACCTAACGCAGGTCGTGGGGTCCCCCCACGTTTGCAACACGTGGAGAGAAATCACTGTTGTTAGTTGTTCACTTTTGGATTCTGGATTGAGAAGTGTTCAACCCAGAATGTTAATATCGAATGTGATGGTGTAGTGTTAAGTGAAGAATAGAACAAGCATAAAGCAAGTTCTAGAGAGGAGAAGTAAGATTAGAGATCAAGAGTGACCTGAGCTGATCTGGTGTGTTTCTCCAAAATGACAAGAGGCCGTGCTTTATAGTGAAGAAATTCTCTATAAGAAGAAACCTTTGACTAGTGATCCCTGGTTGCAGTGGCGGGCTTACCCTTTTTGGTAGGTTGAAGGGTTTGGACCTGCGGGTAAAAGAGTGTGCTCTTGCACATGCTCTGTTGTGGCTGTGCAGGAGAGTATACATGTAAAGTGTTGATGTGACTGGGCACTGTTCTCATTCTTTTTGTTGTTCACGACAATTGTCGATTCCGAACCCTTTTGCCTTTCAACCCTTTAAGCTATATCGTGTCTAAGTCATTTTATTGAGCTTTAGCTACTCACGTCATCAGCCCCCAAGTCAGAGGTGTTTGGGGTGTAGGCTCAAAGGCTTCTGACTTTTTTTCACAACGTTTGGTTTGGCAAAAGGCTTCAAGGTTTGAAGGGACCCGAGCTTTATTTTTTGGGCGGCGAAAATGCCGGATTTTAAATTTTGAAAAGACGGTTGATTTGACTGATTGGATGGTTTTTCTGCATGTTGCAATTTTTAGCCCTCTAGATAATAATGTAACCGTCCTTTCTTATTGTAACCTGTAACACCCCAAAAACGAGTTTGGTAATCAAAACACATTAATATTAAAAAGCGGGTAAAGAACCATTAGCGATAAAAGTTAACCTCAAACATGAGGGACCAAAAGGGAAAAGGGGTGAAACTTGGATATATAAATAAAAAAACAAAACACACAAACACACACTAAGAGTGTGTTTGTGCGTGTAATGGCCAGGGGAGAACAGGGGGAGCCAAACCCTTGTTCATCCAAAAATCAATAAATTGAAGATCAATTCTAATCTCAAATCAATGCATGAACACATATAAACGATCACCTAAACTTGGGGGATCATAAGGTATGTCTCAAAACTTAGATTGGTGAAATCATAACTTGAGACAAGTAGAATACTTGCAAAAAGATAGTTGGATTATGATCCAAAGATGAAATTAAGTGTATGTGTATACTTGATTTCGTTGGACATAAAGAAATTATGCACTATTTGATGTAAAATTACTTGTTAGTGATTTACAAGTAGATTATAAAGTGGGTTTTTGATTATATGATGAAATTGATAATGTAGGAGTGTTTATGATCATCATACTTGTATGTATGTGTAAGATACTTGAACAAATTAGAGATTCGAGTAAGTAATCATGCATGATTGGAAAGGGTTTGTATGATATAATGAAATTGATGCTATGTCAATGTTAATAGGTGTTTGAGGTGTCTACTAGTTAGTGTGTAGAATTTGATTATATTAGGTATTCGGATGAATGTCTAATAATATGATGAAATGGGTTGTTACATAAAGATGAAAACCCTTAATTCTAGTACAATGAATGGATAAATTAGCATTGATAATTGAAAGTTAAGTTAACTTGATGTTAATAATTGCTCGAACTTGTTTAAGTGAAAGAAATGACATGAACTTGGTTTGGAATTTAAATAAGATGGTAGCCTAAAAATATCGCATGCCAGGTAATTGATAAATACCTAAATGAGTTCGTTGAACTTAACTGTGCGTTTGCAAATGTTAATAGGCAGTAAATCAAACTGACCTATAATAAGATCAAATGGTAATTTTGATATATAGTTCGTAAGATGCGATAGTCTTAATAAATAATAACTAATATAACCATATTGCGAAATGATAAAAGGTAGTTTGACGCTTGACGAGCTAGGGGAAGCTTGGAGAGAAGCGGGTCAAACGGATCGAATACACGTGGAAAACATAATAGGATTTCAAGGTAAGTGAAGCTTACATCCTTAAAATAGTAAATTTTACTTATGTATTTGAATAAGAATAAGCGTTTTGGGTATTCGGAATGAGATTTCGAGATACAAGGTTCCAATACGGATAGATACGGGTTGGAACAAGTGAAAACAGTATTAAACCATATTTGATGGTAGAAAGGGGTAAAACTATAATATAGTCATGTAATGATAAATAAATAAGAAATTCTGAAACAGTTACCTTATGGTGTAAACCATAAGGAATAAAAAGGGTAAAATGATAATTCAGTCACGATCTGACAAAGAAATATTAAACTTTGAAAAAGGGCATTCTATGGCGCAAACCGTAATGGGTTGAACGGATTAAGAAACGACCTTAAGTAATATGATCATAAGGCATAAATCGAAATGGATTAAATGGTGAGATGGTAAATAAATACCTTCTCATAATGATAAAATAGTCATTTAGGCCAAATGGGTCAAATGGTGTTGTCATCACCATTTGACAATAATATCTAATGATCGCTTGTCGAGTTTTTGTGCTCACAGGGAAATAGATTTTGGCTAGTGATGCTATTAATTGGTAATTAATAGTGCAAGGTAATTAAATGGGTCAATGCCATGACCCGAGCCAGGTATGTGTAATAAGTCAAACTCTCATTAAGGACATAAGGCCCGATGAGAGTTAAACGAGTCATGAATGAACGTCGGATTACCTAAAGCAAGGTAACTCCCATAATCTAAATTGCAGATATTAGGTTCTTAGGAACATAGTGAAATTAAATTTATGGTTAAAATGTGTTTTTGGGTCAAAAATACGGTATTGAAAATCCTTCGTTGTAAAGGAGGGCCTAAGTTGACCAAAATGCCCTCATGTGGTAAAATAAGCAAACGACCCTAAAGATAGCTTAAAAATAGGTTTTATAAGTAAGTATACCCTTTCGGTAGTATAAAAGTAAATGGTAGAAGCCGTTTTAGTTTAATGCCTTTTAACGGGTCTTTTTCCGTAATTTGTCGAACCGAGGGTAGAAATTAGATTAACTGAATTAACGATAACAAATCCACCACTAGTATAGTTGTGGTGGAAATAAATGGATATCTTGTTTGAAAATGATAAAATAAATAAAGGTTTGGTTGAAATAAGCGTTGGATTTCGCTAAGACAACCAAACGGGTTAAAATGATAAAATAAAGGTTTGTTTGAATAGAGCGATTGTTTCGCTAAGGCAGCCAAACAGGTAAAAAAATGTAGATTTAATGCATACCTAAATGGATGCGTAAATACTTATTTTGGTTTAAGTGCGGTTAAAGTGTAAAATTGGAAAATATGAGCATAAACCGGAAATGGATGCGTAATTCATAAGAAATAAAAATCCGGGTTAAGGATTTCAGGTTAAATAGGTAAGAAATCATTTACGGACATTTAGAAACAAGTTTCATGGGAAACAGATAAAAATTGAATAAGTTACGAAAGTTTTCGTAATAAAAACGGCAAGACGGAAAATTCTTGCGATGGTCCACCTTAAGCTACGGTGGCCAGCCGTAGCTTACGGCAGGCAACCGCCGAATGAAAGCAGAAATAATGTTATGCGAAAACGTCTCTGTAAGTCCCAGGTCGTGTTTAAATGCGCGGGACTTGAAACGGGTCGAAGAAACAACTATAACAACATAGCAGCAAAATCGTTGCAGAAGGCAGCATCGCCGACGCCATAACTGGCCGTCGCTGATGCTACACATATATTCTGACGACTTAAATGACTGCCTATGGCAGTAAAGCTCCGACACGAGTTTTAAAGGGGCGTTGCCGACGCTACCTCAGAAATTAAATTTTCTGTTTTTGATATTTTGGCAAGTCGTTATGTTATGCTTTCGGTTATTTGATATAATACTAATATTTTGAAAATTTCCAGTTTAGGGTAATCGCAATCACCTCTGGATGATGATCAAGTTCAATGAAGAGCCGAACTCGATCAAAGATCAAGCTTCCGCATTTGGTTTCAATGTTACGAAACTAATTAGTAAGGACATGTCAAAATGTTTAGTGTTGATAAAGTTTTAATAAACTCGAAAATTTGTAGTGAACGTGTATTCGCATTTACTCATTTAAATGCGAAAGTTTAATGGAAATTTAAATATTTTAAGATAGGGTCTTACATAACCTCTTCTTTAATAACAACTACAGCTACATTTCTCTCAAATTCTATCATCATACTCCTTCTTTCATCAAGGTTAGTTTTTCTTTGCTCTTATCTTCCCTCGATCACTACTCATGGGTGCTTCAAAGGAGTTATCCACTAGTTATTCTCGCCTGACACATGAAGAGGTTGATGCGTTTTGTACTCAGTAGGGTATCAATCTAAACTTTAATCCGGTTGCTCCGGCTTTGAATAAATCCATAGATCAATGTCCTGCCGGTTCTATTGCTCTGTATTGCCATCATTTGAGTTTCCCAATCTTCGCCATCCTTTTTCGATTTTCATGGTCAATTTTTTAGAGTATTACCATGTTTCCTTTGGTCGATTGCATCCCCAAGGTCTTGCTAGGGTTTTACATTATGAAATCGTGTATCGGGCTTCAGGGTTTGACCCGTCTTTGTTATCCTTTCGCCGTTTTTCAGTTTGGCTAAGAATGGTGAAGAAACACTTGCTGAACCGAGAGGTATCCGGATATATCTTAGTTACAGCTCAACGTCTCTGCATAAAATATTATCTCTCGTTTGCCATTCGGAATATTCTTGCTTCAAGCTTACTGCAAAACTAGAAACGCCGTTAGCCTCGTCACAGGAGAAAGGGGGGAGGATTTTCTCCGTGACCACACTCCTGCGTGAGAATAAGTATCAGGGATTGCAAGTAATAAGCAAGTGTGTAGTGAGTAGTAATGTGTGATAGCATGGTTTTACCTTGTGGTGTGTTCCTTATTTTATAGCCGAAGAGAGGTGTGTAGGAGATGGGCTGATGCCCGACGACCAAGAATATCCATTCTGTCTCCTCTGCGTCGACCATTAATGGTCTTTGGCAGGAGGTGCACTTGGCACATGGTGAATGGAGCCATGTGTCCTGGTAGTTATCCTTGGTGTCGGACCTGTCATTAGCCGATAGTGGAGATCGTGTGACAGTCGCTGGCGTGAGTTGGTTGGTGTCACGTGTACATCCTTGCATACAGTCTGCCCTCTGCATGACTGTTCATCATGCGACGAGGTCTTGCACAACCTACCGAGCGGTTATTGGGTCACAGCTCTGCCACTCTGTACCCTTGTACTTGGTCAATGCCTCTTTGCGCTTCTCTCTTTCGCGTGTCTTTATCAGTGCTTCCTGGCCAGCGCAGAGTTGTAGGGATTAAGTCCTTTTCTCAAGACTATGAGTTGCTCTCATGTTGGTCTTGGCCTTGTGCAAGGTTTTAGGACTTCGCGGATAGAGGATTGTTTGATCCGCGCAGAGTCAAGGACCTGCGCTTCCAGGTTTAACTTGTCGTTGCGCAATGTGCGCAAGGTGTGTTAGGCAACCTGCTGGTTTCAAGAATGGTGCACCGTTGCGTGTTGCGCGCGGCACAGAGTTTTTGGGACCATACCCCTCCAAGTCCCCCCATTCCAGTGGTGCTCCTATGCCCATGTTGGCAAGTAGGTGAAGTGATAGACTATAAAAATTCATGTATGTGCGCTTATTTCAACGGCAAGAATTCAATAAGGCATGAAGAAAACCTTGGTGTGAGGGAAACCTTTGCTCATGATGAGGTCTTTGAAATTTGAATCTTCGTCATGCTGATGTTGTAGGTGAGTTGGTGAGAAAAAAGGTGAGGCGGAAGTGACTTTTGACAGCTGCAGCATGTTGTCAACAGTGCAGCCTCTCTTTCATTAATGAATGGTAGAGAAAGTACCAGCCACGCGCACGTGGAAACCGTCAGTTACCATTTTCCCTCCACGCGTAATGTGCGGATTGGCTGTTGGGTCTGCGGGTGCGTCACGTTTCCCCATCACATTAAATGCGATGGGTATAAATAGGCGATCCCTCTAGGGTTACAAGCATGCTTTCAAAACTTCTTCTTTGTTTTCTCTTTGAATTCTTCTCTGAATTCTTGTTCTCTTATTTCTCTACAATCTACTTTTCTCCAGCGATTCCAGATGGCGACTCGTGGACTAGAGAGTACTTCTACTAGTGAGGCTTCAACATCATTGCCGGCGCTGAAATGGACACCGGCCAGTTTCCAGAGGCTGGCCTCCGGGTTCCGGTTCCCGATGGACTGGGATACCCAGTATCCGTCTGAGGGTGATCCCCCGCCGATGCTCCGGCCGGTTATATCACTTTATTCTTTGATTTTTTCACAGACGACAACTTCCAATTGCCGGCGACAAAAATTTTTCTTGACATTCTTGATCACTACCGCTTCCAAATCTCCCAACTCAATCCATTGGGCATGGTGAGAATAAAGCATTTTGAGTTTTTGTGCAGATCTATGGGTATTCACCCAACTGTTAACCAGTTTAGGGTGTTTTACCAGTTGCATTATTCGCTGTGGTTTTATTCCTTCCAACACAGGATCCAGGCGAAGAAGATCCTGCACTCTCCGTCGAAGTCCTACCATGACTGGAAGGCAAAATTTTTCTTCATAAAGGCCGGCGTGATTTCCCTCCAGATGCACTTCGGGGGAGGGGGGGGGGGGAGAACATCGCTATGGAGACGATGTCCATACCAGTGGAGGAGTCCTGGTATATGGACATGAAGAAGATGCCAGCGGTTCAATTACCAAAGAGGGCACTGGTGGCGGCGGGTATGAGCCTTGTATGGAAGCCCAAGCGCCGGGAGAAGCCGGTTTACATGGAGGAGGATAAGAGTAAGTACCCTTGTTTCATTCTTCCATTATTTCCCTATGTATCCTTGTGCGCGGACTAACGTTATGCGCGCTTTTTCAAGGGTGGCATTGTATGTGGTGGCCTTCCAGCGTGAGAGGGACCCTTTTTTTCTCACCAACTCGCCTGCAACATCAGCATGACGAAGATTCAAATTTCAAAGACCTCATCATGAGCAAAGGTTTCCCTCACACCAAGGTTTTCTTCATCCCTTATTGAATTCTTGCTGTTGAAATAAGCGCGCATACATGAATTCTTATAGTCCAACACTCCACCTACTTGCCAACATGCGCATAGGAGCACCACTGGACTGGGGGGACTTGGAGGGGTATGGTCCAAAAACTCTGCGCCTGCGCAAGGAACCATACCCTCATAATGACATCACAAGATTAACCTTGCGCACAACACGCAACGGTGCACCATCCTTGAAACCAGCAGGTTGCCTAACAAACCTTGCGCACACCACGCAACGACAAGATAAACCTGGAAGCGCAGGTCCTTGACCCTGTGCGGATCAAACAATCCTCTAGCCGCGAAGTCCTAAAACCTTGCACAAGGCCAAGACCAACATGAGAGCAACTCATAGTCTTAAGAAGAGGACTTAATCCCTACAACTCCGCGATGGCCAGGAAGCACTGATAAAGCCACGTGGAAGAGAGAAGCGCAAAGAGGCATTGACCAAGTACAAGGGTACAAAGTGGCAGAGCTATGACCCAATAACCGCTCGGCAGGTTGTGCCAGACCTCGTCGTATGATGAACAGTCATGCAGAGGGCAGACTGTATGCAAGGACGTACACGTGACACCAACCAACTCACGCCAATGACTGTCACACAATCTCCACTATCGACTAATGACAGGTCCGTCACCAAGGACAACTGCCAGGACACATGGCTCCATTCACCCTGCGCCAAGCGCAACTCCTGCCAAAGACCATTAATGGTCGACGTAGAGGAGGCAGAATGGATATTCCTGGTCGTCGGGTCCAGGCCCAAGGCCCATCAGCCCATCTCCTACAAACCTCTCTTCGGCTATAAAATAAGGAACACACCACAAGGTAAAACCACGCTTAATTGCTTATTACTTGCAATCCTCGGTTCAGCCAGTATTTCTTCAAATGGCTATTTGTTTATATTTGAGACGTCTCAAATTGACACTTGTTTAATTTCATCTATGGTGACTACGCCCGGTTCTTGGAAAGACCGGTTTTTTTGGGTTTCTGAGTCGATTATTCTGTTCAAAATGGTTTGGAGACATTTGGATGCAGTCCTTAACGAGTTGGAACCTGCTGAATCTGAGTTGAGTAGTTTTTTAAAGTCTATCAGGGCATGTCCTTCGAGGATTCGTCCCTTTCCTGAACACTTGTTAGTGCTACTGGGTATTAACAAGTTATGGGATAAAGTGGATTGAGATCCTGTACTTATGAGGGATGGTCAGGGTATGCGTTTTATTTTGTGCATCTGTTTGCTGTTATCTTGTATTATTACTTATGCCTTTCTTTGTTTTATGTGGTAGTTATTGGATTTTACTAAGAGCAATGACACATCCGATGTTGTTTTTACGGATGCTGAGGCCACCGAGGGTGATGATGCTGTTGTTCGTGGTGCTGAGCATAGGTTTGAGGGTTCAGCTTACGTGAATGTTCCCAATGTTAAAGGGTTTACCAAGGTTGCTGCTGCGAAACTTTATACTCGTTGTTCGAGTCGTCTCTTGATAAAGGGTGCTGAACAACCATCTAGTTCTGAACCTGTGGAGTTGAGCGACGATATAGAGGTTCCAGGTGATTTGGCAGCTGTGGTTGAAGGTATGAAGAAGGAGCTGCCCTTGACTGTTGGCAAAGAGAGTAAAGCGGTAAGGAAGAAGGTTGTGGGGTTAAAGGGTTCGCGAAAGAGTGTTGAAGGTTCCGGTGATGCCGGCTCTGGGGAGGTTTATGTACCGGGTTGGAAAGTCATGGTTGATGATAACTTTGCATCATCATCCATTTGTGAGGATGTGCTGACCCACTTTGCTCCTCCTGGTGTCCGAGACTCATGTTCGTCGATGTAGGATGATCGCATGATATCAAAGATGATGTTGGCTGCCTGCGATCTCTCAGCCCTAATCCCTGAGGGTGGGGCCCGGTTTCGTAAGAGGATGTAGGAGTTTGAAGCTTTTTCGAAGAAGAGGGAGGAGATGAAAGCTTCTATGGCTGCCTTGAAGAAGGAGAGTGCGTCCTTTACTGAGAAGGAAAAGGCTTGGGTGTTGAAGGTTGGTGAGCTTACCCAAAGGCATGAGGTGGAGGTGAACGATTTGAAGAAGGAGGTGGAGTGTAACACCTCGTAAAATCGTGTCCAATAGTATAGTGACACGTGTTGTATTTTTTATTTTAGTCTATTAAAGACTAATAAGGACTAAAGGTGTCAACATGCTTAAACATTAGCCTCTGAGTGACTGATATGTCAACATGCTTGAACTGACCTCTGAGTGACTGATATATCAACATGCCCAACCTCTGAGTGACTGATATGTCAACATGCTTAAACATTAGCCTCTGAATGACTGATATGTCAACATGCTTGAACTTGGCCTCTGAGTGACTGATATGTCAACTTGCCCAGCCTCTGAGTGACATCAGAGTAAACATGCCTAAAATGAGCCTTTGAGTGATCCTTTACGAAGTCCAAACTCTCATACGTGCCACTTGTTGGACGAGAGAGGTTAATTCTGTAAATATGTGAAATTTGGATGATGAAGGAGTTAAAAGTGACAACATGTTAATTGATACCTCTGAGTGACCTTTTAATGAACCGAGAGCTCGACAATGTCCGGGCATACTCCCGGGTATGCCAAAAATTGGTTACGGAGGGCTAAATATGCTATAAAGGTGTTTTAGGAGGTTTTATAAGTTGAGGCGCTAGAAGTGTCAAACTTTGAAAGTGGCCTTGTGGCGCTCGCCGGCCGCGAGACGCGGCTCGCCAAGGACTGCATCTGCAGGATTTTTGCTTGGCCTCCACACATGTTGCCAAAAAACATTATTTCGAAACCATGGACTTCCAAACAGCTATGCCACGTTTTAGGACACTTGTAAGCTCCCTCTAACACCTCTTAACACTTGGCATCACCTCCTTCAAGCTCTCCAACTATAAATAGGTGCCAAGGTTCACCATTTGAACTTGCACCTTTCTCATTTCACATTCTATCTCCCCCTCTAAAAGTTCCTAACTGAAAGGAGCATCCAGCTTAGTTCTATTGCATCCTAGGGATCACTTGTAAGTGTTCCTTTCTCTTGCATTTTCGTTTATAGGCTTTTTGTCACACCCCAGATTTCCAACCTGAAATCCATACACCGGTGGGCCCGGGTGGGGAGTATCGTGACGTCAGTTGATAATCATCATAGTCAATTAAACACGGCACAGCGGAAGTCTTGGAGTAAAATTACTATTACAAACCGAATGTTCGAAAATACAAAATAATATACAAGCTTTTAATAGAAGATCGATAGGCGGATCATAAATTTACAAGAAAGAATATAAAACAGACTTTAGGCAGATCTAAGGATTTGCAAGATCCTCTTACCCACTACCGAGCAGCTTCCGGCCTATTTCGTATTGTACCTGTAGTTTAGTCTTTGGACGATACGTCAGCTTACACTGGTAAATACACTCAACTGACTCATTTTGAAAACTTAAAATGGTTTTAAGGCAAACGACACAAAATCTTTTATTAACTTGCGAAAGTTGAAATTCAACCTTGTATCAGATTCACATGTTTGTCAATACATTCAGGGCCCAGGACAGAAACCGAGACATGATTAAATACACACCACTCAGGAACCCACGAAGGAGTTATCCCCAACGTCTTGGGCATTAAGCATATGAGCATCAAAAGGTGTATGCCTACACCCCGTGCTAAGGTCGTGGCCAATAACTAATGTATTGAGCCCAGGATATCCAGGACTCGGCAATTTAACCCCCGATGTTTAAGTTATCAAACAAAACTGATTAAAACGAAATATGGGGTTTACTAGCCATAAATGGGCATTCGATTGACCCCATTTTGGACCAAGCGGTAATAATTTACCGTATCCCAAGCCCATATAGGGAAAATAAGTCGAGAGTATTACCTGAGCTAGTCTTCTTCTTTTATTTTTAAATAACTCAGCCGTATACAATAGTACCAAGTGCAGATAGCATTTACCGGCATGGCACTAGTCTGGATTATGGCATAAGCTAGCCAATTAAATACTAACTGTCTTATAAACCGAATAGTGTACATGATCATTATGTATAACGCTTGATTAAACGATGATTGGATAGAATGTAGTTTAATCCCGACAAGTACTTGACTTGCATAATATGGGTAAACTATATGCATTCTGGATTTTGAAACTTAAATGACAAGGTTAAGCACGTTTTGGTTAATTTCCGTAGAATAGTTACGTATACGTAACTGTGCGCATATAAGCGATATCGGGTAAACGGATAAGTTATGGACAAGTTCTATATGCAATTATACTTTAAATAAGTTAAGATATTAGTAGGATATCAAATTGTATGCCCGTTAAGGTTTTAAAACGAAATTATGCCTCATAAGGGCATTTTGGTAATTTTATACCATATAAAAGGAACTTGAATATAATTTAATGTTATGATTACAAGTATTCTGGAAAAATACTTTATTTATGATATAATATCTGTAGGATATCAATTATATGTGTAAATTATCTTTTATGACCAAACTATGCACCGAAGGGGCATTTGGTCATTTACACATAGTTTATAAATTATTTGGGATTCTGAGTTTATAACATGTACCTACTGTAAATATGTTTAAAATAAGTTTTAAAATCATTAGGTAACAAGTCTTGGTCCATTAATATGGTTTAAAACCATACTATGCGCCGAAACGACGCTTATGTCGTAATATGACGTCTTTAAGTAATGTTTATGAAAATTAATGGTATAGTTATTTAAAAATGTTTAAAATATGTTATTTAGTATAAAATATCAGTAGGTAAATGATTTACCTTGAAAAGATTTGATTAAAAATATTTTATAAGCCTAAGGGGCTAAAATCGTCATTTATCGACATAGTTTAAGGACTTGCTTAAAAACTCAATTTATAACTTGGTTTAACATCCCAAATAATCCTACTTATAATATTACATCAGTAGAAACTAATTTTCAAGTTCATTACCATTTAAAACCTTGTTTTATGCAAAAATGGCATTTTGGTCAAAGATGACATAATTATGGAACTTGTGCATAAACTTGGATTCTGATTATGATCATGTAATATAACCTCAAAGGGTTATGCTACATAATATTATGATCATAATGCAACTTTAGATCAGTAGGTAACTAATCTATATAAGGTCAGAATCGAAAGTCAAAGCAGAAGTCAAACTTCGTGACTTTCGGTTGCGAACCGACCCTAGAACTGAAATTGACGAGCCGAACATGTTCTTACATATTCGAATAATTACTAATAACTTGTTTAAGTGTCAAAACAGGTTTCATAACATATATAAGATCGATTTATAATTTTTCCGAAAAATGGCATGTTTGACTTTTTAATATCATAACTTTGATCCGTCAATTGGTCTAGCAAACATGATTTTCAGGAGGTGCCCTTTATAGGGATTAACACCTACCTTATTACGATCACTTAGCCATGTTCATTTCGAACAATGGCTGGACCATAATGGTCTTAACCGAAAGTCAAAGCGTTTACCAAAAAACGCTTGACTTTGGCTATAAGAGCCTATAACGAAAATGCAAGAGCAAGGAACACTTACAAGAGGTTCCTACAATGCAAGAGAACTAAGTTGGATGCTCCTTTCAGCTAGGAACTTCCAGAGGGGGAGAAGAGTGAATTAATGAGAAAGGTGCAAGTTGGAATGAAGCATTTAAACACCTATTTATAGTTGGAGAGCTCAAAGGAGGTGAAGTCAGGTGTTTAGGGGTGTAAGAAGAAGCTTACAAGTGTCCCAAAACGTGGCATAGCTGATTACAAGTCCATGGTTTCGAATTTAAATGGTTTTGAGGCTTTGCTTGGAGACTAAACAAAACTTACTGCAGCAGACACTCTCTGGCGGGTCGCGAGAGGCACAGGCCCTGCCTCTCGCACCCCGCGAGCGCCCCAAAGGCAGTTTCAGAGTTTGACACTTTAGCCCCTTACCTTTAAAAAGCTTCTAAAAACCTTTTTAAACACCTTTTTGGCACTTTTAGCCCTATGTAGCCAATACTTGGCATACCCGGGATTATGCCCGGACATTGTCAAGCTCTCGGTTCGTTAAAAGGTCACTCAGAGGTATAAATTAATATGTTGACGCTTTTAATCCCTCCATCATCCAACTTTAACATATTTACAAAAGTTGAATCCTCTCGTCCAACAAATGGCACATATGAGAGTTAGAACTTCACAAAGGATCACTCAGAGGCTTATTGTAAGCATGTTGATTCCGATGTCACTCAGAGACTGTTATTTATGCATGTTACATCAGACCGTCACTCAGGGGCTCCGTTTGAGCATGTTGACGCCTTTAGTCCTTATTGGTCTATAATAGACTTTATTTAAAATACAACACGTGTCACTATACTATTGGACACGATTTTACATGGTGTTACATCCTCACCCCCTTAAAAGAAATCTCGACCTCGAGTTTTTATTAAAAAAGATGGGGTACTTTTGTCGCATATTGGAATCAACCTCCCATGTATACTCGGGATCTCTAAAGGCGTCCCACTTAACCTTTACTATAGGTATCATTTTTCTTTGGAACTTCTTAACCTGTCGATCCTCGATCGAAATTGGTTTCTCAATGAACCTCAGTTTTTCATCAATTTGCACATCCTCATGCGATATTGCTAGCGACTCATTGGCTAGACATTTCTTGAGGTTAGATATGTGGAATACGTCATGAATCCCATTAAGCTCCTATGGCAACCTGAGCTTATAAGCTACAGTGCCGACACATTCGACTATCTCGAATGGTCCTATATATCTTGGGCTCAACTTGCCCTTCTTTCCAAAATGCATCACACCTTTCCAGGGTGATACTTTCAACATAACTTTGTCCCCTACTTGGAACTTAAGAGGTTTACGCCTCTTGTCAGCATAGCTCTTCTGCCTATCCCTGGCAGCTTTGAGACGATCATGGATTTGCACAATCTTTTCCGTGGACTCCAGGACAATCTCCGGTCCTGATAGTTGGGCTTCCCCAACTTCTGCCCAACACACGGGCGTTCTACATTTTCTCCCGTACAAGGCCTCAAAACGAGCAGCCTTGATGCTAGTATGATAACTGTTATCGTAGGAGAATTCTATAAGGGGTAAGTGGTCATCCCAACTTCCACCTAAATCAATCACACATGCCCTAAGCATGTCTTCCAGTGTCTAGATAGTACGTTCACTTTGACCATCAGTCAGTGGATGGTAAGCCGTACTAAAGTTTAATCGTGTGCCTAACGATTGTTGGAAACTTTTCCAAAAATGAGATGTGTATCTAGTATCTCTGTCAGATACAATAGATACTGGCACACCGTGTAGGGACACAATTTTGTCCAAATATAACGTAGCCAATTTATCTGAACTATAAGTCTCTTTAATTAGCAGGAAATGCGCTGACTTAGTCAGCCTATCCACAATGACCTAAATAGTGTCATTTCCACTTTTGGTCTTGGGTAACTTGGTAATCAAGTCCATAGTTACCATTTCCCATTTCCAAGTGGGAATCTCAAGCTGTTGTAGAAGTCCTGATGATTTTTGATGTTCAGCCTTAACTTGTGAACACGTCAGACATTTAGCTACATAAGTGGCTATGGATTTCTTCAAATCCATCCACCAATAATTCTTTTTCAAGTCTTGATACATCTTGTCACCACGTGGGTAAACTGAGTATCTTGAATTGTGCGCTTCTTGGAGGATTAGTTCTCTAAGTCCTCCAAAGATCGGAACCCAAATTCTATCATTAAATCTTAGGATTCCAATCTTTCTAGACGTTAATTGATCAATAGTTCCACCTAATCCCTCATTAGGAATATTAGCCTCTAACAGGGCTTGCTTTTGCGCATCTAGTAGCTTCTCACTTAAGCTATTTCTAAGCTCAATGCTCTTGGCGTTAATCCTTATGGGTTTAACTCTTTCTTTGCGACTTAAGGCGTCGGCAACTTCATTTGCCTTGCCCGGATGGTAGCGAATCTCGAAATCAAAATCATTAAGTGTTTCCATCCATCGGCATTGTCGCATGTTCAATTCTTTCTGATTGAACAGATACTGGAGACTTTTATGGTCTGTGTATATAACACACTTTGTGCCATACAAGTAATGTCTCCATAGTTTTAGTGCAAATACAACGGCACCCAGTTCCAAATCATGGGTGGTGTAATTCTTTTCGGCACCTTTAATTGTCGTGATGCATAGCAATTACCTTGCCATTTTGCATTAGTACACAACCCATGCCGGTGTGTGATGCATCACAATAGACAACAAAATTCTCAATACCCTCACGTAGAGATAACATCGGAGCGTTGCTCAACTTGTGTTTAAGAACCTCAAAAGATTCTTGTTGCTTTGGACCCCAATTATACTTAACATTCTTACGGGTCAAGGTAGTTAGAGGAGTGGCTATTCTTGAAAAGTTCTCAATGAACCTCCTATAGTATCCAACCAATCCTAAGAAACTACGAACCTCCGTTGGGGTCTTGGGCACTTCCCAAGTCATGATGGCTTTAATTTTGGCGGGATCCACTTGGATACCACGCTCATTTTCCATATGTCCAAGGAATTGGACTTCTCTAAGCCAAAATTCACATTTAGAGAATTTAGCGTAAAGCTTCTCTTGTCTTAATAGTTCTAGGATGCACCAAAGATGTTTCTCGTGATTAGCTTGATTACGAGAGTAAATAAGTATGTCGTCTATGAAGACAATGATAAACTTATCTAGATATGGCTTGCAGACTCTATTCATGAGATCCATGAACGCTGCTGGTGCATATGTGAGCCCAAAAAGCATCACTAAGAATTCGAAGTGCCCATAACGGGTCCTGAAGGCTGTCTTAGGAACATCCTCACTTCTAACCTTTAGTTGATATTCAGCTCCCGGTAGTCAATGCACATCCGCATTGAACCGTCTTTCTTTTTAACGAAAAGGATAGGAGCTCCCCAAGGCGAGGAACTAGGCTGAATAAAGCCTTTCTCCAAAAGTTCGTCTAGTTCATTCTTAATTCCTTCATCTCCGTTGGTGCTAGCCTATATGGAGCTCTAGCCACTGGTGCTGATCCTGGTATGATGTCAATTCTGAACTCCACTTGTCTATCTGGAGGTAGGCCTGGTAATTCTTCAGGGAAAACATCGGGATACTCCGAGATGACTGGTTGATCTTCAAGGTTCGGCTTTGGTTCATTTATGGTAACTTGTGCCATATAGATAACACAGCCTCTTCTCAAACACTTGGATGCCTTAAATAACGACACCTTGTCTGGCAATCCATAGTGTGAGTCTCCAGGGATGGTGATCATTTCACCAGATGGGGTCTTAATCTCGATGAGCTTTTTATCGCAGGCAATGCAGGCTTGGTTATGAGATAACCAATCCATGCCTAAGACAACATCAAACCCTGCCAATTTCATTGGCATAAGAGAGATAGGGATGAAATGATTCTTAATGGATATAGAGCATCCATCAAGAATGGAAGATGAAGTTTCTAAGGTTCCATCGGCGAGTTCTATCTCATAAATTTTATCTAGAGTTCTTATGGGTAAATTTAATAGTTTACTAAACTTATGATCAACAAATGATTTATCCGCACCTGAATCGAAAAGAACTCTAGCATAAATATCATTAATGGGGAAAGTACCTGTTATGAAACAGCTTCCTTAGCAGTCAGCCGAAAGGCGCGTGCATTCCCCTTCTTGGCTACTCCAGGCTTCGGATTATTATTCTTTGAACTCTTAGGGCAGTTAGTTGCAATGTGCCCCTTTTTTCATTGCAGATATAGCATAAAACATCCTTAAGATCTTTACAATCTAGGGTCTTATGCCCTCTCCTTTTACATATGCCACAAGGTCTAGCTTGTGGATCAGAAGTACACTGTCCCTAGTGTTTGTTGTTGCAAGTCTTGCAAAATGGCATCACAGCCGACTTGCCTTGGTTTCCTTTGAACCCAAATCTCCCTTTATTTTTCTTATTAAACTTATGGGAGTTGTCATCTTCCCTCTTCCTTTTTCTGTCAGTTTCAGACTTAACTGACTTTTGTCTCACTAGATCAAGGGTGAGAGAAAGAGATAGGTCTACAGCAGACCTGTAGGTAGTAGGTTGTGCAGCCTTTACCATGCTCTTTATTTCGGGCGCTAACCCATTAATAAAACGCGCAATGTGTTTGGATTAAAGGGTAATTAAATAGGAAACTAACCTAGATAGGGAATTGAAATCGGAAACATACTTCCGACAGTCTAGGTTTTTCATTGATAGAGACAAGAAGTCTGTCTCTAGCTTCTCCACCTCATGGGTTGGGTAGTAAGTTTCTTTTACCAAATCAACAAACTTGGACCATCCCAAGTTGTACAGGTATACTTTACCTGTTGATTGAATCATGGCCTTCCACCATGTTAGGTCATCGCCCTTGAAGGATTTAGATACGTACTTGACCACATCCCTTTCAGCACAGCTGCTGATGTCTACAATGGTCTCCATTTCGTCCAGCCACTTAGGGCTTCTACGTCTCCTTTTTCCCCATTAAAGTCTCGGGGTTTACAGGAGACAAAGTACTTGTAGGTGCATCCATCCTTGGAAGAACGGGACCTATCAGCATAGCCTATCCTCTTAGGTTCACTCTTCGCATTTGATGAGTGAACAGAGCTCTCCTTATGAGCTGAGGATGGTGGAATTGATAATGGCTTAGAGCGAGTAGCACTCAACTCTCTTAACTTCTCTATGGCCTTACCCATGGCCTTTTCTACAGCCGCATCAATGCGTGCTTGGAAGTCATTATTATTTATGGCTATATTTTCGGCGTCTTTGACGTTCCGATGGCTACTTTGTGCCTCATTAGAATTTGCAATCCTTCAAAGCGTGGTTCTATATACCAAATAAAATTTAGCCATGGTATAATATCCATATCAGCTTCTAAACATTGGATATAAGAAATATCCACCGCCTATACTAGTGTGTATAACATCACAACTCTCAGGCTAAATATAATTATATTTGGCCTAGGTCTAAATAGGACCATCATAGGCAAATTACAATCTGGACATAGTATATTATAGACAGGGGATTGCAATGTCACAACTGTCATTATCATATTTGACAATTATATATATAGCACATAGGCTTGTCACAAAGGACATCAAATATGGCATAAGGGCCTGTCACTAATGGACGTAGGATATGGCACTTAGGTCTGTCACTAATGGACATATAATAGGGCACATAGGCACTACAATACTAATGGATGTTTAGTCACCACACTGGTGATATTAGCCAGGATCAGGATAGATCACATAGGCTATATAGAATAGATTATAACCCGAAAGGGTAATACATCACTAATGGATGTTTTATTTATCATCGCACTGATGATATTAGCCGGGATCGAACAGATCACAAGGGCTATATAAAATACATCTTTAATGGATGTTTAATCACCGCACTGGTGATATTAGCCGGGATTAAACAGATCACAAAGGCTATTTAGCCGGGATCAAATAGATCACAAGGGCTATTTAACCGGGATCAAATAGATCACAAGGGTTATAAAATACATCTCTAATGGATGTTTAATCACCACACTGGTGATATTAGCCGGGATCAACCAGATCACAAGGGCTATTTAATCGGGATCAAATAGATCACAAGAGTTATATAAAATACATCTCTATTGGATGTTTAATCACCGCACTGGTGATATTAGCCGAGATCAAAACAGATCACAAGGGCTATTTAACCGGGATCAAATAGATCACAAGGGTTATATAAAATACATCTCTAATGGATGTTTAATCACCGCACTTGTGATATTAGCCGGGATCAAAACAGATCACAAGGGCCATTTAACCGGGATCAAATAGATCACAAGGGTTATATAAAATACATCTCTAATGGATGTTTAATCACCGCACTGGTGATATTAGCCGGGATCAAACAGATCACAAGGGCTATATAACCGGGATCAAATAGATCACAAGGGTTATAAAATACATCTCTAATGGATGTTTAATCACTACACTGGTGATATTAGCCGGGATCAACCAGATCACAAGGGCTATATAAGGTTAGGACATAGTCCATTACCTTGAAGGCTAGCGTGATTCCTCAAGTCACACTACCAAGAGTATGCACATTACTTGAATGTTAACATAAGAGGATCCTAATGGTTGATTATAAGTCCCGGTCGCATTGACCTTAATGACTTGGAGGCTTGAACTTAGTCCACCACCTCTAGATAGAAGGATAACTTCCCTTAACTATCATGATAGAAGACCCTTCCGTTCTTAACTATCATTTATATATTTGGCCAAATATGTGGTCTGTGCCATTTGGAAAAAATCAAAACCATTAAGATCTTTTTGAAATTTATTGCAGAGCATACATTTCGAGTAAAATCGAGATGCTCGTTTTCAAGAGGGTGAATACATATATCTAATTCCAAAGTACTTCATTAAATTTTCATAAGAAATTAGAATACTTGAAACAATTAAATGAAACTGATTGTCCATGCAAGGATTAAAAGAAACAAAATGTCCACGCAGGGACTAAAGAAATAATAATGTCCATGCAGGGACTACATATAATAGAAAAGACTTCACTCGTCTTTCTTTCCCTTGACTAGCTTGGAGAGTTTCTTGAAGAACTTATTTGTCTTCTTCTCCGTTTTCTCCGCCTGCTGCTGCATCTCTTTCATTCTTTCTAAGGCCTCATTGATGGCCTCAAGTGGTGGCGGAGGTTGTGGTTCGGGTTGTGGCATAACCGGATACTGGTACCCATAAGTTGGATATCCAGTTGGTAGATAAGTAGGTGGGAAATGAGACGGGTAAAGTGCGTTGTGCATAACCGCCTGCATGTATGGGTCTTGCGACCATACTTGATAGTCTACCAGTGTAGACGGGTTAAAAGGGTCATATCCAGACGTGTCTGGATATGTAGGGATTGGGTTAGTGTAACCCGATGGTGGTGGTTGAACTGTAGGTGTGGGTGTTGGTGTTGGTTCAACCACATGTGAGGTGTTAGAGGGCCCACCCATTTATGGGTCCTCTTGAATCGTGGGGTAGGAGTTAGGCAAAGGTGACAGCGATCCTGACCTTTGTCCAGCACGTACCGTCATACGTGTTCCACGCTTCCTTCTTGGTGGTTTAGGTGGTGGTTGTGGTTGTGATTGAGAGTGATGGGAAGGTGTGTGGGCAAAGGTGAATTGGTTCCAGTATTGGTCCACTCATTAGAACCTTGGAAGGGCGATCCGGCATACAAGTTTGAATCGCTCGATATTTCAATGGGATGTATATTTGATCCCTACGGCGGCATCTCCGGGTCAGAGTCCTCGTCCATAGGATGTGGCTGGTCCAACTGATTTTGATCGGCTGGAGGCGTGTTAAAATAATGGTTGGGGTTAAATTCTTCATGGTAAGAATGTGTATGGGAATGGTGAGAATGGTGTAAGTGGTAGGAGTGGTAAGAATTTTGGGAATGTGAGGGCGAGTGTCTATTAGAGATAGAACGTCTCGCTGGTTGCCTGGAGATGAATCTCCTGATTCTTGGTAAGCATCTGGATTATGAGGTTGAGGGGGAATACGCCCTGATGGTCCTCCCCTCATTGGACCTTTTCCTCTTCCACTTTGTCCTCTCACACGTGGCGGCATTTTCCTGTTAAAAATCAATTAAAAAACATACTAATAACTTAATAATGAAATGAGTAAATCCTAGGTCAATGCCTAGACTCGGAAGTCTAAGGAATGTGCACGTGTAAGTTTGAGATTAAACACAAGAAGGATAGTGTTTAATTATCTCAAACGTTGGCTCCGATACCAACCTGTCACACCCCGGATTTCCAACCCGAAATCCATACACCGGTGGGCCCGGGTGGGGAGTATCGTGACGTCAGTTGATAATCATCATAGTCAATTAAACACGGCACAACGGAAGTCTTGGAGTAAAATTACTATTGCAAACCGAATGTTCGAAAATACAAAATAATATACAAGCTTGTAATAGAAGATCCACAGGCGGATCATAAATTTACAAGATAGAATATAAAACAGACTTTAGGCAGATCTAAGGATTTGCAAGATCCTCTTATTCACTACCGAGCAGCTTCCGGCCTATTTCGTATCGTACCTGCAGTTTAGTCTTTGGACGATACGTCAGCTTACGCTGGTAAATACACTCAACTGACTCATTTTGAAAACTTTAAAATGGTTTTAAGTGCAAACGGCACAAAATCTTTTATTAACTTGGGAAAGTTGAAATTCAACCTTCTATCAGATTCACATTTTTGTCAATACATTCAGGGCCCGGGACAGAAACCGAGAGATGATTAAATACACACCACTCAGGAACTCACGAAGGAGTTATCCCCAACGTCTTGGGCATTAAGCATATGAGCATCAAAAGGTGTATGCCTACACCCTGTGCTAAAGTCGTCGCCAATAACTAATGTATTGAGCCCAGGATATCCAGGACACGGTAATTTAACCCCCGGTGTTTAAGTTATCAAACAAAACTGATTAAAACGAAATATGGGGTTTACTAGCCATAAATGGGCATTCGATTGACCCTATTTTGGACCAAGTGGTAATAATTTACCGTATCCCAAGCCCGTATAGGGAAAATAAGTCGAGAGTATTTACCTGAGCTAGTCTTCTTCTTTTATTTTTAAATAACTCAGCCGTATACAAAAGTATCAAGTGCAGATAGCATTTACCGGCATGGCTGTAGTCTGGATTATGGCATAAGCAAGCCAATTAAATACTAACGTTCTTATAAACCGAATAGTGTACATGATCATTACGTATAATGCTTGATCAAACGATAATTAGATAGAATGTAGTTTAATCTCGACAAGTACTTGACTTGTATAATATGGGTAAACTATATACATTCTAGATTTTGAAACTTAAATAACAAGGTTAAGCCCGTTTTGGTTAATTTCCGTAGAATAGTTACGTATACGTAACTGTGCGCATATAAGCGATATCGGGTAACCGGATAAGTTATGGACAACTTCTATATGCCATTATACTTTAAATAAGTTAAGATATTAGTCGGATATCAACTTGTATGCCCGTTAAGGTTTTAAAACGAAATTATGCCTCACAAGGGCGTTTTGGTAATTTTATACCATATAAAAGGAACTTGAATATAATTTAGTGTTATGATTATAAGTATTCTGGAAAAATACTTTATTTGATATAATATCAGTAGGATATCAATTATATGTGTAAATTATCTTTTATGACCAAACTATGCACCGAAGGGGCATTTTGGTCATTTACACATAGTTTATAAATTATTTGGGATTCTGAGTTTATAACATGTACCTAGTGTAAATATGTTTAAAATAAGTTTTAAAATCAGTAGGTAACAAGTCTTGGTCCATTAATATGGTTTAAAACCATACTATGCGCCGAAACGGCTCTTATGTCGTAATATGACGTCTTTAAGTGATGTTTATGAAAATTGAGGTTATAGTCAGTTAAAAATGTTTAAAATATGTTATTTAGTATAACATATCAGTAGGTAAATGATTTACCTTGAAAAGATTTGATTAAAACTATTTTATAAGCCATAGGGGCTAAAATCGTCATTTATCGACATAGTTTAAGGACTTGCTTAAAAACTCAGTTTATAACTTGGTTTAACATCCCAAATAATCCTACTTATAATATTACATCAGTAGAAACTCATTTTCAAGTTCATTACTATTTAAAACCTTGTTTTATGCAAAAATGGCATTTTGGTCAAAGATGACATAATTATGGAACTTGTGCATAAACTTGGATTCTGATTATGATCATGTAATATAGCCTCAGAGGGTTATGCTACATAATATTATGATCATAATGCAACTTTCGATCAGTAGGTAACTAATCTATATCGGGTCAGAATCGAAAGTCAAAGAAGAAGTCAAACTTCGCGACTTTCGGTTGCGAACCGACCCTAGAACTGAAATTGATGAGCCGAACATGTTCTTACATGTCCTAATAATTACTAATAGCTTGTTTAAGTGTCAAAACAGGTTTCATGACATATATAAGATCAACTTATAATTTTTTCGAAAAATGGCATGTTTGACTTTTTAATATCATAACTTTGACCCGTCAATTGGTCTAGCAAACGTGATCTTCAGGAGGTGCCCTTTATAGGGATTAACACCTACCTTATTACGATCACTTAGCCATGTTCATTTCGAACAATGGCTGGACCATAATGGTCTTAACCGAAAGTCAAAGCGGGTTTACCGAAAAACGCTTGACTTTGGCTGTAAAAGCCTATAAACGAAAATGCAAGAGCAAGGAACACTTACAAGAGGTTCCTACAATGCAAGAGAACTAAGTTGGATGCTCCTTTCAGCTAGGAACTTCCAGAGGAGGGAGAAAAGTGAATTAATGAGAAAGGTGCAAGTTGGAATGAAGCACTTGAACACCCATTTATAGCTGGAGAGCTCAAATGAGGTGAAGCTAAGTGTTTAGGAGTGTAAGAAGCAGCTTACAAGTGTCCCAAAACGTGGCATAGCTGATTACAAGTCCATGATTTCGAATTTAAATGGTTTTGGAGCTTTGCTTGGAGACCAAACAAAACTTTCTGCAGCAGACACTCTCTAGCGGGCCGCGAGAGGCTCAGGCCCTGCCTCTCGCGCCCCGCGAGCGCCCCAAAGGCAGTTTCAGAGTTTGACACTTTAGCCCCTTAACTTTAAAAAGCTTCTAAAAACCTTTTTAAACACCTTTTTGGCACTTCTAGTCCTCCATAGCCAATACTTGGCATACCCGGGATTATGCCCGGACATTTTCGAGCTCTCGGTTCGTTATCGGTTCGTTAAAATGTCACTCAGATGTATAAATTAACATGTTGACGCTTTTAATCCCTCCATCATCCAACTTTCACATGTTTACAAAAATTGAATCCTCTAGTCCAACAAATGGCACATATGAGAGTTAGGACTTCACAAAAGATCACTCAGAGGCTAATTATAAGCATGTTGATTTCGATGTCACTCAGAGGCTGTTATTTATGTATGTTGACATCGAAACCGTCACTCAGGGGCTCAGTTTGAGCATGTTGACGCCTTTAGTCCTTATTGGTCTATAACAGACTTTATTTAAAATACAACACGTGTCACTATACTATTGGACACGATTTTACAGGGTGTTACATCCTCACCCCCTTAAAAGAAATCTCAACCTCAAGATTTTATTCAAAAAGATGGGGGTACTTTTGTCGTATAGTGGACTCAACCTCCCATGTATACTCGGGATCTCTAAGGGCGTCCCACTTAACCTTTACTATAGGTATCATTTTTCTTCGGAGCTTCTTAACCTGTCGATCCTCGATCGAAATTGGTTTCTCAATGAACCTCAGATTTTCATCAATTTTCACATCCTCGTGCGATATTGCTAGCGACTCATTGGCTAGACATTACTTGAGGTTAGATATGTGGAATACGTCATGAATCCCATTAAGCTCCTCTGGCAACCTGAGCTTATAAGCTACAGTGCTGACACATTCAACTATCTCGAATGGTCCAATATATCTTGGGCTCAACTTGCCCTTCTTTCCAAAATGCATCATACCTTTCCATGGTGATACTTTTAACATAACTTTGTCCCCTACTTGGAACTTAAGAGGTTTATGCCTCTTGTCAGCATAGCTCTACTGCCTATCCCTGGAAGCTTTGAGACGATCACGGATTTGCACAATCTTTTCCGTGGTCTCCAGGACAATCTCCGGTCCTGATAGTTGGGCTTCCCCAACTTCTGCCCAACACACGGGTGTTCTACATTTTCTCCCATACAAGGCCTCAAAAGGAGCAGCCTTGATGCTAGTATGATAACTGTTATTGTAGGAGAATTCTATAAGGGGTAAGTGGTCATCCCAACTTCCACCTACATCAATCACACATGCCCTAAGCATGTCTTCCAGTGTCTGGATAGTACGTTCACTTTAACCATGAGTCTGTGGATGGTAAGCCGTACTAAATTTTAATCGTGTGCTTAACGATTGTTGGAAACTTTTCCAAAAATGAGATGTGTATCTAGTTTCTCTGTCAGATCCAATAGATACTGGCACACCGTGTAGGGACACAATTTTGTCCACATATAACTTAGCCAATTTATCTGAACTATAAGTCTCTTTAATTGGCAGGAAATGCGCTGACTTAGTCAGCCTATCCACAATGACCCAAATAGTGTCATTTCCACTTTTGGTCTTGGGTAACTTGGTAATCCATAGTTACCATTTCCCGTTTCCAAGTGGGAATCTCAAGCCGTTGTAGAAGTCCTGACGGTTTTTGATGTTCAGCCTTAACTTGCACGTCAGACATTTAGCTACATAAGTGGCTATGGATTTCTTCAAACCTATCCACCAATAATTCTTTTTCAAGTATTGATACATCTTGTCACCACCTGGGTGAACTGAGTATCTTGAATTGTGCGCTTCTTGGAGGATTAGATCTCTAAGTCCTCCAAAGATCGGAACCCAAATTCTATCATTAAATCTTAGGATTCCATTCTTTCCAGACATTAATTGATCAATAGTTCCGCCTAATCCCTCATTAGGAATATTAGCCTCTAACAGGGCTTGCTTTTGCGCATCTAGTAGCTTCTCACTTAAGCTTTTCTGAGCTCAATGCTCTTGGCGTTAATCCTTATGGGTTTAACTCTTTCTTTGCGACTTAAGGCGTCGACAACTACATTTGCCTTGCCCGGATGGTAGCGAATCTCGCAATCATAATCATTAAGTGTTTCCATCCATCGGCGTTGTCGCATGTTCAATTCTTTCTGATTGAACAGATACTAGAGACTTTTATGGTCTGTGTATATAACACACTTTGTGCCATACAAGTAATGTCTCCACAGTCTTAGTGCAAATACAACGGCACCCAGTTCCAGATCATGGGTGGTGTAATTCTTTTCGTGCACCTTTAATTGTCGTGATGCATAGGCAATTACCTTGCCATTTTGCATTAGTACACAACCCATGCCGGTGTGTGATGCATCACAATAGACAACAAAATTCTCAATACCCTCAGGTAGAGATAACACCGGAGCGTTGCTCAACTTGTGTTTAAGAACCTCAAAAGATTCTTGTTGCTTTGGACCCCAATTATACTTAACATTCTTACGGGTCAAGGTAGTTAGAGGAGTGGCTATTCTTGAAAAGTTCTCAATGAACCTCCTATAGTATCCAGCCAATCCTAAGAAACTACGAACCTCCGTTGGGGTCTTGGGCACTTCCCAATTCATGATGGCTTTAATTTTGGCGGGATCCACTTGGATACCACGCTCATTTACCATATGTCCAAGGAATTGGACTTCTCGAAGCTAAAATTCACATTTAGAGAATTTAGCATAAAGCTTCTCTTGTCTTAAGAGTTCTAGGATGCACCGAAGATTTTTCTCGTGATCAGCTTGATTACGAGAGTAAATAAGTATGTCGTCTATGAAGACAATGACAAACTTATCTAGATATGGCTTGCAGACTCTATTCATGAGATCCATGAACGCTGCTGGTGCATATGTGAGCCCAAAAAGCATCACTAAGAATTTCGAAGTGACCATAGCGGGTCCTGAAGGCTGTCTTAGGAACATCCTCACTTCTAACCTTTAGTGATATTCAGCTCCCGGTAGTCAATGCACATCCGCATTGAACCGTCTTTCTTTTTAACGAAAAGGATAGGAGCTCCCCAAGGCGAGGAACTAGGCTGAATAAAGCCTTTCTCCAAAAGTTCGTCTAGTTGCATTCTTAATTCCTTCATCTCCGTTGGTGCTAGCCTATATGGAGCTCTAGCCACTGGTGCTGATCCTTGTATGATGTCAATTCTGAACTCCACTTGTCTATCTGGAGGTAGGCCTGGTAATTCTTCAGGGAAAACCTCGGGATACTCCGAGATGACTGGTTGATCTTCAAGGTTCGTCTTTGGTCCATTTATGGTAACTTGTGCCATATAGATGACACAGCCTCTTCTCAAACACTTGGATGCCTTAAATAATGACACCTTGTCTGGCAATCCATAGTGTGAGTCTCCAGGGATGGTGATCATTTCACCAGATGGGGTCTTAATCTCGATGAGCTTTTTATCGCAGGCAATGCGGGCTTGGTTATGGGATAACTAATCCATGCCTAAGACAACATCGAACCCTGCCAATTTCATTGGCAAAAGAGAGATAGGGATGGAATGATTCTTAATGGATATAGAGCATCCATCAAGAATGGAAGAAGTAGTTTCTAAGGTTCCATCGGCGAGTTCTATCTCATAAATTTTATCTAGAGTTCTTATGGGTAAATTTAATAGTTTACTAAACTTATGATCAACAAATGATTTATCCGCACCCGAATCGAAAAGAACTCTAGCATAAATATCATTAATGGGGAAAGTACCTGTTATGACGTTATTGTCATTAACAGCTTCCTTAGCAGTCAGTCGAAAGGCGCGTGCATTCCCCTTCTTGGCCTTTCCAGGCTTCGGATTATTATTCTTTGAACTCTTAGGGAAGTTAGTTGCAATGTGCCCTTTTTCATTGCAGATATAGAAAACAACATCGTTAAGATCTTTACAATCTAGGGTCTTATGCCCTCTCCTTTTACATATGCCACAAGGTCTAGCTTGTGGATCAGAAGTACACTGTCCCTAGTGTTTGTGGTTGCAAGTCTTGCAAAATGGCATCACAGCTGACTTGCATTGGTTTCCTTTGAACCCAAATCTCCCTTTATTTTTCTTATTAAACTTATGGGAGTTGTCATCTTCCCTCTTCCTTTTTCCGTCAGTTTCAGACTTAATTGGCTTTTGTCTCACTAGATCAAGGATGAGAGAAAAAGATAGGTCTACAGTAGACCTATAGGTAGTAGGCTCTGCAGTCTTTACCATGCCCTTTATTTCGGGCGCTAACCATTAATAAAATGCGCAATGCGTTTAGATTCAGGGGTAATTAAATAGGAAACTAACCTAGATAGGGAATTGAAATCGGAAACATACTTCCGACAGTCTAGGTTTTTCATTGATAGAGACAAGAAGTCTGTCTCTAGCTTCTCCACCTCATGGGTTGGGCAGTAAGTTTCCTTTACCAAATCAACAAACTTGGACCATCCCAAGTTGTACATGTATACTTTACCTGTTGATTGAATCATGGCCTTCCACCATGTTAGGGCATCGCCCTTGAAGGATTGAGATACGTACTTGACCACATCCCTTTCAGCACAGCTGCTGATGTCTAAATGGTCTCCATTTCGTCCAGCCACTTTAGGGCTTCTACGGATCATTTTTCCCCATTAAAGTCTCAGGGTTTACAGGAGACAAAGTACTTGTAGGTGCATCCGTCCTTGGAAGAACGGGACCTATGATATGGGTTGTTCGAACCCGTCTATGAGACATTTTTTGAAAAAATTTCTAAGTCTCATGGAGTTGTATTGATTTTGGAACTCACCCCTTATATAGGTCCATTAACCCTCGAACCTATTGAGCGATGTGGCCTGGGAGCTCATCCCCTTTCATGGCCCTTGCCATGAAGTTTTTTGCTAGGTTCTCAACCTGATTATAGGATAGAAGACAAATAAAAACCATCAAATCATTTATTCAAGATAACTTTTGTTACAAAGGGAGATTAGAACAGTTCTTCAAAATACTTTCTGAGACATTTTTACTAAATGTTGAACCTTTTAATGTTTTTACCGTTCCAGTGACGAGGAAGCCTTTTACCTTGGGCGTCTGCCGGTTTGTACGACCCTCCCTTGTGGGCTTCAAGGATGGTGTATGGCCCTTCCCACTTTGGGCCAAGTTTTCATGGATTTTCTTTCTTACCAGCTTCGTTGTTACGGCGTACAAGGTCTCCAGGTTTGAACCGTTCGTACTTTACCCGTGTGTTGTAATAAGACTCCATCTTTTGTTTGTACTTAGCTTCTTGCACTGCGGCTTGATCACGAATTTCTTCGAGGAGTTCCAAGTTCAACATAGTCTCTGTTTTGTTTGATTTGAGGTCTATGTTGAGCATTCGCCGTGTTGGAACTCCGATTTCCGCTGGGATCACAGCTTCTAATCCAAACACTAGACTGTAGGGTGTTTTCTTATGACTTGTCTTCTCGGTTGTTCGGGTTGCCCATAAGACATTAGGCAATTCTTCAAGCCAGTTGTTGTCATATCTTTCCAATCGGGTTTTAATACCTTCAACAATGCTTCGGTTTGTTCTTTCAACCTGGCTGTTTGATTACGGATAAGCAACTGAGCTAAATAATCTAGTTATCCTAAACTCTTTGCACCAAGAGCTAAAAGGCTTCTCGGCAAACTGTTTTCCGTTGTCGGTTACTAGTACCCCTGGAAGCCCAAATCGTCAGATCATGTTTTCCCAAATGAAATTAATGACCTGTTTTCCCATACGAAATTAATGAACTGTTTTCCCGAAATTTTGGCCAATGGTTTTACTTCTGGCCACTTGGTGAAGTAGTTAACGGCTACCAGCAAAAATTTGACTCATCCTTTGGCCGGTGGGAATGGACCAACGATGTCCATTGCCCATTTGTGGAATGGCCAAGCTGAGGAGATAGGGACAAGGTCATGCTTGAGGCTTTTGGGTACTGGGGCGTGCACCTGACAAGCTTCACATTTCTTCAGCTGTTCCGTGGTGTCTCGATGCATGGAAGGCTAAAAGTATCCAAGGTTCATCAACTTTGCAACTACTGACCTTGGGCCATAGTGGGCTCCACATATTCTCTCGTGAGATATTGGCTATGTTATGGGCGAACGCATCAGAGTAGTGGTGCAAGGTAACCTTTTTTTGTAAAGGACTTCTCCTTGTAGCACGTACTGTCTTGACTTGATACGAACCCTTTGAGCCTCCGCCTAATCATTCGGCAATTCACCATTTCTCAGGAATTTGATTAAAGGGGTCATCCAGTTTGGCCCTTCTTTGGTAATTACGTCTTGTACTTCAAGTTCTTGGATGGATGGTGTCTTTAATACCTCGACTAATACTTTCTTGGTGAGATGAGCAAATGTGAGAGATGCAAGCTTGCTAGTGCATCAACCTTCTTGTTTTATGATCTTGGAACTTGTTTGATGGTACAGGATTGGAATGTACTATGAGTTCCTTTGCTTTCTCCATGTACTTCTTCATGTTAGGTTCCTTAGCAATGTAGCTATCATTTACTTGGTTTGAAACAAGTAAAGAGTCTGTGAAGACTTGAAGCTTTTGGACATCCATCTTTTTGGCTAGCTTGAGTCCAGCAATGAGTGCTTCATAGTCGGCTTCGTTATTGGTTGTCTGAAAATCAAGCCGGAAAGCATATGTAAACTTTAAGTTTTCGAGGTTGATTAACACTAAGCCGCCCTGACACTTCAAGGCTAGAAGCTCCATCGGTAAAAAGCTTCCAGGCATCCGAGTCAGATGCTTCAGCTATGATTGGGTTAACTTCCGTTGATGTTTCTTTTGGATTTCCACAATGAAATCAGCCAAGACTTGGGCTTTGACAACCTTCCTTGGAGTATAGGTGCTGTTGTGTTCACCTAATTCCACGACCCATTTGGCTAATCACCAAGAAGTTTCAGGTTTTTCAAGCACACTTTTTATGGGTTGGTTAGTGACCACTTGTATAGGGTGTGCTTGAAAGTACCTTCGAAGCCTTCTAGCTGTTTTTACCAGGGTAGAGCAAGTTTTTCCAATGGGGGGGGGGGGTACTTAGTTTCTGCCAAGTTTAAAGTTTTGCTGAAGAAGTAGACGGGTACCTGAGCTTTGTTTCCTTCAATGGTCAGGACCCAACTCATAGCTTCCTCAGCAACCGAAAGATAGATAGAGATTAGTCCCCTGTTTCCGGAGCGGCAATGTCTGGGAGTGAAGCCAGGTGTGGCTTCATTTGGTTGAAAGCTTCCTCTGCCTCTTCTGTCCATAGGAAGTCTTTCTTATTTGTGCACCCTTGAAGGGTTTTGAAGAAAGGCTGGTATTTTTCTGCTAGCTTGGACGTGAAACACTTCAAGGCTGCAAGCTTTCCATTCAGGCTTTCCACCTCTTTCTTGGTTTGTGGGGACTTTAAGTCGAGGATGGCTTTAACCTTGTTAGGATTAGCCTTTATGCTTTGTTTTCCCACTATGTGTCCCAAGAACTTGCCTTCTTAGAATCCAAATGAGCACTTCACATGATTAAGCTTCATGTTGATCTTTCTTAGGTTCCAGAAAGTTTCTTGTATATCCTCAAGCATTTGATTTTCAGTTTCACTTTTGATCACCAAATCATCAACGTAGGCTTCCATGTTTTTGCCTATTTGTTCGGCAAACACTTTGTCCACCAAACGTTAATAAGTTGCCCCTGCATTTTTTAACCCAAAAGGCATTTTTTGGTAACAAAAGATTCCTTTGTCGGTGTGAAATGCCGTTTTCTCCTCGTCCTCTTGTTTCATTCGTATCTGATGGTAGCCTTTATAGGCATCAAGAAAGCATTTGAGAGGGAAGCCTGTGAGCGAATCAACTTTTTGGTCGAATTCTGGTAAAGGATAGCAATCTTTTGGGCATGCTTTATTTAGGTCTTTGAAGTCAATGCACATTCTCCAGGATCCATCCGGTTTGCGGACCATTACCAGGTTGGCTATCCAAGAATGATACTTGACTTCTCGGAGGATTTCGGCTTGAACAAGCCCTTCAACCTCCTGACAAGCTGCGAGGCTTCTATCTGGGGCTAGGCTTCTTTTTTGCTGTATAATAGGCTTTACATCAGATGGAATTTTGAGCTCGTGATCGACAATACTTCAGGGGATTCCAATAATTTCTTCGGGACACCATGCAAAGATGTCCATATTGTGCGGGAGCAGCTTCTTGAGATGAGAGAGGGTTTCTTTGGTAAGGTTGGTATTTACCCTTATCCTATGCTGAGGATATTTCGGGTTAATGATCCATCCTTGTTTATCATCCTCATTTTCCTTTGAACCCTCTCCTTCAACCAAGAAAGCTTCTTGTGTTGGTTGAAGGGTTGCTGTCCCTTGTTCAGTAGGGAATTTCACGGTGCCTTGGCCAACTGAAACCGCCGGTCCAAACGCACTTTGTCCTGGCCTACCTATGATAACATCATAGTTGGAAGGAATGTTGATCACCACAGAGGTGAGTGGTTTGGTTCTTTCCATTTTTCCTTCACTAAAACAGACATTAAGGGTTAGTTGGCCTGAAGGCTTGATGGGTATATCGGCGATACCTTTAATGGAGGATTCAGATGGTTGAAGCCTTGAACGTTCGTCATTGCCGAGATGATTGAAGCATTTTTCAAACATAATTTTTGTTGCCGCTCCAGTGTCAATGTATGCTTTGTGTGTCTTGAGTATTCCAAGCATAGCTTCTACCACCAGGGGTTTGGATAACAAGTCCCCTTCGGGTGGTGGGAAGCAGACGCATTGTCATTCCCAAGCCTCCAAGCGTGGTTGTTTGTGGGAGGCCTTTGCATCAACATCCACCATGTTCACTTCTTTGCTTTTTTCCTTCAGCCATCTTATCCCTTACCCATTTTACTAAGTGGGCTAGTTCCCCGGACTCAACAACCTCCTCAATTCTTTTCTTGAGTTGAAAGCAATCGTTCGTATGGTGGCCTTTCTCTTCATGAAACTCATAGTATTGGGTAGAGTTCTCATTTCTCTTACTTTTGGGCAAAGGTCGAGGAGATCAGAAGTTATGTTTTACTTCTTCAGTGGCCAAGATTTCTTGTAGGGTCTTGGTCAAAGCTGTGAAGTTTACGGTTTTTCTCGGCTTGGAGGGTTCCGACCTTCAGACATTCTGGAGTCCGAACCTATGAACCGTTTGTCATAAGGACCAAAGTTTCCTCTTTTTCTGTTGGGATTGTTGCTTCGCCAACTAGGAGCTCTTTTCCTTTGTTCTTTAATGTCAACAGCTTCCTCTCCCCGAATGTGAGCTTCAGCCCTTTCTAGAGCCTCTTCAAGGATTTTGGGTAGGCATTTGTTGAAATCTCTTGTGAGATATTTGGAGGTGATGGCATTAATGAATCCTACCACCCTCATTTTTTCATCAGCACCCACGTAGGTTAACCCTTCTTTCTTGTATCTTTAGATGAATTCTCTGAGACTTTCGTCCTCTCGTTATTTTATTTGGAAGATAACTGTAGCATCTTTGACGTACCTCCGTTCTTGTGAAAAGTTGGCTAAAAAACCTTTGCTTAGATCATCGAAGGTTCGAATTTTGTGAGGTAGGTCATTGCACCATATTCTAGCGGATCCTAAAAAGGTTTGCATGAACATGAGGCAGCATTCACCCTTGGACCATTTTTCGATCCTGGCTGCTCCAGTAAAGATTTGGAGGTGGTCTTCTGGATCTTTGGTTCCGTCATATGTTCTTATATGGGATGGCATTTAGATCCGGGTTTGAGAATCATAGTCAGCAATTTGCTAAGAAAAACAGGATAAATTGTTGGGCTTGTAGCAAGATCATCTTTTGTTCTCGAGGGCGGATTATTGTTTGAGGTTCCTTGGTGAGTGGATAGCACTTCATAGATGAAGTGTTGCCTGGAAACTGTGCCATCATCTGTGCCATCAACTGAGGAATTAGGTTGAAGCCTTGAAGGCTTCCAGGTGTAGCCACATAATTTGTTCTCGTGGGAGCACTCATGGTGGCACTTCGAGCATTGGATAAGGTTGCCATGGCTCGTTCCCATGTAGTGGCAACAGGAGGGAAAACACTTGAAGCTGGTGATCGTAATAATTGCTTGAGAGTGGTATCAAGCCCAAGAGGTGTGCCAGTCACAGCGGGTTAGGAAGTGAATAAGGGAAAAGCAGCTGGACTCGGCCTTCCAAAAGCATAATGGCTTGGGTTAACCGTTTGGTACGTCACACTTGTAACATTTGTGTAAAACGGGTTTCAAAAACCCGCACATTTTCATTAATCAAGGGTGTATTTATCGTTACGTATTTTTATTATTATTTATTTAATAAACATATTAAAATTTCTAAATAACAACAATTAAATTATAATAGACTTAAAGAAATATCAAATAAATAAAAAGTCAAATCAAACTTTATAACTAATCAACCAAAAATTGAAACAAAAAGAAAGAGGGAACCGGGATCGAACCCGAGTCGCCCGGGTAGTCACACACATTCAACACCACTACACTACACACACAAGATGTGTTAGCTTCTATGTCTATATATATATATATATATATATATATATATATATATATATATATATATATATATATATATATATATATATAAACTGGGCGGAAAACCTGCAACTCCAACCGGAGATTTCGCAAAATCTCCGACGCGATTTTCCTGAAATATCTTAATCAATCTCGCTGTCATCAAGCAATTTCGCCACTGTTGGTAACACTCCTCCACCTATTGATTTAATTAATGTTTAGATTCATTATCAAATCAGATTGGGCAATCATACTTCTGATAACTGGTTATTCGGGCGGGTAAATATTTTCTGTTTATTCAAACGAAGAAGATGAATTGCTGAATGTGTATTTATATAACATAATTCGAGTTATAAACCGGGTTAGACACACAGTCCAGCGGTGGACTGTGTGCACACTAAACACACATGTTCCGAGTTCAATCCATGCCACCAACAGTGTCGAATAAACAATTTTTTTAAAGGAACCAAACCACAATGATCCCCCAACGAGTGGTTAAATTTAATAAAAAATGCTAAGTTTACGGGTTAAGCACCCAGCCCAACTGGTTGGGCCCGGGTGCAAACAAACTTCAGGTCGCCGCTTCAAGTCCAAGCCCTGACACCGGTCTGATCACTTAAAAATCTTTTTAAAAATTAATCATTTCTGAATGGATATAATTTTTGTATAAGAATAATTAAAATCCGAGATATGTCGGGTTAGACACGTAGCTCAGTTGGAAGAGCTGCGTGCACACAACCGAGAGGTCACGGGTTCGAGCCTCATCACACGCATGCAAAAATCACAAAATCCCGGTCAGACCACTGACAGGCCTGACAAGGCCCTTTTTTTTTAGATATTTTTATTAAATTATTTTCTTTTCCCTAAATACATATTTAATAATTATTTCAACTATTTTAAAGAAAAACCCTCGATTATAAAGCCACTTGATATCCACAAAAAATAACCTAATAAAAAGTATTAAGTCCAAATATTAATTTGTTTATAGTGTTATCGTATTTATTATCTTAGGTTAGTATTCATTGTTCGATCAAAATCTTTTCCTCGTGCGCACTCATCATCAACCAAGAATACGCACCTACTGTGAGTGAATCTCTAAGAATTCCCCTTTTTAATCATGTTTTGTGGTGTATCATGTGTCGTATATTTTTATTATTTATTTAAACACTTGTGCTAACATCATCTCGTGATCAAATGTGTATAGTTGTTGTGTGATTATGTGTGATTACATTTATTCATTTCAGTGCAATCATTTCATTAGGCTCATCAGTTCCTCGTGGGATACGGGTTGTGCATCAGGTGCCTCATTAGATCGGCTCCGTTTGATTGAACCTTGATCTCAAGTACATCATTCATCATGTCATGTGTTCATTGTGGATATAATGTGGTTTGTGATTGGTTATATGTATACATCTGCTCACATATGATTTATGCATAATTTTTTTTATTTTAACAACAAATACAATTCAACTGTTTAAATGTTTTACTAAGGTTCACTCGCCAACTTTTGTTGACCCAAATCTTTTGTTTTACGCAGGATACAGGTGAACAAGCTGAAGAAAGAAACATATAGGAATGGCCTTAGAAGATTAAACAAAGTTATTGCGTACTGAACAATGTTTTGGTTTTGTTTGTGCTTGTATGAATTCTTGTGTTTGAATATTTGAAGTTTTAATTCAAATTTAATAAATATGAAACTTATTAGTAAATATCATGAGCTTTGGTGATAACCCAATCATGCCCTGACTTTTATTTCCGCTGCGGGTCGGGGTGTGACAACACTTGGCCAAGCTTCCAAGTGAGAGGTGACCGTACGTGAGCTAGTGAAAAAAAGAGGTGGGGGCCCTGGTGACAACGAAGGTTTAGACTCGTCGTAGTTCAGTCTTATCCTTACCCCATTTTCCCTCTCTTGGCTCACATGTTAATTTAGAAGAGACCTCAGTTGCAAGAAGTTTTGAGCTACTCCCTCGGGTGTAAAGTCGATGCGTTCCGGTGTACTTGTAGCACCGACTTGAGTAGAGGGAACACCCGAGGGAGAAGAGGTCGGCGTCTGAAAAGAGAAAACTCCGGGAATATGATTCCCGTTGGAGTGCCTCCCGGAGTAGAAAACGGTGTGGATGCAGCCAGCGGTTGGAGTTCATGATACTTGGTTAACCTCACTGGGAGACTCGCTTTCAGACATGATGAACTTGATGAAAATGGAGCTACACTACTGGTCTTTCAAGAAAAGTAAGTGGCGTAGCCCCACGGTGGGCGCCAACTTGTTGCTGCAACAAATATAAGACCAAGGATAGTGACGGGACTGGTTAGGCAAAAGGGTTCAAGGGTTTTGGTTTGCCTAATGCAGGTCGTGGGGTCCCCCCATGTTTGCAACACGTGGAGAGAGATCAATGTTGTTAGTTGTTCACTTTTGGATTCTGGATTGAGAAGTGTTAAACCCAGAATGTTAATATCAAACTTGATGATGTAGTGTTAAGTGAAGAATAGAACAAGCATAAAGCAAGTTCTAGAGAGAAGAAGTAAGATCAGAGATCAAGAGTGACCTGAGAAAATCTGGTGTGTTCCTCCTGAATGACAAGAGGCTGTGCTTTATAGGGAAGGGGTTCTCTATAAGAAGAAACCTTTGACTAGTGATCCCTGGATGCAGTGGCGGGCTTGCCCTTTTTGGTAGGTTGAAGGGTTTGGATCTGCGGGTAAAAGAGTGTGCTCTTGCACATGCTCTATTGTGGTTGTGTAGGAGAGTATACACATAAAGTGTTGATGTGACCGGGCATTGTTCTCATTCTTTTTGCTATTCACGACAGTTGTCGATTCTGAACCCTTTTGTCTTTCAACCCTTCAAGCTATATCGTGTCTAAGTCATTTTATTGAGCTTGTGCTACCCAAATCATCAATTACCATCTTGTTATTATCATAGTAACCAAGACCAATAGAAAAGATAATTATTGTTAATATCCAAATATCTAAAGAACTAATACAATCTAATCAGTGTCTGACGATCCATTGCCTTTAGCTGGAAGTGGAAAATTACATCCTTGATGGGGAGGTGCAATCAGAACAACTAACTCTGGTCATAATGCTAAACAGTTACAAATTCAAGGAATATCAAGACAAACGGGAATGGGTGGGTTATAATTCTAGCATCTTCTTGGTTTTTTAGGTAAAGAGACTCTTGGACATCAACAACCCCGTGCCGAAAAAAACGTCCTGGATCAGTGGAACTCATGGGTCCCTCTAATGGTAAACACTTTTGTTTGGAGAGCCCTTCTTTATCGACTCTCGACCTATGATGAGCTTGTTAAAAGGATAATCACTATGGATCCATACATATGTAGCTTATGCCATGATGCGGGACAGACAATCGACCATCTTTTCACTTCTTGTTTTGTAGCCTCTTCGATTTGGCAAAACATCGGTACGTGGTGTAAAATCCCTCCGATTTTTTACATCTCCTTCGTGGATCTTTTCAACATTCGTAAGTGCATTCAGGGGCAGCCTAGGAAACACATGTAACACACTCCATCGTATGGTGGCTTGTTGATGTATTTAGAAAGTCTGTAACAAACAAAGTATGTGTCCTTTTTGTGGATTAGGAATCGGTCCAAGATCGTGGATCTAGATGGAGATAGATGTAGGGCATCCGTTCACAAAATAAAATAAATTAACAATTTTATTAATCAAATACGGTTTACATTACATAAACAAGAATTGAAGTAGACATAATCAAATACAATATATAAAACTGAACTGAGAAACAAATTACAAAGAAATAAAGAAAATAAAAACAAAGGTGACTGACGCACGTGAAGGTCACGCTTCCCTTAAAACAATTTTCGGGCCACCCAGGTGAACCTGTCTGTTTCCCAGGGTACAACAGCCAGAGCAGATTGTACTGCCGGGGATAGCCAAACACCTAAAGAATTCCTGAAACAAGAGTTCTCAGGGATGCAAAGTTAGGAAATTATGTATAATTAGAGTGTATGCTATGAACCATACGAAATTTCTTTTTGTGTATCCTAAAGGCGGCTCCAAGCGACTCGCGACGATGCGAGCGTGCGAAATGCAAAATGCGACCATCGCCCTCGTCGTGCCCGGGCGCGGGCACGTCTCAAGTACTTCGCACCCTCCTGGCTGCCACTGGGTGTGACTTGTCACATATGAATACATTCGTGTAGAGAATTATAAATATAAATCAACAAAAAAATTATTTCTCCACCAATGTGAGACAAACACAAGTTCCCACACATTAAAATTCTAACACATAATTAAAGTTTATGATCCCTCATTCATTTTACTTTAATCATTAAATAAGTATTATATTAATCATCAATATAATATTATTTTTCATAATTTCCATCAATAGATGATCTTCGCTCTGTTTGAAATATGTTCTTGTTGTTTGTGTTTTGGCACTCCCTACTAGCATATAAATAAATACAATCCATTCCAAAATGTGCACTGTTAACAACTCGATTATGTCACCCCTTTAATGGAACATAGATATTGAAGCAAAATCATGAAGCAAAATCAAGAAAGTTATGGGCCTGAAGTAAAAAGTTGTCTATATCAAATGATCATAACTACCAAGCATAGTATATTGTGAATTAAAAACTCTATTAGAAAGAAAAGGTGGACTTTCCTTTTAAAAAAATCTTTTGTTTTTTTAAACCACCCGTCTTTTCATATTAGCATATTAGTATGAATATATTACTATTTTGACCACTATAGTTTAAACAGTTTAACCCTTCGGTCAAAAAAGATATTTTTATATAGCGAACTCTGAGATAGCATTTTATAACAGTTTTGACCTATAACACTAACTGTTTACTTTTTTTCTAGTTCAGCCTAAAGGTATTATAATCCTTTTATAGCTTAGGGACTATTTATTTAAGTGATAAAACTTTTTTAATATTTTTATATGTTAAATTACTTAACTTTTTTATTATTTATTTCACGATTATTATATAACAAAATACGTTCTCAATATACAAATAAATACATATTTCTTTAACAATTATTTTATAAATATCATTTTTAAAAACATTTTTTAACCCTTTTAAAATCGTCAATCATTTTTAAAAGTCGCTCATTTATAAAACTGTTTATTTTTTTAAAGACGCTCCTTTTAGAACCGTTTTTTAAAAGCGTTATTCGAATCGTTTATCTTTTTTAAAATCTTTCATTTTTTGACCATTCGTTTGTTCGAAATTCGTTCATTTTATAAACCTTTTATTTATAAAAATCATACTCTTTTTAAAACCTTATTTTTTGTACCTTTTGCCTTATTTGTATAAATGCCGTTTTTTAGATCTTCAATAAAACCTTTCGTTTGTTTAAAATTGTTCATTTTTAAATCCTTTAATTTTAATCGTTCATTTTTTAAGTTTATTTTTGCTATTAACGATAAATAAATTATAAAATTCAAAGTTTAAAAAACGATTGTTAAAAAAAGAAAGGTAACAATTGAACAATTTTAAAAAACGAACGGTTTTTTTGAAGATATAAAAAAACGTTTATAAAAACAAAACGTATTAAAAATATTATGTAAAAAATATAAGGTTTTAAAAAGCGAATGATTTAGTAAACAAAAAGTTTAAAAAGCGAACAAGTTTCGAACAAACAAACATTCGAAAAAATGAAAGATTTTAGAAGGTATTAACTATTCAAATAATGCTTTAAAAATAAAACGAATGCTTTACAAAAATAGTTCTAAAGGAATGTTTGAAAAATACTGCTTTAAAACTGAAAAACTTAAAAAGATTAAAAAACATATGGTTTTAAAAAAGAATGGTAAAAATAAACTGTTTAATTTAAAAAAGGACTTAAAAAGAAAATTTTAAAAATCAAACAATTTAAAAAGAAACGCTTTTAAAAAGGTTAAAAAACAAATGTTTGTAAAAATCGCCATTAAAAAACAAATTGTTAAATAAATATGTATTTATTTGTATATTTAAAACGTATTTTGTTAAATAATAATCGTTAAATAAAGAAAAAAAATTAAGTAATTACACAAATAAAAATATTAAAAAAACTTTATAACTTAAATTAACAGGCCCAAAGTTATAATAGGACTATAATACTCTTTAGGCTTAACTAAAAAAAGTAACATAATTTGTGTTATGGGCCAAAACTTTTATAAAATACTATTTTAAAGTTTGATATGTCAAAAAATTAACTTTTTAATTAAAAAGGTTAAACTAGCAACACAGGATCCATAATAGGATGCAAATTAGTAATTTAATCTATTAGCAATTATACAAGCAATATATATGTTTAAATAGTCTAGAAGTACCTAGAATCTCAATGAACTATTTTTTCGGTTTAAAATAAAACAATTATATAATTATATGAATATTTGGAAAATGTATGCAATTTAGAATCTAGATAGAGAAAATTGAGTTTGTGGTTTCCTTGTTTTCTTGTATCCAACCTTGTTGGAAACTTAAAAACATAAACATAGAATTTGATCTGAATTAAGATTGACTCTTTCTTTATAGATTTTTGACATATTTACAATGATCCTTAACCCATCTACTTATACTAAAATATACTTTGCTAAAAAAACTCCTAATCCTATTCTAAGTCTCAAGCACCACTTTTAATTCTATTCTAACTCTAAGGCTACTTGTTATGGGGCATTGATGGTGAGTGTGGGCTGCCACCTTGGCCGCGCCAACGGCGTTAAAACAACCACAGGAGGGTGTGGGGCAAGCCTGTTGCTGGAACTGCGGGTGTTTGGCAAGATATTGAACGTTCGCGACCTTGGTAACCCCCCTCCAATGTGACAATTCCAGATATATGGTTGCTATTTTTGTCAGTGGTGGTGATCGATGGTGGATGTGAGCCGTGGAGGTGGTTTTGTAGGTGGCGGAGGTTTAAGAAGGGAAGGCAGAAATTAAAAGAAAAATGTGGAGACTCTGATTTATATTTACATCTACGGTTTAGTTTTTTTATCTATGCCCCTTAAGAAATATTGTTTACAGCAATTGTAGTCCTTTTCCAACTCTACGTTACACATTCAATTTTGAGTTAATTGCAAATTTTGTCCTTTATCTTCAGGCGGTATCCTTTGTCTTTAAAATTGATGAGTTTTGTACTTTATGTTTCAGATTGTAGCATGGTTTGTCCTTTGACCTTAACTCAGATTGCTTTTAACGTTAAATGAGATCATGTGCATACACGTGAAGGTATTTTTTGTAATTTTACCTATTACTCTTTATCTTACTAAACTCTCTCTCCCTTTTCTCTCTATCTCTCTCTCTCTCTCACCCTCTCTTTTGTTCAAAGCACGAAACACCCCATCGTCACGGCTTTGAAATTTTGTATGAATATAAAGAAAAAATTTTGCAATTCACTCTTCATTTTTTTAGTATTACTAATTCGATTTTTTAGTATTACCAGTCCAATAAACATTAATTAGGAATTTATTTCTTTTAGTAAAGATTCAATTTTTATCAATTTTATGAATTGTATTTCTTTTAACTTAAAGTAATACGTAAACAAAATAAACGTCCCTCCATTACACCCTTTTGGTTGTGTGGATAGTGAAAACAAAGTGCGTCTACATGTTGTTTAGGTGGCGTCACATGGCAACACTTTTTCTAACCCAAGCCTCGTTAACACATAGTCTAATAAACCAATAGATAAACATAAAATAACTATATCACCCCTTTGGCGTTGAAGTTCTTTGATACGTGGTTGAAAACCCGTTGATTTATCGTATTAAGTTTGTGTTTTTACGTAAACTTTGGTTTCAAATAGCCTACTTTGATAGAATTTGTGTTTTGCAGTTCTAGCGAAGTTTAAGAACCTAGTCGAAAGCTTTACGGAGCATCGGGAAGCGATCGGGGGCAACCGACTGCAAGAAATGAACAAAACAGGAAAGTGGAACTGCACATCGTGTCGGCGACGCACCGCGTCGTCTGGAAATCACCCTAGCCAGCAGGATAAGACGTCTCCAGCAAACAGAATCAGCACATCGCGTCGCCGAAACCATATTTGGCCATCGTCGACGCCTCCCCTATTTCCCTCACGTTGATTTTTGACAAGTTGTAGATTTGAACAATTTTGGACCCAAGTTTGGAGGATATCATGAGGAGTTACGAATTTTAAAACGCTTCACTTGTTCTCTGAGCCTATTACACAACACCACTTCATCTCTAACCTATCCACCATCATCAAACACTCGAATCCTAACCCTAATCCACCATCACCATCATCACCACCATCATTATCAGCATCATCAACATCATCATCTCTCCACAACCTTTCCACCATCACAATCAACCGAACCTTAATCCCCATCTTTTCTTCAAGATTGAAGATGATGTCCAACTTCATGTGCTCCTCATTTGGTGATCGCATTTCATCATCCATTAGTGGCTAAACCTCTCGGGTTTCACCCCGGTGTAGGTGTTTGTAAGATTCTATGGTTTTTACATTTGTTTTGAGATTTGATTTTGTGACAAACTATATTAAGCATTTGAAACTTCTGATAATTGTCGTGCATTTGAATTGGATTTGTGAATTGTCGAGTGATGATAAAATTTGACTTTGCAAAATGAGTTTGTGCACTTATGCCTTATCAATTGATAGCATTTACATATTTTTGGCCAATAAGTGCATTGCGGTCCGTTCTTGAACGTTGATAGCTCTTGGCACCTAAACCATGTGACACCAAATCCGTTAATCATTATATGCAATTCAATTGAATTGAATTTAAAACGTGTAGGAACCTTTGGTCTTCAATACCCGAACCGAGTGAGATCCTTGTTCTAATTACCATTTACAACCATATTGTGTTTAGAGCAAATTTAAGTAATCAAGTTAGTGTTAATTGCAACTGTCATAGTTTAGTAATTTTATAAATCAAAGTGTTGGTTCAATTTGACATCCCTTTTCCAAACTACTAATTAAAAGAAGTGTATAGCAAGCTTCATAAATCGTGAGAAGACCCTCGTAGTCAACTAAGACTCGACAAAAGCCACAAACTTTTCATGGATCGGCCCGTACTACCACTAAATCATAGTTAAGGGTAAATCGGATATATAACTATGATCTTTGACTGGGGCGCGACACTCCGATCATATTTTGGCGTCAATGACGGGAGTTCGTGCGCTTTGTGTTAGGACATTGCTTGATTTTCGTGTGATGAATATGTTTAAGTGCTTTGTTTTCTTTTACCATATTTGGTTTGTGTTACACGGGTATGTTACTTGTGCAGGATACAAGTAATGCATGCATACACGGATTTTCGGAAGAACTTCACCATTGGTATTTGAACCAGAAATTGAGCGAGTTGTTAGAAGCAATTTAGCCAACCAGTTAGAGGCAACACTTGCCCCTAACCCACCCAACCTAAATTCAGCACATCCCCATCCTTTGGACCCGTCCAAATAGATCGCCAAAACCCAATGAACCCAATAATCAAAACCAACACAATTACCAATACCAAGACTACCCTCCACAAAACTAAAACAACCAGAATAAACAACCACGGGTGGAAACAATTTAAAACCACCGACATCACCACACCTAACCCACATCCAAAACCAAAACCAAAATCAAAATTAACTTGCACCCACACCACCACCTCAAAACCGTACTCGTCAAAAACCATTACCACCGAACCCCAACAACCGAAATGTTAACCCCAATCGAGGGGCTAACAAAACCGCAACAATCCCGCGAATGAATCCCAGTTTCTCAACATCTGTGAGTTGAGAAATAATATCCCTGATGATGAGGCATATAGTGCTCCGGGTTATCAATCATCGGAACACATTATTATCCGTTCGGAATATTGAGGAAAAGGGGAAATTATGATTATCGGAATGATGACAGGTTTGAAGATGGTGGGTAGAACGAGTTCGACAACAACGGGAACTTCTACAACGATAGAGATTTTGAAGACGTGGAAGTTGGGATCAAACCGCCAACTACATGGGTAACGTTGATGATATGGGTATGAGTGTGCCCGTAATGACGGTTATGCAATAACCGTCAACCACAATACAACAAACCAACCGAACGGGTTGACGACAACAACAGTAAAAAACACCAACCGTAACAGGATTCCTCAGTTCGTGGCTAAAGGTAACCATCTGGTCAATCGTGGACTACCGGTGAATCAAGAGGTCAATGGTCCACATCAAAATTAACCAAAATACCAAAATCAAGTGCAACAACAAAGAGGTGTTAACGGTCGGTTTAGACCGATGATTTCCAACAACGATTCGCCTATCGCTCTGCCACCCGAAGTAAGAGTTCATTTGATTGCAAGCCCAATTACATCAACATCCTACCTCACTTCACCAGTCGAACCAACAACGAGCCTTATACACATTTGGCCGAGTTTTTCACATTGTGTAGTACTATTGGGGGACACAATTTCTCCCAAGAGGAGGTTAGATTGCGTCTCTTTCTATTCTCATTGAAAGACAAAGCTAAGCAGTGGTTTCTAACCTTGCCGATTAATAGTATTTGGACATGGGGATAGATGCAACAAGTCTTCCTTGACGAATATTATTCAATGTCCAAGACTGACGATGCTAGAAATGAAATTCGGTCATTTAGGAAATTACCAAGTGAACCGCTACATGAAGCTTTCATCTACTTCAAGGAGTTGATTTGAAAATGCCCCCATCATCAAATCGAGTGATGGGAATTGGTTTAATTCTTCGTGAAGGGGTTAGATACGGAGGAGTGGAAGTTTTTACAACCGTCAAGCAATGGTACTTTGTTAAACAATCACAAACATGACGATTGGGATTTTCTATAGTGGATGAGCAAAAACTCAAAGGTCATGGAGTCGGCCGATCGGGCCAAAAAGCACCCTAGTTCTAAGGATCGGATTTCTACGTTGGAGCGAGAGTTACATCGAATGAACAAGAAGGATGTAGGGGCGTTGCAATTCGCCGTGTGTGAGGATTATGGTATATTGGTCACCGAACTAATGAGTGCCAAGTGAACATGGCACAAGCTACCGAGGACGTGAACCAAGAGTATTGAGACCGGAAACCGTTTAAAATGAACTCCAACACTTACCACCCGGGTTTGAGGAACCATCATAACTTTAGGTATGGCAACACCTCAAATCAAAAGAACCCAAATTTTCAATCGGGTAATCAAAGTGGTTCATCATACCAAAACCGCCAGGGTGGTAACCAAGGGGGGTTAACAAAGGTCCAATTACAACCAAGGGTACAATAACCATGACAACAACAATTATCAACTTGGTTACAACCAAGGTGGGCAAGGTGGCAGTAATTCGAGTTGACAATCGGGTGGTGATGACCCATTTAACTCCACGCTTGACGCGATCATTAACACCATTAGAGATTCAAAACAAGAGATGAAGAAGGAATTTGAAGTGCGAGACAAGTCGCATAGTGCGTTGGAGAAACAAGTGGGCCAACTTGTGGAAGAAATGGCCCAAATGAGAGAAAGTGGAGGACGACTCCCAAGTGACACCTGTTAAATCCAAAGTATAAAGGATCGACTGAGAAAAACACATGTGAGGTACCTATAAATAAAATTTCTTTACTTAGTGGTCGAGTCGTAGATACCAGTGTCGAGTCGCCATCACCCTGGTTTGTTGAAGGGTGGTGGAAGATGTGAGTGAGGATAGTGAGGGTGATGTTGAGAAGAACCAAAGTGGTCCGAGTGGACAAACTGGTCAAAATATAAACTTTCTAAAAAATTTAAAAATAACCTGTTATGACCACTCCCGTTCCAAAGGCTAAGGATAACGGGTCGGAGGGTAATACCGCCCTGTATCTCGAAGGTTTGTTGGAACTGTCCAAGAGGGTTGTAAAAAACATGGCCCACAACAAGAGGAATTGTGGGAGATTTTTAAACAAGTGAAATTATTCTTCCTCTCTTGGAGGCGATAAAACAAGTCCCATCGTATGTTAAATAGTTGAAGGAATTGTGTACCCAAAGACGAACTCACAAGTTTCTTAAGAAACTTGATTTAACCGACAATGTGAGTTTGATACTTTTGGGTGTACTTCCACCCAAGCTCCAAGATTCGGGGGCGCTCATTATTTTGATTCAGGTGGACGAGTTTAAAATGACACGGGCACTTCTAGATCTTGGTGCTAGTGTATCTTGTCAGGTTGTTTGTATGACCAATATGAATTTGGTTCAATTAGGGAGGCTAACACTACTGTGGTGTTAGCCGACTTGACTCTCAAACTACCCTATGGAATAGTCACGGATGTTATAGTGAAAGTCGAGGACTTCTATTACCTGGTGGACTTTCTTGCTTTGGATTATGTCTCTTTAGACCGGACCAAGCGACACACAGTTATTCTGGGTCTAGCGTTTTTAGCAACATCAAATGCTCAAATTAAATGCAAAACGGGCACAATCGACATGACTTTTGGTAACCCAGTTGCGGTTAAACATTTTTTCGAGATTGACGAATCCTCTAGCCAACGATGAATGCTATATGGTAGACATTGTTAATGCGTGTAAACTTCTATGCAACACGGGTCGACGAGGAAAACACAATAAAGTAGAGTTTTATGGTTAACAGGTTATAGGTGGAGACATGTCGGAGCATAGATGAGGTGGAAAAAAAGTTGGAGGTTTTAGCAGTGAAAGAAGGAAGAGCTCCATGGACTTACCAAGTGGAGAGTCTACCGGACAAAATCGACACCTAGCTAAAAATAGTTCTTTATTGATCACATAGCAACATAAGCTATACTAATTTACACTACTAGTCCATACATTTATTAAATTTCACATCTTTAATCCCAATCTTTAAACCCAACCGTCAGTTGCGGTTAAACATTTTTTCGGGATTGACGAATCCTCTAGCCAACAATGAATGCTATATGGTAGACATTGTTAATGCGTGTATACTTCTATGCAACACTGGTCGACGAGGAAAACACAATAAAGTAGAGTTTTATGGTTGACAGGTTATAGGTGGAGACATGTGGGAGCATAGACGAGGTGGAAAAAAAGTTGGAGGTTTTAGCGGTGAAAGAAGGAAGAGCTCCGTGGACTTACCAAGTGGAGAGTCTACCGGACAAAATCGACACCGAGCTAAAAATAGTTCTTTATTTATCACATAGCAACATAAGGTATGCTAATTTACACTACTAGTCCATACATTTATTAAATTTCACATCTTTAAACCCAACCTTTATATTGCCAAGAATACACAATAAGGTAATAACTATAAAAAAACATTTTATAAATTAACACCCGTCAACTTATGTCTATGAATTAATACTTAAAACTTATTGACACGAATAAAAATATCGGGATGTAACAAATCTACCCCCCAAAAACAGGGTTGCCTCCTCGAAACCAAAATTTATGTACCGAATAAGTAGGGCGAATATCTCTTCATTCATCTTCCAATTCCCATGTCGTATCAGATCCTTTTCTATGTTCCCATTGGACTTTAACTTGATTCACCCCTTTGTTGCGTAGTTTCTTGACTTTATGATCAAGAATGGATATAGGTCTTTCTACATAATTGAGTTTGTCGTCAACTTCAACGTCTTCGAAGGGTACATACGAAGTTTCATCGGCTAAGCATTTATGTAAATGTGATACATGAAATGTGTTATGTATTCCACGTAACTCCCCTGGAAGTTCTTGCCTATAAGCCACTTGTCCTACATAAGCAATGACTTTGAAAGGTCTAATAAAATGAGGACTTAATTTCCCACGCTTACGGAATCAGATAACCCCCTTCCACAATGATACTTTTAACATCAAAAAATCCCCCACTTGAAATTTAATGGGTGTTCGTCTTTTATCTACATACAGTTTCTGTCAATCTTGGGCGGCCTTCAAACGAGCTCTAATCTGATCGATCCTTTCTAAAGTGACTCTAACAACTTCTTTACTATTGAGTTCTCTTTGACCAACTTCTCCCAACATAAGGGGTTCGACAATTCCTACTATGAAGCATTTCGAAAGGTGGCATGCCAATGCTTGAACGATTGCTATTGTTGTACGAGAATTCCACCAACGGTAAATATCTATCCCAACTCCCACTAAAATCTATGACACACGCGCGCAACGTATCCTCAAGTGTTTGAATTGTTCTTAAAAAACACTACTTCCTAGTATATTCTAACCCTCATAATCTAAATAGGAAAAAAAATCGTTTATAGGAATAACAAATCAACCAGTTTATTTAAGGAGTCTCGTTGGAATAATAGCTCAACCTGCTTATTTAAGGAGTCTTGTTTTTTAGGGGAGAAGGGCCACTTACCCTTCCTAACCGAAGTCCTGCCAATCACGTCGCGCCACGTTACTTAGACCATCCACTACCCCAAACTACTCTCTTTACTGACACAACTTAGACCTTCCTACCTTTTTTTCCTTTTTTTAATTAGAAATAAATAATTAAACACATAATTAATTAACACATCCCTAAAAATTTTAAAAATACATTCCTAAAATTAGAAAAACATACACAAAATTAACCTAAAAACCAAAAAAATATACGATTAGGGAATAAAAACATGAGAAAATATGATTAATTTTGTGGGTTTTCCCATTAACATCCTCAATTGTATTTGGCCGCCAATGCACCTTTTCGTTGTAATATTACTTCCAACATACTACCATCGTCGTGTGGTTTCATAAACGTGTCCAAGTTGTAGTCAATTTGCAGATTCTTTTGGAACTCCCGTTGTTCATCCAACAAGGTGATTTGTTTTTTACCTTCTTCCTTTTGAATGTCCAACAATTGTTTAAGCATGTCTTCCTTCATACTTTTATACGCCCCAAATTCCTCGGCTATGGAGACTTTGCTTCACAACTCAACAATTTTTTATTTTTCCGTTGTCATTTTGTTGGTGTGTGTTTTTGTTGAGGTCCGGCGTACCACCAGTGAATGCATTGTCCGGTATTGTCGATGTCATTGTTTGGTAATTGCTAGATTCCAAAGACTTCCGTCCCTTTTTGGAAGGACTATCCAACCCTTCACCCATCGTAAGGAATTTGGATCATTTTGTATGTTGTCGACAAATATACCATGTGTCACTGTGAGTAAAACTGTTCGAACAATTTATTTTGTAATACTTCAAAGTTTGTTTCACGAAGATCGTTACTTCCACTCCTTTTAAGATGATCCTTTATGATTAAAAAATAATTCTTACTATATATTTAATAAAACTCAAATTTAAAAATACATATTAGTAAGAATATTATCTCTTGAATTCAATAGCCGTTAAATGTGTTCAAAGCTTTCCATTTTGAAGTGAGTTAATGAGTCGTATTATTAGATCTACTCACTTGTTTGTAATTTTTTAGTATCGTTTTTCCAAAAAATATCCCCTAGTTGTTGATTTCATTTCCGTTTGTTTTCCGAGGCATAACACTATGCTTTCGCCAAAGATATCTCTTGCTCATTTGTCCGTGGGGTACTCTTCGAACACCTGACGAATTTACCTTTCAGTTCACCATCTTCAGTTTCATCTACATCGTCAAAATCTTCATCTACATCTTCATCCTCATCCAAATTATATTGTTCATATTGAGTTTCATCCACAAACTCATTATCTTCACCTCAAAAAGCATCGAAGTTTATGTCGCCTTATTAAGAATACTCATATTGACCGGATACTATATTAGGGTCGTGTGGTAGATTTTATAGTTGAGGTGGTGGTTGTGAAAAAAATACGCATAAAATGTGAAAACCACCCAAAGATGTTGGATATTGATAAAATTGGGGTTGTGCTTGTCGTGTAAAAAGTTAGTGCTGTGGTTGTTGCGGCCTATATCCGTCTTAACTTGAAGCGCCTACAGTAGCCCTTGATCTACCACCTCTCGAACTAGACCCACCTCCTCTCTAGCTAGAATTCGCTTGACTAGATTTCTTCGTGGTATCTTTCCCTTTTATTTGATCCATAAATAAATACGAAAGCATGAAAATTAGTGTAAATATTGAGAAAGTTTAAGAGTTGTGTGGAGAGATGTGAGAGTGGTATGTATCTATATATAAAGAGCGTAAAAATTAAATGAAAAAAAGTTTTTTTTTAAATCAAACCGTTTGAACGAAAAAAGAAAACAAAAAAAAACATATAACCATTACACACACATCCACATGGTCCACTACCCGTTATCTATCCACAGGGCATCACCCACTGGACCGGCATCGGCGTGTCTCGTGCGAGTAAGGGTACCCGCTCTCTTTGCTCTGGGTGGCCCGCCACCTAATGATGTGTTTTTAAGCATGTCACTAATTTTTATCATAGTCTGGGATCTTCACTTTTTAACTTGAATCTTGTTGATACAGTTTTGTGTTTGTCGCTTGTTCTTAATTACAGTTGTACTTGTACGGTTTTTTGCTCAAGTGTCTGTATAGGTTTGGTCGTGTCGAATAGATTGAGATATCCTTCTATCTTGATCTAGTATGACATCTTAGCTTGTATGTGTTAATCAGTTGCATGTGTGCATACTGATAAGTCTTGTGTACGTCAAGTCTACACACGTTTTCCTGAAATAAGGATTCTGTGCAAGTCAGAGAATTCGTACGAATCACATGATTCGTACGAAATACTTGAGTAACAAGTGTGTTACTTTATTTCGTATGAAACAGTTGACTCGTACCAAATCCCTGGAATGTGTCTCGTGTGAAATAGTGTGTTCCTTATGTCTGGATTCGTGTTTCGTACGAACTCTAGACGGACACTATATAAGCAGACATGCACCTCTCAGTGAGGGTTAGCTAGTTGGTCTAAGTGAGCCTCTCAGTATTCTCTCTGAAGACGAAGACACAAGAACAAAGCAAGTTTGTTTGAGTCATACGAGCATTGTGTGTCTATGTTTGTACTTGTTCTCAATCATTAATCAAGATAGTGAATCTTTGGTTACCCCATGTTCTTTACTTTGCTTTGGTTGCATGCACACTTGGATTCTGCACTTGTGTGTATGTCATTTGAACAACGAACTGGTTTAACACCATCCGCATGTGGACCTACAAGTGGTATCAAAGCTTGGCTCTTTCCTTGTTCAAACCGGGCTTAGTTTTGTTTGAGCTAGTTTGAAGATTTCTGAAGTGTTCTTGAGCCTCCAGCAGAAAACTTAAGTTTTGGATAGATAACTAACTTAAAACTTGGTTAAAATCTGCTGCATGCAGAAAATTTTATGGTAAAATTTTTCTGAAGAACACCCTTGAAGAAGAAATCTGCAGAATTTTGAATCTGATTAGTTTGGTAGGGTTGTCATTTTCTGACTTGGATCTGGACTTGGACTGTGGACTATTAAAAATATGTGTTTTAACTAAAAGTGGGTAAGACAACAGGTATTTTCGAAAAAGCAGGTCTACACAAGAAAGGAAATTTCTCACCAAACCATTTCTGAAAATATTCCTCTGAAAAACGCTGACAAAAACAGTTTGTGCGACTGAAAAGTTTCGTACGATTCATCTGAACCGCATGAAACACTTGATCCGCACAAAATAACTATTTCGCATGAAACATCCTGTTTCGCACGAAAAAGTTGTTTTATCCGCACGAAATCAGTTTCGTACGAATTACTTTTGTTACTGTTTGTTTTTCGTGTTTTTCATAGCTTTGTGATTTTAAGAATTTATCATATTTTCATATCTATGAATTTTAAAAGGTAATTATAATTGTGAAACTTTAAAACCTTTAATTTTTAATAAAACAAGAAAATATAATGAGTTCTAACCCATGGGATTGGAGTTGTTCAAGCTCAAATCAGGAGTCTTCGCAAAGCTCCGCAACATCATGGGTAAAATCTTTGATGCCTCAACATACAACAATGATCTCTGCAAATAAATGGGCGTGTGTTGCGAATCAGAATCAAAGCATCTAAACTCTGTTAATGAGCGAAAGTGAAACAGGGAGTAATAACCGACCGTCGAAGTTAAATCACATGAACGATTATCCTTCATGGAAAAGTCGTTTTCATACGTATGTTCTCGGTCAAAACACGGAATTGTGGACGTGTTTCACTACCCCCTACAATGAAGCACTTGAAGAAGCTGGATCAAATCCAACCACATTGGCCAATCTAGTTGAAAGTGACAAGAAAGCTTACGATCTAGAGAAAAAGGCATTTGCTATCCTCACACAAGCTCTGCATAAAGACATTTATCATCAGTTTGTGTATTGTCCTACAACGAAAAATTTGTGGGACACTTTGGAAGCAAGAGGTGAAGGTAACGTTGCTACCAGGAAGATTCGGCATGATCTGCTCAAGAAAGAGTTTGAAGGTTTCATGTTCATGGAGAACGAAACCTTGAATGATATGACCACTCGATTTTATCATCTTCTCTGTGAAATGTACTCGTATAAAGTGTTAGCAGCACCACAAGAAATTGTGATGCGATTTGCTGATGCTTTACCACCAAAATAGGGTCAATTTATTGATCTTTTAAAACATACAGGTGTTTTGGACTCAATTAGTATTTATGAATTTGTGTAGAAACTGGAGAACAAGAATGAAGAAGAACTCCGGAAGGCACAACGAGTCTTTGCTCCACAAAACCCTGAAATGTATTTTGGAGGTATAAATGCATGTATAAGCTCAAGTCAGCAACCGAAGCTGCAGACCGCGTTTGTGTCAAACGTGAACCTTTTTCTACCCCAACCAGTTCAATCAAGTCAGTCTACAGGTTCGAATAATCAAGCCTATGGACAGACTTTTGATCCGAAAGCCTTCCTTCCACAGCCAACGGATTTAGAGCATAAAGCTCCACAGCAAGCTCCTCAACAAGCTTTCTATGGAAACAACAGTCAATCGGCAAATCCCAACACTGTCAAACTTGACACGTCAAATCTCTCCAAAATCAACGTAGAAGTTGCACAGGAACAAGCAGAACTTCTAAATACCATGGTCAGTGCGTATTGTGGTTTAGTTGCAGGTCAAATAGGGAACACCAATTTGAAAAACGAAGACTATGAACAAATTGACCGAGATGAAATGGAGCTGATGGACATCAAGTGGGCATTTGCAAGTGCTATGAGAAGAGCGAAGGATTATATGAGAAGAACGGGTAGAACCAGTTTGGAAAGCAAGAAGGATACAAAATACAGCTTTGACAAAACCGCCGTCACTTGCTTCAACTGCGGAGAAAGAGGTCACTTCAAGCGGGAATGCACAAGACCCATCAAGGAAGGAAATCACAACCTCTTTCGTAATCAGTCTCAACCATCCAACACAGCACAGTACAACAATGAAAGAAGAATAGTAGCTGTTGGCAACTCTAACAATACCAATCAATCAGGACCTTCAAACACGCATAGAGCTTTGGTATTTCAGTCTGATGAAGGATGTGATTGGTCAGTACAGTTGGGAACTGAGAACAACGGAAGAACTGCATGTTACGTGAGGATCGTGGATCAAATCAAGCATGATCACAACATCAACACTCCAAATAATGATGATACATCTGGGGATGCTGGTAGTTCTGATGAAAAATGTTCAAGTATAGATGGTTTTGAATCTGATTCTGATGTGAAGAAAGGAAGTGAAGCTGAGGTTGAAAAGTTTCTGAGTGAAGCTGAGATGTTGAAATCTGAAAAGGTAGGTATGACGAGGAATGCAGAAGCTGCGGTGAAAGAGACAGAGACACTCTCTACAGATGGTGCAGTTTTTCCTCATCACACTGCCTTTATGGAAAATGTTGAAGGTTCTTCAAAACAGGTAAATTCTGAACCTCCTACTCTTTGCAATGACTGTGTTGAATTAAAAATAAAAATGAAACCATTAACAGTCATAATCAGAATTTGGTTGTTGAATTATCAAAATGCAAAGAGGCGAATTTGGCGCTAACTAGAAATGAAAAAGAATTCAAATCTGTAATAGAAACCCTTAAGAAAAGTGTTCCTGAATTGACAAAAACAGTTTTGAATAAACAGACAGGAATTAATAATTACATTAATCTCCTAGAAGAAACAAAAAAAGAGTTAGCCATCGCCAAATGCGAATATGATTCGATCAAACGCAAATTGGAAAGTTATTATAACTCCAAAAGGAGCTTGATCATTGAAGTTCAAAAACTAAAGGGAGATGCTCAATGCATAGGGTATAAGTCGTGTCCACCCCCAATGAAACACAACTATACCAAAATGCCTGATGAAGAGGAGATGCCTCGTTTTAAACCCTCTGTACCTTTGAATCCTGAGGAATCCGCAGCAGGGTTAGGGTTCAAACTAGGCATTTCCTCTCAAGAACCAAGCAAGCCAGAAAGTTCATCATCTGGTGAAGAAGAGGATGATACATCAGATGATGAATCAAGAAATGAGGATCAGGATTAGCCTCTTGATGAAAGGAAAATAGTAGAATTGTCTGCTACTCCTAGTACTCAATCTGTTGAGAATCAAGAGACTGTTCCTAAGAAATCTGTGAAGACAAGTGTGTCCACACAAGAAGTAGATAATATGTTATATACTTTGGTTGGAGATAAGAAAATCTATTCAAACAAATATTTTCCAATTAAAAACGTAAATCCAATCTCTATAGATCAGGTTTTTGAAATGGGTCAACAACCAAACCTTTAGAGAAGAAAAAGTCAACCAAATCACAACCATTATCCGCTTCAAAAGAAAAAGAATGGAAGCGAGTTGAAAAGTCTACAGTTTCTCAACCGAAGGTTGAAGCAAAAGGCTCTCGTTACCAGAAAAATGCTAAAACTGTTAAATTTGTGAGTTCTAAAGGTACCGATAAAGTCGAAACTTTTCAAGGAAAATCTAATGTTGATTTTGTAAAGAAAGTTAAGATTTTGAAAAAAATAAGTCAAAACAATTACACCCAACACACTGATGGATGTAATTAAAATGAACCAAGTACCCCAGGATCCACAAGTTCAACTTCAGGACGAGAAACACGATCTCCTAGTTTTGTTGAAAGGAGAACATGTTTCAAATGTGGAGAATTTGGCCATATTATAAAGGATTGTCAAAATCCAGCCAAATCAAGATGTATAGAGAAAACCCCTTATGAACCGACTTGCAAACGTAAATCTATTTCTCCGACTCAAGATAAACGAATCATTAAGGATCAAAAAGAGAAACAAGTAAAAGCAGTTGATAAAGCTTTAAAATCGGTTTCTTCAAAAAAGGATCAAAGATCTTCAAAGTCAATAAAACCGGACACTGTTAAAACTGTAAATAATAATAAATCTGGTAATAAACAAGGATCTTGGAAACAGAAGACCGGTAATGGTTCAAAAGGAGTTTCTCAGTTTGTTAATCATCAAGAAATTGAGATTACATTTCTCGATGATAAGGGACGACCCAAGACCACTAAGGCTTGGGTCCCCATCTCAAACTAATCTTGTTTGTGCAATGTGCAGGGTGTTCCAGGAGGAACTGTAACAGTCATTGGATTGTTGACAGTGGAGCATCAAGGCACATGACGGGCGACTTGCGGCTCCTATATGATGTGGAAAGCATAAGGGTTGGTTATGTTGCTTTTGCTGGTGACAAAGGTGGATACATCACTAGAGAATGAATGGTCTCCAATGGTGTTGTGAGCTTCGACAAGATCAATTATGTACGACAAATTGATCACAATCTTCTTAGCGTTTCTCAAATCTGCGACAGGAAGTTCACGGTACATTTTGATGATGCCGGATGTTATGTGCTGAAGCCTGGATTCAAGATCCCCAAGGAATGGATTCTCCTGTCGGCTCCAAGAATTAATGATTTGTATATTCTTGATATGAGCCAAGCAATTACAACATCTGCACATGTTTTGTCTCTAAAGCCACCGAGAAGGAATCAATCTCCTGGCACAGACGTATGGGACACATTCACCTGAGGAAAATGAACTGTTTGGTGAAGAACAATCTAGTGAATGGTGTACCAGTGAAGAACTTTCATCTTTAAGACGTTTGTGTATCATCCCAGAAAGGGAAGCAAGCAAGAAAGTCCCATCCCGTGAAGAAGATCAACACTGTGAATATGCCACTGGAACGTCTTCATATGGACCTCTTTGGACCTATGAAACACAAGACAACCTTTGGTGATTCTTATTGTCCGATAGTTACTGATAACTATTCCAGATTTTCATGGGTAAACATGTTGGCACACAAGAGTAAAGTTCCTACTATCCTCAAGAATCTCCTGACTCTGTTAGAAAATTTGTACAATCTGAAGGTAAGGAGAATCAGAAGCGACAATGGCACAGAATTTAAGAATCAAGTTATGGATGAGTACTGTTCCTCAAAGGGTATTATGCATGAGTACGGTTCTCGATACACTCCACAACAAAATGGTGTCGCTGAGAGGAAGAATAGAACTCTTATTGAAACTGCAAGAACCGTGTTAGTAGAATCAGAACTTCCTATTCAATTTTTGGGAGAAGTTGTTGCTACTGCGTGCTACACGAAGAATAGAGTTCTAACGGTGAAGAGACATGGGAAGACATGCTTTGAGTTGTTACATAAAAGGAAACTGGATGTTTCTTTCTTAGAACCTTTTGGAGCTCCATGCACTATGATCGACCCACATGGAAAGTTTGGTCCCAAGGCTATCGAAGGTTTCTTTCTTGGATATGCTACTCCTAACTTCCGGGTGTGGAATTTATCTTCGAAGAATGGGGTGAAGTTAAGGTTCAGAGATATACAGAAGCAGTTAGAGCTCCAGGTGCTCCTTGGATGTTTGACTACGATGGACTGTTTGACTCCTTTAATCTGCCAACTTTTGATGATGCGACAGCTGCTGCTCAGATGTTATTGGAAAGTGATATAGCAGCAGACTCATCACTAGTTCGACCAATTATTGTTAACCCTCAAGTGTCGACTTCGGTTAACAATCTTGTTCAAAATGAGGAATTCGAAGACGCTGCAGATTATAATGTTTCATCAGAAGATGATGAGTTTCATGATGCAAATGAAGCTGCCTCTGGTGCGGTTCCTGGATTTTCAGATGGTACATCAAATATTCAACCTCAAGGAACGACTGAAGGCATGCATCTACAACGTCATCAAATCTAGCTATCGATATAACTGTTGATCTGAATATCAACAATTTGGGTATCAACTCTCGAGTTCCTGATGTGCCAGAAACTCGAATTCATAATATCCATCCTCAGCAGAATATTATTGGAGATCTCCAGAGTGGTGTGCAGACTCGTAATCAGCTTCGAAACAACCAGAATGCTGGATTGTATTTGGAAATCAGGGAACCTGGTGGTCTGAATGATTAGTCTTTTGCCTGCTATGTGTGCCAAGTAGAACCAAAATCTTGGAAGGAGGCAATGAAAGAAGACTCGTAGGTTGAAGCCATGCAGGAAGAACTTCAGCAGTTTCAGAAGTTAGGCGTCTGGAAATTGGTTGACAGGCCTGACGGCTACAAGAAGATTGGTACACGATGGGTGTACAAATGCAAGAAGGATGACCGAGGTGTTGTTGTAAGAAACAAAGCGCGATTGGTTGTTCAAGGTTTTAATCAGGTCGAAGGGATCGATTACAATGAAGTTTATGCACCGGTTGCACGACTTGAGGCCATAAGAATCTTTTTGGCTTATGCGTCCTTCAAGAAGTTCACCGTTTATCAGATGGATGTGAAGAGTGCATTTCTTCATGGTGTGGTAGAAGAGGAAGTATATGTCGAGCAACTGCCAGTTTTGAAGATCCTCTCCATCCTGACAAGGTTTGGCTTCTCAACAAGGCGTTATATGGTCTTCATCATGCTCCGAGGGCTTGGTATGAAACGTTGTCCACCTATCTGTTGAAGAATGGTTTTTGAAGAGGACTGATCGATTGTACTCTCTTCATCAAGGAACAGGACGAGGATTTGCTGCTAGTACAGGTTTATGTTGATGATATTATATTTGGGTCTACTAACACTCGAATGTGCAAACAATTCGAACAGGTTATGCAGGAGAAGTTTGAGATGAGCGCTATGGGAGAAATGACTTTCTTTTTAGGTTTGCAGGTTCAGCAATCAAAGGAAGGGATTTTTATCCATCAAACCAAGTACGTCGGAGATGTTCTCAAGCGATTTCAGATGGATGACTCAAAGCCTTTGGGAACTCCATTAGCTCAAAATCATGGGATTACTCCAGACGGAATGGGAGAACATGTAGAACCATCTCTCTATCGTGCAATGATCGGATCTCTCATGTATGTTACTACCTCAAGACCTGACATAATGTACCCAACATACCTTCTGGCGCGCTATCAGTCTAGTCCGAAGGTTTCTCATTTAATGGCTGTGAAAAGGATCTTTCGTTGTTTGAAGGGACGCCCTGACACTGGTCTATGGTACCCTAAGGATGATGACTTTGATCTGACAGCATTCAGTGATTCTGATCATGGCGGCTGTAAAATCGATGCAAAATCAACAACAGCAGGATGTCAGTTCTTGGGAAATCGCCTAGTCACGTGGCAATGCAAAAAGCAGACTTGTGTAGCTACATCAACATGTGAGGCTGAGTATATTTCAGCTTCTAGTTGCTGCTCTCAAGTTCTATGGATTCAGCAGCAAATGCGCGACTACGGTTTTGAATTTCTTACTACTCCTATTTTTGTTAATAATGAAGCTGCTTTACAGATCACTCGGAATCCTGTACAGCATTCAAAAAACAAAACACATTGAAATTAAGTATCATTTCATACGAGATTGTTATGAAAAGAGACTTATCGATGTTGTTAAAATCCACACTTATCACCAACGTGCCGACCTTTTTACCAAAGCCCTTGATAAATCACGTTTTGATTATCTACTTTTGGTCAATGGCATCAAGGTTAAACCCGAGTAACTCAACCATGGCTAACTATTTTTGTATATACTTTTCTAAAAATCTAAAACTACAAAAAAAATTTCAGTTTTATATTTTAGGGGGAGTAAGTTTAAGAAAATACAAAAATATATCTTTTATGTACCTTTTTATTTAAAGGGGAGAAAAATTCAGAAAAATACAAAAATATTAGAAAAATAAAAAAATGAGTTTCTTGGATAAGGTTGAAGATGATGAAATTCACCGGTAAATCTGTCAGAAATGGTTAAAAAGCATAAAAAGTAGATTGATAAGTAGTTTTTACTTATGATGTGTCGGTAGGCTCACAATCAGACTAAAATGTGCAGGTTGATATAAACCTAACAGACAGAATGCCAGGTGGGAACCATTCATTGGCATATGGTATTGGTACCAAAATTTCGTTTGATAGAGTGCCGAGATTCTGAGATATACGGTCTTTATGCTGGCTTATCATCTGGGTATCATGGTTGAATCTTTTGCCGAAAAATAACGGTGGCGCAAGTCTCGAACTTCCATGATACCATACATACGTGTACATACTGCATTCGACCATCAAATAAGTGATACAAATATCACATCCCCAAAATAAGTGATAAAATATCACAGCTTTATGTGGGAGCTAAGTTCGTCTCTTTGTTGGTACGATGGTACTAATCTGTTCACGGACTTACTTCTGTGCCCTGCATTCATATAAAAATCAAGTTCCTCATCAATAAGTGATTAAATCACAAAGGGCTTGTTTTTAATCAAAAACAAGTGAGTATCTCACATTATTCATATACGTCAAAACAGATGATAAAGCAGTATACTCATCGGTAAGATTTTCTCTCGTGCATATCTTGATACGCGAATGTGTCGTGATATGGTTGAACACCGGCTGGTAAGTATAAATCTATACCTTAATCATATCTCCTAATCATGATTACATCTGATAAGTCTGAGCTTACGTGGACAACAATACCGATAATCATAGTTGAATACTTATCTGTTTGATTTTGAAAACCTAATACCGTCTTTGACAAAGATTAAAATGCTGGTATGATTCTTTTACCTTGAAACTCGAAAAAGATTATAGTTTATCTGTATATTTCGTTTTTATGTCTAGTTTACTTAGTTGCTTATGTAATTACTTTTTGAAAGTTAGCCAAAGTTGATACTCGAAAGTTTTCTACCAAGATACGCCAGAAAACCAATTGTTTGATATTGCAACTTCATAAAGTAATATCTTGCCACAAGTAATCCATCAAAGAAAACCAAAATCTGAAATTCGTTTGAGTGTGTGTATCTCATACAAATGAACCTAGTCAATTGATCTGACTTGGTCACTTGTTTTTCTCAAATCTGCTGCTGGAATTCATACGAGTGTGTGTATCTCGTTCAGGGAATACAGTCATACGAAGAAATTATGATAAGTCTTTCGTGTGTATTCCCTGGGAAATTTGTGTTCTAATTATATTTGCCTATTGAGTACAGATTGATACAAAAGAACATGAACAAAGACCAGCAACGAAGAACTCTGACAAGTCAGAAGAGAAAACAAGAAAGCTTTAAAGTTTCTTAGAAGTTCGAAGACCTGATGCTCTAATCATTGGATAGAAGATCTATCAATGAATAGTAGATCTTCAGGGGGAGTTTGTTAATACTCCAAACCATTCTATGTAAAGACCAACATATGAAGACCAAAGACCGAAGATCGAAGACCAAGCAACATCCAAGGGGGAGTTTGTTGATACAGTTTTGTGTCTGTCGCTTGTTCTTAATTACAGTTGTAATTGTACGGTCTTTGCTCAAGTGTCTGTATAGGTTTGGTCGTGTCGAATAGATCGAGATATCCTTCAATCTTGATCTAGTATGACATCTTAGCTTGACTGTGTTAATCAGTTGCATGTGTGCATACTGATAAGTCTTGTGTACGTCAAGTCTACACACGTTTTCCTGAAATAAGGATTCTGTGCGAGTCAGAGAATTCGTACGAATCACATGATTTGTACGAAATACTTGAGTAACAAGTGTGTTACTTGTTTCGTACGAAATAAGTATTTCGTACGAAACAGTTGACTTGTACCAAATCCCTGAAATGTGTCTCGTGTGAAATAGTGTGTTCCTTATGTCTGGATTCGTGTTTCGTACGAACTCTAGACGGACACTATATAAGCAGACATGCACCTCTCAGTGAGGGTTAGCTAGTTGGTCTAAGTGAGCCTCTCAGTATTCTCTCTGAAGACGAAGACACAAGAACACAACAAGTTTGTTTGAGTCATACGAGCATTGTGTGTATATGTTTGTACTTGTTCTCAATCATTAATCAAGATAGTGAATCTTTAGTTACCCCGTGTTCTTTACTTTGCTTTGGTTGCATGCACACTTGGATTCCGCACTTGTGTGTATGTCATTTGAACAAGGAACTGGTTTAACACCATCGGCGGGTGGACCTACAAATCTATATTATATTCGTAAAAGTATAATAATAACAATAACAATAACAATAATAATACTAATAAGTACAAATATACTAAGCGAGAGAAGTAAAGGAGGAATTTTTCTTTTTGAATTTTTTTTTCCATTTTGTCACACACGTATCTTAGTCCAAGAATCTAAAAGAAATCGTGTATTTAAACTACTAGAGTAATTATGTAATCATTCTAGATTAATTACACATAATAGAGTAACTACACGATTTTTTTTACATTTTATAATTAAACATTATGTTTAAGTTAATGAAAAAAATCACTTATATTAAGACAGTTGATATTTACTCATAATGATATATACCTGTTTTTCTTGTTTTTTGTGATGTAATTTTGAATTAACTATAGTTTTATAATTTATAAAACTATTTCTTGCTTCTTCTTTGTTATGTAATTTCTTATTAGCTATAATTTTATACTTTATAAAACTACACTTTTATACTTTATAGGGGCAGGATTTAGGAAAAAACGTCTATAAGTGTGAAAATGGTGAGAACGCTACTCGTTCGTTGGATCAAAACAATCTATGGATTAGATTGACGTGGTGACGTTTTCGTAAATAACATCAACTTTATTACGTGCACGCGCTTCATTAAGAGTAAAGAGGTCTTTTTATTGCTCTAAAGCAAAATGCCAAACTCATGAGTAAAATGCCATTAAAATTCTTGTTTTAAACAAGCCATACACATAAGTCCCTTTTAGATGAAACACCATATTTATCTGAACTCCATATTGATGAAGACACTGACATAGTGATTGTTGTATGTGACAACGGGGAGCAGGAAGACTGCACGGTTGAAAATATCATGACCAAACACTGTCTTGGGTAGGAATGGCAATGGGCCGGGTATTAGTAATCCCAAGCCCGTACCCGACCCATTACCAGACGGGTATTTGCCGGGTAATTACCCATCGGGTATCGGGTATAACCGCAAGTAATGGGTATACCCATTAGTTTGTTAAAAATATCATTGAAACTCTCATGTCATTTTTTACTCTAATGTTTATATAGTTTACTACTTTAATAACTACAACAAAGGAAAATATGACCCATAACATACAAACATATCATATTCAAATGCATATTTGAAACATATATCTACATAATTAACTAATTAATGTTCTGCTATTTTGCATTTAATTGAACACCAAATATGAAAAATAGTAGCATTAATCAAAACCTAAGTAATCTCCCTAACAACTTGAAATGTGTTTAGAAAATTCCAAAACTAACACACATTTTTAATCTGCATAGAAACAACATAATTAAACATAAAATCTTGTGTTTGTATGTTAAAGTCTTGAAGACAAAGCAAAATAATATGAATAATTGTATGTACTAAAGTTTATATAAATGGAACATTAAATTAAAAATAATATTCTTTTCGGGTATTATTCGGGTAAACGGGCCGGGTATCGCTAAATCCCATACCCGTACCTGTATCCGAATACTTTTATATTTTTAATCCCATACCCGGCCCATACCCATCGGGCTTCGGGTATACACGGCCCGTATGTTTTGGGTTTCGGGTATGCCCATCAGGCTCGGCTTTTTTGCCGTCCCTAGTTTTGGGTTCCTAGAGGAGTTAAACAACGCAACATGTTTGAACACAGACATGACCCTAAAATTGACGTTGTTGAATGACATGTTCATACGGAGGTTTCAAAATCTTTAAGGAGAAGAGATCGATGAAAGTAAAGATTTGGATAAGAAATTGGATGAAGAATCCGAAAAAGAAGACGAGGGAAGCGATGGATATTTCCCAGACGAAATCCCTTCTAACGAAGAGTTTTAATTTTTTTCTTTTCTTTTTTTATGTCATTTTCTGTGCTTTGTTATGTACTTTTCCGCTATTAAAATACTTTATTTCTCTAATTTAGATATAAAATGCCAAACACCAAAAGTTAATTAATTGTATTTTGCCCTCGTTATTTAAAACGCCATAACATTATTTTGCCTTACAAAAGTTATTTAGTTGTATTTTCTCTTCTTTATCTAAAACGCCATTCATACAAAAACGCCAAACTTAACGATGGGACGCCTTACAGGTTTAACAGATAAAAGCTGAAAAACAGTAACTAAAACGACGGAAACTTTATTACTAACAATTATTATAAAAATTTCCCACCTAAATTATGAGCCAAAAACATCTATATAAACGTCTCAAAACCTTCCATGATGACACAAAAAACAAACGTCATATTTTACTGAATACCATCCAATTTATAACACCACAAAGTTCAAAAACCACACATGGCAAACGTCGTTTCTTGGAGATTCAGTTTTGTTCTCAATAAAGTTTCACTGAATGGGTTGGACAACATTCTTAAAATAAGGATTAACTAAATAACATTTTGCTGAATGAGAGTGACAAAAATCTTCAATGAAGAAAAGACTGATGATAGTGAAGATTTGGATGAGAAAATAACGATGAAGAGTGGGATGAAAATAACGATGAAGAATGGGATGAAAATAACAATGAAGAGCAAGATGAAGACGAAGAAACGAGGGTTTAACAACAAAAAACCTACGAATCAGCTTCGTCTAGAGCCGGGTGTCCAGCCGTGTAGGAATCGACATCTATCTAAGGAATTCAAAGGTTACGGGACAAAATCTTCAAGAAAAAGAGACTGATAATAGTGAAGATTTGGATGAGAAGAAGAGACCGATAACAGTGAAAATTTGGATAAGAAATTGGATGAGGAGTTTTAATTTTTTTCTTTTTTTGTGTCATTTTCTATGGTTTGTTATGTACTTTACCGCTAATAAAATACTTTACTTCTCTACTTAGTTATAAAACGGCAAAATGCCACAAACGCCAAACACAAAAACTATAATAATTTCCTCTAATCACATGCTATGCACAAAAAGTGATGTATGTTTCAAAACGCAATAACCTTATTTTGCCTTACAAAAGTGAATTAGTTGTATTTTGCCATATTTATCTAAAAAGACATTCATATAAAATGCCAAACTTAATGATAGGATGCCTTACAGCTTTAACAGATACATCTAAAAAAATAGTAACTACAAACAGTAACTGAAACGACGAAAACTTTATTACTAACATTTATTATAGTAAATTCTCGCCTAAACTAGACGCCAAAAACATTTTATATAAACAAACGCCATCATTTACTAAATATCATTCACTTTAAAACGCTAGAAAGTTCAAAAACCACACATGGCAAACGTCGTTTCTTGGAGATTCAGTTTTGTTCTCAATAAAGTTTCACTCAATGTGTTGGACAAAATTCTTAAGCGAGGATTTTGTCCATCTTATTGAGCAACATCTTATTGAGTTTATTCTCACCTATTTTATTTACTGAAAAATGTTCTTTTCTTTGGCGTTTATGTGTGTGTGCGATCTTCTATGCTTTGTTATGTACCTTCCAAATCACATGTCATACACAAAAAGTGATATACGACGAAGGCCATTGAAACATAAACGCCATTTTCAAATATTACTTTGAAAAAAAAACGTCATTGAAACAAGTATAAAGAACAAAATGTCATATATGTTGCATATAACACGACTTATTTATGGGAACGTGAACAATAAGAATCCTGCCCCTGCATATCATTTAGCGCCCCTGCCACGTGTTCGACCAAGCTTCATTCTTACCATTTTCACACTTCCAACCGTTTTCTCCTGATCTCGTTTCTATACAAAAGAAATATAGTAATTAGGGTTGTGCAAAGGGTGAGAACTAACTCGACCTGACCCAGAGCCTCTAGAATTGTATACTCTTTTATGGGTGAAATTGGGAACCATAAACTAAACTTTATAAGCCTATGTGGTTTCAGGTTTTAAAGGGTCCTGATAGATAGGGTAAAAGGTCTGATAGGCCAGAACCCTTTTATGTAATGGGCTTTGTAAAACAAGTGGAACAAGATCATTTTTTTGCCTACAATTACAATTAATGATGATATACATCCATACATACATAACATGCCTTCATATGTAAGTCTCATTAACATATTTCGGTTAACACACATATAAAACACTTTATATTAGGCATGTTCAAATATATATACACAAACTTACATACAATTAAAACAAATCTTTGTCGAAACCAGGTAATATATAGTAAGGAAAGGAAATTTGAAAGCAGATGGTTTATGATATGAATTGAATCCCAAAAGTTTTTAGATAAAATGGTTCTTAAGGTTCTGTGTCACAAACTACGGCTCCAAACCCGGAACTGACCCAGAACCGAATTTAAGCATTAACTAAAATCCGCAAACCTACCCATATACAAAACATAGAGTTGGATGAAGATGACTTTGTAGGCCATGCAATATATCATATGAAGGTAAAAAACCAATGTGTCCAATAGCTAAAAAAATCATGTTTGTACAGTGCCTTAAAAACCAAGACCGGCTCTAAGAATCCGTGTACCATGTTCGAGCTCGAAAAAACATGCCCTTATGCCTTAACGAAATTGGGTATTTGGCTCACTAAAAGTCTAAACCTAATGAATGGGCCTTTGTTGGTGTTTGTATGGGTATACCCTATTAATTTTTTTTACATATACATATTGATTTTTTTTTAAATAGCATGCCCTTCGAAATATCGGAGCCTGGCCGGTGCCCGCCCACCCTCAGGGCCGCCCATGTTAAAAAGCATCAGACCAATAAGAGCTTGATGTAGAAGCAATATCGTAACATCATTCGTTAACCGTAGAATAAATCAAAAAACCAATCCAAATAAGTAGCAATAATCAAACCAACCTTCAAGTTCATTACGTAAAAATAAATAAAAGGATAATTATGGAAATCCAATAGGTGAATAGCATATTAAATCTTGAATGGTAATAGGCAAATCGGTTTTTGTGGTTCTCTTTCAAGACCCATGGGTCGGAACCCAGTGACGAAGCTTGAAAATTTCCACCGGCGGTCAAAAGTCACCAGACCTAAAAGCATATACCTAAACAAAATTCTTTTTTTATAAAACCCGAGGGTCGAAAACATATATACTTAAAAAATTATATACGAAAAGTACATACAAAACACTACTGAGCGAAAAGTTCGGGGGGTCGGGCTCCCCCTTTCATAGCTGCGCCCTTGTCTAGGAAACGGAACCGACCCGAGACCATTTTGTGGAGAATTCTGAAACCCACCAACCGACCCTTCTAAGACAAACGTGTTTGGGTCCACTGTGGTTCTGATTCGGGTTCACGGTTCCATACTTCTAGAACCTTAACTTTCTCACCCCTACCCTAATAGTAATATTCCTTCATACTGTCTCTTACGAGAAAACACTTTCAGTAATAGCCCATATATATTGAAAGAGAGGTATTGTATACCGTTAAGTCAGTTAACGGAATTCGCAAGTCGCAACCAAGCTGACATGATGGGCAGGGCTTCTTTTGTATTCACTTTCTAGGCCGATTTAACAAACCTAACACTAATATTCTTTCAGACAGTTACGTATATATATAGAGGTTTACATCTATACTACAAAATAATATAATGCATTTTAAATATGCAATAAGGTAAGGGAAAGTGAATATGAGGCTATTAAGTTGTACGTGAAACCTATTAAAACTACGTCGTTTTGATTAAAAACCAATAAAATCTCCTTATTTTGGTATTATTTTATCTCTATCGACCTCTTATTCCACTAGCTTCCCAACCTGTTTATCATCTTTCTCCGGATCTAATTGTTGCTCATCGTTCTCCATATCCATATGCACCGAACTCTTTGTTTTTTGCTCCCCAAGTTTTACTAGAAGCATACATGTTTGCTTCTAGAATTGATGGAGAATTTTTAGGAAAAAGAATCCGACTAATTATTAACTTAATTTAATCAAAACCACGTCGTTTTAATGGGTTTCGCATACAACTTACATGTATAACACCCCCATATTCACTTTTCTCATAAGGTAATTTAAATTTATTTGATGAGGGTTGATTATAATTTATTTAGTTATCTGTGTACTTGAATAATACTTATTTTGGAGACTTAAATATTTATCCATAATTAGATAATAAGTATCTTGTTAATGTGGGATAACCCACTTGGTAGAGCCACGTTTCTCTTAAATGAAAGGTCTTAAATTCAAACCTGGACAAGGAAAGAACAATTTAGAATTATTAATTAAAGAATTAACATTTGCCGTTCAAATAATAATAATAACAACAACAACAATAATAATATAATAATAATAATAATAATAGTAAGTATCCTTAATTTAATTTATATTAAGTATCTAAAGATATATCCTCTTAAATGATGTTACAATTTTGGAAAACCAACATTTAGAGCATTCACATGCATTCCAATTTTTTTAACCTTGTAATTACACTAAAACACTACATTTACTCTTTTATTTCAATTAAATAATATTTTATTACCTTTATTATTGTTTTTTTTCTCTCCCCTTCACCCACAACTACTTTCAAAATATATTAAACATTAAAGAGGGTGAAAAGTGTTCTCTTAAATTTATAGATGAATGGTAATGTTTTCTTTCTTTTTCACTTTCACTCACAACCATTTTTTATAATAAAAAAACACACACATAATTTGACAGATGAGATGTGAGTGCTCTTAGATGACATAGAATCATGCCTTGTGTCACTTGTTTATTTTTTGTAACACCCAAAAAAACAAGTTTGGTAATAAAACCACGTTAATATTAAAGAACGGTTAAAGACCGTTAGTGGTAAAAGAAAAACCATAAGCAAAATAACTAGGAACGAATTAACCTAGTTAATAACATATATATAAGTAACAAGACAATGAGTTGTAGTCTTATATAATTAAAAATTAAACTTGAGGGACTAAAGTTGCCACAAAAAGAAACTTGTGTTTTAAAAACACAAAAATTAAGACACACCCACACATAGTGTTAGTCGATCATCAGGAGATGAAGACTAGGGAAACCCCAGTTCATCCAAGAATCAACAAATTGAAGGTCAATTCTAACCTCCAATCAATGTATGAACGCATATAAACGATCACCTAAACGAGGGGATCTTGAGGTATGTCTCAAAACTTAGATTGGTGAAAGTCATAACTTGAGACAAGTAGAATACTTGCAATTAGATAGTTAGATTACGATTCAAAGATGAATTTGAATGTTTATGTATGCTTAATTTTGTTGAACATCATGAAATTATGAGATGATTGAGATAAATTTACTTGTAAGTGATTAACAAGTAGATAATGAAGTGGGTTTTGATAAAATTATGAAGTAGATGATATACATGTGCTTAGAATCATCATACATGAATAATCTATGAGTTCGATTATATGTTCATACTCGCCATGGAATGGGTTTTTGTATGATATAATGAAATCGATGTTATATTCATGTTAAATGAGGTTTGAAATCATCATGTGTTTATGGATGTTTAAAGTACTCAGACAAGCTTAAAGTTTGGGTAAATCCCATATTTATGGTGCAATGGGATTGTTTTATAATGATGAAACAATCCCAAGTTCTTGTATAAGATTGATAGATTAGCATACAATGATTGAGACTATGTTAATCCGATGTTAACGATTTTATGAACTTGGTTGAGAATAAGCCTAGGAATAATGACTACTGGGTATTTGACGAATTGTTTAAATGAGTTGTTAAACTTAATTGTGCATTTGCGTATGTTAATAGGCAGTTGACTTTTAAAAGTCAAACTAACCTATAATAAGATCAAATGGTAAATCTGATGTAAAGTCCGTAAGGTGGGATAGTCTTGATAAATCATGACTAATCTAACCATTTTGCGAATGATAAATGATAGTTTGACGCTTGACAAGCTAGGTGGAGGCTTGAGAAGAAACGGGTCAAACGGAACAAATACGCGAAAAAAGGCATACTCGGATTTCAAGGTAAGTGAAGCTTACACCCTCCTAGTAGAACACTTACTTATTGTATTGGTTATGAAAAAGGTAAATTAGTACTTGAAATAGGAAGTTTCGACGCGAAATAATACGGGTCGGAATAAGTGAAAATGGTAAGAAACCATTTTTACGGTAATAAAGGGTAAAAAGGAAAGTTGGTCATGTGACGACCAATAAATAAGGATTTTTGAAAGAGATACCTTGTGGTGTAAACCATAATGGGTAAAAAGGGTAAAATGGTAATTTGGTTATGAGTAAACGTATAGAAAACAGTTTAAGAAATAGACACCCTATGGCGTAAGCCATGATGGGACAAACGAATTAAGAAGTGATCTTTAATTAATATGATTATACGGTGTAAACCGAAAAGGATTACATGGATGAGATGGTAAATAAATACCATTTCACAAAGATAAAATGGTCATTTAGGCCAAATGGGTCAAATTGTGATATTGTCGCCATTTGACAATAATGACTAATGGTCGCTTGTCGCGTTTTGTGCTCACAGGGAGAATCGCGTACGAATTGCATTGCTTTTAATTAAAATTTAATATTGCAAGGTATTAAAACGGATCAATGCTATGACCGAGCCAGGTACATGTAACGGGTCAAACTCTCAACGAGGACTTAAGGTCCGATGAGAGTTAAACGAGATTTGTATGAACATTAGATTACCTAAAGAGAGGTATATCTAATAATTTAAATTCTAGACATTACCTTCTTAGGAACATAGTGAAATTTTAATAGAACATGGGTTAAAGATGCTTGCTTGGCCAAAATATGCGTCTAAATGTCCTTCGTCGTAAAAAAAAGATTAAAATTTGACCAAAACGCTCTTTAATGATAAATCGACCAAACAACCCTTGATGGTAGTTTAAAATGAGTTTTATAAGAAAGTACACCCTTGCGGTAGTGTAATAGTAAATGGCAGAAGCCGTTTTGGCTTAATGCCTCATAACGAGTTTTTTTCTTATATTGTCAAACCAAATGGTAGAATTCAAAAATATATCATTTTCTATAACCAATCCACCACAAATATAGTTGTGCTAGAAAATAAATAGATATCTTTAGTGTGGAAATGAGAAGTAAGGTAAAAGGAAGTGAGATTTAAACTTAAGTGCTTAAATCTCTTAATGGGTCAAAACAAATATGAGCATAAACCGGGAACGGATGCGTAATTCATAAGAAATAAGAATTAGGGTTAAGGATTTCGGGTTAAATAGGTAATAAAACATTTTACGGACATTTAGAAACAAGTTTCAAGGGAAACGATGAAGATTGAATAAGTTACGAAAGTTTTCGTAATAAAAACGGCAAGACGGAAATACTTGCGGCAGACCACTTTAAGCTACGGTGGCCAGTCTTAGCTTATGGTAGACAACTGCTGAATGAAAGCAGAATATAGTGTTACACGGATACCTCTCCGTAAGTCCCAGGTCGTGTTTAAATGTATGAGACTTGAAACGGATCAAACGGACAAACAAAACGACACAGCAGCAAATCTGCTGCAGAAGATGGCGTCGCCAACGCCATAAATGACCGTCGCCGATGCAGTTTCTTGGTATGACGTCCTAAATTATTGCCTACGGCAGTAAAGCTCCGACGAAACATTTGACAAGGCGTCGCCGACGCGACATACTGCCGTCGCTGACGCCACTTCAGAAGTTGAATTTTCTGATTTGATTATTTTGACAAGTCGGTTATGTTGTGGTTTTCAGTCATTTGCTATAATACTAATATTTTGCGAATTTCCAGTTTGGGGTAATCGCAAGCACCTTTGGATGACGATCAAGCTCAATGAAGAACCGAACATGATCAAAGCTCAAGCTTCCACAATTGGTTTCGTTATTACGGAACTAATCAATGACGACATTTCATAATATTAAATGTTTTATGAAGTTTTTAGTAAACTCGAAAATAAGTATGAACGTGCATTCGCATTTACACATTTCAATGCAAAATTTTTATAAAAATTTAATAAATGGAGATTGGGTTTTACATTTTTATTTACAATTTATATGTTTATAGATAAATATATAAATATAGATTGCAAATAATCCCTCACAAGTCATATAATCACTATTCATTGTTTACAGGTTAGGTTAGGGAGCATGTGCTGCAAGTCAATTATGCAAACATACAAACTTTTATTCGGATTTATGGTATAACAAACTAATCTTTACATAGGTACAACTCCTTTTAGTCTTTTAGGGTGGAATGGCTGTTTCTCATGTAGGAAGTGGTAACCTCTTCATCTTAGTCAATCAACTTATGTCATATTAACTCTTTTCTTCACTTTCTAGTTTGCACTCAAACACTATAAATGCTCACTATGTGGGAAGTCCATTTCTTTATTTTTTATTTATTTCTATAAATTCTGCATTTATAAATAAAACATATTTTAAAAAATTAAAATTTTATTTAATTAAAAAAGACATTACGTTAAATTAAAATAAATAAAATTACATTAAAATAAAAATAAGACAATACATTAAATTAGAATAAATAAAATGGCATTAAAATTAAAAAAACATTTTAATATTAAAACTAATTTAACTATTCGTCGTCGGAATCTGCCAAAAGATAGGGTAAATCTAGTTCTCCACAAGATCATTTTTTAGTCCCCAAAGTGTATCTTCATCAATGAACTTGTTAAAAACAATATCATCGAAAACGGGCTCAACTATAGGATCCCAAATATGCACCGGTGCTATCACATTTTGTCGTCTTTTAGAATCATGTTATGTATAATAATGCATGTATATACGATATACCTAATCTTTTTCACAGTCATAGCACACATTGGTCAATTAAGTATACCTCACTTTGACTTTAAAACACCAAAAGTCCGTTTCACGTATTTTCTTGTCGTCTCGTGTTACCTCTTCACTTCTTTTCGTTTGGAATGTGAGGATACGAAAATGGTTTCACAAACACGGACCAAGTAGGGTAGATTCCATTGGTAAGATAGTATCTACGTTTGTATAAGTGATTGTTCACATAAAATGGGCATTTTGGTGCAGTTTCATCTCGTTGAGTAAGAAATAACGGAGATTGTTGGAGCACATTGATGTCGTTTTGTGAACCTGATGGATCACAAAAATCATGCCGAATCCACAAATATTGAGAGGCCATCACTTTGAGCATAACTGTCGAGTACTTGTGACCCCCTCTTATATGTTGGCCCCGCAACTCTGTTGGACACATTCTCCAAACAAAATGCGAACAATCAAGGCTACCCAACATCCCAGGAAGATGATGTTTCTCCTCATGAGCTTGGTACGAAAGCGCAACGTCGTGGCTTGTTGGTCTGCGTAAGAATTCGGTAGTGTATAAATTACATACCGTTTGGCAAAAATATTCTAGACACTCACAAGAAGTCCTTTCGGCCATATTTAAAAACTTGTCGTTCTCGTTTGTAGCGTTACCGGTTACAAGTTGTTTAATTGCCGATGTAACTTTTTGCAACGGTGTAAACTCTTCTTCAGTTCCCCATCCACGCCCTCTTGAAACCACGGGATATTCGCTTGCATGTCGCTTATGATTTTTAAAAACAACATTTTTGACATACGAAACCTATGACGAAAAAATGCATCATTTTATTTGGGCTCCTCGACAAAATAATTTGTCAAAAGGGTTTCGTGGCCTTTCTCTCAATCATAGTAGACAACTCTTTTTTATTAGATGTGCTCGCGTCTTCTAGTTCAGCTTGCTCGATGAGATTTTTGAAAAAAAAATGAGCTACTATCAATTGAGGAAGAATCATCGTCTTCACTAATGTCATATGAAATAAATAATGGTACGTCATCAGCTATTTTAAAAAATATGGTGAGATTTTTGGATTGTGAAAGAAAGGATTTGGTTGATAGAGGTTTGGATTGTGATGAGAGAAGTGAGAAATGGTGTTGTTTAAATAAAAAAGTTATAATTTTTTTTACTTAAAACTAAATATGACGGATAGTTCATGTGCCACGGCTAATTATAACGTTCAAAATCCAGTCGGTGACTACTCACCGAAATCTTGTGTTCACCAAAACCAAAGGGGTGCCAGCGGCTGTGTGCCCGAGCGGGGTCACCACTCACCGCTAGGCCTCCCCACAGGCGCCTCTACTACTCTTAGCCTCATCTCTCTCACACACTACCTTCATCGCCATCAGACCACTAAACCCACTAGCCATCTGTGACCCATGGCCTTCATCGATATCGATTCCCGATGTCAATCTACCTCTTCTTTTGTTTTATTCCGTTTCATTTGTAATTCCTATCTAGATTCGCTCTATTGTAATTATTTCCTTTCGTATCGTGTGCTAACTTTAATTTCCCCACTGTTAATTTCTTTATGTCTATTTATCAATGTTTATCACTTAACAACATAAGTATAAATGAACACAAACAAGTTTATTATTTTCAATAAACAACTATAAAATTTATTCGTTCATATTGTTCGGGTTTGTATATGTATCTAGTAAGGTTGAAAGAAATAGAGGATAACAAGCTGGCATTTATTTACAACCCTACGTATCTTGTTATAAAAAATCAAATCCTTAACAACCCACATCCTAAGTAAATTTCTTGTAAATCAAGTGCTTAAGCTATTAGGATTATTATATTTAACAATTATTCCTAGTCTTAATGATTTTGTTGCACTAACAAGAATCGAACATCAGATTTCATGCTTCATAATACATCAAAGACTAAATATTTTATTTTAAACCCAATCTCTTAAGGATATCCAAGCAACTTGTTCCAACAACTAATTGGAAATCATATGAGCTTTAAGTATTTAAAAGTGAGGTCTTTTGAGTTATTTGTTCTACATATATATATAGTTTTCATAAATGTACTTATTGGTTCGGTTCATCATAAATTTCTTTTCTTCACCGATTACATTTAGAAGACTATAGTATATGTTTCATTTAAGAAAAAAAACTTATAGTATTATAACCATCATTGCTAAATAAATCTATTTTTATATCATGATCATGTAATACGATGAAAGATTAAACTATAAAGAAAAAAAATAGGTTGCTTGTGAATAAAACAAAACATGATTTATGTTCTAAGAACAGATGGGCATGGGTTGCCTTCAGATGCATGTTTTTGTTGCCCATATTTGACAGCATAGACAAAAATGTGGGGGGGGGGGGGGCGGGGGGGGGCTATATCCTAATTTGCCAGATCAGCTATACCCTACAAGGCAGAGTTGGAATTTTTTAATTACCGGAATTAGTTATATATTTCGAAAACTTTTTTTATTCACATTAAGTTCTCAATATCTATAAATTTAACTTAAATATATGTTTTGTAACTTTACACATCAGATTCTCTATCTCTAATTCTATTTTACTCATAAACAATTACTTTATTATTTTTTCTTTATTTTATACACTTAGAAAATTACATTTAAGATAAATAATGAGTCTCAATAACTAGAGAACTTGCGTAGGTTCTTTAAACCTTAGCTCTATTTTAGAGATGTTGATGTAGAGTGCAAATAAAAGAAAACCTTATATTTTTTCTATATTTTTAAGAAAGTAACTATACAAAGAACCTAATGTGAATACTCTTATTCTTTTTCACTAGATCTATAATAACATAAATGTTTTTTTTTTATAACTAAATCAGGTTTAATCTGATCGGCTCTAAACTTTGATGATAAAAATAAAGTACATGTTTTTTATGTGGATTTAAGACTACTAATAAAAATATAAAGTCTGAAATAAACAAAACTAGGATTTTCCCATTGCGGCAAGGAATCCACGTACGAACTAAACAAAAAGACTAGTATGAAGTTGTAAAATGTAAATGTATAAAACAACCAAAAAACGAAAAAAAAATGTAGCAAATAGAAAGAATATTGTGACGTGGTGTTGCGACCCTACATGCTGGATATTACCAACCTAGAACAACCACCACTCATAGTTTTGATCGACAACGTATTTGGTTTTTGTAAAAAATAATAATAAATTTTTCGGTGAGGACCGGGTCTGTCCGTTAAAAAAACTATATAGCGCATTTAGTTTTTTGTAAAAGAAAATTATTAACAAAGTTATAGAAGAAAATAAAACTTTAGACATATTATTTATAATGTAACGTAAGTGGTTAAAATAAAATTTTACAAGTAAAAAAAACACTATAGCCGATCAACATAAATAATAGTGCAAATGAAATAATTATTAGGATGTAATTTAATATGTATATATGATAATATCTACCCCTTAATACTAAATAATAGTGAAAAATATAAAAGTTTTATGGTAAATATGTAAAAACAAAAAAGTTTCATGTAGCTATTATGATGATTTATATATATATATATATATATATATATATGTGTGTGTGTGAGAGAGAGAGAGAGAGAGAGAGTAGATGAACTGATAGATGGATTTCAAAAAAGAAACATATAAATTTTAAAAGTGTGGTTCAACTATCCGTCCAGTTTACCGCTTCAAGTGGTAACTACTGGCCGCTGGAAGCGAAGATGATTTAAAAACATTCAACTGGATCAATTATGTGGGCTTATGAGCGTTTTATAATGTTTTAGATGTATATAAATCAAACAAATAAATATTAGATCATTAGTTACTTAACAGAAGCGTAAATTATTTCTTGACACTAATTTTTAATAGTAAGTTTTTTTTCTATTTCTTTTACATTGTACCTTCAAAAATTAACAAATAAAGGGCAACCCTTGATAAGGAAAAGAGCCGAATGAGGCACAAAAGTACAAAATGCTACTTAAGACAAAATAAACTAGAGTATCTTGATTATCTCATTCAATATTTAAATACATATATTGATGTTATGCTTTAGCACATACAATTATTTACTATATATATACAAATACATGTAATAAGCTAATCAGATAATTCTGTTAAAAATATAGAAAACAACAAAATATACAAGTGATACAACTAAAAAAGAAATATCTTCTAAATCTACCATATGTTTATGTATATGTTACCTGTGCATGTCCTTTGTGGCGGAGAGAGAGGTGTGAAGGGAGTAAAAGAGGTCAATAACCTTAACACTTTGATCATAGCTGCTAATTTTGATGAGGATAATTACAATGAAAAGCTTTTTTTTAGAACAATAAAGCTTATCTAGCTAACAGATTCTAACTAATATATTTCATCCAATCGTAATTGATATACTGAATTCATAGTTGCAAAATTCGTTAGGCGCTCCCTAGTAGGATTTGGGAGTACTTGGAAGTATTCAGAAAGTACTCGGCTTAGGTGGAGATTACTTAGGGAGTAATTGGTCTAGGCGAACAGTACTCGGAACTCGACAGCCTACCTTGTAGAAAGCACTCAAAGCCTACACGGGACTTTTACAACCATACATCTAACATGATGTAATAACTTTTAGAAAAATTAATTTGTAGTTGTAATGAATAATTCATTAATATGAGGTTGGTATTTCCCCCTCGGGGATGGAACCGCCCCTCCATAATTGATATGAATGTCTTAGCGTTATATATAAATATAATTTATAATATTTCTAGGCAATAAGGCTTGTACCTTATGCATAAGTCATGTTTTACAATCTTCAGAAGACACATTGCTTTGCTTTCCCACGTTTGAAAGGCTTCTTTAGAAGACACGTTGCTTTCCCTTGCCACAAAAACAATTTTGTCAAAAACGACTGAACAAGAAGCCAGAAGAAGAATCCAAAAAGATTTACGAACCCCATTCCAAGCAAAGTTAAAACGGTGGTTGGAGACAGTGGTTGGTGACTGGGGTAGTGGTTGGTTGCGGGGATGTTGGGTGGAGGTGGTGGTGTCAGTGGTGGGGCTTTTGGTTGATTCTCGCTACTCAGTTTTCGACTTCATGTCATAGATCGGTGTAGATCGGCCTATATATGCTAAGATCGACAAACCCTAGCTTGATTCCTATTGAGTTTTGCACCGTATGTTCTTTGTTTCTTTGTTTGATTTTGTGTATACTCAGATTCTTTTGGTTGTCTCTAACGTTTCTTACTTGTTCTGGTTTAGGATTTTTGTTTTAAGGATATTATTCTGGATTCGTAGGTGGATGATTGGAGATATCACCGTAATTTGATCTCATCTCACCTGCTCTCAATCAGCGATTCATTATGTTCTTTTAATTTGTATAATACTAATTTGTGACATTTGTGGGCATAAGAGGTTGTATGTTGTGCTTAGTTGGTGGTTTGTGCTTTCTGATGTTTTATGTACAAATCGTTAATGCAACATTAAGTGCGATGGTGAAGGTGGGTGTCCATTGCCTCTGACCAGCCATTCGGTTCCAGCGACAAGGTTTAATTGTAGATTTGTATCCAGTTTTATCAATGATTTACGAGTGGTTAGGGTTTGTGATTTTGTGAGTTTGACATTTGTTTTCGGTTTCAGGATTCGAAACAATCATCTGCGAAAGAAAAAGATGCAGCGCCTGCGGTTATTTCGCCACCGTCTATGACTGGCAGTCCTGTAACTGCATCTGCATAGTCAGAAATCAAGGTAAACTTTATGCAATATATCAGTTTTATTTGGAGGTTTAAATAGTGCAGGTATCAGTTGAGTGTAGGTATTATTCGTTTTTTCCTGGTACTACCACTAGTAGTTCGATTTCCGACTACATTTGTAAATTTAAATGGTGTAGGTATTATTCGTTGAGTGTTGGTGAAAATGGTGCTACTACTGTTGGAGTTTTAAATTGGTACTGGTGATGTGTCAATTTGTAGACTATATGACAGTAACAAGGTTACCTGTTTATTGCCCGTCACAAGAAGAGAAAGATAACCCAAAACTATATACCGAAAATGTACGGGGATTAATGGTTGGTAAGGTATGTGTAAACATTTAACTTGACTTTCATATATATACACACACGTAACTGTAGCAAGTTCAAGTATTCAACATCAATTATAGTTTTGCTCTTTTTTCTAATTTTCAGCTAGATCTGGGCGTATCACTTCTTTTTTAAAATAGAAGCACTTTACCCTACCTGCCTCCACACCAAAGCAACAAAATGAAGACCATAGCTGAACACAGGTACGTCAAAAGTATCGCGTTTACACATTTTATAATTTTTTATCAACTCTTGGGCAATTTATAAAATTCACGTAGGTTAGGTCATTCATTTATATTCATAATTTGGTTGCATTTTGGTTGATTTAGCTCATTAGGATTGGTTTCTCTATCTTTGATAAATTATTTAGCTGTATAGAGAAGTGATGCCTACGGAAGTGATACACTTTAGAAATCATTCTAAGATTACCCTCATTTGGTGGTTTTGAAAAAAAAATGGACTTATAAGTGCTACAAAAATGTAGGTAGGGATTTTCAGACTCGATCATTGCAACTCAGTAAAATTGATCTTACTTGGGATGAAACGAACCCCATCGCAAAGTGTCACACCCCAACCGATGGCGGAATCATTGGGGCGAACGTAATTAGATTGCTTGAGACTTCATAAAACTAAATATGACAAGTAATTAATAAATAATATTTCATTTCATTGCTAATGGTTCAAGTATATGAATTGGAAAACAAAGATACCAACAAAATTTATTGCATGATTAATCTATAAAATTATGAATTTAAAGTTTGATAGTTTCAGTACTGCATAATCACTAATATGTCCATAATCATCAGTCATCATTCTGATTATGATAGATTAAGATATAGTCATACAAAGTATTGGGGCATGTTTTGATAACTAACATATATTAAAAAGGTTTAAACAATCCAATAAAAAATAGTTAACTAGATTAATGTTACCAAGATGAATTACACAAGTCAACCATCTGAATATGCAGTAATTAAAGACTTAAATGACATAAGATACGAGTGGCATGTATTATATGCTATACTGTTAAGGAGGCTTGTATACACAAAGTTATGAAAGTAAAATCACATCAGAATTTCTGAATACTAATCAATATCAGTTAACATGTTGATGATTGTTTGATTTAAGGTTTGGGTTATGGTGCGTTTGAATAGGAATAAGTATTGAAAATCAAAGTAATAAAGGGTCATGTATACTCAATTTTCAAACTTCGATTTCGTAGTGCGATTGTTTGATTTCAGGGTAAAGTCATAGGGTTTATGGATGTGTATAATTGAATCTAGAATTAAGTACAAAGATATGTATACACAAAGTATTATTAGTCTAAAACATCATTTCTGACATTAAACGTAGGTTGGTATTAGGTTAAGTCTATTAGAATCGTATATTAATTCAGATAATAACTATGTTAGGACAAGTAACCATATGATCGTTGTCAAGAGTTTGGTTATGTATAAGTCTATTTACGTACATATTATATAATATATATCAGCTTCATCATATATGTCATAGATTATCATAGAAGTCATACATAGAGGTAGGATGATGAGCATCCATTAAACCTCGTTATATGATTCACCAATGCATAAACCGTCACGTGGACGATTCAGATGGTCATGAATGAAATGAAAGAAATACTGTAGGTCCCCTAATCCGTATGGATCTTCACAGAATCGTCTATCCAATCTAGAGTGCAGAATCCCCTAGATCAGATTTCACAGAAAACGAATAAGAACACGAACACGAACAATCACTTTCAATCAGTCTTCTATTGATTATCCAACATGAATGTTTACAATCAATTCAAGACTCACAAGAAATCTCTCAGCCACTCTCTGTAGAGTTCTCACAACTCCTCTCTGTCTCATCTAGAAAACCCTAATGCATAACATGTATATATACATGTCTGCATATTGGGCTTTATACTGGGCTAGGCTATTCTCCAAGCCTATTACAACTCTAAACAAGCTAAACACAAATACTAAGCCCAATACAAAATATCCAAAGACTAAACTATTAAACTATTAAGCTGTTGTCACAAATATGCACCAACAGACTCCCCTTGACAATAGTGTAATTTTGTCTTCAAAAATCTCGTGAGCTTTTGGTCTTTGGATAGCTTCAGCTACACGCAAATTCTGACATTAATAGACTCCCTCTTTGCTGATGCTACTAACCTCCAAAACTTTCATTCGTTATAGATTAGCAAGCTAGCATTCTCTGGTTAAGCTCTTATATCCAAATTCCTCTATATCTCCCTTTGCCATGTAGTAAAAGGATCCTACCATGCATCTTCAGACACTCTTTACTCCACTCTTAAAATGCACTTTACTTGAATTCTGCACTTCATTTTGATAACCGCATCAATCTGTTTAGAAACACAAGCAAGTAACTCGAAAAACCATTAGTCCTTTTCTACATTAAAGATAAACCAATATTTTATCTTATCATGCGAAAACAAACAACTTATCAGTTCAAACTCGGAGACTTTAAAAATAAATCTTTTTGTATTTTTATATTTTCTGAAAACAAATAACTAACAAGAAAATAAACACTCTATTTTTGTGAGAATCACCGGTAAGAAGATCATATCAGCACCAATCAAACTGTTTTCATGAAAAACAGTTCAAGACGATTACCAGTATTGTTTATCCACTTAAACAAAAATAAATGAACATTTCAAGTACCATTACCTAGTGATATATTTAGATAATTTAGTGTGTCCTACTTCAGGACATACCCCCACGATCAAGGTATGCACAAAAATTCCTCGTAGTAGGTGAGTATATCGAAATTCATCCTTTTTTTATTTACAACGTTAGATAATTGGTGATCAGGTCAGTACTTCCGTACAGCAAAGAGACCAATATCCAACGAGGGTTAGGGCAAATACCAAATTTTGATACGAATAATGCAATTTGCACATTTGAATGACTCTTTAGGAGAGCTTCTTCAATTTATGGGATTTGGCATTTTAGCTCTTTTAAGATATCCTGATTGTGCCTAGGTCAGCATATATCTGGATGCAGTAGAAGGACAACCTTGATACCCCGGATGAAATAACGATATAAAGACATAAAACCTCATATTTTTGGCAATCCTATCAACGCAAGATTTAAGGATATAAAACCATACGCCACTGATATGTTACCCACTCATACACAATTCATTATGTTTATATCACAAGGTAAGTTGATTATTTCCTGCTTTTTGCCTACTGGTACATCATGTAATGAAGCTGCTATCACACTTGAGAAATTTAGTTTTAAATATGAGTGTGATAGTCTAACTTGCTGATGTACTATCATTTCTTCTTTCCAAACAGGGAAACTCATTTTTGATTTTTGAAAAAAACTTTAAACTTTTCAATTTACTCCCCCTAAACTCACGCACTAACTAAAACTCTTTTTGGCTTAGGGAAATTTCTCCCCATAACTTTTTCTTTTTATGGAATAAGGATTTAAAAACAGAAATTTAAATACAAACAGACTCCCACTTCAATCTGACAAAACGTTTTTCACTATTAGTAAACATTTTCTATCACAGAAGTAAATAATTCGTTACCCTGGGTAACCTACTATTCACCTCAGATGCTTTACAGGAATAACCACTGTTGAACACATCAACAGTCCTTCTTGGTCATCCTGAACACACTCAACAACTTAGTTAGACTTGAGCATACAAACCCTGCCGGTTTTGGGTTGACCATGAATGTTAATATAACTTAAATCTGTCCAATATCCATGACACCCTACTAGTGTCTTGGATGTCTTCCAAGTTGTTGAACAAGATTCATAATTTTCACGAGATCTTTGATCGCGAAAGTTCCAATAAACTCCCAGATTTGCCGACCTTTGAAAATTATTATCTCGAAACCTTCTTCTCCCATTATCATAATATGAACTTTGAAAATTTTTTGGATTATCTTGAATATTTGAGTTACTAAAACCCCTATATTCGTTTCTCCTTTGAGAATTTCGATTACTAGAAGTCTGGTATCGATTTTTGATATCCAAAATTTTTCCTTGTAAAACAATTTGATTGTCCATTAACATGACTTGATTTAGGAGAAAATTTTCTTGGACTATCAAATAAATTTTCTTGGTCTATCAAATCTTCTTGATGTTGAAGATTTAGGTTGAAATCTTGGTTGATTTTCTGAGAACTTGGTTTAACATTCTTATTTGACCCAACCTGATTTCCATCCTTAACCTCAACCTCAGTCTCCACTTTCTTACCCTTTTTAAAAGGACAACAACTAGCCACATGTCCTTTGTTGTGACATTTAAAACACGATCTTTTCGAAAAAAAATCTTCCTGTTAGATCCCTTTTTAAATGTTTTGAGCATTTTGTCTTCAGTATCCTCATCCACTTTATGAGGTGTACTGTTAGACCTAACCGATTCTTCCAAATAACCTGGACTATTAGGTATGTCAACTGTTATCGGATCCACTATAGCTGGTGTTGTAGGAACAAAATCTGTTAGCTCGTTTTCATTTGGTAAAAAGGAGTAGTCCTGATCCTCAGAAGATGAAGCTTTACTAAACCCCACTCCCGTTTTATCACAATTTGACTCCCTTTTGCTTAAAAGAACATTTGACTCTTTCTGTTTTTTTCTAATTCGGCTAACAAAATTTTGTGCTCTGATAGTCTGTTAACTTTACCTTGTAGTTCAGTGCAATTATGAGAAGTATGACTTACAGATTGAAATTGTACCTGTACTTATGTTGTAAGCGCATCTGTATCATCCATGCACACTGTAGCTCTTGCATCCTTCTCAGCTTCCTTCTTCTCTTCTTTCTTAGCAGTTGTTTCTTCAATCTTCACAGCTCCAGTCTCAGCTAAACATGTTTGTTCACATGTACTTCATTTTGAAGAACTCTGATAAAGTTTTCCTAAAGCTTCCCACAGCTCTCTAGACGATCCATACCTATTACAAATGTGTTTCATATCAGTTGGCAAGGACATCTTTATCGTTGCTGAAGCTTTCTTCTCAGCATCATACATCTGTTTCTCAGAGTCTTCCATCTTCTCATAAGAAAGTACCATAATTCTCCCGTTAACTTGACGTGTGGGAGCAATATACCCATCAATCATACAGTTCCACATCTTAGAATCTTCATTTTGAACAAATGCCTCAAACCTCTTCTTCCAGTCTACGTATTGTTTAGCATTTATCAACTTTGGGAAGTTATTAACACCCTCACTCATATTGTTCATTCTGACCATCTTTAACATGCAGAGTATCAGTCTAAATGGATTTTGGTATACCTGTGTCAAAACCCAAATCTAAGCTCTCTTCTGGTCCTTCTTCATGTTTTAGCGTAACCGTACCGTTAAAAACGTTCAAAAATTTGTCCGAAAACTGTGCTTACCAAATTGTACCGTTAGACTCATCTTGACGATACGAATCCAATGACGTATAATGTCTGATTATGATTTTAGGAATTTTCGTGCCTCCTTTTTTTTTTTGCCCTAAATATCACACGAGTCTAACTGTGCAACCGGTTTGTCAAAATTGACCTATGGATCAAATTCTATCTCCGAAAACGATTAACTTTGGTTACGTCAACTGATTAACTTTCCACCCTTTTGTATAGAACTCAGAACAATACCAAATTCGAAACAGTAACTCGGATAGTCAATCCGAGATGGAAACCCAGAACAGTAATCTGAATTGCTTATCCGAGATGGTGATTCAGAATAGTGATCTGAGATGGAATCCGGAATGTACTATTCTGATCCAAGATGGAATCCGGAATAGACTATTCTGATCCAAGATGAAATCCAGAATACACTCCTGATCCGAAATTCAATCCGAAATGGACTGATCTTAATCCGAGATAGACTTTCTAATCCGAAATGCAACTCTGATGATCCGAATTGCAAGTCTGATGATCCGGATTGCAAGTCTGATGATCCGAATTGCAGGTCTGATGATCTGAAATGCAAGTTTCTGATCCGAAAATTCAAGCTCTCAATCCAAAATGCTTTGTTGTTAATCCGAAATAGCTGCAAAACCCTAGAACAGCAGCTGAAACCCTAGTTCAGCCGTCACAAACTTCAAAACAGCCTCCAAAACATCCAAAAACCCAACTTTTCTGCTGTTACGATTCTGAACCGAGCAAAAAACAAGAGCCAAAAGCTCTGATACCAATTGTAGGTCCCCTAATCAGTATGGATCTTCACAGAATCGTTTATCCAATCTAGAGTGCGAAATCCCCTAGATCAGATTTTGCAGAAAACCGAACAAGAACACGAACACGAACACGAACACGAACAATCACTTTCAATCAGTTGTCTATTGATTATCCAACATGAATGTTTACAATCAATTCAAGACTCACAAGAAATCTCTCAGCCACTCTCTGTAGATTTCTCACACTCCTCTCTGTCTCATCTAGAAAACCCTAATGCACAACATGTATATACAACAAGTCTACATACTGAGCTTTTTACTGGGCTAGGCCATTCTCCAAGCCCATTACAACTCTAAACAAGCTAAACACAAATGCTAAGCCCAATATATAATATCCAAAGACTAAACTATTAAACTATTAAGTTGTTGTAGCAAATATGCACCAACAAATACTTCACTAAACTATGCATCGACCAAGTAAGCAAGCTAGGTGCGTGCATCCCGAACATGGTAACGTTTGGGGACGTGTCGTAGCCTTGTTACTCAATTGAAGTTTGAACATAATTTAGTGGTTACTTAGAAATCATCAAGTGAGATGGTGGATTGAAAGTAGGATAGCCAAGGCTTCCAAGTAATCACACCTTCACCACAACACAAGCCTTGTCAAGCTTGGATGGTCTCAACACTTGTGGGTTAGAACCCTTACAAAATCAGAAAGTTTAGAGGTATTTTACACCTCCTAATTTGTATGAAACAACTTTGTCTTAGCTCCCTAACAATGGACTTGATTAGGGGCACAAGTAGCAAAAGTTTGTCTAGAAAAGTAGGTTTAAATAAAGTTTACAATTTCGTCTTCCAAAACAAAAAGTTTTAGCCTTAAAAGTGGTATTGTTCCACCTTGGTTTTCTATAGAAAACCTATGGTAACATGATGTATTGAATAATACATCCATTTATCTTGTAGAGTTTGTATAGTTTTAGCGCGTTTTCGTTTTGGTTTGTCAAGAATTTATCTACTTTTAATCCAAATGCGTTTTGCAGGTCTTGGTTCGTGAAAACGGTTGGAAGGATGGGAAAATGAGCGAAACTGGTGAAAAGAACCGAGCCGGGACGTGAGTGGATTCGAAACGAGAAAACAAAGCGCAAAACAGGATTTACGACCCGGTCACAGGGCGCGACCGGTGCATCTCATCTCTCTCGCAGCCCGCGAGAGAGTTATATTTGTGATCCGGACTTCTTATCGGTCGCGGGGCGTGACCGACATGCTTCAACCCTCTCGCGGCCGGCGAGAGGGCCTTTTATCCAGAAAGTTTCAAAACCTGATTGAAAGTGGACTTGTTTGTTATTAAAAGACTCATTATTGAAGTTAAACTCATATTGGAACAAACTTGGATGAACTAGGGCTGATTAGGAGCACTTTTCTGGGGATTTGGAGCTAGAAGAAGAGGATCTAAGCTGTGAGGATTGTGTAGGTGATCAAGGGAGTTCAAGGCAGGAGTTTGTCATGGTTTTATCATACCAATCTTGACCTTTGATTTCCTTGTTTTGCTTAATTATGCTACCTTGTTACAAACTTTGTTTAATTTGTTTTTTAAACATGTTTTTAGGCTAGATTTTATTCAGTTGCCTAGGTTTTGGATGATGGATTTTATGAAACTCTGATTTGATTTAATTGAATTTATTGTTTGAATGTTTAATTGGTAAATGTCACAACTTTAATTATCTAGTTTAGAGTTTGCATGATTTTGCTTGTTTAATGATTGTTTGATTGTTTTGCATGAACCTATATAGATGTCTTCCATAGAATAGGTTTATGTTACTTTTCGTGTTCTTGGGAATTCGTGAAGTTGTCAATAAAATTGGCCAATAAAACCGGGGAAACAATTGAGTAAAGTATAAAATCAAACTTATCATTATACCTAACTTGTTTATGAAGAAATAGCAATTAGTTGGCTGAATTAATTTGGTAAATTGTTAGGTTAGGGTTTTGAGAAATTCTCAAATCTAGTTTCCTTGTCATAATTAAATCAGTTAATCTAAACTAGAAGTTGTAGTTGGTCTAGGTTGATTATTTAGAGTTAATTAATAATTAGACACTTTACTGATTTAAAAAGATAACTGAAAAGAAATCTTTAGGCTAGGTAAACAAATAAAAAGGATAGGTTATCGTAGGTGTCTTCCTGAGAAGGGTCGGGGGTCCTGTTTGGTAAACCTAAACTTTAATATGTTAAGATTCCGGTAAAATATTCAACCAGATTGATTATTATTAAATTAAAGGAGTAGTAGTCTAAAAATCTAACCTAGGTAACTAGTTCCTTATTTCTTGATTAAAATCCAAAATTCCCTAGAAGTTCATAGTTTGGTCATTTCAATTTAGTAGTTTTAGTTAAATTGATAATTTAGATTTATTAGCAAACCCCCCCCCCCCCCCCGCCTTTAAAATATACATAGTGTGTAATTGAGTCTAAATTAGTAGTCATAGTAATTAAAGAGTCCTGTTGGTTCGATAATCTGGACTTACTTAATGCTATTCTATAATTGATCGGTCCATTTGCCGGTTAGTAGTTTAGTATAGTTAGGAGTCTAGAGTATAATTTGAGTCTAGAATTAGGGTAATTTGAGTTATTTTTAATTAATTACTTTTAGAACATCAAGTTTTTGGCGCCGTTGCCGGGGACTCTCTCATTGGCAATTGCGTTGATTACTCGATTTAGGCTTTTCTTTTACACTTGTGTTTATTTTGTATTCGTTTGTGTCATAGGAATCTAAGTTATTTAATTAGTTTAATAATTATTTTTGTATATATTTGAATTATTTGTGCTAATTTCTCGTGTTGTCGTGTTTTCGGTTTAGTGGATGCCCGACATGTGTTCGCAAAGACTTCCGCCTAAGCCGCCAACGGACACGCCATTCTCTCCCGCACCAAAGGTAAGTGCTTCTTCCTCAACTTTTTCAAGTTCATCCTGTTCCTTTGTACCGCCCGACTTTGATTTTACACCTAAACCTTCACCACCCGGTTCCCCATCACCCCGTGTAGTCCATAGAAACGTAAGCCCACCACCGCCACCACCTAACTTCCACATGGCTAATAATAATAATCAGACCGTATACCAACAGGCCACCACCGGCTTCACCGGTGCAAACTCACCCATTATCTTACCCCGATGAACAATGATCGAGCCTGGCAAATCCCTTCCTACATCATGACCGCCATCACTAACTCTTGCCAATTCCACGATCGTGATGATGAGGATGCGCCCGCACATATCAACCACCTTACCAGTCTATAACCACCTTACCAGTCTATGTCATACATTCAATATGGAGGTGCGGGCAATGATGCCTGTTTTCTCCAAGTCTTTCCGTTCTCTCTCGGGGTCGAGCCGCCATCTGGCTTGACTCTCAACCACCCGGTACTTTTTCTACTTGGGCTTCTCTGCGGGATGCTTTCCTTAAGAAATACTTTCCACCCACTAAAGCATCCCGCCTTTGTGATCAGATCCATTCGTTCCGAATGGAGCCTGACGAGCCCTACCATCTAGCCTGGGAGTGGTTCCAAACTCTAGTATTCCGTTGCTCCCAACATGGTCTATCAGACTGGACGCTTGTATAGAAATTCTACAACGGTCTCATCCCTGAGACCCGTGCTCGATTCGACACCTCTGCTGGTGGCCACCTAATGGGAAAGAAAACAGTAACTGAGTGCAATGACCTTTTCGAGAGCTTTGCCCATTCTGATGTCGATTACAGCATTGCCGGTAGGAATTCAATTCCTGTTTCTCGTACACCTCCGGTTAACCGGGGTCTACACCAAGTTAGCTTGGAAACTACGGTAGCTGCTACTCTAGATAGCTTTAAAAGGGAGGTCACGAAGGAGATACAGGAACTGAAGAAGAAGGTAGACAGGTGTGAGGTGTGTAGAGGGGGTCATGACACGTTAGAGTGTCCCACGCTCATTGTCGAGCAAGTCGAGTTTATCACCGGTCAGAGCCGAGGTCCTACGAATCCCTTTAATAATAATACTTCCAATTATAACCCAAACTGGCGAAATAATAATAATAATAATTATCGATCTTCCGGTAACCCCCCTGGTTTCCAATCGGGCTCTTATCAGAACAGGGGCAGGGTCACTACAATAGTGGAGGGTCAGGTCACACCAGTCAGTTTAGTGGAAGGGGTTCAAATCAGGAGGGTCATGAGGTAGTCTAGATAGGATCGAAGAGTTGTTATCTCAATTAGTTGTCAAAGATCAGGCTACTCAGAAAACTCTCGCGGAACATGATCTTCTCTTGAAAAATCAACAGTCCACGCTCTGATATCTGCAGAAGTCGGTCGGTAGTATCGCTAAGCAGCTGCAAGAGCAGCCACACAGCCAGTTCGCAGGTAATACCCAGCCCAACCTCGTGAACCAACACGCGAAAGCGATTACTACGCGCAGTGGTAGGACTCTGAAGGAGGTGGGTAGAGAGGGTGTAGAGGTAGAGGTAGAGGAGCACGATGATGAGGTAGATGAGGAAATAGAGATGGAGGCTCCACCCAGGGTGCACACCAGGTTAGACCCAGCAATTACCGCACCAGCCAGTGGACCTTCAGTTGAGAGTAGGGGAGAGAGAAAACCGGTAGAGGTTAGGCCATCACCGATCGTAGATACTTCACGCCTACCCTACCCAGCACGTCTGAAGCAGCAAAAATATGCCAAGGAATACGGGAATTTCCTTGACATGTTTACTCAGTTAAAAATAAATCTCCTGTTTATCGAGGCCCTCCAGCATATGCCTAAATAAACTAAGTTTTTAAAGGATCTTTTAAAAAGCAAAGATAGGCCGGGGGAGCTTTCGAATGTCCCATTAACTGGAGGATGTTCCGCCGTGGTTTTAAACAAGTTGCCCGAGAAACTGACTGATACGAGTATCTTTACGATTCCATGCCTATTCAGCGGCTCCATTGATCCAGCTCATGCTCTAGCCGATCTCTGGGCAAGCATAAATCTGATGCCTTTCTCACTGTACGAGCGATTAGGTTTAGGGGAGCTCACCCCTACTCGTATGTCTTTTTCGTTAGCCGATAGGTCTGTTAAGTACCCGAGGGGAATCGTTGAGAACTTGTTGGTTAAAGTTGATAGATTTGTCTTTCCAATAGATTTTGTCATCCTCGACATGGAGGCCGACGAGAAGGTTCCCATCATCTTAGGTCACCCATTTCTGTGCACCGCGAAAGCGCTCATTGATGTTCATGATGGAAAAATCACCCTCCGAGTCGGGACGAGAACGTCACTTTCGAAATCGCAAGGTCGATGCAACACCCAAGTGGTGGCGACAGCGATAGTGGCCCTTATCACTCCGTATACTTCTGAACTCATTCATTTCGTGCATTGATCACTGTTTAGACTATACTAGCAGAGCCGACTTAGTGAATGAAAGTTTAGTAACCGAGGAGAGTGATAGTGAGGATATAGGGGACGATTTCTTAGAGATTCCCGAGACCCTAGACTTCTGTGAGGTGAGTGCAGCTACCGAGAGCACACCATTGTCGACACCAGCAGCCGTAGAGCTTAAGGTCCTCCCGTCTCACTTAGAATACGCGTTCCTAGGTGACAATTCGAGCTTACCTGTGATCATTTCTTCGAAATTGTCAACGGAGGAGAAGGAGCGTTTAATCGAGGTCCTAAAGTCAAATAAGGAGGCCATCGCATGGAAACTGTCTGATATCAACGGGATTAGCCCTACCTTCTGTACTCATAGGATCCTCATGGAGGACGTCTTTAAACCAGTAGTGCAGCCACAACGCCGTCTGAACCCAAATATGCAAGAAATTGTAAAGAAATAGGTGCTTAAGCTAATGGAGGCTGGTCTCATCTATCCGATCTCTGATTCCGCATGGGTAAGCCCCACTCAGGTCGTTCCCAAGAAGGGGGAATGACAGTGGTTATGAATGAAAAGAAGAAGCTTATCCCATCGGGAACAGTCACGGGCTGGTGGGTGTGCATAGACTATCGTAAATTAAACAACGCCACCCGCAAGGACCACTTCCTGCTCCCGTTCATCGATCAGATGTTGGAGCGACTCGCAGGACAGCAATTTTATTGCTTTCTTGACGAATTCTCAGGTTACTTTCAGATCCCGATTGCTCCCGAGGATCAAGAAAAGACAACCTTCATATGCCCATATGGTACTTATGCGTATCGCCGCATGCCGTTCGGGTTATATAACGCACCGGCTACTTTCCAACGATGTATGGTCGCTATCTTCCAGGACATGATCGAGACCTCCATGGAGGTTTTCATGGACGACTTCTCTGTCTATGGAAACACCTTCGATCAATGTCTTACTCACTTAGATGTGATGATGAAACGGTGTGTCGAGATGAGACTGATGCTCAACTGGGAGAAATGTCACTTTATGGTGACAGAGGGCATAGTGCTAGGGCATAAGATCTCACGAGCAGGTATAGAGGTCGATCGGGCGAAAAATAGATACTATCAGCAGACTCCCTCCACCGACTAGCGTCAAGTCTATCCGTAGCTTTCTCGGTCATGCGGGCTTCTACCGATGGTTTATTAGAGATTTTTCAAAGATTACCCGCCCCATGACTCAACTTCTCGAGAAAGATGTACCCTTCGTCTTCGATGACGACTGCTTGAAAGCTTTCACGATCCTAAAGGAGAAACTGGTGAGTGCTCCTATCCTCGTCTCACCGGACTGGAGCTTGCCCTTCAAGCACATGTGTGATGCGAGCGATTTTGCTGTGCGCGCCTTTTTGGGTCAGCGACGTGACAAACATTTTCACCCTATTTACTATGCTAGTAAAACCCTCAATGACGCACAAGATAACTACACCACTACAGAGAAGGAGCTTTTAGCAGTGGTATTCACGTTTGATAAATTCCGCTCCTACCTTGTCCTGTCCAAGACCATAGTCTTTACAGACCATGCGGCTTTGTGCTTCCTTTTCCAAAAGAAGGACGCAAAGCCTCGTCTCATTCGGTGGATTCTCTTGCTTTCCGAGTTCGACATAGAGATTAGAGATAAGAAGGGAGCAGAGAATGTGGTCGCTGACCATCTATCCCGATTAGAGGATCCTAGTAGAGAAGAAATTAGGGAAGAAGAGATCGGTGATAGATTTCCCCACGAGTCAGTAGAGTTTGTGACAGCGGAGAAGGAGGGGATGCCGTGGTTTTCCGACTTTGCAAATTATCTAGCGAATGGAGTGGTACTAAAGGGGATGACCACGCAGCAGAAGAAGAAATTCTTTCGCGATGTCAGGCGTTACATCTGGGACGACCCGTTTCTATTTCGGGTAGGGGGAGACAGAATCTGAGGCGTTGTGTTAGTAGAGAAGAGAGGGCGGAGATTTTGAGGCACGTGCACGAGGGACTGACAGGAGGTCATCATGGTCCGCACGTCACTGCACAGAAGGTTTTCGATTGCAGTTTTTATTGGCCATCAGTTGTGAAAGACGCTCTAGAGTTTATGAAGACGTGTGATCGTTGCCAGCGCACCGGCAACATCTCATCCAAGGACGAGATGAACTAACATCCGATCCAGATTCTTGAAGTTTTTGATGTTTGGGGGATTGACTTTGTGGGACCGTTTCCCATCTCTAGCGGGAACCGGTACATCCTCGTGGCTTTTGATTATGTGTCCAAGTGGGTTGAAGCTCAAGCTTTACCCACAAATGATGCCCGAGTGGTGGTGAGATTCTCTAAGAAATTGTTCACCCGTTTTGGTACCCCACGAGCTATTATTAGTGACTGTGGCATGCACTACGGTGTCACTCACTGCCTCTCCACCGCTTATCATCCTCAAATGAGCGGTCAAGTGGAGAACGCGAACGGGGGGGTAAAACGGATCCTTGAGAAGACGGTAGGCAAAAGTCGGAAGGACTGGTCCGACAAGTTGGATGATGCTTTATGGGCGTTTCGTACCGCCTATAAGACACCGCTAGGTACCACACCCTTCATGATCGTTTACGGTAAAGCCTGCCATCTCCCAGTCGAATTAGAGCATAGGGCACTGTGGGCATTGAACACCGTGAATTTGGACCTCACCGAAGCGGCCAAGCGACGATTCTTTCAAATTCACGAGTTGGAAGCACTTCCGGATGCGGCATATGGCGGTCATGGAGCTTGAAGGAGAGAACCAAGGCGCTGCACGATAGGAGATTGAAGAATGTGAAAGAGTTTCAAATCAGCGACAAAGTGCTTCTATATAATTCGCGATTGAAACTGTTTGCGGGCAAACTGAAATCAAAATGGTCCGGCCCATATGTGGTCAATGAGGTATTCCCGTATGGAACCATCGAGCTGAAAGACGAAGCTGACGGAGGGACATGGAAGGTCAACGGGCATCGCTTGAAACATTACTTATGAGGACCACTAGATCCCACCGAGACGGAGGAAACTCCTCTCGAAGTTCCACCTCCTACCGCGTAGGTTCTCGGGTTTAGGCTCAAGTGTCGAGTATGTACAGTTTGGTAGTTACTTGCATTTTGTGTTTTTATTTAATTCATGGTTCGTATTTGTGTGTGTTTGTGTGTGGGTCGGTTTAGTTGGTTTTTTCAGGTCATATCACGCTTCATGGATGGAGAGCGGAAAATTGCAGGTACGTTTGATAAATTCGGTAAAGCGAGAATGGTTCCGTAAGCGAAAATAGCCAACATTAAGGTTCAAAATAATTTCTAAGGCATGAAACTGAAAATTTTTTGAAACTTTCTGTGAAAACAGGCCTCTCGCGGGGCGCAAGAGGCACAAGCCTCCTCGGTCGCGGCCCGCGAGAGGCCATCAATCTCCGGAATCCCACCTCGCTCGCGTGGCGCGAGAGACTTAACAGTCTCTCTCGCAGCCCACGAGAGACCCTATCTGCACATAAAAAACCCTAGCCTCCATTTTACACACATTTTCCCACTTCCTTCACCATTTTCATTACGACTACAACCCCTTTTTCACCAAAAATTCGCCATTTTTAGACCAAATTCACTGAAATCTTCCACCTTTTTTTCATAACATCAATCCTCACTCATCTTTAAGTCATTCCATCTGGTTTTCCCCTTACAACCGTGCATTTCACCGGTGTTTTAAATTTTCAATTTTTGTGCACTAGTTCCTACAGATCTACACCAAGGTATGCTTTTTCGCAACTTTTATGTTTACATCTTCATCATGTACCTCGTTGTTGCGTTTATTTTGATGTTTGATACTATGCTAGTTGCTTGTTCGGTTAAATTGCGGGTTGGGTTAAACTGGGTTTGACTTGATTTTTGATGGTGATACTTGTTATACTTTGTGGGTAGATTAAGTACATGCAGGGTTTCCTTAGTGAGTTTGGTACGGTCCAACATTGAGTGTGGGGATGAGGGTTGGTTCACATTGTTACTAAAAATCCGATTTATAAGATCGTCAACCGTTATTTCCACCATGTTCAAACTGTTTTATCTTGAGAATTACACTCAATGTGGGCTCATGTTTCGGTACTTCGGTTTAATTGAGGACAATTAAAGTGCCGAGAAGGGGGTAGTTGTATGTTTTTTATATGTTTTCAGGGGGGGTAGTTGTATGTTTTTGATATATTTTCAGGGGGTTAGTAACATTCGGAAGGTCATGCATATAATATTCGGTCTCACCCGTACACAATCTCCATTCGGGCGAGATTCGGTTTTCACTAAATTAATAATGTTACACCCTTTTCAAATGTATCTTAAATTATGAGGTAAATTGTTTATCTGTTGCAGACCATCACCGCGAATGAAATGCTATACGGTCATTTGTTTTATGTGGTTTCTTTCTTTCTAATGTCGTGCTTGTCTTATTGGTGCTTTATGCAGATGTCAGGAGAGGGTAGTTCGAGCAGGGCTGGAAAGAAGAGAAGGGGATCAACGCCTCGTCAGAGAGATGACCCCGCCGATGCGCCACAACAACCTTCATACTTCGGCAGACGCAGAATTAGATACCAGGGAGACGGTGTTCCCCATGGGCAAAGTACGTGAATTGTGGACAGTACTCTTTTGCAGTTTGATCTAGAGTCCCACGAGCGGGGGAGGCTTTCAAATCTGGTCACTTGTGAGTTGCTACCCTACAGGAGAATTGATTGGGCTTTGATTGATAATTTGGGTCAGAGGGGTCAGATTGAACAGTTGTTAGGGGATAAGTTCCGAAGGGTGTTGGACTGCAGAGCGAGACAATACAAAGAGATCACTTATGAGTTTCACTCCACATTCGAATACCAACAGGGTAAGTTCAACGAGAATGATGCTGTCTCGTTTGCCTTGGGGAGGCAAGTTTTTGAGATGACAATCCCACAGTTTGCGGTAGCCTCGCAAATATACTCGGAAGAGGAGGTTCAGGCACCGGGTTTCGCCACGAGCCTTCAGGGGGTCTTCAAAAGGAGGCACCCCCATAGTGTCCAGACAGACGAGCTCGCCAGATTTTGGGGTACAATCTCTTCTGCCCCGTACTCAAACAACATGGTGGCGAGTGATATTACTGATCCCATTCACCGGTTTCTCCATAAGATTCTTGCCGCTACGCTGGTTGGAAGAGGGCAGGGGGACAACAAGGTCAACCAGGTGAGTTTGTTTTGTCTGATGTGTATGATGGAGGGACGGCCGGCAAACCTGGCCACAATATTTGCATGGTCGATGAAGCGACTGTGGAGGAGGGGCCCCGGGGCAAGGGTTTATTGCGGGCCCTTAATTACGTGCTTGGCCGAGAGCCTAGGGGTGTTCGACAGATACCCCCAGGACAGAATGAGAGAAAGCCCCGCCCCCTGTGTTATGAGCATCAGAGACCTCCAGGCTGCCGGAATTCTGACAACCCAAGAGCCTGTTAGAGCGTAGGCGCATGCATGAGGCTATGTGGACAGCAGTTCGGCGAAGTTCGCCAGACCATGTTAGAGAGTAGGCGCATGCACGAGGCTAGAAGATGGGATGAGATACATGATGCAGAACCTGAATATGGGAATCCCATCTTACTTTCAGCATCCAGGCGGTCAAGCAGGTTCAAGTCAGTTTGCGGGGATGGAGGACGTGTAGCTGTACCAGGTATTTAAGGCGTCTGAAGAGTCTGAAGAGGATGATTGAAGCAGCCGAGGATCTTTATCTTTATTTTTCTTTTCTGCTGTTTTAACTTATTGATGGTCTGTACTTTTAAACAATTTACTTTGGGGTTGGTGTTGGTTGGTTTGGGTATGTGTTGAACAATCTTGCAAAACAATCTATTTATCTTGCTTTATCATTATTATGTTTTGTAAGTGCATGGTGATAGGTTGATGTGTATGTTGTTCCGTTCGCATGAGAGCTTTGAGAGTGGTACATTAAGCGCGTTCGGTTTGGAGAGCACGAGTGGTTTGACTGGCACATTGACAGTCTTGCACTACCAGCTAAGTCGCTTCCCTTTTGTATATTGTTTTTCTTTCTTTATTTGGTTTTGTCTTATTTTGAGTAGTAGGTTGTCTCGTCCTTGCATTGGGGACAATACAAAACTTTAAGTGTGGGGATGAGATAGTTAAAGTAGTGTAGTAGTAAAAGAAGTTTGCATGAATTTAAACGGAAAATGATAGAAAAATTGAATTTTTATTCGGTTTCAAAAAAAATAATAATAATACGAGAAATAAAAGGTGAGTTTTTGTCTAACTTGGGATATGTGAGTAAGCTCGATTCAGTTTTTATTTTCTTTGAGCTTAATATACCTTAATTGTCGGTCTACTAGTGGGTACTCATCTAGGAGAAATGGGAAACTGAAACCGCCAAAATAGTATAAGGAATGCCGTTATAAGCTAAAATATTTAGAATTTTTAATCATGTAAAAAGAAGAAAAAAAATAGAAAAATGAGCTTAATTGAAAAGTAAACGAGGCCTATGGAATCTCCCTTGGGGATGGTGACTCTGATCGAGAATCCCTCAAGGATTAGTTGAAATTTTAAGTATCGAAGCCCACGTTGTCGCTCTCGGGGATGGTGACTCTGGTTGAGACAACCTCTAGGTTAGATATGTAAAAAGAGATCAAATGCTAAAATGAAAAAAAAGAGAAAAATAAAATTGCTTGATTTTAAATTCTTTATATTTTGGTATAAAACGGTTAGGAAGGGGTTTAAATAATTCATTCCTTTTGTTTCATAAGCTTGAGGTGGGAGTAGGGATACTGTGGACTCTAGTGTGAGACCCTAGGTGGATTGACCGCACTTAAATTAAATTTACATGATAAGAGGTTTGAACCGAATTTTGAGTTTAAGTGGATCCAATACTTGCAATCACGGTTAACATGAATCTTGTTCCCTAATGAAAATAATCGTAATTGTTGAAATCGGGTAACTGTTTGGTTATGATTCTGTTTATGCACAATTCTTTTTCGAGGGCGAATAAAGAGCAAGTGTGGGGATATTTGATGTATTGAATAATACATCCATTTATCTTGTAGAGTTTGTATAGTTTTAGCGCGTTTTCGTTTCGGTCTGTCAAGAATTTATCTACTTTTAATCCAAATGTGTTTTGTTGGTCTTGGTTCGTGAAAACGGTTGGAAGGATGGAAAAAATGAGCGAAAATAGTGAAAAGAACCGAGCCAGGACGTGAGTGGATCGGAAACGAGAAAAAAAAGCACAAAACAGGATTTACAGCCCAGTCGCGGGCGCAACTGGTGCATCTCATCTCTCTCGCCCGGGCCCGCGAGAGAGTTATATTTGTGATCCGGACTTCTTATCGGTCGCGGGGCGCGACCGACGTGCTTCAACCCTCTCGCGGCCGGTGAGAGGGCCTTTTATCCAGAAAGTTTCAAAACCTGATTGAAAGTGCACTTGTTTGTTATTAAAGACTCATTATTGAAGTTAAACTCATATTGGAACAAACTTGGACGAACTAGGGCTGATTAGGAGCACTTTTCTGGAGGGGGTGATCAAGGGAGTTCAAGGCAGGAGTTTGTCACGGTTTTATCATACCAATCTTGACCTTTGATTTCCTTGTTTTGCTTAATTATGCTACCTTGTTACAAACTTTGTTTAATTTGCTTTTCAAACATGTTTTTAGGCTAGATTTTATTTAGTTGCCTAGGTTTTGGATGATGGATTTTATGAAACTTTGATTTGATTTGATTTAACTGAATTTATGGTTTGAATGTTTAATTGGTAAAGGTCACAACTTTAATTATCTAGTTTAGAGTATTTGCATGATTTTGCTTGTTTTATGATTGTTTGATTGTTTTGCATGAACCTATATAGATGTCTTCCATAGAATAGGTTTATGTTACTTTTCGTGTTCTTGGGAATTCGTGAAGTTGTCGGTAAAATTGGCCAATAAAACCGGGGAAACAATTGAGTAAAGTATAAAATCAAACTTGTCATTATACCTAACTTGTTTATGGAGAAATAACAATTAGTTGGCTGAATTAATTTGGTAAATTGTTGGGTTAGGGTTTTGAGAAATTCCCAAATCTAGTTTCCTTGTCATAATTAAATCAGTTAATCTAAACTATAAATTGTTGTTGGCCTAGGTTGATTATTGAGAGGTAATTAATAATTAGACATTATACTGATTTAAAAAGATAACTGAAAAGAAATCTTTAGGCCCAGTAAACAAATAAAAAGGATAGGTTATCATAGGTGTCTTCCTGAGAAGGGTCAGGGGTCCTGTTTGGTAAACCTAAACTTTATTATGTTAAGATCCCGGTAAAATATCCAACCTGGTTGATTATTTTTAAATTAAAGGAGTAGTAGTCTAAAAATCCAACCTAGGTAACTAGTTCATTATTTCTTGATTAAAATCCAAAATTCCCTAGAAGTTCATAGTTTGGTCATTTCAATTTAGTAATTTTAGTTAAATTGATAATTTACATTTATTAGCAAACCCCCCTTTAAAATATACATAGTATGTAATTGAGTCTAAATTAGTAGTCATAGTAATTAGAGAGTCCTGTGGGTTCGATAATTCGGACTTGCTTAATGCTATTCTCCAAATAATCGGTTCACTTGTCGGTTAGTAGTTTAGTATAGTTAGGAGTCTAGAGTATAATTTGAGTCTAGAATTAGAGTAATTTGAGTTGTTTTTAATTAACTAGTTTTAGAACATCATAACACCCCTAGAGGCATTACAAATATTGTAGAGGAAGAAAAATGAAGAAAACATGAAAATATGAAGTTGTAAAAAGGTAAAACAACCAGAAAGTTATAGGCACTTTGGACCTTAAAAATGGTGAGATTTTACCTTAGTTTGCCCAAGCAAACTTGTGAAAATCTTTCCTAGAGGTTATCCAAGTGTTGAACAAGAAGAAATTAAAAGGAGAAGTGAGTTAAAACTCACTTTTAATGGCTGAAACTTTCTGAGGTGTTGCTGAAAACTCAGCTGAGTTTGGGTGTGTTTTGAGAGTGTTAGAGGGTTGTAAAAGTGGGATAAAGGATGGGGAAGTGCTAATTATATAGGGAAGGGATTAGGGTTTCAATGGATTGAGCTTTGAATATGATTAGTGGGTAATTAACCTTGAAACAAGACAACTAAACCCGGCCCAAAGGCTGCGATCAGAATCTGCCCAGCCTGTATACATGTACATACATATATATATATATATATATATATATATATATATATATATATATATATATATATATATGAACATTATAAGGTGTATATTTGTTGTATATTCAGGTGTTACATGTTATTTAATATATGACCAACATGTAAAAAGAAAAAGGCCTAACATGCACAGGGAACATGAAAACATGTGTTAAACAAGTATGTTAACATAGGTTTGTGTTGTAATAATAACAGAAGTGTTGTAAGGATTAAACAAATATGTGTAGTGTATAATGAAGTGTCAATTATGTGTAAGTCTCGTAATCGAATAGTAAAGTGTTTGAATGTACGGACTGCTTACGAATTCCGAATTATGAAGTCTAAATGCCCAAGGTCTGCTATAGCTAAGCTCTGTTGAAGACAAAGCTCTGCTGAAGTCTAAATGTCCAAGGTCTGCCAAGGCAAACCTCTGCTGAAGATCATAGCTAAAGGTCTGCCAAGGCAAACCTCTGCTGAAGATCATAGCTAAAGGTCTGTCAAGGCAAACCTCTGCTGAAGATCAACAATGTTTGTCATCAGTGTTTTCTATCAGTTCTTGTATAGCAGTGGTTAGCTTAGCAATGGTTGTCATCAGTGTTTCTATCAGTCCTTGTATAGTAGTGGTTAGCTTAGCAGTGGTTGTCATCAGTGTTTTTTAAAAATAGAATGCGAATACGAACTTTCTAAAAATAGGAATACGGAAATACGAGGCATTACACAAAGAATTTTAAAAAATAAACTGATATTGATCTGGTATGTAAAAGGGTTTAACACTATTTTTGTAAAGTTATATTATTTTAGATTAATAATCTATACTCTTTTAGGATTCAGTGTGTGTTATGTTATCATTCATGTCTATGATGGAATCCAAGTGAGTGATAAAAAAGCACCGAGGAAGGTTACAATAATGTTGATGATAGCAAGAAAAAAATACTGAACTAGATGCATACTCAAGTCAAGGGATGGTTTAGATGAAGATGAAGGGGATGATAAAATGCATATGGAGGTTACGTTTAACTACGGTTTAGAGGATCTTATCATTTTTTGGGATATTAGAAACCAAAAGTCCTTAGCTACAACAGGAAACCTTGAGTTTCAAAAATGTTTATGATACATGTCATCATCATATAACCGGTTTTCGTAAATGCAATATGTATCTATTCATATTCTAACAACACAACTCGATGCACGCTACGAAGCGTGGGCTTACAAAAAGATTCAACTCTCTCTAGAACAGAAAATAAAGGACCAACTGCATTACATATGGCTATGAGGCTGTAAAATTGCTGCTCGGGGCTAATCCAGCTATTGTTATGCTGCCAGAGAAGTCTAGTTTTACTACATTGCATGTAGCTACCTGAAAATAAAAGTGCAGAGGTGAGACTTTATTTGATTGTGATTATTTAATAGGTAATATCACATAAATCAATATCATATGTACTATGAATTTGCACATTTTATATACGTGACATTTTTTATTGTTTTTTCAGAGCTGCTTAGCCTCCTAGATACCAGTGCTAACATCAATGCATTAACCAAAGATCATAAAACGCCTCTTGACAACAAAATGGCTCTTCACATAGCTGAATCGCTTCCCTTTTCTGAGGACTCTTTGGCTATAATAGCCTATTTGACTCGATGTGGTTCAGTTCGAGCAAACGAACCAACCAAGAGATAGTCAGGATATCGAGGGCTATTTAATATCCCCAGTTGTCCAGGTTATCGAGTCTAGTAAAGGTTTAACCCTCAACCCATTACAAGTAGTTCAATGTGACCCGTAAACCTAACACAAAGGACAAGCTATCAGGTTTTCCAACATTCGTTTTACACCACACCACTCCTAACTTTCAACTTACACCACACCACACGACTGACACTATGGCTAGACCCAAGGGAAAGGCTGGACTACTCGACTAGCGACATTTAAGTATGAAACCATATTAAACCAATCTGGCTTGAGATCTCTGCCATGCATATGTCAATGCATGCGTGTTATCAGTATTTGTAAATATTAATTAATACTTGCTACAACCACTGCTTGCTATTGGTTACTAAAATTTAGGAGAACTAGAACAGTCCCAACAAGCCGTTGATGAAATTCTTGCCAATGGGAACATAATTGATATGAATGGTACACATGTAAGTATTATTTATATATCGCTATTTTGGTTGTGAATTTTTGTTTGTAAAAAGTTAGATGTAATATAATTATAACAGTTGCTTTTTTTATTACTACTCCAGGGGAATAGTTTTGATGTTGAAATGGAACACAACCGACTGGATTTCAAGGTACCTTGGCCTTATGTGTGTCATTGTTATGATTTCCTGTCTCACTAATTTTGAGCATATGTTGTTCTTTATATGATATTTATAGGTTAACACATAGGAGTTGGAACCTTTAGATGTTGATCCATGCAACTTGTAGTTAATAAAATGATGACATTGATTGATACATAGATAGATTCGTGGCTTGACCGTGAAGCATATTTTGGTCCTTATTCAGTCAACCCAGCTTATGTCTTTCTATTTGATTATTCGTTGACGATTAGAAAATTTGATTTTTTAAGTCATGTATCGGGTGTTGATGCTAACCAAGAGTTCATTTGATGTTTTCTAAGTGTTCCTATAACGCAAAGAAATTACCCACGACAAAGTTAAAAAGTTTGTTTGATACTAGACGTTATAACACATGTTGGTGATGTTTCTGCTTTCGTAGCCCGCGCCGCAACGCGAGCTGGGCTAATTTCTAGTTTACCATATTTGATAACTCGAAATCAAATTGCTCCATCAATAGAGTATCTCAATAAGATATATATATATATATATTTTCTTTTTATACATTGTTGCTTGAGGTCTCTTCAACCCTTTAACAGGATGGTTTGGGATCCCTTCATGTACGCAACACACAATTTCATGGTTGATTGGTTGGTTCGTTGTCAATTGTATAAAATGACATTTTTCTAAAAAGTTATCAAATAGTTGTGAAATAGTGTTTTATAATTGTACTAATAAGTATGTGTTGGTTATAAATGACAAGTAAAGTTATTAACATTATATATTATATAATTATATAATACTATAATTTGCAACACCTCTTGGCAATGAGGTGTTGTAAACTATACTTTATCTATGTTTCTTGCTTAGGTTGTCTGTATTTTAGGTTTATGTTTTTGAACATGCTTTGTTTTTATTGGTATCTACATTGATGTGCAACAATGTTGATTGTAATCTTTGTATTAAAATTTGTTTTTATATAATACTATAATTTGCAACACCTTTATGCAATGAGGTGTTGTAAACTATGTTTTATCTATCTTTCTTGCTTAGGTTAGTTGTATTTTAGGTTTATGTTGTTGAACATGTGATACCAATAAAAACAAAGCATGTTCAACAATATAAACCTAAAATACAACTAACCTAAGCAAGAAACATAGATAAAACATAGTTTACAACACCTCATTGCCTAAAGGTGGTGCAAATTATAGTATTATATAAAAACAAATTTTAATACAAAGATTACAATCAACATTGCACATCAATGTTGATACCAATAAAAACAAAGCATGTTCAATAACATAAACCTAAAGTACAACTAACCTAAGCAAGAAACATAGATAAAGCATAGTTTACAACATGCTTTGTTTTTATTGGTATCAACATTGATGTGCAATGTTGATTGTAATCTTTGTATTAAAATTTGTACGGCTCTTTTAGTGGAAACCATTTGCTTAATCCATTATTTTATTTGGATGGTTTTCTTTGTATTCAATACCGATTCCTTATCTCATCAAAATTAGTTTTCTCTTTCTCTCTCTGAATTATGAGAAGCACTTTTTGTCTCTCTTAAAAAGCCGCACCACACCATCTCTGCTGTCGTGGTCGGTTTTACAAGCACAATGTCATTGTTTTCTTATTCACCAATTGGGTGGTTGTGGTGGTAGAGGTCGACAGCAGGTGCGGAACCGGTGCAGTGGTGTTTGTTGGAGCGCTAATATGTTAGTTTGGAGGCTTTCGGAGGGTGGTGATGAACCGGTGTAGTATAAAGCATTTAGCGACATTGTTGTGCAATGTTGATTGTACTCTTTGTTTTACAAGTTATACGTTAGTTTTCTTGGAAACCATTCCTAAATGCGTGGTTTTGTTTGTAAGTTTAAAGTTGATTACTTATTTCATTTTATCAAGGTTCTCTAGCAGATTTAGGTGATGATGAAGTCGTCGGATGTTGGTGATGAACCCATTTTGGAAAGTTGTTGCATGTGAGTGTTCTAGCCGGTGATGATGGTTGCCACTACTTGGCATGGCAACTCCGGTTGTAGCCCTAGCGGCATTGAGTCATGCTATCTTGATGGCGATAAGGATGTTTGAATCTGAGCCTCTTTTTTTCTTTTTTCCGACTTTAATTAGGTTGTTTTCTTGATGGCTATGGCTGGGTTGTTTGATGATGTTGGTGGTTGTGTTTTTTATGGTGTTATTAGCGGCAGTTATGGTGGTTGTTGTGATGGTGTTGGTGGTTATGGACTGAGATGGTAGAACGTATCAATGGATACTTGAGACAAGAATTCGTAAAAATGAGTACATAAGCTTTCCAAAATGGGGTATACATAAATATGTTTATTTTCAGATAAATATGATAATCTTACCATAAGTAACCAATTGGGTAGCTTTACCTTTTACACAGCCACTATATGAGTAACAAAGATTAAATCATAATTAACCAATTTTTAGAACATGTTGAATTGCCATGTAAAGATATCGATTTGCAGCTAAGAATGAATATCGATAAGTTAAAGTATTCATGGTTATGCTATTTGGTATGGTTTTACGGAAACCGTCGCAATACGCCCCCTGCTGTATCGCGACGGGCATCTAGTTTTTAATAATTAACATACAATTATAATAATTATTAAAAACTATAATAGTGAATTAACAACTTTAAATGACAAGTAAAGTCACAATTCCATGTTTTAAACCGACCCAATCTTACAACTTAAAGATTGGAGAATATTGATTGGTCAAAAACCTTTTAATATGTCAATAATATAACTAGCAATATCATAAGGTAATCTCAAGAATAACGAATTTAGTTAATATATTATAAGGCATAAAATAACTAAATGAAAAGTAATCATCAATATAACCAACAAATCATAATAATTGCAACATTAGAATAAAACCACGCCAAATGTTTTTTTTCCCACGTACTTCGTTTTTAATACTTTCCCTTTACAAATAAAATTTCTTTACTGTAGGTTTTAAAAATGATAAAAGCAGAATGTTAATCACAAATAATCATACCGGTTTATGTAATGATGATAAATTACTTTATTGAAGCAATGGGTTTAAATTTGATTGTTAATTGTTTTTAGAAAATAAAAACAACATTATTATATTCATAAAAAACAACATTATTATTTTTTTTTGTTATGTGTTCGTACTTTTTCATTTTCCTAGGGGCATGCTCAGGCTAAACTCTGAAGCCAGCGTGGACCCGATTAAAACAATATAATTTGGACGAAGTAGGGCAACGGGGCTCCCAAATTTGAGAAGTGTGGTGGCCAAAAACACAAGAAAGTAGTTCAAAAAAGCAGTAAGAATCATTCACAACATGTTATTATAGTGTTACTTCAAATTTAATCATTATAGTGTTAAGTGGTATACAGACTTTATTTTGTGTAAAAGCAATAAGAATTATTCATAACATGTCACGTGTCATCTCTCTAATTCATATATAAAGGGAATTTTTGTATTTTATTTTAAAGTTTCAAATTCATTGATTATACAAATTCATGTGTTGCTTGTATATGTATTGGCTATGATTATATACGTATGTGCTGGTTATAAAATTCATGTGTTGCTTATATAAATTATGTGCTAGTTATAATTATAGAGGTATGTGCTGATTATAGAAATATATGTGTTGCTTATAAATGTGTTGGTTAACTTATTCGACAATTACAAAACACTATTTTGCAACTTAAAAAAACGTTATTTATTTCAAAGTATAACAATATTATACTTATATTAAAGATAAAAAAATACTTGATTTTATAGTATTATTTTTTTAATAAAATACTACAGTATATAAAAGTTATTTTAGTTTTAAAAACCGTATAAATTTATTAGTTAATGGCATTTGAATCTCAATAAATAGTATAGTTATTGTTAGTAATGATAAATTTTAGTTCTTAATTCAATTAATCAATATTAAGATCTGTTATTACTGTTTTTAGATAATACAAGGTTTGTATGGAATTTTAACTTACTATGCAGTAAGTGTTTTCACAAAACAATCAGTTGTCAAACAGATCATTTTATCGATGTCCTAGTTGGAACAATTTAAAACTGATTGATGTTATAATCAATTCAAAGCAAAATTTGAAACTACTCGTTTTTGGTGTATATATCTGCAATACTAACAAAATATAAAATCTGAAATAAAAAAAATGGAAACTAAAATAGCAAGTGAAATAGACACACACCCATGTATATTAGAATCGATCCAAAAACCGATGTGTTTCAATCGGGTTATCCAGTTCAAAGAACAATATTTGTAATAAAATCACATATCGTTGGATAATATCATTCAAATAATAAAACAAATTTTATATATATACACAAAAACCAACTTGGGTCATACCCTTTCGTTTAAAGGATCATGTGTAACACTCTAACCCGTTAATACCGAATATCTTAAATATTCGTAGACTTAGGTCCCATATTTTTTTAGCACAGTTAATGTACGAGTCTGGGTTAACTGATAACCCAGACGAACCAACATGACGGGTTATTACACCTAAATTACAGTTTAGAATTTATAGAGTTTTAATCATAAAAACTTTGTCGCGAATGATCATGCTTTAACATTTCTGTGAACGTCTCCAAGAAAATGGCGATTTAATAATGTTCGGTTCTTTGCATGCTTAGTCGTCCATCTGGCTCCCGCCTTTGTGAAACTCTGACATAAACACCAAAAAACAATTAGTGTTTAAGTTAAACGGGCAAAACTGTCGAAAACAACAACAAAACACGTTTTGCTGGTTTAAGTTCTCTTGCGCGTCACGGAGGGGCCTGGTGTGTCCCCTGTGTGGTGTGGCCGGGACACTTTTCCACATGAAACATTTCGTAGGCTACTCATCAGAATTGCTGAAAATTTCCCGAAACTCATTTAAAAAATCGTTTTTGATCTTCCGAATCTCATTCCAAGCCCCGTTAATGATTCTCACAACTCCCAATAGATAAAATTAGAGTTTTCAAAGGTTATTCCAAGACCTTATCCGAATCCTTTAGGTTTTCAATTCATTCTTTCGATTTGGAGTTTACTTACCCAACCGACCCATTAGGAGGCATTATGCATTCTAGATCATGCATCCTATTTTCTTATGTTACTGGAATGATCAATTCTATCAAAGAACTCGTTTTTAAACCTACCTTGGATGTAGTTTGCCCGAACCAATATCCGAGGGCATTTTAGTCAAATCTAGCCCTTTTACAAACTAGAAAACTTTTATAAGTTTAAATGAAAACTAACTGGCACATTTAGCTCGTTATTACCTCAAAATTAATTAGGTTCTTAAGGAAATAAAGATTCCCAATGGAGTATTATTTTAAAACTCATTTAACCACGATTTCGCATTGTAAGCTTGTTCTCGGCTTTAAGGGCCACTTTACCCATTACTAATCCTACCTCACTTGAGGTGGTCTATTACCCAATTCTGACCCAACCATCTTTAGTCGGGCCATAAGTCCTTACCAAAGTATGACCCATTATACATAACTGATGCGGGTCAAAGCAATGACCCGTTATCAATACCTTACGATTTTATTTGCTAATTCATGGCAATGCATGCCCATACGTTATGCTTACATGTAAATATGAAACTTAACAAACAAAGCATTAAATATCATATTTAAACGGTGATAACATCATAGTTTGACCCAGTTGTTTATTTTGACCCGTTCTTGGCTTACTCTTTTAACATTTCTAACTAACCATGTATTGTTTATGCCAAAAAGTGCATACTTACCATCTTACCCATTTGACCCGTCATGATTTACACCATAGGATCTTATTTCAAAAATTCTTGTTTAATCACTAATACGTGATTACTTACCATTTTAGTCGTCTGACCCGTTATGGTTCACACCATAAGGTCCTAATTCTGAAGATCATTATGTTAATGACCTATATGTGGTTACTCCCCATTTTGTTGTTTGACCCGTTATGGTTTACACAATAGGATCCTATTTCAAGAAAATTCATTGTTTAATAATCAATATGTCGTTACTTACCAATTTACTTGTTTAACCTGTTATGGTTTACACCATAGGGCCCTATTTCCAAATTATATGTTTAATCATCGACATGCGATCTAATTGTTATTTTACTTATCTGACCTGTTATGGCTTATGCCATAGGGTTTCTTTCAAAACACTTTGTTTAGTCACCAACATGTGGTTCAACATAATTTCATCCGTTTTGACCCGTTATGGCTTACACAATAGGGCCTTATTTCCACAAAACTCTATTTGAGCACCAAAATGTGATTTGACATAGTTTTTCTCATTTGACCCGTTTCATGGCTATCACCATGAGGTCTCGTTTTTTACAAGTCATGTTGTCATCAAAAGCTGATTCAATACCATTTCTACTCATTTGACCCATTATGGTTTATACCATAGGGTCTCGTCTTATTGAATTACCATTTATTACCAAATATAGTCTTGTCATAACTTTATTCATTTTAGCCCATTTCATGGTTTACACCATGGGATCTTAACTTAACAAAATCATCCATCTAATTACATTCTGATTCTTTGTTAATCTTATTTTTAACCAATTACTTCTCATTACATAAGTAGTGGTTCTATTTAAGAGGTGTAAGCTTTACTTACCTTGCATCCGTTCGAGCTTTCTCGCATCTTTGACTCGTTTGACCCATTCCTTTCCAAGCTCCCACCTAACTTGTAAAGTGTCAAACTATCACATAATATCCACAAGATGATTAAATTAGTCATCAATATCATGACCATCACCTTTATGGATTTTTATACTTCTTCTATCATTCCATTTCATTTTAGGTTAGTTTGACTTTTAAAAGTCAAACAGCCTATTTACATACATAAATACATTAATAATTCTATAAAACTCACTTAGGAATTTTATCAGCAATTGGTGGGCACCATTTTTAAACCATCAAATTAGCTAAATTTTTCAAACCAAAGTCACCATGTATCATTAACTCAACAAGTTCATACATTCTTTAACATCCAGCAACCTAAATTCTTGATTAATCAAAGTAATATATCAATTTAGTCATACAAGAGTTTGGGTTTTGTACTTAGGTCAATACCCACTTCATACCATATATGAACCCTTAATAAAAACCTCTAGTATGTTCAAGTAATTTACACATACAAGCAAGTATGATGATCATAATCATCAAAACAACATCAATTTCATCATATCAATAAAAGACCCATTTACATCAAAACTCATCATATTCAAATCCACCACATACCTTAGGTTTAGATGGTGATGCTAAATGATTCAATCCTTCAAACATGCAACAAAACCCACCTTGATTCAACCCTTGATTTTCAAATTTTGTGTATGAAGGTTTTTAGAGGTTTCTCCCTTTCTTTCTCTAAATCACGAATAGAGTGTGTGTGTGTTTTTTTTGTGTTAATCATCTTTTAATACTCACAAGTTTAGATAATAACACATTTAAGCCCCTATACTTTGGTTTTATTATAAATGAACCACTGTTTACCCCCTTTACTAACACACAATATGTATTTAACTAAGTTAATAATCCTAGTTGCCTATTTCCCGTTAATTATTAAACGAATTGTAACATTCGTGTAAAACGGGTTTCAAAACCCGATTCATTTAAATAATTCAAGTACTTAATTCGAAGTTTTAATGCGCATTTATTTATGGTACAAACTCGTATTATTAACTTTTTGTGTCTAATAACTAAAAATATATAGTTAAAATATGAAATGAATAAGAAGTAAAATAGTAATATTAAATAAATGAAACTTTAAAAAATAAAAATAAAGGGGCAACCGGGTCTCGAACCCGGGTCCCCAACAAACTCACACACACCAAAACACCACTAAGCTACACATACCATATGTTCTAAACCGAAAACAATTAAATGTTATACGCGCAAAAACTTTCAAACCTGCAAATTTGAAACTTCAAAATATGTAACTGCCATATGATCAATCAAGCTTAAATTACGATTTCGGTTGTGAAATCATGTATAACCGAATCTCAAACATCAGTTACGATCTTAAAAATCGAAATCAAATTTCAATGATCGATAATTGAAACCGAAAGAATCATTTAACGTGAAACCGAAATTCTTAATTATTGGATGCACTATAAATACCACACTTCAACCTTCATCAGAACTCGTTCAAACACTCTCACACTCCTTCTAAACTTTCTCAGAAGTCGTCTCCGCTAGTCGCCGGAATCATCAGTTGTTCGCCGGAAAATTCGAACCGGAACACTTAGTTAAAGCGGTACAATCATCTTAATTATTTTTTTTTCTATCGTTTCTTTAATATGTTATGATCTTAAATCAAATAATCAAAACTGTTATTCTAAATTAGCAGTCGGGATCGGGTTCTGGTTTTGTTTAGGAAGAAGATGAAGTGTAGTTAGAGTATAAGTATAATTAAAATCATAAATCTAACCGGGTTAGACACACAGTCCAGTGGTGGACTGTGTGCAATGCAATCAGAGATACCCGGGTTCGAGTCTCATGCGTGTCCGACTTTATGAAATAAAAACCATCTTTTTAAACCTCACACAGATCACCTTTCAACATGTATGTAAATATAATATAATTCAGTGTATAAACGGGTTAGACACACAACCCAAGTGGTTGGGCTGTGTGCAGACGAACTGAAGGCCTCGAGTTCGATTCTGGATAGTGAAACCGGTTTTGGCAAAATATTAAACCCTTTTTAATAAAAACAATATAAGGTTTAAGTTAACTAGTATATATATGTAATTAAAATCAGAATTATTTCGGGTTAGACACGTAGCTCAGTTGGTAGAGCTACGTGCACATATATGGGAGCTCACGAGTTCGAACCTCACACGATGCCTATAATACAAAAGTCAAAGCGGTCCGACCGGTCAACCCTATAAAAGGATATATCTTTTTAGTAACTATTTTTCTTTATTATTTTAATTAAAAATCATTTAAAAATACTTAAAAATGAGATTTTTAAGTTTAAAAATTGTAATAAATACTACAAAAATTAATCTAAAAATCTAATAAAAAGCATTATAATTAGAAATATTAATTTCAAATAAAAATTTATATATTTATCGAATTATTACGTGATTATTTAGGTTAGTTTTTCTTGTCGGTTGAATCCTAAATCGTGCGCAATCGTCATCAATTCCAAGAACGCACCCAGTGTGAGTGAATCTTTGCAAATTCCCCTTTATATTCATGTTCTGTGGTGTATCATGTGTCGTTTACATATTTTATTTATTCAAACACTTGTGCTACTACCATTATATAATCTAACGTGTTATGTAATGTTACTTGTTGTATTATGTGGTTACATTTTTCTCATTTGCGTGCAATCATTCACATTAGGCCCATCAGTTTCTCGTTGGATACGAGTTGAGCATCGCGTGCCTCATTAGACCGGCTCCGTTTGATTGAGCATTGATCTCATAGTTTATCATTTGTCATGCTTGTGTGTACATTGTTTGATATTATGTGGTTTGTGGTTAAATTTACATATGCGTATGTTCATAATTGGTTATTGCACATTTTTATTAAAATAAACAATATAACTATTTCTTTCAAGTGTTTAAAGAAGATTCACTCGCCAACTTTTGTTGACCCAAAAACTCTATTTTACACATGAACAGGTGGACAGGTTGAAGCAAGGAACACATAGGAATTTGCCTTAGAAGAAAAATAAAGAGTTCATGAATGTTATGTTTAGAATATGTTGTGCTTGTATGTTTGTTGTAATTTCCCCTTTAAATTGGAAATAATAAATATGAAACTTTATAATAGTAAATGTCATGAGGTTTGATGAAAACCCAATCATGCCCCGACTATCATTTTCGCTACGGGTCAGGGTGTGACACGAATGTGATAATTCTTTCTGCTAAGTCGGGGACACCACAACCTATAACACCCCGACGACGTATAAAACAATTCGCGGCGAAAACGTTGGAAAGTCACGTTACAAGTTGCTCAAAACACATAATACTAAAGTTTATGTTTTATAAATTTATTGTATTACATTGTCTTTCAAAATACAAAACAAATACAAACAACTTGTTCTTTATTTAAAGCAAACTAAGGCTCGAGTCTAAATCCTAAGTGTAGCATACTTGATCATCCATTAGTACCTGAAACACATGTGAAAATAACGGGTAAACATAAAGTTGGTGAGTGATATAGGTTTTGTAGACAAGAATATGAAAAAATGTTTAGTATTGCAATATTTTGGTCAACCATAAGAGTTGATGTATAGATTAGTTTTGTAATCAAGTTTGTCGCGAAAATAGTTAGTATTGTAACACCTTAGTTTTTATAATAGAATTTGTAGCATATATATATTGGAAGACATCTTTATGTTTTCTTGTTTCATCTAAGTACTATTTGTTTGTAAGACAACATGCATTGGTTGTACGAGACAAGCAGCATGTCGTACCTATGTAAGTAGCAATGCAATGGAACTTTAGTTTCTCTGGTACATGATTTTGTTGAGAAGACATTTACTAATTTACCTTGTGTTTCCGCTTTAGCGAAGTGCGACATATTAATATATCATTTAAGTGTTATTTTAACACAACTAGCGATAGGCATGTGCGATGTTAGGGGATTAGTCACTTACTATTGCGTATCCCCTTTAAGGTTCTATTGTTGAAGTTTGTTGTGTAATAACTTTTCTTGTTAATAATAACAATTTACCCAAACATGCAAAATAAACGACCTACTAAGTCCCATGTACTCCATATCAAGGCTCCATCATGCCTTCCCGATCAATTACTGTGCATCACCTCAAAGTATACACCGCCCATAACTTATAAAAAGTTCAAAACTAAATTAATACATCTATAAATCAAACCACATACCAACCAAAAAAGTTCAATAAATGCACTAAAATAAGGTTTAACCCTAAGCCAAAGCTCACATAACTAAGACTTCAAAAAATAACTAGCTTCATCTTTTTCTTATGAAAAAAAAAGTTAAATATGTTATGTAAAATAAAAAAAAGGGTACCCTATCTTAACCAAATAATCCGAAAATTGGATTGGACCATTGGAGATTCCAATTGCACATTAATCTTAAACTTTTAAGATATTAAAATTTAATCAATAAACAAACAGACAATGAAAAGGACCCCACATAAATAGCTGTCAAACACACGACATTTATTCATAATATAAAACCACATTTCTCATATCAAACTCATCATCACCTTCACCGGAGCTCTCAACTTTCCGATGGACCCATGCCCATTTGTCCGGTTAATCATCGAATCACTCTCACTCAAACTCCCACCCACCACCAAACCCATCGCTTCCACCACCGGCATCCACTCCTCTGCCACCCCATGCTACTGCAAACTCCGCATCAAAAACTTCCCGCCACAAACCGCACTCATGCCACTCTCCTATTCCGACTCCCCCCACCGGACTCCACCTCCTCCGCCGTCAACTTCCACCTCGACCCCGCCGCCCTCCGCCCTCCGCCGTGTCCAATCCAAACCGGTCGTCTTAACCGTCTCGGTCTATACGGGCCGTATGGGCCAGAGCTGTGTGTACTCTAATGGCGGGAAAATGATGGGTCGGGTTTCGGTTTTGGTTAATCTTGATGGGTCGGTTGTTAAACCGGTTGTGTTTCAAAATGGGTGGATGAAACTTGGACATGACGTGGATAAACCGGCGGCGGTTTTGCATTTGAAGGTGAGGAGTGAACTGGATCCCCGGTTTTTGTTTCAGTTTGGGGGTGAACCGGAGTGTAGCCCGGTGGTTTTTCAGATTCAGGGGAATATTCGACAACCGGTTTTTAGTTGTAAGTTTAGTGCTGACCGGAACTCGAGATCACGGTAAGTGTTGTTTTTTCGTGCATTAGTTAGTTGTACGTGATAATGTTACGAGTTGTACGTTTTGTGTTGCATCTTAGCTGTAGTTGTAGGTGTACTTGTTCAGTTTCATCATGGGGGCGATTAAGGTGGTCCATGTTTATGTTTTTCTTTAAGTTTAATGTGATTTTAGTCTCCATGTTTTGCGTCATTTTGTTAGTTTAAACCAAATGTTTTATTTTTCGTTTATGGGTTCAAAAATGTTTCATCGTTGCTATTTAAGTCTACCGGGTTAACTTTATCCATTATTTCTGTTAACGAGAAGTGCAATTCGGTCATTTTATATGTAATTATGTTAACTAGATGGGCAATTCGACTATATAAAATGACCGAATTGCCCTTCTCGATAACAGAGATAATGGATGAAGTTAACCCATTGGATTAAAATGCAAACGGTAAACCTTTTTGCAACCACATGCTAAAACTAAAACCTTTGGACTAAACTGGCAAAATGACTCAATCCACATCAACTAAAATCACATTTAACTTTTTTTTTTTTTTTCAACTATTTTTGAATTAATTTATTAGTTTGTTTTTGAGGATAAAACCAAAAACACGATCCACCAACTGCATGAAGGTTAAATTCTGTGGTTTTTTTTTTCAGAATAAATATAATTTAAGTTTTATAGGTATACAACTAAATAAGAATAAAAAGGATGAAATAAAAATAGGTAATAAATAATCTGAAAGTGAAATGAGAGTATATTGTAAGTTTGTAACAATTGGTGGGATATGTAGATTCAAAATTCATACGAAATAAAAGTTTTTCAGGTGTTTTGAATAGTCGAAACATAAACTTTATTCCATGTCCTACATTGCTTGCTTTCCTTTTAAGATAATGTAAGCTTTACTCTCTTCAGCCTCTGTGCATCTTCCTCAATTATGTTTGTAACATTCATTATATTTTTGTCTAGTTTAATACAAAAATCCATAAATTTACTTTAGTTAAAATACTCTTTATATATGTTGATGAAAGAAATATATCTAATAATTGATGTAGTTCATCAATATAAATACTCCCAAATGTATAAGACAACCACCAGCTTGATTCTTTTCCATGTGGTCTGGATTCTGTTGTCAGTTCAATGCTCTTCGGTTAACTAACCACCATCTATTAATTGTTCTTGTTTGACTTTTGTGCATTCATCATTTGATTTTGACTAAATCTTATTAATCATCCAAGTGGTTTTAACTTTTAATTTAAACAAGAACTATATTTACTTGTTTTTTTTAATGATAATATTTCATCATATTTTCAGGTCTCTTCCATCAGATTTCACCACCAACAATATCAATAGAGGATGGATGACCCCTTTTTCGAGTGGAAAAGAAAAACCAGGAAGGGAAAGAAAAGGGTGGATGCTCGTCGTCCATGATCTCTCCGGTTCCTCCATAGCTGCGGCCTCCATGATTACTCCCTTTGTACCTTGTCAAGGGTCTGACCGTGTTTCACGTTCAAATCCTGGGGCTTGGCTTATCCTTCGACCCCATGGTGCTTCAATTAGTAACTGGAAGCCATGGGGTCGACTGGAAGCTTGGCGTGAAAGGGGACCAGTAGACGGGTTAGGTTATAAATTCGAACTTGTCACTAATTTTGGTATGACAAGTGGGATTCCTATTTCGCAAGGCACAATGAGTATAAAAAAAGGTGGCAAATTTTGCATCGACGAAACATTAAAAGATTCAAGAGCTAGTAGTCCGTTGTCAAACATCAAAGGGTTTGTAATGAGTTCAAGTGTCGAAGGCGAAGGGAAGGCGAGTAAACCTATGGTGCAAGTGGGCGTGCAGCACGTCACATGTATGGCTGATGCTGCGCTTTTTATCGCGCTTGCAGCTGCAATTGATCTCAGTATGGATGCGTGTAAGCTCTTTTCTAGCAAACTAAGGAAAGAGTTTTTGCAAGACGAACAAGATTTTCTTTCATAAAAAAATATATATATTCTTTTCTTCAAATTGTTTAAATGCAATGATAACCAATGAGATTAGTGAACTAATTTTGGAGTGAGCATGCCAATTCTTTTCTTTTTTTTCATGCTTGAAAAATATTTATGGGAGGGTTTGACATCTTTTTTTTTATACTTATTCATTGTGACATGTATACGGTGCTTTTGATGTTGAGATTTGAGGATGATATTGTGTAGGTAGACGATTTTTTTATTTTATTTTTAATTATGTACTTTGTTATTGAGGCAAATTGTACTTGAACATGTAATGTATGTTTGATCATATTGAATGTTTTTTTTTAAATGTGACCAAAACGCTTCTCTTGGTGTAATACAATGTTAACATACATCAGGTTAAAGCATCCTTGTGGCCTCCTCCGGACCAGTCGTTTTCTTAGTTAGTTATTTGGTGGTCTCCACTTAGTTGGGGTTTTATGTACCTCTTTTTTTGATACAGTTCGGGTCTATTCCTTCTATGGAGCAAAGGTTCTTCCTCTGAAAGGCGCTGGATCGGAGCATCGAGGTTGGTACCTTTTCATATACATTATTACAGTTTAACCCAAAAAAATAAATCAAATGCAATATATTTGAAGATCACAACGTGAGTCCGCGCACAAATGAACTGCAACGGATTGTAGAGTCCAAAACCAAATAATGGGGATGTAAGCGTGAATCATGAAATCAAATAAACATATATATTTTTTCTTCATAAACTAGCTTTATCATTCCGTGTATTAAACAAACACTTAATATATATGCGTAATGTTTTATAGAATGATCCATAAAATGATCCAATTGTTATCAACTGCGCATGTAAATCCCTTATATTAATCATAAGAGTAAATTGCATTTTTGGTTCCTGGAGTTTATAGCCCATCGCAATGTTTTATAAAATTCGAATGCCTTGTAATTTACATACTAAGATTTATGATCTATTGCAATTTCACTCACCAAACTTACTCCATCCACCTTCTAATATATTAACCATTAAAATTGAAGAAAACATATATTATTTTTGTCAAAATTCTTCCGTTTGCACATTATATTGCAGTTTCATTTTCTTAATGTCATCTTATATATCTATTTAACATTTGTTTCTTGACCAATATAACATTTGTTTCTTAACTTCTCCTTTATGCGCCAAACAAAATAGTAAAAAAAATTATTAACTAATTATTATATATAAACAAAATAACAGTCTATAAATAATCTCTTTTCTTATTTACTTTGTCTTCCAAAAATTGTTCTGTTATACACTGTAGAAGTCTATTCATTGTAACTACATGTTTCTCCAATTTTGTAGGCAGTGCGGGGATCAACCTCAACTGAATATTAAAGTAATGTACAAATATTATAACACCATCTTAAATTTATTTAATTAAAATATTATTTTACTTGATGATAAAAACACGAAATTGACTTATAGTTTTCCAAAGGTACATTATTGTTAGCCTCTCACGGATAAATTCAGTGATTTCAATTCAAGATTTGAGTTTGCCCACATACTTGAACTTGTATCCGATGATATCTATGAGGTAACAAAATTTACATTAGAAAAAATCTAAGAGCGGAATTTTTCAAATATTTTTATATCATTATAAATATTTACCTTTATGCTTATAAATGTGCGAAAAAATTCCATGCATCCTTCTTATATTTATGTTTCATCATCATCACGCTGAAATGTAAAAAGATGCCCACTCTCTTTTGAAAATAATATAAATCCGTAAAAATAAGAAACATGCGAGAAAGTAGATATGAGGAAAACGCAAAAAAAAAAAAAAAATCTTTTGAAAAATTAGAATGTTGTGAATGGAAATTAATTCATAAAATTAATAAAATTAAACTCTTCAAATGACAAAACTCTTGAGTAGAGTTTTATTGATGACATTTGATTAATTTTTATTAAAGTGTTAAGTCTCTAATAAATTGAGACTTTTAACTCTCCCTTAAGTCTTGTATTATTAGTAGGCCATGTGCCTTATTTGTTAATAGAAGAAAGATACAAAATATATACATGAAGGATACTTGAAAAAAAGGGATACTTGAAGACTAATATAGAGATGAGCACTCTCTACTCATTTCCACCACCATTGCCTGCTTATCCGTTCCACAAGTTATGATACTACAGTTTTACCCGGTGTAACCTCGGGCGCATGAGCTATCTCTGGCAGTACAGACTGCTTCGGCTGTTGTACCCTGGGAGACAGACGCGTCATCTTTAGTAGAGGCGCGGAATCTGTTTTAATGGAAGCGTGTTGAATACGTGCCTCAGCCACAACCGTCAACATTTGTTTGTTCATTTTGTAGGAAATTATTGTATAAGGAGATGCGATTCAAAAGTTCGTTGAAGACTACACAACGGACCATACAAGAAGACGCGGTGAAGGCTTTTGTTGAATACTATGGCTTGAATCAATTAGTTACATATGTTGTATTATATATATTATTTCGTTTAGATTTGTTCATGGTACGTGTACTATAATTTCCCAAATATGTAAAGAGAGTATCTTTACTATTTTTATTTATATAATTTTTTATTAAAATTGTGAACCATATTTTACAAACTTAAAACAAATTAGTGAGATTGTTGCTACAATCTTAAAACCTATTTATAAGGATTTTGGGTTCACGAAAGGATTTTTAATAAATAAAATATTTTTAGAGATTATGATCTTATAAATATTGTTTTGAGAAATATATATTTAGTACAACTTGTGGTATTTGGATTTATTGAGATTGAGATACAATCTTAAATCCTATACCGTGATACAAAACGAATAATTTGGTTCAACCGTTTGGTTTTTGAAACGATTTTGTAATCGTTAATTTTTCTAACCTTTGTGTTACATCGGGTTTATACGTTTTTTCTAAACGTTAAAATTCTCTAACGTGCGCGTTAGACCGGCTTAGTGTTAGAAATAGTTTATTTTGTATAAACTAATAAGCCTTATAATGATTTTTGTAATCATTTATTTCTAAACGAACGTGTTAGAATCATGTTTTATATGTAAAGTAATATGTTTTATAACTATTTATGTAATCGTTTATTTCTAACGAGCATGTTAGAAGCTATTTATTGATAAGTATGATAATGATTTTTGTAATCATTTATTTCTAACAAGTATGTTAGAAATTATTTATTGATAAGATTTATACTGATTTTTGTAATTGTTTACTTCTAACAAAAGTGTTAGAAACGGTTGATAAACCGTTAAATTTGATAACGATTTTTGTAATCATTTGTCTTCTAATATGCGTGTTAGAAACAGTTTATGAAAAGTGTTAGGATGGAAGCAATTTTTTAATTGTTTATTTTCTAACGTGTGTATTGGAAATGACTTATTTATTTGAACCATATATGTGTTTATAGCAAGTCGAATTAACATTTTGTGGAAATGCTAACATTTCTAACGTGCCTGTTAGAATTTATTTCATTTTAACATGATTGTTAAAAATGGTTAAAATACAAATGCATTGAAATGTTTTATGTAAACATTTTATATAAGTAATTTGTTGTAGCATTGAATAAAAACACTTATATTATGCTTTGTATGGTTTAGAAAATAAAAGGTCATACATTGAAGTTAATGTTTGATTGGCTTCAAGAATTAAATCACCATAAAGTGATGGTGTTATTATTTATATGAATTTAATGAAATTATCATTATTTAGTAAATTTATTAGTTTTTTATTGAAGTTTATGTCTCTAATAAAATCTCTATTAAGTGAGCCTCTTCTCCACCCCATGTCTCTTGTATTTAAAGTAGGCTATGTGCCTAACTTGATGATATTGAAAAACTACAAGAGTAAGAATACAAGAAGTAAATCACCATAAAGTAATAGTGTATTTGTTTGGGATTTATCACCAACTTTAATTTGTGATTTTTAAATCTAAATGGTCATGTTTTATATATATATAATGACTTAAATTCTAGCATGAGTGTTAGAAAAAGTGTATCACAAATGCAAGGTTAGAGATTATACATTGTATAAGTCATAATGCATGAAAATGTTTTATGTAAACATTTAATTGCCTATGTGTGCATTAAAAACGATGAGAAATTGTTTATTGTATAAACTTTATCCTTGGAAAACGTTTTATATAAACGTTCGATTCTACAATGTATTCGATACAAACACTTTTTTTTTCTAACATGCGTGTTAGAAAACATTTAGTACATGCTTAGTAAGACTAAACAATATAAAACCATTTGATTTTATGTTTTCTTAAACCCTAATTGATATTATTAATAGAGTCTTGCAAAACTAAGGAAATGTTTTAGAATAATTTTTAAAACAAAGTTTTGCATATCATTGATAATTCAAATGGTTTACTACTCTTGATAGAAGTAGCATGTGGTGAACAAATTAATAATCTCGTGATATTATTTGGTTGAAAACAACTTGGTGTTGTTGTGAACAAATTTAATTGTTTAAGTATACTACTTAAATGTAGTCTTTGTAACAACTTGGTGTTGTTTTAAGTATGATTGTCAAGTTTATAGTTTCAAGATGAAATGGAAAACTTGTACTTACAAGTGCATGGAGTTTTATTAAGGGAGTACCTTAAGACATGCTATGGGACGATGTCTTTACAAAGATTTTTGTCAGATTATTAAGTGTTGAAGATAAAAGCACTTTGATATTTGATGTCTATAGATCGTCTATGCTACCGATTAAATTTCAAAAGTGTTTAGCACTTATGATTTAATTTCGAATGTATTTGATTGTTTTATGTTCAATATATTCGGATAACACATGCAATTTTTACAAAGAAATAAATCACTAATGTTTGTAACGTATAAATTATTTTTGTGGAAAATGATTATAACGTTAATTATACATTATTTAGAAGAATATGGTTTTAAGTGGATAGCATATGAAAATACTTGGACATAAACAACTTAAGAGTTTTTGCATTGACTAAAAGTCAAAGACGAGATATCAATTGTGTAACCACATCACGAGTGAGTAGTGAGTGTATTGAGATGAAATACACAAACGAGATTCACGTCGAAATACTTCGCTAGAAGTCATTACAAAATTCACAAATGTGAATTCTAACATATGAAAGTAAAAGTACTATATGTTAGTGTTTACCTTTGATGAATCTTGCGAGATTATACGTAGATGCGTCTACCACTTGAATATGGAAATTTTACCTTCCTTTAGGGGAGCACCCTAAATATACATATATCCCAATGAATAACAATAGATGTGTGCAAATCACTTATGGCAAAATTATGAATGCCATGTTGTTGAGTGTGGGTCTAGTTGACTCTATCTTTCACATAATAGTGATTGTAAACGAGGAACATTCATCTTGTCGGCGATGAGTGTGTTCACCAAGTGACTTGGATTAAGACTTATGTTTAAGTATTTTGAGTCAATGGTAAAGCGTTGGACATCAAAGGTAAACAAGTTATGTTCCTTAATTGAATGATAAAATTTAGCTATCTGCTATACAATAATTTGTGAGACCTTCCTAAATATTGATGTTTTAGGATTATGAATAAGTCTCATTATTTTGTCTTAAAAATGGATGAATGTTGCAAAGTGATATTATGATATCCTTGGAGCTGTGAAGAATCAGAATGATGCATCTTCTGTTCACATGCTAAAGTATTGTAGTCTAAAGCATGCTAGACTAGTACTTGGTTAATTATGGGTCTTGACGAAGACTAAACTCTAAACATTCAAATGTGTATGAACACACAAAAGAATTTGTGTATAGACAAAGTTGAGGGAGAATTTTCATTCATTATAAGTAAAATACATGTAACTTTTGAAGAGTTTGTTCGAAAAGCTAATGAGGAGAACTCATTGTCTAGGCTTATTCTAGATGTTAAATTAGAATTATTCTAAGTTGGTGACAAACTTATGACAATGGCATGTGTTGTTTTGGGCAGCTCAGAAGCTTATATAAGCTAATGTAATATGAGTTGAATTCACAGATATAATGAGGTTGATCGTGTTCAATCATATGTGTATAAATGTCGTCATAAGTGAAGTTACGGAAATGTTGATCAAATGGCAAGAAATGTGGGGGAGTATCCATTTAAGAAAAACAACCCTATAAAGGTATGTAGAAATGGTTTTCATTACTCCATCTGGATGTTATCCAATAACACTTAAATGTGAGGGTGTCCTCCATTTGTACCATAAAATTTTGGCAATAAGGATTTTGTAATCAAATCTAATTAGATTCAGATGGCCACTAAGGTTATAGTCTTAGAAATTGACTATAGGCAAAATTAACTTACGAGTTAAAAACACATCATGATAACTGATCTCAAATACGCAAAGTTATTTGTAATGACTAGACAAAGTCAAAGATAATGTTATGGATCCAACAACCTGAGGGTTTATTAGAGATCAAGTTATGGAATGAGAATAAAGCCCATGGTAAAAGGGTGTGTGAAGAAAACCTAACTTAGTTGACTGGAGATCCCAAGATCTAAGTTCAATAGGACAACTAATTTATATGCCTAAGGGTGGTCATTGTGGGGGCATAGCTGATATGCATAAGCTAGTTTATATGGTTTTATACACCTCCTAAACGATAAAAGGGCGTTTAAATACGTCCTAGTTCATTCCTATGAAATTCAGTGACAAATTGTGAGGCTAAGCTTATGTGGTAAATTATTTTCCGTAATCATGGTAACCATGATGCTTTTAATGATTTAAGGAGAATCACCTATGTTAGAGAGAAGTGGGGTCACTTTGAATGGAATTGGAAGCACAATTCCTAGAGCTCTCGCAGAACCAGGAAAGTGTTCCACGACCATTATTGGACACGACTATGAGGGGATGACCCGGCTAAGGAGAGTATTCTGTGCAGTGTATTGTCGTTTACAATGGGGGTTTGTTCAAGGACATCACGTCTACAAATCGCTAGGAGGCTAAGTATGCTTCACAACGGAAAGTTCAAAAGGAACACCTACTTATCTAGTAATACTCAACTGTTGAGGTTGCATTGCAAATTTTGTGTATTTTGATAGATCTCCATTCATATGGGGGATTGTTGAAAAATTAGAATATGATGAATGGAAATTAATTCATAAAATTAATAAAATTAAACTTTTCAAATGGTAAAACTCTTGAGTAGAGTTTATTGATGATATTTGATTAGTTTTTATTAGAGTGTTAAGTCTCTAATAAATTGAGACTTTTAAATCTCCCTTAAGTCTTGTATTATTAGTAGGCTACGTGCCTTATTTGTTACTAGAAAAAAGATACATAATATACACATGAATAATACTTGAAAAAGATGGATACTTAAAGACTAATATAGAGAGGAGTACTCTCTACTCGTTTCCACCACCATCGCTTGCTTATCCGTTCCACAAGTTTTGATACTACATTTTTACCTGGTGTAACCTCGGGCGTGTGAGCTATCTCCGGCAGTACAGACTGCTCCGGCTGTTGTACCCTGAGAGACAGACGCGTCATCTTTAGTAGAGGCGCGAAATCTGTTTTAAGTGAAGCGTGTTGAACACGTGCCTCAGCCACAACCGTCAACATTTATTTGTTCATTTTGTAGGAAATTATTGTATAAGGAGACGCGATTCAAAAGTTCATTGAAGACTACACAACGGACCATACAAGAAGACGCGGTGAAGGCTTTTGTTGAAGACTATGGGTTGAATCAATTTAGTTACATATGTTGTATTATACATATTATTTCGTTTAGATTTGTTCATTGTACGTGTACTAATAATTTTCCAAATATGTAAAGAGAGTATCTTTGCTATTTTTTATTTATATAATTTTATATTGAAATTATGACCCATATCTTACACTTTCATACTTTATAAAAATGTGTACATATATATAAAAAAGAAAAAAATGATTCAACGTATACAATGTCAAGCTATACTTATGACGAAAAAGAATAAAAAGTTCGTGCTGTATATATTGTTTGGCCCATCTAAGTTCCAAGTTATGTCCAATTGATGGTTGGGAATTTATACATCCAACGTAATATAAGGCGGCATTAATAAAATGAAATTTCAATACAATGTGTACATGGAAGAATTTGAACATAAATAATATATCTTTTCAATTTTGATGGTTAATTATATATTTGTCTATAATATGTGTTTCATGTAAGTAGTATTTAACTATAAGGTGGACAAGGTTAATCTGGTGGAATGAAATTGCAATAAATTATAAATTTTGGTATGTAAATTGCATGGCATTCGAATTTTATAAAATACTGCAATAAGCTATAAACTACAAAGACCAAAAACGCAATTTACTCTAATCATAAAAATATAATAACATTCTTAACATTCTAAATATCAAAATTGTTTATCTTAAAATCCATTCTTACTATATAGATATATAAATACAAAATTTAGATATAAACTAAAATTTTCATTATCCACTTACATCAAAATATCCATGTTGAAGAAAAACAACTTACATAATTAGAAATTATAATCCTTAAATCATTTACAAAAGTTATTGTACCAACATAACTAATAAAAACAAGCGAAAGTCTGAATTGTAATTGATGTTCGATTTTTCATTACAGCTTGATTTTCTTTCCTTTAAGTTCAAGATTCCCTCCTTCTAAAAGTTTTACAACATATTAGCAAAATTTTAGCAAAATTTAGAATGTGTAAAAACATAATATAACTAGATATTAAAATTTTGATTTTCAGAAAATTTAAAGATTTTGAAGTGGCGTCGGCGACGGCACTTTGCTGCGTCGGCGACGCCATTCTAAATATAACGTCGGAACATTTCAACCGTAGACAGTAGATTAGCTTGTCGGCAAAACTCACAGCGTCGGCGACGCTGCTTACCGCAACACTTTTGCTGCTGAGTTATTTTTTTGTTCGTTTGACTCGTTTCATGTTCCGCATTTTAACACATGACTCGATACTTGCAGAAAATATTCGTAATAAGGTATTTCATGTTTTCATTTCTGTAATACCTTTGTTTCAAGTATTTTTACTACTAAATTCTTAGTTTGTAAATCAAGTCATTTTGACTCGTTTGTACATTTTTGACAATTTAACTTATTTAACCATATCCTTTATCTCTATAATCATTTTTATCGTTATACCCAGTTCTCGAAGTAACTTTATAGTATTATACGTTTCCGTTACTCGGTTTGTGCTTAAATTATGATTTTACCCTTTTTACCGGTTTATATCCAAATAGTCATGCACACACCATCATAGTATATGTCACGACTAAATTTTGATCTGTTTGGTTACCACAACGAAACTCATCGTTTTAATTAACCAAACTTTTATTCTTTTTATAATTTGACCCGTTTGGTCGTCTTAGCAAATTCCATCGCTTTTATTCGATCAAACCATTATCTATCATGTTGTTTGACCCGTTTGGTCGTCTTAGCGAATTCCATCGCTATTATTCGCCCAAACCATCATCTATCATGTTGTTTGATCCGTTTGGTCCTGTTAGTGAATTCCATCGCTTTTATTCGACATCAATATCCATACATTATAATACTACAAAGGACAAAGTCACATACCTTAGAGTTTTCCTTTTTGTCGCATGTCACCTCCGGCCTTATTGTCCGCCCTTTCACTCGAGTTGCCTATAGTGAACAACTCGGCTAATTGTTAAATGGTCAATATTAAAGGCTATTATTAACAATCTTAGCCGAGGGTCAATACGTATAATTCTTGTCAGATTTTTACGTTACCAAGCACAATACTTTTACTTAGACAATCTATCGAACACTTTGTAAGCACGGATTTTACACGCTATATCTAGCATTACAAGTAAAATATCATTTGCCTACACATTCTTATCACATTAAATAAGTTTGTCCGACTATGACCCAGTTCATATCAAGATTTCAGTTTATCAAACTTCGTAGGCACGGATTAATCATGATAACATATATATTCTATACTTTCCTAAAACCCATTTAACACAGGCATCAATTATCATTCAAATACTCAATTTCTAGCCTTTAATCATTATTTTTATCAAGGATTTGTCTCCTAGATTAATATTCACCTCTAATTTTGCTAACACTTCAACGATTCAGGCTTGAATTGAAATTTGTAATATTCATCAAAATCATAATCATCACTAAACATTGAAATTCAACATACTTTAAGATCTCTTAGCTTGGATGATCACTAATCTCAGCTCATGCACTAATTTATGAGCTGATTCCCTTTTCAATTTGAAGGATTTGATGAATTTAGGGTTTAGGGAAGTTCTTCCCTTTTCTCTACTCTCACTTGGTCGACCAAAATTTTGAGTCTAATTTTCCTATTTATAATAACTAGTTTTACCAAGTGTCCAAATCAGTCCTTAATGTTTGTTTACAAGGACACTATCCTAATGTTTTATTAGTTATCAATAAGTAACTACGTAAGATTTAAATTCACCATCAAAATCATGTGTATAGTATTTATCATGAAGCTAAATGTTTATTAATTATATTATATATTAGGGACGTTACGAGTCCACCCCTTCCTTAAAGAGGTTCTATAAACTAGGTTAGATGCCCCTGATTATTTATAAAATTTTATACTTTGGGGTGTTAGAATATACGTTATAAAAATAAAGTAATATAATTAAATAAACTAGAATTCCACACACAATATATAATTGGACTATAATAAAATTACTAAAACATATAACACAGGAGGCAACACTTGCGTTTTACATATGATAGTTCCTCAAGAAACGAAAAGCAACCACCAGAATCTGTTAGTAGAAATCGCATGATCAGCAATGGTCCAATATTCTTGCTTGTTTGAGGTTTGTGTCTGCTAAAAAAAAAGAAAAATAACATGAATCACACACCATATCTAAAGAAAGTAAATAAATACGAGTGTAAACATTGGGTTCTTTAAAAATGTAACTTTTGATTCATTTTCTCAATGTTTTTTTATGTTATATATCAGAATAATATATTACAAATCCTGATTTTAGATGCTAATAAAAAATAACTATACCTTTTGTATTAGTTTCACATGTGCCACCGACAATGTGAAGATCCTACAAGAACGATGTTGTCTAATTTCCGTCGTTTTAGTTTTACAATACAGCGTAGTGGTATACTCATGGCTTCAGCCTAAAAGCTTTGTCCCAAGGGCCCACTTTCACTTTGACTCGTGGGCCATCCATCGATCTTACTTGGAGGTGTACAAACCAGTTAATTTCAGTAATCGATTATACCGGTTAATTAATCTTTTTATTTTAACTGGATATTTTTAAGTGGGCCGGTTAATTACTTTAATCGGCTGGGTTAATTAACTGGTTATTTCCGGTTAATAAACGTTTTTTGCCCTTTTTTTTAATTTTCGGGGTTTTTTCTGGTTAACTGGTCTACCGGTTAAACCTGGTTTCTATAATAAGTATTTATAACAAGTTACTAGTCAGCGGTTCAAATTAACCCCTAACTGATTCCGATTTCGGTTAACAACCGATTCCGATTAATTAACCGATTTTTTGACCACCTCTAATTTTACTTGGGTTAAAGTATTGAACAATTATCAAGGATATGGAGACCCTATTGGATGGAGGTACAAAAAAACGTGGGGAATCAAACCCAGGTTTTGAACCTGATTTTGGAAGCGGTTTGCCTTGTAACACCCTGTAAAATCGTGTCCAATAGTATAGTGACACGTGTTGTATTTTAAATATAGTCTATTAAAGACCAATAAGAACTAAAGGCGTCAACATGTTCAAACTTAGCCTCTGAGTGACGATCCGATGTCAACATCCATAAATAACAGCCTCTGAGTGACTGATATGTCAACATGCTTAAATCATTAGCCTCTGAGTGACTGATATGTCAACATGCTTGAAATTTGGCATCTGAGTGACTGATATGTCAACATGCCCAGCCTCTGAGTGACATCGGAATCAACATGCTTATAATAAGCCTCTGAGTGATCCTTTGTGAAGTCCTAACTCTCATAGGTGCCATTTATTCGACGAGAGGGTTCAATTTTGTAAATATATGAAAATTGGATGATGGAGGGATTAAAAGTGTCAACATGTTAATTTACACCTCTGAGTGACCTTTAACAACCGAGAGCTCGACAAAGTCCGGGCATAATCCCTGCCCCCGGGTATGCCAAATATTGGCTACGGAGGGCTAAAAGTGCCAAAATGGTGTTTAAAAAGGTTTTTAGAAGCTTTAATAAGTTAAGGGGTTAAAAGTGTCAAACTTTGAAGTGGCCATGGGGCGGTCGCGGGCCGCGAGAGACCAGGCCTGGGTCTCTCGCGGGACGCGAGAACTGGTCTGCTGCAGAAAGTTTGTTTGGCAACCAAGCAAAGCTCCAAAAACATAATTCAAAAATCTTGGACTTGTAATCAGCTATGCCACGTTTTGGGACACTTGTAAGCTTCCTCTTACACCCCTAAACACCTGGCTTCACCTCCTTTGAGCTCTCCAACTATAAATAGGTGTTCAAGTGCTTCATTCAAACTTGCACCTTTCTAAATCATAACCCTTCTCCCTCCTCTGGAAGTTCCTAGCTGAAAGGAGCATCCAACTTAGTTCTCTTGCATTGTAGGAACCTCTTGTAAGTGTTCCTTGCTCTTGCATTTTCGTTTATAGGCTTTTATAGCCAAAAGTCATGCGTTTTACGGAGAACGCTTTGACTTTCAGTTAAGACCATTATGGTCCAGCCATTGTTCGAAATTAACCTGGCTAAGTGATCATAACAAGGTAGGTGTTAATCCCTATAAATGGCACCTCCTGAAGATCACGTTTGCTAGACCAATTGACGGGACAAAGTTATGATATTAAAAACTCAAACATGCCATTTTTCGGAAAAATCATAAATTGATCTTATATATGTTATGAAACCTATTTTGACACTTAAACAAGTTGGTAATAATTATTAGAACATGTAAGAACATGTTTGGCTCGTCAATTTCAGTTCTAGGGTCAGTTCGCAACCGAAAGTCGTGAAGTTTGACTTCTGCTTTGACTTTCGATTCTGACCCGATTTAGATTAGTTACTTACTGATCTAAAGTTGCATTATGATCGTAATATAATGTAGCATAACCCTCTGAGGTTATATTACATGATCATAATCAGAATCCAAGTTTATACGCAAATTCCATAATTATGCAATTTTTTACCAAAATGCCCTTTTTTAACAAAACAAGGTTTTAAATGATAATGAACTTGAAAATGAGTTTCATACTGATATAATATTATAAGTAGGATTATTTGGGATGTTAAACCAAGTTATAAACTGAGTTTTCAAGCAGGTCCTTAAACTATGTCGATAAATGACGGTTTTAGCCCTTGTGGCTCACAAAATGATTTTTAATCAATCTTTTCAAGATAAATAATTTTAACTACTGATGTATTATATTAAGTAACATGTTTTAAACATTTTAATCTGACCCTAATGTCAGTTTTCGTAAACATCGCTTAAAAACGTCATTTTACGACATAAGCGCCGTTTCGGCGCATAGTATGGTTTTAAACCATATTATTGACCAAGACCTGATACCTACTGATTTTAAAACTTATTTTAAATATATTTACAGTAGGTACATTTTATAAAATCAGAATCCCAAATAATTTATAAACTATGTGTAAAATGACCAAAATGCCCATTCGGTGCATAGTTTGGTCATAAAAGGTAAAATACACATATAACTGGTATCCTACTGATATTATATCATAAATAAAGTATTTTTCCAGAATACTTATAATTATAGCATTAAATTACATCCAAGTTTCTTTTATATGATATGAAATTACCAAAACGCCCTTATGAGGCATAGTTTCATTCTAAAACCATAACGGACATACAAATTGATATCTTACTGATATCTTAACTTATTTAAAATATAATAGCATATAGAACTTGTCTATGACTTATCCGGTTACCCGATATCGCTAATATGCGCACGGTTACGTATATGTAACTATTTTACGGAAGTTAACCGAAACGGGTTTAACCTTGTCATTTAAGTCTCAAAATCCAGAATGTTAATAGTTTACCCATATTAAAAAGTCAAGGTACTTGTTGGGATTAAACTACATTCTATCCAATCATCGTTTAATCTAGCGTCATACGTTTTGATCAAGTACGTTAGTCGGTTTAAGTCTATGACTTAAATAAAGACCGTTAGTATTTAGTTGGTTAGTTTATGCCATAATCCAGACTAGAGACTTGCCGGTAAATGCTATCTACACTTAGTCCTTTTGTGTACGGCTGAGTTATTAAAAATTAAAAGAAGACTAGCTCAGGTAAATACTCTTGACTTATTCCCCCTATACGGGCTTGGGTTACGGTAAATTATTACCGCTTGGTCGGAAATGGGATTCAATTGAATGCCGGTTCAGAGATAATAAATCCGCATATTCGGTTTTAATCAGTTTTGTTTGATAATTTAAACATTGGGGTTTAACTACCGTGCCTTGATATCCTCGGCTCATTACAATAGAAATGGCCACGACCTTAGCGCGGGTGTAGGCATACACCCGGTAGACGCTCAATTATGCATTCCCACAAGGTTGGGAGGAATTGACTCCTTCGTGAGTTCAAAGTGGTGTGTACGTTAATTGTGTCTCGGTCTCCGTATCAGGCCCCGTATGTGTGACAAACATGTAAATCTGTTAAAAAGGTTGGACGGTCAATTAACCCAAGTTATAAAAAGATTTTGTGCTGATACGCACTTAAAACATTTTGAAATTTTTTCAAAATGAGTCAATTGGGTGTATTTACCAGCGAAAGCTGACGTATTTTCAAAAGACTAATCTGCAGGCACAATACGAAAATAGGCCGGAAGTGCTCGGTAGTGATAGAGGATCTTGCAAATCCTAAATCTGCCCAAAGTCTGTTTTATATTCTTTCCATGTACAATTTATGATCCTCCTGTGGATCTTCTATTACAAGCTTGTATATTATTTTGTATTTTCGAACATTCGGTTTGTAATAGTAATTTTACTCAAAGACTTCTGCTGTGTCGTGTTTAATTGACAATGACGATTATCAACTGACGTCACGATACTCCCCACCCGGGCCCACCGGTGTACGGATTTCAGGGTTGGAAATCCGGGGTGTGACAGGGTTGGTATCAGAGCCAACGTTTGAGAGAATTAAACACTAGCCTTTTGTGTTTACTCTCAAACTTACACGAACACATTCCTTAGACTTCTGAGTCTAGGCATTGACCTAGGATTACTCATTTCATTATTAAGTTATTCGTATGTTTTTGAATTGATTTTTAAACAGGAAAAATGCCGCCACGTGTATGAGGACAAAGTGGAAGAGGAAAAGGTCCAATGAGGGGAGGACCATCGGGGCGTATTCCTCCTCAACCTCATAATACAGATGCATACCAAGAATCAGGAGATTCGTCTCCTTGGCAACCAGCGAGACGTACTGTCTCTAATAAACACTCGCCCTCACCTTCCCAACATTCTTACCACTCACACCATTCTTACCATTCTCACCATTCCCATTCTCATCACTCCTACCATGAAGAATTTAACCCTAACCATTACTTAAACACGCCTCCAGCCGATCAAAATCAGTTGGACCAGCCACACCCTATGGACGAGGACTCCGACCCGGAGATGCCACCATCAGAATCTAATATGCATCCCGTTGAAATTTCGATCGATTCAAACTCATATGCCGAATCGCCCTACCAAGGTCCTAATGAGTGGGACCAATACTGGAACCAATTCACTTTCGCCCACACTCCTTCTCACCACTCTCAACCACCCCCGGTTCAAGAAGATGTCCACATAGAACCCTTGGACCAACCTCAACCACCACCTGAACCACCAAGAAGAAAGCATGGAGCACGCATGTCGGTATGTGCCAGACAAAGGTCGGGATCGCTGCCACCTTTGCCCAACTACTACCCCACAATTCAAGAGGACCCACAAATGGGTGGACCCTCTAATGTTCCACCTATAGTGGAACCAACACCCACACCTGCTGTTCAACCACCACCATCGGGTTATACTAACCCAATCCCCACATATCCAGACACGTCTGGATATGATCCTTTTAACCCGTCTACGCCGGTAGACTATCAAGCGTGGTCGCAAGACCCATATATGCAGGCGGTTATGCACAACGCACTTTACCCGTCTCCTTTCCCACCTACCTATCCACAAACTGGATATCCAACTTATGGGAACCAGTATCCGGTTATGCCACAACCTCAACCACAACCTCCGCCACCACTTGAGGCCATTAATGAGGCCTTAGAAAGGATGAAAGAAATGCAACAACATGCAGAGAAAACGTAGAAGAAGACGAATAAGTTCTTCAAGAAACTCTCCAAATTAGTCAAAGGAAAGAAGGACGAGTAAAGTCTCTTCTAATTATATGTAGTCCCTGCGAGGACATTGTTGTTTCTTTTAGTCCCTGCGTGGACATTTTTATTCCTTTAAGTCCTTGCATGGACAAGTTTATTTCATTTTCTAGTATTGTAATTTCTAATCGAAATTTAATGAAGTATTTTGGAATTATATATATATATATATATATATATATATATATATATATATATATATATATATATATATATATATATATATATATATTCATCCTCTTGAAAACGAGTGTCTCGATTTTACTCGAAATATATGCTCTGCTATATAATTCCAAAAGACCTTAACAGATTTGATTATGCCAAGTGGCGTAGACCACACGTTGGCCAAGAAATGATAGTTAAGTACGAAGGGGTCTTCTATCAGGATAGTTAAGGGAAGTTATCCTCCTATCCAGGGGTATGGGCCTAGGTCCAAACCTCCAAGATCGTTAAGGTCAAAGGTGACCGGGACCATTAATCAATCATTAAGGTACTCTTATGTTAACATTAAGGATGTTCATTCTCTTGGTAGTGTGGCTTCAGGAACCACACTAGCCGTCAGGCCAATGTGCCCAATTTATTGTCCAACGGGACAGGCTGATATGCCATATACATCTGATATGATGTAGGCCAATATGCCCAATTAATTGTCCAACGGGACAGGCTGATATGCCATATACATCTGATATGATGTAGGCCAATGTGCCCAAATAATTGTCCAACGGGACAGGCTGATATGCCATATACATCTGATATGATGTAGGCCAATGTGCCCAATTAATTGTCCAACAGGACAGGCTGACATGCCATATACATCTGATATGATGTAGGCCAATGTGCCCAATTAATTGTCCAACGGGACAGGCTGATATGCCATATACATCTGATATGAAGTAGGCCAAGGTGCCTAATTTATACGACAAGCTGATAGGCCATACGTATTATGTCCTAACTGACCGGCTGATATGCCATAAATATATATTATGTCCAATATGACCGGCCAAGGTGCCCAATTATTATGTCCATTAGGGACAAGCCTATGAGCTATATAATTGTTAATGATGACAATGACAGTTGTGACATTGCGATCCACTGTCCAATAATATATGGACTGCGTCCAAATTGTAATTTGCCTATGATGGTCCTATTAAGACCTAGGCCAAATATAGATATGTTAAGCCTAAGAGTTGTGATGTTATTCACACTAGTATAGGCAATGGATTGTTATATCCAATATTGAAAGCCGATATGGTTGATGCGTCATGGGTAAATGAAGTTGTATTGATATATAGAAACCAAGACTTAAAGATGGCTAACTCAAACGAAGCACAAAGTAGCCACAGGAATGCTGAATCTAATAAAGCTGAAAACAAAAATATTGATGATGAAAATTTTCAAGCTCGCATTGATGCGGCTGTTGAAAGGGCCATGGGAAAGGCCATAGAATGGCTTAGAGAGTCGAGTGCCACTCGCTCTAGACCCTTATCTATTCCACCATATTCAGCTCATAGGGAGAGCTCCGTTCACTCTTCAAATGCGAAGACTGAACCAAAGAAAATAGATCTTACTGAAAAGTCCCGTTCTATTAAGGATGGATGTACCTATAAGTATTTTGTCTCTTGTAAGCCCCGAGACTTTAACAGAGAGAAAGGAGCTGTAGAAGCCCTAAAGTGGCTAGACGAGATGGAGACGATAATAGATATCAGCAACTGTGCTGATAAGGATGTGGTCAAGTACGTATCACAATCCTTCAAGGGCGATGCCCTAATATGGTGGAAGGCCATGATCCAGTCTATAGGTAAGGTACACCTGTATAATTTAGGATGGTCCAAATTTGTGGACCTTGTTAAGGAAACTTACTGCCTAAGCCATGAGCTGGAGAAGTTAGAGACAGACTTCTTGTCTCTTTCAATGAAAAACGTAGATTGTCGGAAGTACGTTTCGGACTTTAACTACCTATCTAGGTTAGCTTCCTATTTGATCACCCCCGAATCCAAGCGCATTGCGCGTTTCATAAATGGGTTGGCGCCTGAGATAAAGGGTATGGTAAAGGCTGCACAGCCTAATACCTATAGATCTACTGTAGACCTATCTCTTTCCCTCACCCTAGATCTGGTATTCAAAAGTCAATTAGGACTGAAATTGACGGAAAGAGGAAAAGGGAGGATAATAACTCCCAAAGATTTAAAAAGAAAGGAAATTTCGGGTTCAAGAAGAACCAGAACGCGTCTAGTGACAAACGTCTGTGCAAGAATTGTAAATATAGGCACTAGGGACAGTGTAGTATAAATCCGCAAACCAAACCCTGTGGTATCTGCAAGAGAAAAGGGCATAAGACCTTAGATTGCAAAAATCTTAAGGATGCAGTTTGCCACAACTGCACGAAAAAGGGCATATAACATACAATTGCCCCAAGAAACCCAAAAGTAACGATGCAAAGCCAGGAGAGTCCAAGAAAGGGAATGCCCGTGCCTTTCAAATGAATGCCAGGGAGGCCGTTAATGACAACAACGTCATAACAGGTACATTCCTCATTAACAATACTTACGCTAGAGTTCTTTTTGATTTGGGTGTGGATAAATAATTTGTTGACCATAAGTTTAGTAAACTGTTAAATTTTCCCATAAGAACCCTAGACAAAATTTATGAGATAGAACTTACCGATGGAACCTTAGAAACTGTTTCTTCCATTCTTGATGAATGCTCTATATCCATTAAGAATCATTCCATCTCTATCTCTCTTTTGCCAATGAAATTGGCGGGGTTCGATGTTGTCTTAGGCATGGATTGGTTATCTCATAACCAAGCCCGCATTGCCTGCGATAAAAAGCTCATCGAAATCAAAACCCCAACTGGTGAAATGATCACCATCCCTGGAGACTCACACTATGGACTGCCAGACAAGGTGTTGTTATTTAAGGCATCTAAGTGTTTGAGAAGAGGTTGTGTCATTTACATGGCACAAGTTACCATAAATGAACCTAAACCAAACATGGAAGACCTCCCTGTCATTTCAGAGTATCCCGATGTATTCCTAGAAGAATTACCAGGTCTACCTCCAGACAGGCAAGTGGAATTCAGGATTGATATCATACTAGGGGCATCACCCGTAGCTAGAGCTCCATATAGGCTAGCACCTACTGGAATGAAGGAGTTGAGGACGCAACTAGACGAACTCCTAGGGAAAGGCTTTATACAACCTAGTTCCTCGCCTTGGGGAGCTCCAATCCTCTTCGTTAAGAAGAAAGATGGATCAATGCGGATGTGCATCGACTATCGGGAGCTGAACAACTAACAATTAAGAATAGATATCCTCTGCCTAGGATCGATGATTTATTCGACCAGCTTCAAGGGGCTAGTTACTTTTTTAAGATAGATTTGAGATCAGGATATCATCAATTGAAGGTTAGAAGTGAAGATGTTCCTAAGACAGCCTTTAGGACCCGCTATGGTCATTTTGAATCTTTGGTGATGCCTTTTGGGCTCACAAATGCACCAGTAGCATTCATGGATCTCATGAATAGATTCTGCAAGCCATATTAAGTAAGTTTGTCTTTGTCTTTAGACGACATACTTATCTATTCTCGTAATCAAGATGATCATGATAAACATCTTCGGTGCATCCTAAAATTATTAAGGCAAGAAAAGCTTTTTGCTAAATTCTCTAAGTGTGAGTTTTTGGCTTAGAGAGGTCCAATTTCTTGGACACATGGTAAGTGAGCGTGGTATCCAAGTGGATCCCGCCAAAATTAAGGCCATAATGAATTGGGAAGTACCTAAGACCCCAACAGAAATTTGTAGTTTCCTATGATTGGCTTGATACTACAGGAGATTCATTGAGAACTTTTCAAGAATAGACACTCCTTTAACTACCTTGACCCATAAGAATGTTAAGTATAATTGGGGTCCAAAGCAACAAGAATCTTTTGAGGTTCTTAAAAACAAGTTGAGCAATGTTCCTGTGTTATCTCTACCTGAGGGTATTGAGGAATTTGTAGTCTATTGTGATGCATCGCACACTGGCATGGGCTGTGTGCTAATGCAAAAAGGCAAGGTGATTGCCTATGCATCACGACAATTAAAGGTGCATGAAAAGAATTACACCACCCACGATTTGGAATTGGGTGCCGTTGTATTTGCACTAAAACTGTGGAGACATTACTTGTATGGCACAAAGTGTGTTATATACACAGACCATAAAAGTCTCCAACATCTGTTCAATCAGAAAGAATTGAACATGCGACAACGCCGATGGATGGAAACACTTAATGATTATGATTGCGAGATTCGCTACCATCCAGGTAAGGCAAATGTAGTTGCCGATGCCTTAAGTCGCAAGGAAAGGGTTAAACCTGTAAGGATTAACGCTAAGAGCATTGAACTCAGAAATAGTTTAAGTGAGAAGCTATTAGATGCGCAAAAACAAGCCTTATTAGAGGCTAATATTACTAACGAGGGATTAGGCGGAACTGTTGATCAGTTAACACCTGGAAAGGATGGAATCCTAAGATTTAATGATAGAATTTGGGTTCCGATCTTTGGAGGACTTAGAGATTTAATCCTCCGAGAAGCGCATAGTTCAAGATACTCAGTTCACCCAGGTGGTGACAAGATGTATCAAGATTTGAAGAAGAATTATTGGTGGATGGGTTTGAAGAAATCCATAGCCAATTATGTAGCTAAGTGTCTGACGTGTTCGCAAGTTAAGGCCGAACATCAAAAACCATCAGGACTTCTACAACAACTTGAGATTCCCACTTGAAAATGGGAAATGGTAACTATGGATTTTATTACCAAGTTACCTAAGACCAAATGTGGTAATGACACGATTTGGGTCATCATTGATAGGCTGACTAAGTCAGCGCATCTCTTGCCTTAAAAAGACTTATAATTATGACAAATTGGCTAAGTTGTATGTGGAAAAGATTGTGTCCCTACACGGTGTGCCGGTATCTATTGTATCCGATAGAGATACTAGATACACATCTCACTTTTGGAAAAGTTTCCGACAATCCTTAGGCACACGATTAAACTTTAGTACGGCCTACCATCCGCAGACTGATGGTCAAAGTGAGCGTACTATCCAGACACTGGAAGACATGCTTAGGGCATGTGTGATTGATTTAGGTGGAAGTTGGGATGACCACTTACCCCTAATAAAATTCTCCTACAATAACAGTTATCATACTAGCATCAAGGCTGCTCCTTTTGAAGCCTTGTATGGGAGAAAATGTAGAACGCTCGTATGCTGGGCAGAAGTTGGGGAGGCCCAACTAACAGGACCAGAGATTGTCCTGGAGACCATGAAAAAGATTTTGCAAATCCGTGATCGTCTCAAAGCTGCCCGAGATAGGAAGAAGAGCTATGCTGACAAGAGGCGTAAACCTCTTAAGTTCCAAGTAGGGGACAAAGTCATGTTAAAGGTATCACCCTGGAAAGCTGTGATGCGTTTTGGAAAGAAGGGCGAGTTGAGCCCAAGGTATATTGGACCATTCGAGATAGTCGAATGTGTTAGTACTGTAGCTTATAAGCTCAGATTGCCAGAGGATCTTAGTGGAATTCATAACGGATTCCATATATCAAATCTTAAGAAATGTCTAGCCAATGAGTCGCTAGCAATGTCGCACAAGGATGTGCAAATTGATGAAAACCTGAGGTTTATTGAGAAACCAATTTCGATCGAGGATCGACAGGTTAAGAAGCTCCGAAAAAAACGATACCTATAGTAAAGGTTAAGTGGGAAGCTTTTAGAGGTCCCGAGTATACATGGGAGGTTGAGTCCATTATGCGACAAAAGTAGCCCCCATCCTTTTGAATAAAATCTCGAGGTCGAGATTTCTTTTAAGAGGGTGAGGATGTAACACCCTGTAAAATCGTGTCCAATAGTATATTGACATGTGTTGTATTTTAAATATAGTCTATTAAAGACCAATAAGGACTAAAGGCGTCAACATGCTCAAACTGAGCCTCTGAGTGACGATCCGATGTCAACATGCATAAATAACAGCCCCTGAGTGACTGATATGTCAACATGCTTAAATCATTAGCCTCTGAGTGACTCATATGTCAACATGCTTGAAATTTGGCCTCTAAGTGACTGATATGTCAACATGCCCAGCCTCTGAGTGACCGGAATCAACATGCTTATAAAAGCCTCTGAGTGATTCTTTGTGAAGTCCTAACTATCATACGTGCCATTTATTGGACGAGAGGGTTCAATTTTGTAAATATATGAAAGTTGGATGATGGAGGGATTAAAAGTGTCAACATGTTAATTTACACCTCTGAGTGACCTTTTAACGAATCGAGAGCTCGACAAAGTCCTGGTATAATCCCGGGTATGCCAAATATTGGCACAGAGGCCTAAAAGTGCCAAAATGGTGTTTAAAAAGGTTTTTAGAAGCTTTAATAAGTTTAGGGGTTAAAAGTGTCAAACTTTGAAAGTGGCCATGGGGCGGTCGTGGGCCGTGAGAGACCAGGCCTGGGTCTCTCACGAGACGCGAGAATAGGTCTGCTGCAGAAAGTTTGTTTGGCAGCCAAGCAAAGCTCCAAAACAATTAATTCGAAAACCTTAGACTTGTAATCAGTTATGCCATGTTTTAGGACACTTGTAAGCTTCCTCTTACACCCCTAAACACCTGGCTTCACCTCCTTTGATCTCTCCAACTATAAATAGGTGTTCAAGTGCTTCATTCCAACTTGCCCCTTTCTAAATCATAACCTTCTCCCTCCTATGGAAGTTCCTAGCTGAAAGGAGCATCCAAATTATTCTCTTGCATTGTAGGAACCTCTTGTAAGTGTTCCTTGCTCTTGCATTTTCGTTTATAGGCTTTTATAGCCAAAAGTCAAACGTTTTACGGAAAACGCTTTGACTTTCGGTTAAGACCATTGGTCCAGCCATTGTTCAAAATTAACCTGGCTAAGTGATCATAATAAGGTAGGTGTTAATCCTTATAAAGGGCACCTCCTGAAGATCACGTTTGCTAGATCAATTGACGGGACAAAGTTATGATATTAAAAAGTCAAAAATGCCATTTTTTGGGAAAATCATAAATTGATCTTTTATATGTTATGAAACTTGTTTTGATACTTAAACAAGTTGGTAATAATTATTAGAACATGTAAGAACATGTTCAGCTCATCAATTACAGTTCTAGGGTCGGTTCGCAACCGAAAGTCGTGAAGTTTGACTTCTGCTTTGACTTTCGATTCTGACCCGATTTAGATTAGTTATTTACTGATCTAAAGTTGCATTATGATCGTAATATAATGTAGCATAACCCTCTGAGGTTATATTACATGATCATAATCAGAATCCAAGTTTATGCGCAAATTCCATAATTATGCCATTTTTTTTACCAAAATGCCCTTTTTGAACAAAACAAGGTTTTAAATGATAATGAACTTGAAAATGAGTTTCCTACTGATGTAATATTATAAGTAGGATTATTTGGGATGTTAAACCAAGTTATAAACTGATTTTTCAAGCAGGTCCTTAAACTATGTCGATAAATGACGGTTTTAGCCCTTATAGCTCACAAAATGATTTTTAATCAATCTTTTCAAGATAAATAATTTTAACTACTGATGTATTATATTAAGTAACATGTTTTAAACATTTTAATCTGACCCTAATGTCAGTTTTCGTAAACATCACTTAAAAACGTCATTTTACGACATAAGCGCCGTTTCGCCGCATAGTATGGTTTTAAACCATATTATTGACCAATACCTGATACCTACTGATTTTAAAACTTATTTTAAATATATTTACAGTAGGTACATGTTATAAAATCAGAATCCCAAATAATTTATAAACTATGTGTAAAATGACCAAAATGCCCCTTCGGTGCATAGTTTGGTCATAAAAGGTAAAATACACATATAACTGGTATCCTACTGATATTATATCATAAATAAAGTATTTTTCCAGAATACTTATAATTATAACATTAAATTATATCCAAGTTTCTTTTATATGATATGAAATTACCAAAACGCCCTTATGAGGCATAGTTTCATTCTAAAACCATAACTGGCATACAAATTGATATCTTACTGATATCTTAACTTATTTAAAATATAATGGCATATAGAACTTGTCTATGACTTATCCGGTTACCCGATATCGCTAATATGCGCACGGTTGCGTATATGTAACTATTTTACGGAAGTTAACCGAAACGGGTTTAACCTTGTCATTTAAGTCTCAAAATCCCGAATGTTAATAGTTTACCCATATTAAAAAGTCAAGGTACTTGTTGGGATTAAACTACATTCTATCCAATCATCGTTTAATCTAGCGTCATACGTTTTGATCAAGTACGCTAGTCGGTCTAAGTCTATGACTTAAATAAAGACCGTTAGTATTTAGTTGGTTGGTTTATGCCATAATCCAGACTAGAGACTTGCCGGTAAATGCTATCTACACTTAGTCCTTTTGTGTACGGCTGAGTTATTAAAAATTAAAAGAAGACTATCTCAGGTAAATACTCTTGACTTATTCCCCCTATACGGGCTTGGGTTACGGTAAATTATTACCGCTTGGTCGGAAATGGGATTCAATTGAATGCCGGTTCAGAGATAATAAATCTGCATATTCGGTTTTAATCAGTTTTGTTTGATAATTTAAACATTGGGGGTTAACTACCGTGTCCTTGATATCCTCGGCTCATTACAATAGAAATGCCCACGACCTTAGCGCGGGTGTAGGCATACACCCGGTAGACGCTCAATTATGCATTCCCACAAGGTTGGGAGGAATTGACTCCTTCGTGAGTTCAAAGTGGTATGTACGTTAATTGTATCTCGGTCTCCGTATCAGGCCCCGTATGTATGACAAACATTTAAATCTGTTAACAAGGTTGGACGGTCAATTAACCCAAGTTATAAAAAGATTTTGTGCTGATACGCACTTAAAACATTTTGAAATTTTTTCAAAATGAGTCAATTGGGTGTATTTACCAGCGAAAGCTGACGTATTTTCAAAAGACTAATCTGCAGGTACAATACGAAAATAGGCCGGAAGTGCTCGGTAGTGATAGAGGATCTTGCAAATCCTAAATCTGCCCAAAGTCTGTTTTATATTCTTTCCATGTAGAATTTACGATCCGCCTGTGGATCTTCTATTACAAGTTTGTATATTATTTTGTATTTTCGAACATTCAGTTTGTAATAGTAATTTTACCCCAAGACTTCCGATGTGCCGTGTTTAATTGACAATGATAATTATCAACTGACGTCATGATACTCCCCACCCGGGCCCACCGGTGTATGGATTTCGGGGTTGGAAATCCGAGGTGTGAGATGCCTGAATTCGGTTTGAACCCGAATTGAACCGGTTCAAACGCGATTCTTCCCCACTCAAAATCCGGGTTGGAACTTAAATCGGTTTCACCAAAACTGGCTTTGACTTTCTTTGACCCAACATGACCCGTGTTTCAACTAGAGATGCACATTGAAAAAACGGGTACAAAACTCGACCTGATAAAAAAACCTAAATCTGGTAATGTCTTACCCGGTTCCATACCTAACCCAACCTGCTGGTTATATATCAGCTCCATACCCTATGATATGAAACATGTTCCAACATGGTTATGCCTGACCGAAACCCGAAAGCCCTCGGAACCAAAATAAAAAAACCCAGTTCACGTCCTCTCCAACATTTGGTTTCATACCCGATCTGGTTACTGTCATACCTAGTTTTTTTACCTTGTTGACCATACTCGTAACCGCATATGACCCAATACTCAATATGTTCACCACTATTTTCAATCCGACCAAGATTGCGCTAAAAACGCAATTTGTGCAACTCTATTAATTATGTTTTTTTATAACTTTGTATATTTTAAGTACACACATAGAGTGTGCGTGTGTGTGAGAGACCATTTATTAGGGTTGTTCATGAGCTAAACCTAGCAGAATGGATCATTGTCGTTTACAAACCCTGGCGAGCTGAAAATTGAGCGAGTGTTTTTTTTTTAGTATATTTAGAGCAAGTGATGAGGAATTTGGATTGCCCTACCCTTTATTAATTTCCCATAAAAGTTAAAGAAAAATACTAATCGAAATTGGCAAGTAAATCAAAGAGTCCAAGTGAATATTTGGGCCAATATATGATAAAACAATGAGGCCCAAATGAATCGTTGGTTGTGAAACCTAAACCTAAATTCAGAACCATCTCCTTCTCTCTCTCGCTATGCAAACCAGAGTCAACTAAAGAATCACAGATTCGTCATGGGTAAGCTTCGTGGATTTGTTGCTTAATTAGTTGACTCTGACTGATTAGATTACGGGGTTTTGTGGTTAATTGGAATCAGGAAAGGTTCACGGATCGTTGGCTCGTGCCGGTAAGGTGAGAGGTCAAACCCCAAAGGTTGCCAAACAAGACAAGAAGAAGCAGCCACGTGGACGCGCTCACAAACGCATTCAATACAACAGGCGTTTCGTCACAGCCGGTTAATTGTTGTCGTCACTAATCTTGTATTTGTAAAACAAGGAATTGTATTTGATTGATTTTCATTTTGGATTGTACAGTTGTTGGTTTTGGCAAGAAGAGGGGGCCAAACTCATCTGAGAAGTAAGCTGAGGAGGGGTAATCATGCTCTCATCACATTAGTATGCTATCATGATCTCATCACCCCTCTCATTATTACTGCCTTAGAAATACACTAGGCGTACTTGCTTGTTTTAAACTTGTGCTGATATTATTAGCTTAGCCGTATCAAAGAGTGTAGTAAAAGTAAGAATGTTTCCCTTCAACTGGTTGAGAGTTTTAGTTTTTTTAACGACTAAACTTACACACCTCCTATCTACCAACCAGGATCGAACCCTGGTTTCTACTCAATAGCCCAAGTGGCGGTTGAGGGTTCTAGTTATACGAGGGACATCGGGGTATATTTTGTGGGGATTTAGGTGTTAAAAGAAAAAAATAACCATTAACATCTACACTCATAGAAATTTTTAACTGAAGAAAAATTACTAATAAACAAAGTAAAGTCATAGAAATTTTCAACTGAAGAAAATCACTAATAAACTATGTGCCTTCACAATTTTTTTGCAAAATGTTTGATAAAGCGTGGATTATATATTTTTTTTTGAACGGCAAAACTTTTATATTAAAAATATAGAAATAGGGCCAGCAAGAAACTGGAACCCGAGAGTTTAAGGAATTACATCACGATGCGAGGATTATATATGGGTATCTATATCAGCTGACCAACATAGCCTATGGCCTATTAACAATGTGAAACGTCAAAGATCCCATTCAACTTCATGTGTATCAACTCTCAAAATCTATATTTTTGTTTTTTTTATATAAATTCTTTTGACCACACAACTAGTTGTTTAAAAAACCAAGCTTTATTAAGTTGAAAATCATAATGATTGAATGCATATTTGTAGATGGTGATCGTTAGACTTGCTTGATGATTTACTACATAAATGGGCATAGTTAATTGGACGCACATACTTCCCCTCAAATCCATGTTGCGTTCTCAATAATTTCTATGTTTTGTACAATTTGTAATCACACATTGTGTATGATATGTACTTGAACAACCACCTGACTAATGTACCCATGGCCGACATCTTTGTGTTATACAACACCAACAAACAATCAAACTAATCTTCTCATGTTTTGAATTTCAGCGGAGATGTGTGGAAAACAGTAAACATCACCATTTATTTCATTCTTACTTCTTTGACATTGTTAAGATGAATGCATTGTTTTGTTCTACGTGTTCTTGCAATATATAGTGTTAGTGTTCCACATGTTCTTAGTTTATTCAGTTTGGATTTCTAGTAAGTTTGTAACCAAACCGAATTAGAAATAACAAACCTAACCCTTGGCATAGAAACAACTCTCATATCTGAAACTTGAACTAATATGTGAACAGCTTCATTTTTACAAATCAAACATATGTCAGAGTTATGTGGAAATGGAACACATCGTAAGTGCATATATGCATAACTGAGTATATGCTTAACTAAATAAGTATAGACTTGATATGATTGCATAAGACTATAAGAGAATCACTGAATATGCAATCACATCATACAAGCATCGATATTGCAACATGAGAGGGTCGTTTTTTTGGATATCGCATTGTAAGCTGTTTTATGCCAGCCTCCAACTTACTTTTACAATTTTCAGTGACGTCGTACATCGATAAAATACAAGGAAGACACACCTTTACATTCAACATAAAATAAGAAACTATAAATCCATACTACGAAAACACATTTAATTTATAAAATATACTAAAATAACTCATTCGTACCTCTAAGGATGACCAATCGTCAGACATCGTTCCTTTTCCAACATCATCCTTTGAAATATCAACCGCCTTTTCTTCGCTGTTGTAGTCCCCCTCAAACCAAAACCTCCATTCCTCAACTCTTGGCCCTTCCTCATGCTCATCAAATCATGTGTCCAATAATTTATAGGAGCTTCTCGGCGTGCATCATCAATACCAGGACATGTTGGTGAGTCCAAATACAACAACTACAAAAACATAAATAAATCATTAAAAAAATACATCAGAATTGTAATTTAAAATTTTGATAACTACACATGTGTATTTTTTAAAACTTACACTAGTGTACTATTTCCCAAAAATAAAAAAATCCAAAAAAACTTATGTTAAAGTATTGAGAAACATACCACCAGATAAGTTAGCGGTCACCTAAAGTAAACCTTTGGATCACATCTTACCCAGTCATCTTTGCATGACTTTACAGCATCCAACACAAGTTGGCACCAATCATGCTCCTTAAAATCCTTTTCGAGTGTAAAAGAATCCAACATGCTGTACATCATACTCCCGTTTTTTGTGCAAGCAATCATGGTAGATATAAACAGCAGCACAAAATCTATCTTGAACATATTCTTGTCTTCATAAGGATCCAACCTTATTTTATCTACAATGTTCTTAAAACTAACTGGTACTTTTGGAAACCTAGAAACCCATTTATCTTTTAAAGGATGTCCCGGTTCATCTTTACTTTTCTTTGACACCCTTATATCTCCAGAAGGCACACCTAACAATTTTCTTACAGATTCTTTATCCACATTTATGTACCTATCCCCCAAAGTAATTCTCATTTTTTTCATATCTAACATATCTATCACAAAAGGTCCTAAGTTGGCCGTAATATCACTAACCTTCAACCTCAACACTTTTCCAAAACCCATCTCTTTAACTATTTTTCTTTGCCATGGTTTCATAAAATGTACAGCTTCGTATAGCTTATTTGGTGATGTACGAACCCGGATTCCAGGTAATCAATTTTCTACCTTTGCCCGTTTTTTTTTCTTTTTTCCTTTCTTTTCTTGGGGGTCCTTTTTATCTGCCTCTTTCGGTAATTGAATACTTCACCGATTAGATTCTCCTTAGAATCTTCATCAATCACTAATGTAAAACGATCCCATCATTTTTTCATAAAAACTTATACTGGATACACTTTAAAAACTTTATTATAATAAATACCTCCTATGTCTTCATTATCTTTACTAATATTACGCTGATCATCGTCCGCAGTCGCCTTATTGTCCACTCTTTTAAGCAACCCTATAAACGGTATAGAAAAAAATTACTTCACCATTTCACAGTACACAGATGTATAATCGTGTTCGTAAACCATACCTGACCCTTCTTTCCTTTCATCCTCACCAGTTAGTTTACAACCTCTTCGACCACTTTTTGTTGGTTGACTAACTTTAACATCATCTAAGAGTTGGACATGTATATCAGAACTGCTACATGTCTATATGTCAATACCAAAAACAAAAAACACAATCTAACCTTCTTCATTGTCCGAGAAAGGGACACGAACTGCTTTCACACTTTCCATTCTTCTTTTCTTAACAAATTTACTTTTCATTCTGACTCCATCAACATTCTGCTTTTCCTCAGCTTCCTTTTCATCAAATATTTGATCCACCTTTTTTCAGCCCTTTTTTTTCCTATTCTAATTTTTCGGGGTTTCTCAGAAACATTTCCTGCCTGTAAAACATATTAACTACATGTAAAGATAACAAATCTAAAATATTGGCGTGTACTGAACAATACCTTTACATCTCTTGTCCACATACCAACAACATTGTGCACCTTCGACACCATTTCTGTTGACTTCTCAGCAACAATGCAAAAAAAAAAAATTTATGCATTACAAGTTAAAATCCGTTTTGTATACCACATATTATACATATACCATATTTTAAAAAATATGGTACGTTCAACAAATTTTGTCTATTTTGTTTACCTGTTTCAACCTTATTACCGGTTGATTCATCATCTGAAAATTCAATTGGATCATCTTTTGTACTACTAAACCTACTCGCCAATAAACGAGCTATCCTTTCTCTCTTTCCACCTAAGTGATTAAAATACCAATGATCATGTTATTACACTATGAACACCTGTTCAAATTATACAATGCTTTTATACATAATAAGAGCAAAAACTTACGTTTCCTCATTGTGTAAGCACTTGTACCTACAAATTAAATCAAAGTGGGATTGATCAAGTAAACAAAGAAATTGAACGCATTATTACTGTTATAATGTATACAGCTTCAATAATATATACACATATGTAATTCACACGGATAATCATATGTTATATGGTTATAGAACAAATTCTTTTAAATAACGTTTCATTGCACATAGCAAAACAAAAAACATCATACCAAAGACGTTTACTTCTATATTTCACACACACACATGTCCATTTTTACAAAACACCAATTTGTTGTCCCCAATTCAACATCAAACATTTTCTTACACAAGTGTAAAATCATTTGTGCGACATACTAAAGTGTCCAACAATATTACACAAGCAATACACACAACCATATGACATATCTAGCAAACCTCTAAAAATAACCATCCACACAAGCAAACAATATGTAACCCTGATTAACAATATCCACTTGTGTACACAAACATCATTATATCAGTTATCAAGGAGTATCAAATATGCTGTACACTCAACATTCCTGTGTATTCAACCTTATGCGAAAAAGAAAATTAAGTAGATATCCGAAGAATTTTTATCTACACAGATTATATACCAAAAAACTTATTGAATACACTTATGTACATAAACTTATTATTCTATTTCAATCAATCAAACATCTGAATATCATTTAACAAATGTTTTCCTATAACAGAGCACAAAGCACATTTTTGTTGTCTCATCCCTATACATTAAAAAATTATATAATGTTTATTAACAATGTTTGTTTAAAACCCCCAAAAACTAATTACATACACATGTGTACATCAAATAATTTTTACAGACTATCAGTTCGCACTTACTTTATAAAACAGATTTCAATCAACATTTTTATAAAAACAACCATATTATTCAGCAGTAAATAAATCATTCCAAATAACAATGTGAAATCCAAACACAAAATCGTCAATAATCTACTGAATAAACAATCATTACTTCTGAAATAGTATAAAGATTTATTGTTATTATAAAGCGAAGAAATCGTACAAAACAAACAATGATGAACAAAATCGGAGAATAAACTACATTATCAGCTTTGTTTACCTTTTCCTTGACGAATCAATTGAATAATCGAACAACTTTTCCCAAATCGACGGAAGTCCTCAAATTGTGACGTTGCAGCCGGCGATTGTAAACACATAGGAAGAAGATGGTTGAAATAGTAATGACGAGTTTTGGGAATGGATTCTGAAACAATATTTGCGATTATAGAGGAGTCGTTTACCTCGTGAACATATGGAAACTTTTGAGTTTCCCGTTTTTAAAAATTTTCCCATTTGTAATTACAGTATTACCCTTATTAATTAAATTAAATAGAAAAAACCCCACTAATTACAATCATGCCACTAATCAAAGCATCAAGATGATGAAAATCAATGGTCTATATCTGTTCACACAGTTCACTCTTGGCTTGTTGTTCACTCTAGAACCCTACCCTATATATATATAATATATATATAAAAACTAGGGGTATTTAACCTAGTTGATGATAGGTTGCTAAATAATAAAAATAAAAATCATGAATGATGGTTCTCTTGATAATAAACTAAACATGAGGGACTAAATTAGCAAGGGTGTGAGACATGTTTTATTAAAACTAAAAAAAAAAATACAACACACTCTTGTGTGTGAGTGTGTGTATGCGACCAGAGATAGAGAAGAACACCCAAACCCTAATTCACTGAGGTGATCAAATTGGAGGGTGGATTGGGACCTTTATTGGTGCATGAATCAAGAATATCGATCATCCATAGTTGCCTAACACCAGGTAAGTTGTAATTTTGATTTTGTGATACTTGATTTGGATGATTAAAGTTCTTGAAACACTTGATTGATGTTGAGACTTATGGGAGGTGTAATTTAAGTGTACGATCATAGTCCTAACTAAAAATAGATGATGAATATATAAAATTATGAGTAGAGATTACAATGCTTTATATAAAGAAGTTGGTTTTTGTTCTTGTATGATAAAGCCCCAAGTAATTGTATGAATTATGAATGTAATCATGTAAATTTGTTGAAATGGCATGCTAATATGCACTATGCTGAGTAATTGAGATAGTGAAATTGTAGTATTGATGTTAAAATGCTAAATTCTAGATGTTAATTATACATACTAGACATAGAGATTTGAAAGGATGAGAATACATGGCTATTAAACAAATCATAGGCTTGATAAAGATAGTATGTTAATCTTGCCCACAAGGTTTTTGATGTAGTGTTTAAATGATCATAAATGGTTGAGAAGTATGAAATAATCACGTAAATGAGATTTTGACAATGTTGCGTGTCCTATGTTATATTACAAGTTCTAAACGATATATCGGATTGATCTCTAGAGGCAAATTGGGTGAAGCGTCAAGTGGCCAAGCCGGGACGGACACCCACTTGAAAGGAAAGCTTTTAGGTACGTGGCTTAGTGCTTCATAGTATGTTGTTAAATTATGTGTTAATTTTGTTAGATTTGTTAGTATTACAATAATTGTAAGTTTGTTTGTTTGAAAGTGATGGATTTCACATAAACTTCCAAGCGGGTCAAAATAAGAGAATTATATTAAGTTTGGTTGTTTGAAAGTGATGGATTTCACATAAGATTCCAAACGGGTCAAAATAGAGAACTATATTAAGTTTGGTTGTAGTGATAAATAGAGAACTATATTAAGTTTGGTTATTTGAAAGTGATGGGTTTCACATAAACTTCCAACCGGGTTAAAATGAAGTCTAAACACTTACCGAGATGGGTGCGTGAATAATCACTTCGGTATAAACCCAGTGGATGGGCACATATATGAAAATAAGCGTAAACCGAGTAAGGGAACGCATGTTATGAACAATTAACTTAAGATATGGATGAAAATAAACCTCTTGTTTGGTTGAAGTAACCAAATAGGTCAATTAAGGTTAAGTGTAAACCGGGTAATCGGGAGCACTCATTCTATATATGTTAAGCCGGGTGACGGGTAATGATACGATTAAGCACGTGACTCGGTAAGAGAAGTGTGAATGTTGAAAGTAACGAACCCGAAAAGAGTCAAAGGGGTAAATGGGTAAATAATTCTATTATATATCTATGCAAGATTATGTTTCCGATGAAGCGTATTGGACATAAACACTTGTAACAAAGGTATTATAGGAATGAAAACAGGAAATAATGTTTTACGGAAGTGCCTCTGCAAGTCCCGAGTCGTGTTTTAATGTACTAGACTTGAAACGGGTCGAACGGACAAACAAAACAACACAGCAGCAAAACTGGTGCAGTAAGTGGCGTCGCAGACGCCATGTTTGGCCGTCATCGACGTAGGATGTTTGCCCGACGCCCAATATTACTGTCGACGGCAGTTTTGTCCCGACGCAATGATATACATGGCGTCGCCGACGCGACTTAATGCCGTCGCCGACGCCACCTTAGAATTTTAATTTTTCTGATTGAAAATTTTGTTTAATTAGTTATGTTGTACTTCCCCGTATTCATCATAATACTAACTAATTACAAAATTTTAGTTTAAGGATATCGCAAACATCCTCGGACGACGATCAAGCCATCAACAAGGAACCGAACACGATGAAGATTTAGTTTCCGCATCTTTTTGTAAACCATGTGTTTATAAATATAAATATAATATGGGTGTAACAGTAATCCCGTACTTGATATAATTTTGAAATTTTGTTATTTGAATTAAACACGAAACCTTTTATTAATCTCAACAAAGTAAGTTGGGGTCCTACATTAACCCTATGGTTTTCATCTTTTACATATTTGTTATAAACATTTTCTATTTTTAATCCCAACACTTTTTTCACTTTCAACTTTGGTCCGCTGTACTTTACATCTTTTACAAATTTGTCGTTTTACGATTCATTCTAGATTCTACGAGTTAATATGCTACAACACGTGCATGTGACTTAACGTTTTTTATGTCTATTTTTATACAGTTTAATGACTCTTTCGAAACTTGCGGGTCCCAATCCGACTTAGTTCTTCTTTTCTATGTTTTACTTTTTCAGTCTAATTTTTGTGAGTTAACACGCCGTAACGTGTGTGATTCTTCATTTTTTAAGTTTAATTATTTTTCGGTTTAACGGTCCCTGTCACACCCGACTCGCAGCGGAATAAGAGTCGGGGAATAATTGGGTTATCACCAAAGCTCATGATGTTTACTAAATGTTTCATATTTATTATATTCGAATTACAACTTCAATATTCAAAACAAGTTCATACAATTACAAGGAAAAAGAAACTAAGTGAAACAATCCAAAGCCTAAACTGATTTATTCTTCTAGGCCGTCCTATATGTTTCTTGCTTAAGCTGGATCACCTGTATCATGTGTAAAAATGGGGGATTTTGGGTCAACAAAAGTTGGCGAGTGAACCTTGTTAAAAACATTTGTTATTGATTTCTTGTTGTATTTAATATGGAAAAATTGTGCAATAACCATATGTGAGCAAACGTAAATAAAAAAACAAACACAAACCCCCTTGAATGAGTAAATGACATGTATGATAATGTATATGTTGGCAACGCCATGTTCCGCTCATAGGTAATGGGGAACGTACGAGCCTATGATGATGTATGTGAGATCAAGGCTCAATCAAACGGAGCCGATCGTATGTTGGCAACGCCACGTTCCGCTCATAGGTAATGGGGAACAGACGAGCCTATGATGATGTATGTACTGAAAATGATAAATTTAATCTAAACATTAACCACACAAACAATTGATACATACTGGATACACATTTGATCATGGATATGATGGATGCACAAGTGTTTAAATGTAATAAATAATAAGCGACACATGATACACCCCAAAATGTCATTAAAACGGGGAATTGGTAAGATTCACTCACATTGGGTGCGTTCTTTTGATGATGTTGAATGCGCACGAGTTTCGGGATTTGATCGACAAGGATAAACTAACCCAAAATAATAACGAAATGGTACGGTAAATAAGTGGATTTTATTAACAATTTTAGTAGGATTTTTAGATTTATTTTTGTGAGTTTAAGGTCGTTTTCTAACTTTAAAAATATTATTTTTAAGTATTTTTAATTGATTTTTAAATTAAATAAATAAATAAAAAAAATAAAAAAATTTTTGACCTTGGATGACTGTTGACCGTTGACCGGTCCGTTGACCGGACCGTTGACCGGTCGAACAGTGGGAAATTGGTTCGCTGAGTGAGGTTCGAACCCTGGACCTCTCGTACGCGTGCACGCAGCTCTACCAACTGAGCTACGTGTCTAACCCGAAATAATCTGTGTTTTAATTATATAAATATACAAATTAAATGTTAATTTATTTGGTTTATATTAAAAGGTTTTAAAATGGTCGAACCGGTTTGCAGGGAGCCGGATCGAACTCGGGTCCTTCGGTTTGTAAGCGCACTGGAATCTGTTTAACTTACGGTTTATATTAATCTTATAAACAAACTGGAATCTGTTCTGATTCCGTTTTAAAAGAATGGTTTTAATTCGGAAAGTCGGTGCGTTTGTATGGTTCGAACTCGTGATGTGCGCTATGTGTTTGCACACAGTCCACCGCTGGACTGTGTGTCTAACCCGGTTTAATATTCAATTTATATTATACTTATACACATCGTCGACTTCGTTATTTCTTCATTCAAAGACACAGAACAACGATATTCGACTGTTCTTGTTAAAATCATTCGTCGAACATTTTATTGATTGAATTGTAATGGATAAAAAGAGTTAAGGAATCGAATGTACCGAACAGACTGATTTTCTCAGAACTCCGGCAATGGTCGTCGGCTCTGATTTGTGAATTCCGTCTGGATGAATCAATTAACAGTTTTGATCGATGAGTTATGAAATTGAGTTACTAAAAAAGGATTATCACAGGGTTTAGATGATTGTACCGATTCACAGCGTGATTTCAGAAATTTCCAGAAATTTTCCGGCGAGTGCAGAATATCCGGTAACGTCGTCTGGGATTGATTCTGGTTGATGGATTGAAGTTAGTATAAGTCTAACAATGGATTGAAAACGAAAGAGTCGAGAAATTTACGGATTTGATGTATGTCTCGGTTTTCCGACGAATGTCCGGCAATTGCAGAATATCTCCGGCGAGTGTAATTGCTTCGAGAAATTGTGCGATTTTGAGCGAAAAGATTACCAGAGACTTGGGTGTGTATTTATAGGGAAGAATCATGATGAATTGAGTCCGAATTTAGTCTTGATTCATGGTCAAGGTTTTCTCCGGCGGTTATGACTGGGATCGCGGGACTGGACATCGGTTATAACCGATGTCGAGGTTAATATACGCGTTCAGTCAAAGGAAACCGTCGATAATTGGAGAAATCCTCGGTATTTCCGGCGAGTGCGAATTGGGCGCGCTGATTCACTGGGTTTGATTTAGAGTTTCAATATAAGTATTAATTGTTTCATTATATCAACAAACAAGTCAAGTGGCGGAGTGGTGAGATGTGTGTTGGTTGTTTCTTCCGGCTGACCCGGGTTCGAAACCCGGCAGCCTATTTTCTTTTTTATTTACTTTATTTTTACTTTTTAATAATTATAGTTTTTAAATTCTAAATTGTTTATTAATTGTGTATTGTTTAAAATTAAAATTAATCATAAATACGCAACGAAATTTTATAACTTGATATTCGATTAATAAACGAAGCGGGTTTTGTAAACCCGTTTTTCGACGGATGTTACAGTCCCGCTGCAAAGCACGGTTCAGAGATACTAGTTTATCTCAAATCTTAAATAATAAGATGTGATTAATTCTAATTACATATTTTTTTAATCGGTGAAATTTTGTCAAATAGCAACAAAGTTTCCCATTTAGCAAAAGTGACACCCGACTATTTTAGATTATGTCCGTACTATGTAACACGTGTTTACATGAATAAAAGCGTTATTTGGATTAATTTGGTGTTAATTAATGTCCTTTAATATTCTAGCAAGTTTAAATATTATATATGAGTATGTTGGTAAATTTAATAAAAAGCTTATCGCGTAACGAACAATATTACAAAACGAACATTGGTGACAACCCAGTCAATGTTAAAATCCCAAAATAATTTCCAGTATGATTGAATTAGCATTTTAAATATACATATGTGGAAAATTTAATTAAAACAACTAAAAACACTAGTTTGTAGTTTTGATCGCGCACCGTCCGATACCGCATGTATTCTATATAATTAAACGATCTTATTAACCGGGGCACGTATTTTAACACTAAAGAATATGGGCTAGTTTTTATAAATTAGTAAAAATAAACGCCTTTATCGCGTATAAATCTTCAAGTACTATACCTGATTGCTAGAGAAATACCCACTATTCCACAATATTTATAAATATATATGTATGATACTCGCATACAAAAATTTATTAAAAATGTATATGAATAATGCACCCTACATGACACTTGTCTTCTCATCCTTGTTCCCAACACACACCTATCCTATTCTATATAATCATTACGTAATTACATGCATCCATACATATACAAACCTTCAACACAATACTCAAGACACCATTCTCTCACCCCCTCTCTCCCTCTCTCTTTCTTCGTCTCTCTCTCTCCTACGGCCATGAACCACCACCATCCACCTCCATTTTTTATTTTTGATCATACCTTGAAGAACCAAGTGCATTCCAAGTTTTTTGATGATTTAAAGTCCATCCAAAGATGTTTTCAAGATGTTTGAAGCATCTACACACAAGAATCATCATAAAAAAATGCCTCTTTAGTCATAGCAAGTTATAAACCCATTTACCATTCTTGTTTCCAAAGGTGGGTTATAATTTTTTATTATATTTTAGACACTTTTTACTCGTAGATCAAGCTTTAAAATTATAAAACACGATACAATACTACTACTCACACACATTAGGGCAAGTGCACCCATCGCGGACGTAGTAGAGTGATGGTAATATACTGAGGTCGTCCAAGGACACAAGAGCTTTTAATACCAGCTTATCGTTAACGTCTAATCTAACCAAAATTTGATAAAATTTTTGAAAGATATAAAAGTAAAAACGTATATAAAAAGGAAAAAAAATAAACAAGAAATAATCACTTGATTCTGACTCCTCTTTTACATATCTTTTGATAATTTCCGCACTTTAGGCATTTTAAGAGATTATCTTAGTTATAGTAGTAGTCCCCTCTTGTAAAGACGACATTACCCTCAACTTATTGGTCTGAGTCAGCAGGGATAAAGTCCCCAAGGTCGGAATATTGAAAGATAATTAAGTAAGTTATTAATGCGAAAAGTGGTAGGCCCCTCTTGTGAAGGCGACGTTACCCTCGGCCATATTGGTCTGAGTCAGCAGGGATATAGTCCCGCAAGGCCGGGTAAAGTTTTAATAGTAGTTTATTATAGGGGGTTCAAGCCGTTCTTACTTTCCCCGATTTGATGCTATCCGTCTCAAGGGAAGTCCTAATAAGCTTGAATCAAGTCCTCGCAGGATCTATACACTGAACGAGACAAGAACTTTACCCAAACACCTTTCTAACCCCCTTCCACGTACTTAACATGCTTTATGACCGTAAAGACATGAATGATTGAATAAAAAAAACATGAAGAAATGTTTAAGTAAAGTTCACTTTCAATTTAATAAACTAATTATTAAAGTCATTAATACATACCCGGATAAAAAGTTGCCAAAGATTGGAAATCAAAAGTAATATATAAAAGATTTGTCTTCATCAAGTGATGTAAGAGATTTAGCCAAGCATGGCCTTTGTTTGACAAGAACTCTTACGATCAATCTTGGATCCCGAGACTACTACACACTCTAAAAGATGAAAGATGGATGATAGTGGTGGGTGTTGGTGTTGTAATGGTGGTGGACTGATGGCAAGTGTGAGAGAAGTGGTTTGCAAAGGGATGCCTTTTTCCAAAGCCAAGTACATCTATTTATAGCTGAAATGAGAAGGCGGCCACGGCCCTGTGCCCGCTTGCATGACCCTGTGGTGGACTTTTTCTCTCACTTCATTAACTGCAGATGTCAGGTCTTTGTACCAACATGCCTCATGGTGACAGAGCTCGGCCACGTGGTTAGTGTACTTGCTGTATGATCACAAATTCTGCGAATCTTAAAGTTGAGCACGACCCATATTGAGCTGGCATGGCCCCGTGTTGGTTGTCTCTTGCTGTTGTCTTTTTCTGCAAATCTTGACTAGGCACGACCCCATGCCTGGTGGGCACGGCCCGTGCCAAAGCTTCTGTCTTTGTTGTTTTTGTTGTTTTGGACGTGAATGGGGTTCGACAAGTCGTGTCAATCCTTCTTCTTTGTATTTGTGTTGGTTTTGGCTGTAAATTTGCTTATTTTGTTCGTTTAATATCTTTTAACCTGTAATTTAAAAGCAAACAAAGAAACATGCTTTTTCCAATATTAGTACCGAAAAGGGTTGATTTTATGCCTTGTTTGATGTAATTTATATGTTGCATTTTGCGCACATCAAATACCCCCACACTTGAATCTTTGCTTGTACTCAAGCAAAACTCTATATTGTGGCTTACGCACCCAGACGGAATTGTTAGAAGAGAAGTCTTTTTGGCTTATCTTTAGAGTGTTGGAAATCCAAGTTATATATTTATTTTGTTTTTGTTTTATTTACAATCTTATTCGTTATTATTTATTTAGAACAAGTTTAAGAAAAATTATTTGTTTTGGGCATAACATGCCTTTATAAAATTATATTTAGTTATATACAAATTTACATACCTCACAAGTGGTCACTCAAAACGCCTACCATAAGCTTGACAAAAAATCAAACCTCTTCCTTTGTGAAGTTTAATCTTTATAAATATCAAGAGGGCTTTAAAAGGGTAGGTTTTGGCTAGGGTAGGTATTTTTGGGTAAAATGGTGAAAAGCGTACAAGTATCGGGTTTCTTGAACAATTTTTGTGGCTTAGAAAAAAACACATTAACCAATGTTTTTTAGCTAAAGTGGAAACTAAGACATACTTTGTTATTTATAACCAAATTTGTTACTAAAATAAATGGTGTAAATAAAAAGAAATTTTTGTGGACGTGGGCAGTTGTTTTTGCAAAAGTTTATATTTTTGCGGGTTTAGAAACCAAAGGGTTAATGCTCAAAGAGGTTTAACTAAGGGGATATGAAAAGGAAAATAAAGATTTAAAATGAAAAATGGGTTGTAGTCCTAGTGCCTCTATCATTTACTTACTTGATAAGTGTCGGTAAGGATTGGTAATGTATTGCTTTGGCAAGTTCTAGATTTGTAAGAACCAAACGAGCTATTCACACAAGAAACAAAAAATTGAGCAATTAGTATAGATATGTATTTTAATGTTCGCTAGAGGCTCAAAAACTCACTTTTGTGGGAAAGGGTTATAATATATAATCAAAATTTACAAAGATTTGTTATGCCCGTTTTTATAATATTCTTAATTGATTCTTTTTATCACGACGCTATCACGTGTAAATTTGTAAAAACATAATTTTTAGAACTTATTTTTCAAAACTAAACCAAGATAAGTGAAAAAAATAAAAAAATTTGAAAAATATTTGGGGTGATTAGCGGTTTTCCAAGGCGAGTTTTGTGTAAGACTTGATTTTAGGAAACGATTCAAGGTTTTAATCCCCCCCCCCCCCCACACTTAAATTTCACATGGTCCTCAATGTGCCTCAAATATGATTTGTTTTTATTAAATGTGCAAAAAGTGGGGTTAAACAACAAATTTTTAGAGTTACTGGGCATTTGGCACGGGGTGTGCCAGCTGGGCACGACCCTGTGGCCAAAGTGCCAGTAACGAAATATAACAGAAACTTACAGTGTGGTGGGCACGACCCATGCCACTTCTTTTTGCATAAAAATTTTGTACCAGACATTTGGGCACGGGGCGTGCCTGGTGGGCATGGTCCCATGCTGCAGATTCTATTCTGCAGTTTTTGAAGCGGTAGGCTCTGGTTTACGTGCATGGGGTCCTTTTTCTCAGTTGTTCACATCATTTCACCATATAAAGTGTTACAAACACCACCATTTTATTACTACCATCCATTCATTACAACCTAAAAGAAAAAGTGAAAAAGTACATAATTTAAAAGTACTAAGATAGATTAGCCTCCTAATAACAAGAAACAAAAACCAGAAAAACTCTCCCTAGAATAGTCGAGCATGCAACAAAAACCCACAGGTGGTTTCCGGATGTTAGAGGGCTATTGCATTTTTCCGGGTGGGATGTACCCTCTCAAATGTCATTGAGCATCTCCTCTATCTCCCTAGGGAGAAAGAAGGGAGGCTCATCATCCACAACTTCTTGTTAGAAAGGGTTGGTGGTCACCGGAACCTCATAAAGTGTGTCTAGAGGTGGTTTCGGTGGAAGTTCATCCCACCCTGTGGGGATGATGACTTCTTGTGCTAGATTCCAATCTTCTTGTGGGAAGATTGGTTCCATGGGAGACATATCAAAATACTCAACTTTTGGTGCAAAACGTTGATTTCTTGGAAGCTTGTCTCAAGTCCCAATGTTAACTAGTTGATCTGGTTTATTAGGATCTCTTCCACCGATGTCATCTCCTCCATGGCCTCCCTTAGCGCGGTCATATAATGGAAAAGAGTAGCCTCAATGGAGGGCCTTCTGCTCCTCATGTTGTTCCCAGAGGTATTTGACGAAGTTCCACTGTTTCTGTTTGACATTCTAAGGAAAAACAAATAAACCGTCATTTATGTAGAACATCACCACAATCCCATGCCCCACTTCTGTTACGATTTGAACCCATAATTCTCTGTTTTAAGTTAGTTAAAACTTGGTTTATGAAAGTTTTGATCTTAAATAACTTGAAACATTGCTGTAAAACGTTTAATTTAAGAGAGCTTTGGGTTAAAATCATATATTTATGTTGAAGCTTTCATGGAGGTTTGAATGTTTGGAGAAGAAGGAAAGAGATCAAAGTAGCAAAGACAAGAAGGTTTGATGAAACCTTTTTAAGAATATACCTTTTGGGGTATATGTGTAAAATCAGATCAGATCTTTATCTTTGGAATGAGTCCAAGACATGCTGCCCCATGCTGACTTTATAGAAAGTGACAACACAGTGGCCACGGCCCCGTGCCTGGGTGGCATGGCCCCGTAGTCTGCAATGGATCAGAACAACTTTTGGCAGTTAGTGACCATGGGGTGTGTTGGCTAGACACGGCCCCGTGGTGTCTTAACAAATGGGCACAGAGGCATGTCGGATGGGCACGACCCCGTGTTGTTTTTGAGATTTATGAAATTTCATCTTTTTTAAGGCAGTTTATTTTATCGGGTGGTTCTTTACTAGTGGGGATAACACCAAAGTGCTGGACGTACCTAAGGTACTTGTGATTTATACGAAAACGCAAGAGGTTGTTGGAAGGAAGAATACTCAATTAAAAGGTGGGCGAAACCAACCTTTATTTACCTTATCTGGGCTCTTGTTAAAGAAGTTATGAGTCGAATCGCTCTAGCCTATGTATGCACCGAATGTACTCGGTGGCGAGTCCGTCATGGCATAATCAAAACAGGGATGACTATCGCTTTCTCCCTCACAAGATGTCAAGGTGCACGTAGTGGCCTCGATGTTGTTTAATTCTGAATGGGCCCCTGTCAATTCTTCTCCATTGTTTGTGTTTTGCGATGAACACCTCATATTTATCATAAACTCTATTTCTTTTAATTTCTGGAGAATCCTCTTTTCTATTTGGCATATATCATCTAAGGTTATGTCATTTTGAAAAGAGGTTTGATGGCATTCAGATGAATGATAATTATCGTTTTTACTTTCGCCCCTCTTAAGGTGACTTTCACAGGAAAGTGGTGGGTCTATTAGGTAGTGGGGGTTGAAATTTAGAAAGTAGCAATCTAAATCTCAATGAAACCCACCACATAATTGGCACCATTCACCATAAGAGTTGCGGAAGTAAAAATAATCAATATCATCCATGTTTTCATCAGATGTTGTCAACCGTTGGGATCAGACGGTCCTATTTTATAATTGCTGTTAGGGAGACACGACCGCGTGTGGGTTAACACGGCCCCGTGTCACAGCTACTGTCTGATATAAAATAGTTTTGCCAGCTGCAGTTAAGGGCACGACCCCATGTTCAGTTAACACGGTCCCGTGCTTCAGTCTGCAGAAAATGCAAAAATAAAGGAAAATCCTAAAAATTAAAAGAAAAAGATAAAAATGGTTCAGGCCATTAATTTTAAGATTTCTTAAAATCCTTGTGTCCCCGGAAACGGCGCCAAAAACATGACGTGGTGTGAGCGGGTTATAATTTTTATTATATTTTCGACACTTTTTACATGTAGATCAAGCTTTAAATTTATAAAACACGATACAATACTACCACTCTACACACATTAGGGCAAGTGCACCCATCGTGGACGTAGTATAGTGATGGTAAGATACCAAGTTCATTCAAGGACACAAGAGCTTTTAATACCGGCTTATCGTTAACGTCTAATCTAAGCAAATTTTGATAAAAGTTTTGAAAGTTTTTAAAAGATATAAAAGTAAAAACGTAATAAAAAGGAAAACATATAGCCAAGAAACAATTACTTGGTTCCGACTCCTCTTTTATATGTCCATTGATGATTTCCGTACTTTGGGCATTTTAAGAGATTATCTTAGTAATAGTAGTAGGCCCTTCTTGTGAAGGCGACGTTACCCTCAACCTATTAGTCTGAGTAAGCAGAGATACAGTCCCGCAAGGTCGGAATATTGAAAAATAATTAAGTAAGTAATTAATGCGAAAAGTGGTAGGCCCCTCTTGTGAAGGCAACGTTACCCTCGACCATATTGGTCTGAGTCAGCAGGGATACAGTCCCGCAAGGCCGGGTAAAGTTTTAATAGTAGTTTATTTATAAGGGGTTCAAGCCGTTCTTACTTCCCCCGATTTGATGCTATCCGCCTCAAGGGAAGTCCTAATAAGCTTGAACCACGTCCTCACTGGATCCATCCACTGAACGAGACAAGAACTTTACCCAAACACCTTTCTAACCCCCTTCCACATGCTTAACATGCTTTATATAGACCGTAAAGACACATATGAGTGAATCAACAAAACATGAAGAAATGTTTAAATAAAGTTCACTTTCAATATAAAAAACTAATTATTAAAGTCATTAATACATACACTGATCAAAAGTTTCCAAATATTGGAAATCAAAAGTAATATATGAAAGATTTGTCTTCACCAAGTGATGTAATAGATTTAGCCAAGCATGGCCTTCGTTTGACATAAACTCTTACGATCAATATTGGATCCGGAGACTACTACACAATCTAAAAGATGAAAGATGGATGATAGTGGTGGGTATTGGTGTTGTAGTGGTGGTGGACTGATGGCACGTGTGAGAGAAGTGGTTTGCCGGTGGATGCCTTTCTCCAATGCCAAGAACCTATATTTATAGCTGAAAACAGAAGGCCACCACGGCCCCGTGCCTGCTGGCACGGCCCCGTGGTGGACTTTTTCTCTCCCTTCATTAACTAAAGATATTACGTCTTTGTACCAACATGCCCCGTGGTGACAAAGCACGGCCCGTGGTCATTGTACTTGCTGTACTATCTCAGGTTCTGCAAATCTTAAAGTTGACCACGACCTGTGTTGAGCTGGCACGGCCCTGTGTTGGTTGTCACTTTCTGTTGTCTTTTTCTACAGAGAATCTTAACTTGGCACGACCCCATGCCTGGTGGGCACGACCCGAGTTTGAGTTTCTGTCTTCGTTATTTTTTGTTGTTTTGGATGTGAATGGGGGTTCGGCAAGTCGCGTCAACCTTTCTTCTTTGTATTTGTGTTGGTTTTTGGCTATTAATTTGCTTCTTTTGTTTGTTTAATCTCTTTTAGTTATGTAATTTAAATGTAAACCAAGAAACATGCTTTTTCCAACATTAGTACCGAAAAAGGGTTGATTTTAGGACTTGTTTGATGTAATTTATATGTTGCATTTTGCTCACATCAATGATGATAGTGAAAGTGTTTCTCAATGCTTGTATTCTTAAAACACTTGGATTTAAACATAAATTGGTTATTAAAACAAAAAGAAAATGGAAGTCATATTGTGTGTATGTGTGTGTATATACAAATATGTGTGTGTTAGTTTGTGTTTTAGGTGAACTGAGTTTTTGTTGAAGCTTGATTTTTGTTTGCAAGGATGATCAACATGGTTTTTAATGAAGATGATGATATTTGGATTATGTTAACATGAAAAGAGTATGTGTATGTATGTATGTGTGTCATGTATATGCACAAGATGTATGTATACTAGTATGTTGTTTTTTATTAAGTGTTCCTAAATGTACAAGATCACTACATGCAAATGATTGTTTTTGGATGAACTTACGATTATGTTAAAAAAGGTGTTTTGGTATATTGGGACATCATTACATTCTTATTTGAATAGATATAATTAAAAGTGATATGTTGTAAGCATACGTGACACTCATTTGGAGTGATTTCCTTACCTTGATGGCAAAATAAGGATGATTCCCTCACTTTGGTGATGACTTTCAATTCGCCACTTTTTATTATGAAATTACACCATCAAGTTAGGAGTGATTTCCTTACCTTGATGGAAATTTCACTCATCAAAAAGACCCTTGTCAACGAGTTAGGATTAACATCCTTACCTCGATTGATAAGTATCAAACCACGTTTAAGAAATGGCACCACCAAGTTGGGAGTGATCTCGACACCTTGGTGACTAGTCCCATTCCTTGATTTTCGATCTCTCCTAAGTATCGAGCTTTCGATTGACAAGGGACAAGTAGTAACCGGAATGCGAATAATGTTAACCAAAATTTTGACGATAGTATTCTACCTATAAGGCGAAAGTATGATTCCCGAACTCAAAAGAAGTTTCGACCACTTTGGATTAGTCTTAGTTCCATTCTAGAACATTCCCGGTTTAATCGAACCTCTTTTATGCTTTTATCTATTTTATGTATTTTATGTTTTAACCTTTCTCTTTTCAATTTTGAATTTGGCGCGTCATGGTACTCTTGCAACCTAAAACACTAATATTGGAGAACCAACAAAATTTAAACTCCTTTGTTGTTGCTTAGTTTACTTTCAAGATGATTATATGCTTCATTTATGTGAAATATTTGAAACATACATGCTTATGTGACATACTACCATGCCTTAAACGTGCATAATATTTTAAACCATTGATCAAGTCTCACTATTCCCTCCATACGACCTTGTAGATGTCTTCCAACCACCATCAAAGAGGATCTCCAAACAAAGCTCCAACAAGAAGATGGTTGCCTTTATGGCCAAGAAAATGGCCCTAGTCCACACAATATTGTTAACAAGATTAATGCCACTGTAAGCTCTAACATTTTAGTAGACTCCAAAACGATAGTTCTAAACCCACTTCCTTTACCTACAAGCAATTCAAGTCATGTAGCCCAGAACCCTTCACGGGTGATGACGGTCCATCCAAAATGCTCGAATGGTTCGCTAGCATCGAGCTCATCTTTATCAATAGCGAGTGTCTTGATCACCTTCGCACTCATAGTGCCACAGGCATCTTCAAGTCGAGGGCGCTCAAGAGGTGTAAAAGTGAAAGGAACATTTTTGGAAACGAAGTTGCCTTGGCCCTACATTGGGACGAGGTAAAACAACTCATGTTTGCGGAAGTTTGTCCGCCACATGGAGAAAAAAAGTTTGAGGAAGAATTTAGGACCCTCAAACAAATTGATGGCGATAACCTCGCCTATACTACATGCGTCAAGCAACTTAGCATCTTATCCCCTCACCTCTGTCACACCATCTCGTAGGCGGAAGCGCATGGTGTGAACTTGATCTGTTTTCATTGCATAAGATATAAGTAAACAAACTATATGAATAAAAAGCACGATGTTCATCCATTCAACCATGAAATTTAAAATACAAGTCACAAGTTTTCCAAAAGTAGAAGACAACATAAGTTAGAAATTTTCACAAATCAACTTGTTCCAAAATAGAGTTTTTAAATACCAAGGCTTTGCATCCTATATCTCACTCGAGGATGAGATATATAAATCAAACCCTTCAATACGGATGACATCGCTTTCTTGACAATCATTTCCTTTGAGATAACCATTGCCCCAAGATCCACTTAATTTCCAGAAATACATGTAAGTTTAAAACGTCAACAAAGTTGGTGAATTCATGTGTTTCATATCAAAAACATTTGAAAGTTCGTTATGTAAAATGTGGTATGTAAAGCGCCAATGGAGTTGTTGATCATTATTGTTTTGCAAGGACATTAATATGGGTGACGGCATAGGAAGCACTCAACCCTTGATGACATAATACTGATTCACAATCGACTGGACAATAAAAGCTCTACATGCGGCAACACAAAGAACCATGAGTGGGGCTCGCCCGTACCCGATAGATCTTCCCCTCTTGTTCCTTGGTCTATAAAATATTAATGGCACTTAAGTTTCACCCTATACGCACATGATCTAGTTGTTTCATTGCATAGCTTAACTATACCATCATAACATGTATTTCCCCTCGAGAGTTGTAAAACCGAAAACGTTTGAAATAAAAAGGGACATGAACTCACATCTACGTAACTGATTGGGTTGTAGTAGTGGGGTTCACAGGAAACTAAGCTCCGGATTTCAGGATGAAGACCCCAAATGTATCGTTCAGTCCTTTTGAACTCAGGAGTAAACATGTCGGGATCACTTGAGACAAGTCATGGAACCTTTGAGTATACCCCGTGATATCAACACCAACCATAGCAAGATTCCAAAATCCATTTCTAACTTATGTAGTTCAGCTCGAGAACAATACTTCTCTCGTATGCATTCCTTCAATTCATCACAAGTCAAACCACATGCCACTTCATCTCCTAAAGTTTGAACTTGTAAGTTCCACCACGTAAGCGTTTCATCCACAAACAATTTAGTAACATACACTACAGTCTGGTCAGGAGTGCATCGGCTCATTCGAATGGTGGAATATATCTTCTCTGTCCAGTGTACGAAGGCCACGACACCGCCAGTGCCGCCATAGCTGAGAGGCTTGCAATCTAGAAATTGTTTGTACGTGCAGCCTAAAACGTTGAGCAGATAGATTATATATAAAACAGCAGTATGAGAACGCACGAATTTAATATGCAATGAATAATTTAAGTTGTTATAAACAACTTTCTGATACCATTAGTGGTATTTCCACCAGATGAGCCTCCCTAGCCTTGACCACCAGATTCGACAGAACCACCGCTGTTTTCTACGCGGTTTGCCTTGTGTTGAGCGAGGGCTTGAGAGATGCGTTCCTCAAAGAGCTAGTTCAGCTCTGCTTCAGTGGTAGGCATGGGGTTCGGGTGTTGCATCCTGTGTTCTTTCCCTTGGGTGCCATGATCTCCCAATCACAAGTAACAAAAGAGTTAGACAAATATTTAATAATAAATATTGTTGGATATTATATATATATACATATATATATATGTATATATATTGTAATATTAATAATCATCAAGTCAACCAAACATCATCCACAATAACAAGACATGCATGAGATAAAGCATAATGTGCAATAAAGAAAAATATAATATCGAGCTTTCATATATTCGACAACTTGTTACATTGTTTTTGTGAAAGAAAAACAAGAGGACACGGGGATACATCACCCTGGTCATACAGGTTTATAATACACAAAAGGGTAAAAGCTTTTCTTCCACATTGGTCTTCGTAAGGCTTCAAGTGTCAGTAGCTCACATCTGGTCTTCATATATAAACACCAAAAGCGGGTATCCTAGTCCATAATAAACTACCTGCAAGAAAATCCTAAGGAGCAGGAGGTGGTGGTGGTGGGGTCGGAAAGATCAAGCTGCGAAGGTAAATCACCTCATCCTCCAGCTCACGCTTATGACGGGCATCGAGGGTGGCTCGCTGCTCAAGGATCAGCACACAAGCATCATGGTCGATGGGTGGGTTTGGATGTGGTGGTGACGGTGGTGGTGGTGATGCGGGTAGTGGTGGTAGAGACGGTGGTGGATAGGCTAGTGGTGGTGGTGGCATAACGTTTACGTAACGCTTAAGATCCCAGACCCTCTTACAGAGGATCTCTATCTGTAACTGTTGGGACTGAATGAGATCGTCCCGAGTGTATGATGGGTGGTGACATGGGTGATAGGGGTCAGATGTAGACATGCGGAGTGGGGAGTATCTAGGCGAGAGGTGCTCGACCGATATATGGGAAGATGAATGAATCGGCTGATGGGAAGTACCCTCTCCGGGGCGTGCTGCAGGGATGTCATGCGAATAGATAGGAGATGTATCGGCATGATGTGGAATTGGTGCTAAGAAATAGTGGTTGTTAGGACGGGTGTCGTCCTCAGGAAGAGTGAAGCCACAAGTGGGTGAGTCGGGAATCTAAGGGGAAGTAGGGGTAACATGAGGTGTAGTAGTCATGTAGCAGTGCAGATCGAGGTGTGAATAGGGACGGGTGTGGGAGTCGGTATGGTTATCGGAATGTGTCAAAGCTACTATCAGTCCCATTCGCTCGGCGTCCGGCACGTCGTAGTGCGACAAAAGGTACGCAATTACTCGCGTCAGAAGAAGAAATATCTACGACAGAAACAATGGGTGCAGACACCTCTTGAATGGCTATGTCGATAACCTCACCATCACCTATATCCTCATCTAGGTGATCAACGTGGAAGATGGGGACCTCTTCATCCTCGTCGGATAGAACAATAACAGGAGGAATAGCAGCGAGTGGTAAAACAACTAACAAAATGAAATCAACAACGTGCTCACCCACGGGGTGGCCAATAATCACAAAGTCATTTAGCTGTGGCCCCACAGCTAAAACGTCATCCTCCATGGGTGCGTCCTCCATAATAGCATCGTTGGAATCATAGTCGGGATCCTCCTTGGGGTCCGATTCATCAGAAAAAGAATCTCAATGATGGGTGGATACTCGTCATCCGATGCGACCTCCATCGGGTCGACATCATCATAGATGCCATTGCTGGCAGAAGAGGCCATCGTACCCTGGCAAAATAATCCGTACGACATGTGTATATATATATATATCAATAATTATTTTTACTTATAAGTACATAAACATATAAAATGTAACCACAATGGTTTGTTATAAGTTTTTTCGTTTGTTCGTGCGAATTAATCTAGTTTATTGTAAGTCCGTTAATCCGGATTTGTCAACAATATCACACGATTACCAAGGATGGGCGGAATCCACACTTGGTGATCTTCAAGAAAACTGAAAAGATGAAGAACAACACGAATCAACTTTAACACCTTGCACACACGATTCTATTACTTGAACAAGCAAAACCGTCTGGTACAAGATGGAGGCTCTTTCTAGAGAAATCTCAAAAGTCTTAACCCTAGAAATGAATAAGCTTAGCTTATATACCTAGGGTAAGGCATGCCCCTCATGGGCTTGCCTGGCCCACATGGCCTATGGCATACCCAAATAACCTATAAAGGTCCAAAACTAATACAAACTAACCCAGTTAATCCCAGTTAACTACTATAGACCGTTGCTATATTTGATGCTTCAGTCTCACACTTCTAGGACCTAACAATCTCCCCCTAGACTGATGCATCAAATTGTCTTGATAGCATAAATTCAACAACGTCTTCAACAGAGACTATGGTTGTCACTATGCTGTAAGTGTTATGGAAGTCAGTCTCATACTTCTTGGACCTCATACTTCAACAAACTCTCAGCACTGGGTATCTTTCTTCAACTCTTGTGGTTAGTTTCATATCAGGATCTTGGTCAGCTTTGCTTGAAACATCTTTGTCAAAAAGAATGCGAGAGGAGGAATCTCAGCAGCTCTTTTCTTCTTCAAATCTTCTCTTTCAAGCAAGCAGGTTCTCAGGTATTTTTCTATTTTTAATATGTTTTTCATAATAATTTTTAATAAAACAAAGAAAACACTCTATTTTTGGAATTTTTATTTTTTTTAATTTCAAATATTTTTGTATTTTTCTGTTTTTAATATGTTTTTCGTATTTTTCTGATTTTCTCTCCCTCAAAACAATACATATATACTTATATCGCTCTCTTCCCCCCTAAATTTGTGCATCATACTTTATGCACAAATTTACCTTATAAAGAGAACACATGTACAAAGTTTTAAACGAAAGAAAAGTAAAATATTTTTGTTGTTTTTTCTTAACCGTTCCGTCATTAGATTAAAAACTAATCAATCTCAAAATTAAAGCATGAAATTTAAATTGTACCTTTTCGCTGATCTTTTCTTACCTCATTTCCTTCAAAGGAAACATTGCACTCGTAAAAAAATTTAACCTTTTGCAACAGTGAGATGTTTTCCGATATGTCCCTAGAACAATCGCTATCAACATTCCAGAGATTGTCAACAGCTCCTCCTTGGTTGTTCCTGAAAAATAAGGAGATTAGTAAGACAGTGGGACCCAGGCTATTGTGGTCCTGGGTTTCCCTGAAGCATTAAAATAAGACACTTCATTTAGACACAAATCCCCTTTTATTTCAAGGATCGGTGATGTTGCCACCGCCTTGGATTTGGGTTTCCAAATCTGCTTCGTTTTAGCAAACGTGGTCGTTGCCTTTGTTTGAGCAACTTTGGCTGTTTCAGGTTTAGTCGTTTTAAAAAAAGATTTTTGTTTCTGAACAGCCTTGCGTTTGGTTTTGGCAACATTCCAATCCCCATCTGATGGTTTAACCTTGGGCTTCACAGTCTTTATTGCCTTAGGTGATGATACCTTCATCGGCTTCGAATGATTTTTACCCTTAGGTGTAACCTTCAGATTTTGAACATGATACAGAACATGGGGACTATGTGTGCAGTTTCGAGCGTTGTGACCAGGAATGCCGCAATTGAAGCACGTTTGTCTCTTCACATGTAAAGCATTCTGATCAGCTTGATTTGCTCGTGCAGGCCTTGAAGGATGAACTAATCCCTTCTGTGCTTGATATCCTTGCACATTTTTTGCAGACGAAGATGAATATGGATGTCTGTACTTGTCGTTTGCAAGGGCTTTTTTCTGTTGTGGATATTTCTTTGGATTCTTCTTCTTTTGTTTAGACTGCAAGTCTTGTTCAGACATCTCCCCAACTTTTCCAAAAGCTTTGCTAGCACGGTCAAAAGCATTTTTTTCACATTTACCATTGAAGATCGGCTTAACAAAAGCACACTAGCCTTTTGAGGGCTATTGCTGCCTACTAATGATTTTGGAGAGCTTGATTGTCCTTGACGTTTGGACTTCTGCTTTCTTCGTCTCTGATTTGCTCGTTTCTGCTCTTTTAGCTTGCTCTAAACCTTTTCATCAGAAGCAGAAGGTTCAGCTTGTTTAGTTTGCGCACTCGGAGCCTTGTTCACGTCAGCTCTCTCTGCATAAGCTTTGATAAAGTCAGAGAGTCCTGGTTTAGCAGATGAATGACTAGACACTCCAGCTGAATCATTAGAAGAGTCAACAACACCAGATGGTTCTCGTGTGTCTGGCGTATAATCACTAGGTTTGCCGTACACCATATGTTGTGCTTTCTCAATATCTTCATCGATTTTAGGCATTGTTGTGTAGTTGTGATTATATGGTGGGGCAACCTGATTGAATCCCAAACTCTTCCCTTTGTTCCCCTTATATGCCAGCTGTACATTGCACGCGTCTTAAACAAGCTTGCTGGATGTATCAAACTTCTTTATATTAACTTTGTTTTGTTGATATTTTCCAGTAAGAAGTCCCAGCTCAACTCTTACCAAGTCGCATTCCATGGTTTTTGAATCTAATCTGGTTTTGTAATCATGGACCCAACATTTCTGTTGATTTACGTCCAGGTGGAGTTGAGCAATATCTTTCTTTTGTGCTTCAACCTTTTCTATGAGTAACTTGTTACTTTCTCGAAGGCTGATGCACTGAGCCATTGCATTGTTGTATTCATTGGCCATTTTGGAATTAAGAGCCCTGAGTTGAGCAACCATATTCCTACAAGGTTCAGTGCACAAAAGATAGTTGACTGTGTCAATGGGCGAGCTTGATTTGTCAGTGTGAGTATGGGGTGCTGGGCTGCTGATTGCTGCTTGCTGGGCTTGAGGTGTCTGCTCAGATACTTCTTCAGGATTAGACTCAGTTGATTTTGTATATAGATATGTGAGATCTTGGTTTGATTGTAAACGATCCCACAACCAAGAAACAAAGGAGTCCGTGTCATCACCCAAAAACCTATTCATATCATTTCTTACTTCCTGTTTTCGCCTTCCACAATCAAGCAAACGCATTACATAGTCAGCAACCAGATCAACATTGTAGTTTCCAATAAACTCATTTAGCTTTTCCTTTACTTGATCCTGCAAGTTCGGGTTTTGATTTTGGGTCTGGGGTGAGGTGCTGTTAATGGATGCTTTGAGTAGTGGGCTAAAGACAATGTTTAGATTTGCATTCGGTATGGAATTGTAGACTGGGCTGAAGACTATGTTTGAGTTCTGAGCTTGGGATGTAAACATTTTCGGAAATCGAAACCGTACCGGTAAACACGATAAAAACTGTTCGAAACCTGTTTTTACCAAAATGTACTGTTAGACTGGTCTCGATGATACGATTCCAATGATATATAATGCCCGATGGTGATTTTAGGAATTTTCATGCCTTTTTTTGGTCCTAAAAATCACACGAGTCTAACCATGCAACCGGTTTGTTAAGATTGTCTGTGGATCAAATTCTGTGTACGAAAAGGTTTAACTCCAGTTACGTTAGCTGCTTAACTTTCCACCTTTGTGGGTGCAACTCGGAACAATACCAAATTCGGAACAGTAACTTGGATTAACAATCCGAGATGGAATCTCAAACAGTGATCCGAGATGCTAATCCAAGATGGTGATTCGGAACAGTGTCCGAGATGGTATCTGAGATGCACTGTTTAAGTCCAGAATGATAATCTGGAACAGTAATCCGGAATACTATCAGATACACAGCAACAGTAACTCGGATGAATTCGAAATGGAGAAACAGATCCGGAATAAGGGCCTGATCCGGAATGGAAGCATAATCCGGAATCAATCCGAGATGGATGATCTTCTTCGTGTTCTTCTGATCTTCAACGAATTCGGATCCGAAATGCAACTATTACAATCCGAAATGCTTGAAGATTATCCGAATCTATCAGAAATTCAAGATTTTAATCCGAAATACAAAAGAATACTCCAAATTCAATCCGAAATGCAGCAGAATGATCCGAAATCTATCTGAAATGTAACCAGAAAATCCGAAATCCTTGAATGTTGATCCGAAATGTTTGAATCTTCTTCATGTTCTTCGTGTTTTTTAGCAGAAACCAAACTAAATCAGTGTGATATCAAATAGAGCCTGCAAATAGGTTCAACAGGCTCTGATACCACTTGTAAGCCCTGCTAATCCGGATCTGTCGACGATATCACACGATCACCAAGGATGGGCGGAATCCAAACTTGGTGATCTTCAAGAAAACCGAAAAGATGAAGAACAACACGAATCAACTCTAACACCTTGCACACGATTCTATTACTTGAACAAGCAAATCTGTCTGGTACAAGATGGAGGCTCTCTCTAGAGAAATCCCAAAAGTCTTAACCCTAGAAATGAATAAGCTTAGCTTTATACCTAGGGTAAGGCATGCCCCTCATGGGCTTGCCTATGGGCTTGCCTGGCCCACATGGCCTATGGCATACCCAAATAACCTATAAAGGTCCAAAACTAATACAAACTAACCCAGTTCATCCCAGTTAACTACCATAGACCGTTGCGTATATTTGATGCTTCAGTCTCACACTTCTAGGACCTAACATTTATTAAGTCTACCCCATATAGACTAAGCCCCAATAATGTCCTTGCATTATTTATTTGAAGTAAGTTTTGTGTAGTGGATCTTGCGTTTGTGTATGCGTTGAAAACCTTTTGTTTTTGTAAAACTGTTTTCATGAGAGGATCCTAGTGATTGTAGAATAGACTCAAAAAAGAATCCTGGTTCACCACAATCGAAGCTCTGATACCAATCTATCACACCAGCTCGAAGGCGGAAGCGCACGGTGTGGAGTATATGAATAAAAAGCACGATGTTCATCCATTCAACCAAGTTAAAAGATACAAGCCATATGTTGTTTGAAGTTAAAAGACAACACAAGCTATAAAGTTTACAGAAGTGACTTTATCAAAAAACATTTTTAAACACCAAGGCTTTGCATCATATATCTCACTCAAAGATGAGATATGTGGATCAAACCCTACAACACGGATGACAGTGCATTCTTGACAACCATTTTCTTCGTGATAACCATTGCGCCAAGATCCACTAAATTTCCTGAAATACATGTAAGTTTAAAACATCAACAAAGTTGGTAAATTCATGTGTATTGAGTTTGTATCAAATGAATCTTAAAAACATTTGAAAGTTCGTTATGTAAAAAATGTGGTATGTAAAGCATCAATGAAGTTTTTGATCATTAATGTTTTGCAAGGACACTAATATGTGTGACGACATAGGAGGCACTCAACCCTTGACGTTTAGCACTGATTCACAATCGGCTGGGATTACAAAAGCACTACATGCAGCCACACAAGGACCAATGAGTAGGGCTCGCCCGTACTCGCTAGATCTACCCCTCTTGTTCCTTGGTCTATAAAAGATTAATGGCGCTCAAGTTTCACCCTATTCGCAAATGATCTATAGGGTACGGGTGAGCCCCACTCCTGGTTCCTTGTGTGGCCACATGTAGTGCTTTTGTTGTCCCAGCCGATTATGAATCGGTACTAAATCGTCAAGGGTTGAGTGCTTCCTATGTCATCACACATATTAATGTCCTTGCAAAATATTAATGATCAACAAGTTCATTGACGCTTTACATACACATTTCTTTACATAACGAACTTTCAAAGGTTTTTAAGATTCATTTGATACGAACTCAAAACACATGAATTCACCAACTTTGTTAACGTTTTTAAACTTACATGTATTTCAGGAAATTAAGTGGATCTTGGCACAATGGTTTTCATGAAGAAAATGGTTGTATAGAATGTGATGTCATCCGTGTTGAAGGGTTTGATCCATATATCTCATCCTCGAGTGAGATATAGGATGCAAAGCCTTGGTGTTTAAAAACTTTATTTTGAACAAGTCTCTTTTGTAAACTTTATAACTTGTTTTGTCTTTTAACTTTGAACAATTTATGGCTTGTATCTTCTATCTTGGTTGAATGGACGTAAATCGTGTATTTATTCATATAGTTTGTTTACTTATATCGTATGCAATGAAAACCGATCAAGTTCACACTGTGCGCTTCCGTCTACGAGCTTGTGTGACAACCTCGTCAACAACACTGAGCGAGCCATCGTTAAGTACATCAAAGGTCTCCCATCGGTCATTCGAGACTCCGTTATCGCGGCCGAACCCCAAACCTTAGAGCGAGCTATCCGCTTAGTCGCTACCCTCTTTGACCACCGCGTGAACAACGAAACTTTGACCCTCAAAGGCATCACTAAGACCGTCAGTCACACCATTATCATATGTTTTAGTCTTGAAACTTGCAAATTGTCGTATTTTCTTTCCAAACAATGTATTGTACTATTCAAATATATAGAAATGAAATTTTGAATTCTAATTATTGTCGCAATCTAGTGTTATGATGATTTTGAACAATCTATTACGTCTCGCCTTGATGATTTCGCCATCGGTTAGGGTGTGACATTAACCCTCATCAATAACCAACTATGTTAACCAGGTTAATAATCCTAGTTATATACTTCATGCCAATTATTAAACAAACATGGTAATTTGATTTACTAGGTTAGAGTATACATCAGTAGAAGATTCCATTCCATATTGAAAGAGTATACATCATTTGGCAAGCTCCAGCTTGCATCCCTCTCAAATGAGATTTCCCAAAACTTAACTTCCTATGTGCATGAGCTCCTATATATAGACAAACCTCATGAGCATGAGCTCATGAGCGCAACCTCATACATACTCATGACTCATGGGTGTGTATGGGTGTTCTCTTTACAAATCTAACAAACATACCAATACAATATTCAACAACGCTCTATCTATCCTATTCGCACAGTGGCGGACACTCATAATATGCACCAACAGATTCCCTCTTGGATGTCACTGTCGAATCTTGATCTTCAAATATTAGAGCCGTGTTTTGATATTTTACAACTTCAATCAAGTGCTGTGAATATCTTCAATTAATTCCCCATTGATTGATGATTCGGGTTTGCATTATATCCAATATACTTCCACAGAAATGATTCCCCCTGGAATAACACTTCAGTTCTTTGTTCGTACAGTTCCTGACCTCCTCTGATTTGCTAAACTGCAATCTTCACGAATAATTTTTGATACACTTTTGTGTCTGTCACTTGTTCTTAGTTACGTCTGTGATTGTACGGTATTTGTTTATTGTGTCTGTATAGTTTGGTCGTGTCGACCAAATCAATATATCCTCCTATCTTGATTTAGTACGACGTTTAGTTTGTCCGTGTTTTAAAATAGTTGCATGTGTGCATACTATTAAGTCCTTTGTACGTAATGTCTGTTGGCACGTTCTCCGAAGAACGTTTGTTAGTACAAGTGAAAGGTGCTTCGTACGAGCAACATGTTGCTCGTATGAGCCACTTGTCGTTCGTATGAGTGATTCACTAGTCGTACGAGTGGGACATTTCATCCAAGCACATTGCTTGTTCGAATAAGCCAGTCTTGTTCGTACAAGCAATGGGTTGTTCATACGAGCAACCTTTGGAGAATGTTCTTCGTGACTTATAGTAGTTCGTACGACCAGCAACATTCTTCGTACTGTTGCTAGGTGTGGACACTATATAAACAGACATGCACTTCTCAGTAGATGGTTGATACGAGTTGACAAGCTGTGAGACATTTAGAGCACAAGTGAGAGAGCACAGAGAGTATATCCCGAGTCTGTATGAACATTGTTTGTATATATTTGTACTAGTTTTCTTCTATTAATCAAGATAATGAATCTTTGGTTATCTTGTGTTTCTTACTTTGCTTTGGTTTGCATACTTACGTGTATTCCACACTAGTATGTGTGTTATATTAACAAGGAAGTAGATTATCTTGATCCTCCAAGTGGACCTACAAGTGGTATCAGAGCTTTGGCTCTCTTCCTTGTTTAATACCAAGCTTAGTGTTGTGTTGTCTGAGCTAGTTGTGAGGGTTTCTGGAAGTGTTCTTGAACTCATAACAAGAAACTTAAGTTAAAAGAATCTAGTTTAAAACTTAGGTAAAACTTGTTGTATCCAGAAAATTTTCATAAAAACCTTGTTAGAATACATGTACACATGTTAGAATCTGTTTTTTCTTAAATCTTTCTATCGAAGTTCAGTTGGACATACTTTCAGGTGAAACATATGCCGGAAAACTCACTGGAATATTCTTTTAGGGTTGACCAAATCTCTGGACTTGACTATTTTGACTGAAAAGCTGATATTGGAATGTTTGTCTTTTTAACCCAAATTGTGTAGACAACTGACCACTTTCGAACAAACTCAGAAACAAGTCTCTGTTAGAAAAGGAAAGTTTCACCAACAAACCTTGCAAAAAGATTCATTCCTGTGGAAAACCAAACATCAGCGAATAACCTATCCGCATGAAGAACAAGACTGTTCGTGCGAAAGACCAAGTCACTCGCACGAAGAACCTTGTTCACATGAAGCATAGGTTGCTCGCATGAAAGATTCCTGTTCGTACGAACAACCTGGTTCATAAGAAGAATTGTGACTCGTACGATTCATTGATTCATACAAAGAACCAAGCTTCTTTGGTCTGTTTTTCGTGTTCCAGTTTTTTCAAAAACTTTGTGGCTTTTAAAAATTATGAACTTTAAAAGTAGACTGTTATTTTAAAAATTAATCTTTAAATTTTTTAAAGTTTACCTTCTTAAACAAGAAAACAAAATGGGTACGAATCCTTGGGATTGGGGAAGTAGTTCAAGTTCAAACCAAGACTCATCACAATGCTCTGCTACCTCATGGGTTAAATCACTAATGCCTCAACACACAGCCATGATTACCTCTAATCAATGGGCGTGTGTGGCAAATCAAAATCAGAGCATGCAGACTCTTCTTATAAGCGAGATTGAAACAGGTAGTAATAACCGTCCACCAAAATTGAACCATATGAACGATTATCCTTCATGGAAAAGGCGTTTCCATACATATGTTCTAGGTTAAAATACAGAATTATGGACATGTTTTATACACCATACAAGGAATCTCTCAAAGAAGCAGGATCAAATCCAACCTCGTTAGCCAACTTAGATGAAAATGATAAAAAGGCCTATGATTTAGAGAAGAAGGCGTTTTCTATCCTTACACAAGCACTTCATAAGGATATTTACCATCAGTTTGTGTACTGTACCGCTACCAAATATTTGTGTGGGATACTTTGGAAGCAAGAGGGGAAGGAAATGCTACAACAAGAAAGATAAGACATGGTCTGCTGAAGAAAGAGTTTGAAGGTTTCATGTTCATGGAGAATGAAACACTAAGCGATATGACAACCCGTTTCTACCATCTGCTTAGTGAAATGTATTCATACAAAGAGTCAGCATCTCCACATCGTGATGCGTTTTGCTGACGCCTTACCGCCAAAATGGAGTCAATTTATTGACTTACTAAAGCATACAGGTGTTTTGGATGTAATTAGTATTTATGAATTTGTTCAGAAGCTGGAGAACAAAAATGAAGAAGAAATCCAGAAAGTAAAAAGAGTTTCTATTCCAAAAAACCCTGAAATGTACTTGGGAGGTATTAACACAGGTGTTAGTACAACTCAGCAACCGAAACTTCAACCCGCGTTTATGTCAAATATTAATCCCTTTCTACCACCACCAGTTCAAACATATCAGTCTGCAGGCTCAAGTACTCAAACCTATGGTCAAGTATTCGATCCAAAAGCCTTTCTACCACAGCCACAAGTTGGTACACCTCAAGTTCCACAACAAGCTTTCTATGGTAACAACTTTCAACCTGCAAATCTTAATCCTGTGAGACTTGATACCTCACATCTGTCCAAGGTCAGTGTAGAAGTTGTTCGGGAACACATGGAACTTCTAAACACCATGGTTAGTGCTTACTGTGGACTAGTCGCTGGTCAAATTGGAAACATCAATTTGACTAATGAAGACTATCAACAAATAGACAGAGATGAGATGGAGTTGATGGATATTAAATGGGCATTTTCTAGTACGGTAAGAAAAGCAAAGGACTACATGAGAAGAACTGGAAGAACAAGTTTCGAAAGCAAGAAAGATACGAAGTATGGTTTTGATAAAGATGTTGTTACTTGCTTCAACTGTGGAGAAAAAAGTTCATTTCAAGTGTGAGTGTACTCGACCTAGTAAACAAGGAAATCACAACCCTTTCCGAAATCAATCACGACCATCCAACACAACTCAAGTTAACACTGAACAAAGTATAGTAGCTGTTAACAACCCAAACAACTCCAATCAGTCTGGACCTTCAAACAAAACAAACAGAGCATTAGTCGTTCAAGCAGATGAAGGATGCGATTGGTCAGTTTAGTTGGGAAACGAGAATTAAGGAGGAACTGCATGTTATGCCAAGATAATCAATCAGATCAAACATGTTCAGTATTGACACTTCTGATGATGATGATGATAGTTCTGTTGATGTCAGAATCTGTGTGTAGCTGAAGCTATCCAAAGACCAAAAGATCGCAAGATGTTTTAAGACAAAGTTACACTATGAAGCTATTGTCAAGGGGGAGTCTGTTGGTGCATATTGGTGACAACAGCTTAATAGTTTAATAGTTAGTCTTTGGATATTTTGTATTGGGCTTAGCATTTGTGTTTAGCTTGATTAGAGTTGTAATGGGCTTGGAGAATGGCCTAGCCCAGTAGAAAGCCTAGTATGCAGACATGTAGTATATATACATGTTGTGCATTAGGGTTTTAGGTTAGACACAGAGACAAAGACAAGTTGAGAAAAGTTGGTTGGAAGAAATCTACAGAGAGTGGCTAAGAGATTTCTAGAGAGTCTTGAATTGATTGTAAACACATAGTGTTGGATAATCAATAGAAGACTGTTTAAAGGAATTGTGTTCGTGTTCTTGTTCGTGTTTTCTGTGAAATCTGATCTAGGGGATTCTGCACTCTAGATTAGATAGACGATTCTGTCAAGATCCAAAAGGACTAGGGGACCTACAACTGGTATCTGAGCTTTCGGCTCTTGATTATTGCTCGGTTCAGAATCATGACAACAGAAAAAAATTGGGTTTTTGGGCGTTTTGGAGGCTGTTTTGGAGTTTCTGATGGCAAAATTAGGGTTTCTGATACTGTTCCAGATTAACAGCTTGCAATTCGGATTGAAGACTTGCATTCCGGATCAAAAAGCATAGTAATTCGGATTAAAGACTTGAATTTCGGATCAGAATCTGCATTTCGGATCATCAGACTTGCAATTCGGATCTGGAAAAGTGCAATTCGGATTGTATTTCGGATCAGAATCCATTTCAGATTCCATTTTGGATTGGATTTCGGATTGAATTTCAGATCAGTAGCTATTCCGGATTCCATCTCAGATTGGGAACTATTCCGGATTCCATCTCGGATCAGAATAGTCTATTCCGGATTTCCATTTCGGATCAGAATAGTGCATTCCGGATTTCATCTCGGATCACTATTCCGGATTACCATTTCGGATTAGCAATTCGGATTACTGTTCCGGATTGTCAATTCGGATTGTAAATCCGAGTTACTGTTTCGGATTTGGTACTGTTCCGAGTTAGGATTAAGAAAGTGGAAAGTTAACCAGCTGACATAACTGGAGTTAAACGTTTTCAGACATAGAATTTGATCCATAAACATTCTTGACAAACTGGTTGCACGGTTTGGCTCGTGTGATTTCTAGGACAAAAAAAGGCACGGAAAATCCTAAAATCATTATCGGACATTATATATCATTGGATTCGTATCGTCGGGACGAGTCTAACGGTACAATTTGGTAATCACACTTTTCGGACAAATTTCTGAACGTTTTAACGGTTTGGTAACGATAAGCTGCGGGTTAGATTTGGATTTTGACACAGGTATACCAAAATCCATTTAGACTGTTAGCTGCGTGTTAAAGATGGGCAAATTGAACAATCCAAGTGAGGGTGGTAAAAGCTGGGCAAAGCTAATAAATGCTGAACAGTATGTGGACTGGAAGAAGTTTGACGCTTCGGTTCTAAGTGAAGATACTAAGATGTGGAATTGTATGATCGATGGGTACATTACTCCCACACGTCGAGTTAACGGGAGAATTATGGTATCTCATATGAGAAGATGGAAGATTCTGAGAAACGTATATATGATGCTGAGAAGAAGGCTTTAGCAGCGATAAAGATGTCCTTGCCATTTGATATGAAAAACATTTGTAATAGGTATGGGTCGTCTAGAGAGCTGTGGGAAGCATTAGAAAAATGTTGTCAGAGTGCTTCAAGACAAAGTACATGTGTGGCTGAGACTGCAGCTGTGAAGATTGGTGAAGAAGCTGCTAAGATAGAAGAGAAGAAAGAAGCTGAGAAAGAGAGAGTGGAAGTCAAGGATGCAAAAGCTACAGTGTGCATGGATGATACAGATGAGCTTACAGCAAAGGTACAGGTCCAATTTCAATATGTAAGTCATACTTGTCATAATTGCACTAAACTACAGTTTAAAGTTGACAACTTATCGGAGAAAAACCAAATTCTGTTAGTTGAATTAGAAAAACTGAAAGAGTCAAATGTTCTTTTGAGTAAAAGGGAGTCAAATTTTTTAAATATACTCAATTCAAATGAACAAGAAATCATCAGTTTGACCAGCAAAGTCAATGAACTTTTACAGATCACTGATTTGGCTCGTGAAACTGTGAAGGATAAGACTAACAAGCTTTCTGAAAAGTGCACAGAATTGGTTGGTGCGCAGGCCAAAATTGTTGAACTTAATAGAAAGTTAGACAAATTTGGAGAATCCTCGGTAGTCAGGACTCAAATTTAGAAAAGTTTGAAAAGAAGTAGTGATAAAACAGGAGTGGGGTTTAGTAAAGCTCCGTCTTCTGAGGATGAGGATTACTCCTTTTTACCAAATGAAGAAGAGCTAACAGATTTTGTGCCTACTACACCAGCTGTAATGGATCTGATAACTGTTGACATACCTGATAGTCCAGGTTCTTTGAAAGAAGCAGTTAGGTCAAACAGTACACCTCATAAAGTGGATGAGGATACTGAAGACGAAACAGTCAAAACATTTAAAAAGGGATCTAACAGAAAGAAATTTTTTGAGAAAAGATCTTGTTTTAAATGTCATAACAAAGGGCATGTGGCTAGTTGTTGTCCTTTTAAAAAGGGTAAGAAAGCAGAGGCTGAAGTTGAGGTTAAGGATGGAAATCAGGTTGGTTCAAGTAAACATGTTAAATCAAGTTTTTAGACAAGTAAACCTAGATTTCAACCTAAACCTTCAATATCAAGAAGATTTGCTGGTTCAAGAAACTCTTATCCTAAATCAAGTCATGTTAATGGACAATCAAATTGTTTTACAAAGAAAAATTTTGGATATCAAAATCGATACTAGACTGCTGGTAATCGAAATGTTTCAAAGAAGAAATGAATATAGGGGTTTAGTAACTCGAATGTTCAAAATAATCCAAAATTTTTTCAAAGTTCAGATTATGATAATGGGAGAAGAAGGTTTCGAGATAATAATTTTCAAAGGTTGGAAAATCCGAGAGTTTATTGGAATTCTTGTGATCAAAGGTCTCGTGGAAATTATAAATCTTGTTCAACAACTTGGAAGGCATCCAAGACACCGGTAGGGTGTGATGGATATTGGATTGATGTTCCAGTAGTTGATAAATCTGGATGACCCAAGACTTTTAAGGCTTGGGTCCCCAGTCTAACTAAGTTGTGAGTGTGTGCAGGATGACCAAGAAGGACTGTTGATGTGTTCAACAATGGTTATTCCTGTAAATCATCTGAGGTGAATAGTAGGTTACCCATGGTAACCAATTATTTACTTCTTTGGTAGAATATGTTTACTAACTGTGAAAAACCTTTTGTCAGGTTGAAGTGGGAGTCTGTTTGTGTTTAAATTTCTGCTTTTAAAACCTTACTCCATAAAAACAAAAAATTAGGGGGAGAAATTTCCCTAAGCCAAAAAGAGTTTTAGTTAGTGCATGAGTTTAGGTGGAGTAAGTTGAATAGTTTAAAGTTTTTCAAAAATCTAAAATGAGTTTCACTGTGTGAAAAAAGAAGAAATGATAGTACATCAGTAAGTTAGACTGTCACACTGAAATTAAAAGTAAATTGCTTAAGTGTGATAGCAGCTTCATCATTTGATGTACCAGTAGGCAAAAGACATGAAATAATCAACTTACCTTTGTTATACAAATATACTAAACTGTGTATGAGTGGGTAACATATCAGTGGCATATGGTTTTATAACCTTAAATCTTGCGTTGACAGATTGCCAAAATCTGAGGTTTTAGGTCTTTATATCGTTATTTCACCCGGGGTATCAAGGTTGTCCTTCTGCTGCATCCAGATATATGCTGACCTAGGCACAACCAAGATATCTTAAAACAGCTAAAATACCAAATCCCAAAAATTGAAGAAACTCTCCTAGAGAGTCATTCAAATATGCAAATTGCATTAATCGTACCAAATTTGGTATTTGTCCTAACCCTCGTTGGATATTGGTCTCTTTGCTATACGGAAGTACTGACCTAATCACCAATTATCTAATGTTGTAAATAAAAAAAGGATGAATTTCGGTATACTCACCTACTACGATGAATTTTTGTGCATACCTTGATTGCGGGGGTATGTCCTGAAGTGGGACACACTAGTATATCAGTATAAATTAACTAAACAGATCACGAGATAATGGTACTTGAAATGTTCATGTATTTTGTTTAAGTGGATAATCAATACTGGTAATCGTCTTGAACTGCTATTCATGAATATTGCATATAAAATAATCAGATAGTGTGAAATCAGTTTGATGTTGCTGATATGATCTTCTTAACGGTGATTCTCACAAAACAGAGTGTTTATTTTTTCTTGTTAGTTATTTGCTTTCAGAAAATACAAAAATACAAAAAGATTTGTTTTTAAAGTCTTCCAGTTTGAACTGATAAGTTGTTTGTTTTTGCATGATAAGATAAAATAGTGGTTTATCTTTAATGTGGAAAAGAGCTAATGGATTTTCGAGTTACTTGCTTGTGTTTCTAAACAGATTGATGCAGTTATCAAAATGAAGTGCAGAATACAAGTTAAGTACATTTAAAGAATGGAGTGCAGAATGTGTGAAGATGCATGGTAGGATCCTTCTACTACATTGCAAAGGGAGATATAGTTGAATTTGGAGATATGAGCTTAACAAGAGAATGCTAGTTCATTAATCTACAAAGAATGAAGATTTGGTGATTGGATGCATCAGCAAAGGGGGGGTCTGTTGATGTCAGAATCTGTGTGTAGTTGAAGCTATCCAAAGACCAAAAGATTGCAAGATGTTTGAAGACAAAGTTACACTATGAAGCTATTGTCAAGGGGGAGTCTGTTGGTGCATATTTGTGACAACAGCTTAATCGTTTAATAGTTAGTCTTGGATATTTTGTATTGGGCTTAGCATTTGTGTTTAGCTTGTTTAGAGTTGTAATAGGCTTGGAGAATGGCCTAGCCTAGTAGAAAGCCTAGTATGCAGAGATGTAGTATATATACATGTTGTGCATTAGGGTTTTAGGTTAGACACAGAGACAAAGACAAGTCGAGAAAAGTTGGTTAGAAGAAATCTACAGAGAGTGGCTGAGAGATTTCTAGAGAGTCTTGAATTGATTGTAAACACATAGTGTTGGATAATCAATAGAAGACTGTTTAAAGGAATTGTGTTCGTGTTCTTGTTCGTGCTTTCTGTGAAATCTGATCTAGGGGATTCCGCACTCTAGATAGATAGACGATTCTGTCAAGATCCAAAAGGATTAGGGGACCTACAACCATATATACGACCGAAACTTGTCCAAGGCATACACCACTGCTAATAATTCTTTTTCAGTTGTGGTGTAATTTAGTTGCGCCTCAGACAGTGTTTTGCTCGCATAATAGATTGCCACTGGTTTCTTATCAATTCTTTGACCCAAGACCGCTCCAATAGTTGTATCACTAGCATTACACATAATCTCGAACGGCTTTGACCAATCCGGCGGTTGCAAAATAGGGGCTTTCACCAGTTGTTCCTTCAAAACAGTAAAAGCTTGCAAACATTCGTTAGTAAAGTCAAAGGGCACATCTTTCAATAAAAAATTACATAAAGGTTTTGTAATAACACTAAAACCCTTAATAAATCTCCGATAAAACCCAGCATGCCCCAAAAACGACCTTACCCCTTTTACCTTTTTAGGTGGAGGCAACGATGATATTACACGAATTTTTGCCTTATCCATATCCATCCCTTTTTCAGAAACAACATGGCCCAACACAATACCCTTTTGAACCATGAAATGACTTTTCTCCCAACTAAGCACTAAGTTTTGCTCGACACATCTTTTTAGAACTTTTTTCAACTCGTCGAAACAAGACACAAAACTTGTGCCAAAAAATGGAAAAATCATCCATGAACACCTCAAGTGACTCCCCAGCCATGTCCAAGAAAATACTCATCATACATCGTTGGAAAGTAGCTGGGGCATTGCACAAGCCAAATGGCATTCGCCTAAAAGCAGAAGTGCCATATGGACATGTGAAAGTGGTCTTATGTTGGTCATCAGGGTGAATAGCAATATGATTATAACCCGAGTACCCATCCAAAAAACAGTAGTATTTTTGACCCGATAGTTTTTCAATAATTTGGTCAATGAAGGGTAATGGGAAATGGTCCTTAGAGGTTGCGACATTTAATTTTCGATAATCAAGACAAACACGCCACCCAGTGACCGGTCGGGTGGCGATTTGTTCACCATTTTCATCCTTTATTACTTGAATACCAGCCTTTTTAGGCACCACTTGGGTAGGACTTACCCAAGCACTATCAGAAATAGGATAGATGATACCTGCATCTAACCATTTGATTACCTCCTTCTTTACTACTTCTCACAAGTTCGGGTTTAACCTTCTTTGAGCTTCCCTAGTCGGCTTTGTATCATCGCTACAATAATCTTATGCATAACAATGGATGGACTAATTCCTTTCAAATCAGCTATTGTCCATCCAATAGCTGCCCTATTCGCTTTAAGCTCTTGAGCCACCTCCAAGTTAGAGGAAATAATGACCGGTAAAGTGTCATTATCCCCTAAAAATGCATATTTCAAGTGGCTCGGCAATTCTTTCAGCTCTAACTTTGGAGGCTCCTCCAATAATGGCTTCGTGCCCGAACTAATTTCCGTCGGCAAGCTCTCAAACTGATGAGTTCATGGCGGTTGACCTTCTTTCACCGCCATTGCATCTTGCTTTTCTTCTTCCACCCTCAATGCACAAGCATGTACCTGTTCAGAAACATCACAAACACAAACATCTACACACTCGTTCCCATACTCATGCGGGTCACATCCATTGATCAGATCTGCCATAAAACACTCATCAACACCAACAGAGTTAGAAGTGTTAGTAAAAACATTTAATCTCATTTTTCTATTACCGAATGTCATGTCAACCGTACCAAGTCGACAATCAATCACGGCATGAGCGGTGCTTAAAAATGGCCGACCCAAAATAACGTTTTGTTGTTGTTTTGGGTCTGCAGATGAGTAGTCTAGGACCAAAAAGTCTATCGGGTAGTAAAATTATGACATCTTGAACCATCCCTCATGGTAACTTGTGAGACAAATCGGCTAGAACCACCGTTGTCTCAACCCGAGCTAATGGACCAAAGTTATATTGATCCTATAAACCCCCCGGTAATATACTTACTCCGGCTCCAATATCGAATAACGCCTTTGACATTGGAAAATTTCCAACTTTGAATATTTATGAGTGGCGTTCCCGGATCTTGGAGCTTGGGAGGAAGAACCCCTTTTAGTACTTGTCCGGTCAAATCTACCCGCTTAGGCAATTTTTTCTTTTGTTGTCTCTTTTGTGTGCATAATTCTTTTAAAAAATTTGCATAAGCGGGTACTTGCTTAATTGCATCGAGTAACGGAAGATTTACCTTAAATTTTTTAAAAACGTCCACCAATTCCTCTTTTTGAGGACCCCTTGTTGAAATGAAGTTTTTCTTACCCGGGTCAACTAAAGCAAATGGAAACAGGACTTGACTTGGTTCCCCTTCCTCATTCATATCATTTAAAACTTCACCCAACCCTGATTTTTGAGTTACTTTTTCAACAATGGGTCCTTAGACACAATTGGTGATAAGACTTCCTCCTCATCAATTTAATTTCCCGTAATATCTTCAACCAACCCATCAACCAATCCCGGTGACAAATTTGTCTTAAATTCTTTACCGCTTCTTAACAACTTATATGGTTAATAGGAATATTTTGTGAAGAACTATGAGAAGGATTTACCTTAGTGTCGCTTGGAAGTTGGCCTTTACCTTTCTTCAATTCCGCTACCTCGGTTGCAAGTTGTCCCATTTGAGTGGTTAGCGTTTGGATGCTTTTATCACAAACTCCATCCTTTTGCATTCGAACTTCATCAAGTTGATTTCTCCTTTGCATGTCTTGTTGCATCATTCGGAGCATATCCATAAACTCATTGCCACTTGATGAAGTTTGACCCGTATTACCACTTTGGTCACCCGTTTGTTGAAATTGACCTTGATAGCCTGGACCATTTCCACCCCTAAAATTCCCTTGATTATATTGTTCGCGAGGAACAAAATTCCATTGAGCTCCTTGGAAATTAGGGTTGGCTTGATTCGCCGGGTTCCCGTAGAAGAAATTTAGGCGATTTCGTAACCCGGGGTGGTATGTGTTGGAGTTCATATTGAAATTTCGACCACCCCCTGCAATTGCATTTACCTCTTCAACTTGATTTTCACCCACTCCCACCAAACATACCTCCGCTGCATGACCCAATTCATTATAGTTAGTACAAACATCATAAACCTGATTCGTCGCTTGTACCCCTCCATCATCTACCGCATACACTTGGGGTCTTGTGATAACATGTCTCGCCCTCCTTGAAGATTGTGCTTTCCATTTAGATGTGACCGCCATTTGCTCCAAGAATGCCCAATCATCTTGCTCAAAGTTTGTACCAAAAGTACCATTAGTGATGGACATCAAATCACGAGCATCTTCCGAGCTCAATTCCTTGTGAAAAGCATTCAACAATTCCAACAGTGCAATGCCATGATGGACAATTCTTTAGCATCATATTAAACCTTTCAAACACTTCATGGAACATCTCACCCGGTTTTTGTTGAAAACTTCGTAATATCCGCCTAGCTTCATTTGTCTTTTGAGCCGTGAAAAATTCCTCTAAAAATCTTTGTTGCATATCGACCCATGTATAGATTGATGCGGAAGGTAGAGTATGAAACCACCTCTTTGCCTTATCTTCCAATGAAAACTGAAAAAGTACCAATGTAATATCATCTGACGAAAAACCTTGCCCTCCAATAGTGTTGCAAAGGGAATTATATGTTTCCAAATGGAAGTACGGTTCCTCCATTGCTAGACCCTTGTACTTCGGCAAACTTTGTAATTTGGTCATTCTAACCTCAAATGTCCTTCCATCCGGGTGATGAGGTATCACCACCGGAGAAGGGTTATTAGTGATGACCGGTCTAAAATGGTACTCTTGGTCGACCCGCTTGACCCTGTCTTAGCCCTTGAGGTGCAAATTGTTGTTGATATTGAGGTTGTTACATCGGTCTTGGAAATTGAGGTTGTTGATGTTGTACTTGAACTTGTTGAAAGGCATTGATCTTTGAAACGGTGGCCCTTGAGGACGAATTTGTTGTACCCCCGTGGGTTGCCTTTGTTGATAACCTATTCCCCCTTGAGGTCCCAAATTACCTCCATCTCCCCCATAATAATAACCTTCTTCTTCGTAACCTCCAAATTCTTCTTCATATCCATCATCAAACCCGTCTCCTCCTACACCTGACGATTGCACAAACTGTGAGGAAGGATAATGGAACCCCGGTTGTGTTGGTGGTTGAAATGTTGAGGAGGTATGGACAATGGTTGAACTTGGTAGAGTTTGACTTGGTAATGGTTGTTGGGTGGAGGATGATTGACTGGAAGTTGGGAAAAAGGATGAGAATGGTGGTGGAACCATTGATGCGGCGTTGGATGGGTTAACTTCATGTGTTGAAGTAGGATGGGTGGTAGGAATTGGTGGAGGTGTGGATGGTGATGTTTGGCTTGTGGTAGTAGGTAATTGATCCATGGTATTAAGTGGTGAAATTGGTGTTGTAGGTGTTGTTGGCGAACCACGAATTTTGTTTTCGCGTAGCAATACCTTGTTTCGTCGCAAAGTTCGTTCGATCTCCGGATCAAATGCCAATAGTGATAGCCTGTTAGAGCCTCTAGTATGCATGCACCTGTAAATATCTGCACACTAACACAACCAGCATAAACCTGAAAAAATAACAAACTAAACTCAATCAAAGATAACACACGTTGTGCACTACTCCCCGGCAACAAACACAAAATTTGACGTGATGTCGTAGTCTCACGTAAATTTACTCCAAATACTGCTAATAGCTAGTGGTAAGTGGGTATCGAACACAGGGAGTTGTGGAAATTGTGCTATCTAAGGCTTGCAATAACTTGACTAATTTACCTAGAGTACAAAAAAAATAAATTCATAATTTTTGGTATTGTGGTTTTAGATTTTACCTAATAGCTATTCAAAGATTGGTTGTCTAACAGATTAGAAGCAAGTGATCATCTTAAGTTTCCAGTTTCAAATAATGCTTGTGTTTTAAATTCAACTAGAAAGAGTCACATAGACATGACTCGTGTTTGACTAATTGTTCGTGATAAAAGGGAACTAAGTACTCGGATTACTACAATGCGAGGTTGTTACCCGATGACCAATTAACTAATATCCAACCCTTAAACCTTCCCGTGATATCTCGATTGTCAATGACACCAAGAACGTACGGTTAAGGCAATGATTAAAACATCAATAATAATTTACCAACAAGAATCCAAACACCATAACAACTACAAATATTGTTCAAACAAACCTTCCACTCAAGATGATCACAAGGAGTTTTAGCCACTCATGGTCTTGCAATCCATCATACCTTCAATTGTTTTGTTCATAGGAATTAACAACACAAAAGTAATGTTTTGAAATTGTTCGGCACCCACAAGATCACTCAAAATCGCCTCTAAGTTCTGCCAAAAACGCTCCAATGATTCAGATATCAAAATACCCTTCAAAACCGAGTGTAAATAGGCAGTTACACATTTCTCGCAGCTCACCACCATAAGGTACGGTGCCCACCGTAGCTTACGGTGGGCAAAATTCCCTTACGGTCTTGAAGGCCTGTCTTACAGTGCTTGAAAATACTAGACACCACCGTAAGCTACGGGCATCAGAATTTCCCATTTTGCCCTTTCATCAATTTCTTGAGTCTTTATCTTCAACAAGCCAATTACAAGCTCCCGACAAAGCACGTTAAACTCCCTTGTTTATGCTCTTCGGTGCCTGCAAAGCCATATACACCGTCGATATCAAATCATAACAATTAACCCATTTAAATGTGAAATATTGATCGTTTTAACGCACTTACGGGTTGTCCAATAGACCACCCGTCAGGTACCCTAAGGATGATAAGTTTGATTTGATAGCATTTAGTGATTCTGATCATGGTGGCTGCAAGATCGATGCAAAATCAACATCAGCAGGATGTCAGTTCTTGGGAAATCGCCTAGTCACGTGGCAATGCAAAAAGCAGACTTGTGTAGCTACTTCAACTTATGAGGCTGAGTATATTTCGGCTTCTAGTTGCTGCTCTCAGGTATCATGGATCCAACAGCAAATGCGCGGCTACGGTTTTAAATTTCTAACTACTCCTAAATATGTTGATAACGAACCTGCTTTACAGATCACTCGTAATCCTGTACAGCACTCAAAAACCAAACACATTGAGATTAAGTATCATTTCATACGAGATTGTTATGAAAAGAAACTTATCAATGTTGTTAAAATCCACACCAATGACCAACGTGCTGACCTATTTACAAAAGCTTTTGATAAATCACGTTTTGATTATCTTCTTTTGGTCAATGGCATCAAGGTGAAACCCGAGTAAATCATCCTTGGCTAATCATTTTCGTAAATATTTTCTTAAAATCTAAAACGACAAAAAGATTTTCCATTTTCTCTTAGTTTTATATTTTAGGGGGAGAAAATTTCAAGAAAAATACAAAAACATGAGAAAATACAAAAATACAAAAATATGTCTTCTATTTAGTTAAGTCTTTATTTATTTACTTTCTGCATTTAAGGGGGAGACCATTTTAGGAAAATACAAAAACAATAGAAAACCCAAAAATAAAAAATGAGTTTCTTGGAAATATAAGAGAAGATGATGATACACCGTTGATCTGTCAAAAATAGTCAAACGCATAAAACAAGAATTGATAAGTAGCTTTACTAATGATTTATCGATATGCTCACAATCAGATTAAAATGTGCAGGTTGATATAAACATAACGGACTGAAAGCCAGGTGGGAACCATTCATTGGCATATGGTCTTGGTACCGAAATTTCGTTTGATAGTATGCCGAGGATTTGAGATATGCGGTCTTTATGCTTGATTATCATCTGGGTATCATGGTTGAATCTTTCACCAAAAAATAACGGTGACTCAAGTCTAGAACTTCCATGAAACCATACATACGTGTAAATACTGCATACGATCATCAATAAGTGATAAAGATATCACATTCACCCAAAAATAAGTGATAACATATCACAGCTTTATGCGGGAGCTAAGTTCGTCTCTTTGTCGGTACGATGGTACTAACCTGTTCACGGACTTACTCCCGTGCCCTGCATGCATTTGAAAATCAAGTTCCTCATCAATAAGTGATTTTATCACATAAGGGCTTGTTTTCAATCAAAATAAGTGAGTATCTCACATCATATAGTCAAAACAGATGATAAGCAGTATACTCACCGGAAATACCTGTATAGAAGTGGGAAAATATAACCATGGATTTCATTACCGGGTTACCTCGCACTTCTGGTGGGTATGACAAAATATGGGTAATTATAGACCGACTTACAAAATCAGTTCACTTTATTCCTATCCGTGAAGATTTCAAGAACGAAAAGCTTGCACGTATTTATATCAACGAAATCGTAAGACGAAATGGGGTACCGTTAAGTATTATTTCTGATCGTGATGGTCGTTTCACCTCACGAACATGGCAAGCAGTACAATCCGCTATGGGCACACGATTAGATCTCAGTACCGCCTATCATCCTCAAACTGATAGACAGTCTGAGCGCACCATTCAAACTCTTGAAGATATGCTTAGAGCATGTGTCATAGACTTCAAGGGAAATTGGGACGCCCACCTACCATTAGTAGAATTTTCGTACAACAACAGCTATCATTCGAGCATCGGCATGGCACCTTTTGAAGCCTTATATGGTCGTAAGTGCCGATCTCCTGTATGTTGGCACGAAATTGGGGAAGCACAAATTACTGGTCCAGAATTGATCCAAGAAACCACAGACAAGATCCATCAAATTCGAAACAATCTTCTAGCGGCTCAAAGTCGTCAAAAGAGTTATGCAGATAAACGACGGAAGCCCTTAGAGTTTAACATTGGTGATCATGTGCTTTTAAAAGTATCACCGTGGAAGGGAGTAGTTCGTTTTGGTCAAAAGGGGAAGCTAGCACCTCGTTACGTAGGACCTTTCAAGATACTCGAAAGAGTAGGTCCTGTAGCATACAAGCTTGACCTACCAGAAGAACTCAACAGGATTCATCCCACATTCCACGTGTCGAACTTGAAGAAGTGCCTCGCTGATGAGAATCTCCATATTCCGCTGGAAGATATTCAGATTGATGAATCTATGCATTTTATTGAAAGACCAGTGGAGATCATGGACTACGGGGAGAAACGTCTTCGACGAAGTCGCATTCAAATTGTTAGGGTATGCTGGGAGTCGAAACGGGGACCTGAGTTTACTTGGGAACGTGAAGACTCAATGCGTGAAAAATACCCGCATCTTTTTCCTACTACTTCAACTACTTAAATTTCGGGACGAAATTCCTAAAAATAGGGGATACTGTAACATTTGTAAAAATCGGGTTTTCAAAACCCGCTCCGTTTTGTAATCGAGTATCAAGTTATAAAAGTTACATTGAATATTTATGATTATTTTGTGTTAAAACGATACATAATTAATAAATAAACTAAACTATAAAAATTATATTTGATAAAAAGTTAAACAAAATAAATAAAAAAATTATGATGCTGCCGGGACTCGAACCCGGGTCAGCCGGTTACAACATCAAAGACTTAACGCACACACACATCACCACTCCGCCACTTGTTTGTTTTCTGTCATCTTTAGGAAACAAATAGGTTTTATGGACTAAGGTAAATCAATCGATTTTACCAATTGTAACTGAAATCGGTTATCAAACGCCCAAAGTCGATCTGGATACTCGCGATTCAGCGAGTATAACCGATAAACTGACGATTCCAACCAATGCTGCCGTGAATGTAACTTGAATTCGGAAGTGGATCGGTTTAATAACCGAAAGTTTTCAATTCTCGGATTACTTCAATCCTAGACCCTTCCTGCGACTCAAAACACTCTGCAAGACTTTCAATTTCATTTCCGCAACCTTACAGTCCACCGGAGAAGCTTAAATCAACTCGCCGGAAAAAAATCTGCAAGTCGTCGAAAAACCGGGACTCACATCCACACGGTATTTCCTCCGACTCTTTCTGTTTCAATCATGTGATTAATCGGTCACTAACACAACTCCACCATCAGAATCGATCCCAGTCAACGTTTGTCGAAAATCTTACCTTCGCCGGAAAACTCCTGAAACTTCCGGAAACACACCGTGAACTGGTATGATCTTCCAAACTTCTGTTAAACCTTGTTTAAGTGCCTCAACTTCTTAAATAATCGAACAAAGCTGTCAATTGGTTTCAACAGCCGGAGTTCACCTTCAGAACCGACGAGCCTCTGCCGGAATTCTGTGAACAACATCAATCGGTACATCTTTTTCCTCAAACTCTCTCCATTCTTTACTTTTAAATTACTTGTAATGTCTGAAAAGCGTATATGTCATGAATCGGTCATAACAGTCGGAATATGTTTTTCTGGGTAAAATCAACGAAGAAGATGAAGACGCAATATAACATAAGATTAATTAAAATTGGTATTTTAAACGGGTTAGACACACAGTCCAGCGGTGGACTGTGTGCAAAATACACACGCACGTCCCGAGTTCGATTCCTGCTATACGCACTTCTCATATAATAAAATGCCTTTTTGTTTAAAAACTAAACCGGGCTAACTCAGTTAGTTGTTAAGTATAATAAAAACCGAGATAATAACCAGGTTAGACACACAGTCCAGCGGTGGACTGTGTGCAACATAAACCATACGTCGCGCGTTCAAAACCCGTCACTTGCACCGGTCCGTTGAATTAAAATGTTTTTGAAATTAAAAAGAATTTCGGTTAAAATGAATAAGTGTATAAATATAATTAAAAACAAGATTATTTCGGGTTAGACACGTAGCTCAGTTGGTAGAGCTGCGTGCACGCGTACGGGAGGTCTCGGGTTCGAGCCTCACCCAGCGCAAACCATGTCCTGACCGAACCGGTCAACAAGTCAACGGTCAACGGTTAACGCAAAATAAACAATTTTTTTTATATTTTTATTTATTTAATTTAATTTAAAAATCAATTAAAAATACTTAAAAATAACATTTTTAAAGATAGAAAATAGCCTTAAACTCACAAAAATATATCTAAAAATTTCATTAAAATCCTTAATAAAATCCACTCATTTAATATATTTTTCCGTTATTATTTAGGTTAGTAATCCTCGTTGTTCCGCTCATCTAATTCGTGCGCATATCACCATCTCCAATCCAACGCACCCAAGGTGAGTGAATCTTCACAAATTCCCCGTTTTAATCACGTTTTGGGGTGTATCATGTGTCTTGTGATATATATATTATACTTAAACCATTGTGCATGCATCATATCATGAACTAGTGTATTCAGTTTGTTTCTGTTGTGTAGTTATTGTTGGATGCAAGTTTAATATTTTCAGTACATGCAATTTCATAGGCCGCCGCTCCCCATTACATTATGAGCGTTGAGCATGTTCCCCATTTCATTATGAGGTTGAACCTGGCGTGCCCACATACGATCGGCTCCGTTTGATTGAGCCTTGATCGCACAGACATTTTCATTTTCAGTACATGCAATACGATCGGATCCGTTTGATTGAGCCTTGATCGCACAGTTTCATTTATGTTATTTACAGTATGATGTTGATATGTTCATGTATGCTGTCATGTGTTATTGTATGTTATAGTTGTGACTGCTATTTTGCCATTGCTTGATTATTTACATTTGCTCATCTATGATTATGCACAATTTTTCATTGATAAACTAACAAGTAATTCATTAATAAATGTTTATCTAATAAGGTTCACTCGCCAACTTATGTTGACCCAAAAACCCCCATTTTACACATGATACAGGTGAACCAGCAGCAGCTAGGAACACTTAGGACTTGGACTAGAAGAATAAAACGATTTAGAGTTGGGATTGTTATGTTTGGTTTATTTTCTTTGTATTGAATGAACATGTTTGGATTTTTGGAAATGTAACTTTGACTTTATTAAATATGAAACATATTAGTAAATGTCATGAGCTTTGGTGATAACCCAATTATGCCCCGACTCTTATTCCGCTACGGGTCGGGGGTGACAGATTGGTATCAGAGCCATGACTATAGGGATATAGGATAGGTTATTAGACCCTTATAGCCTATACTATAGTCGATTAGAAACTTATAAGATTTTTTTTTTGTGTGTTACATGCCAAATTTCATGATGTTTATATGTTTTATGTTAAATGTTACATTTGATATTGTGTAAGCATGTTCGTAAGTATGTATTATCATATAATGCCTATCATGAATCGTATACTCATAACATATCACATCCATGAAAGCACACACCACATCATGATTGCTTTTACAATGATTTTCGTGTTTTCAAATCTCATCAAAGTGAGTTCTCATGACGGGCATGTAGTAACTGGAAGGGTACCAGTACCGGTAGTCGGAACGTCCTGTCTAGGATGGCATTCGTATAAATCCAAAATAAAGGACCAGTTTGCCTACCTGGGGACTAACGATGAGAGTACGAAGTACCTATTAGGCCAAAGCATGCTATACCAAACGTCGTGTGAGCTAACCCCACTTTGAGTTGTCATTGTGTCTACACCTGGACACGTTCCGACCAAACATCTCATGAACATATTTTGTGGTTTGCATTCGGGGGATGCGAGTGTTAAATTGCCAATACTAATGTGAAACCTACCAAGCCAATAGCCATGGGGGCCCACATGACTATGTAGGTGAAGGTATGGGGGACATTTGAGGCCCAACATGAGCGAACCCAAGACATCCTATGGATGTAGTTGCATTATTGATATTTATGTTATTTTCATTTTCTTAAAGACACATGACACCTAAAAAGACACCATAAACTCACAATCTTCTCATTTTATGATCCTGTAGATGTCGTCTAGACAGCAACGAAGGGGTAAAAGATCAGGAAGGTCTCAGGAACGTTTGGCCACTCAGATCGCGAAACAAATGGCCACGATACTGCCTGACATTGTGGTCCAAGTACAACAAGCCCTTGCTACAAATCCTACTAACCCTCCCCAACAACAGGACCAGAACATCGACAACCCTCCTACCGGCAAGTGCTCTTACAAACATTTTAAGTCCTGTGATCCTCCTAAATTTGAAGGGACGAGGGTGTCACTGCTCTCCACATTGGTTCGAGGAGATGGAAAACACCTTTCTAAACTGCGATTGTCCTGAGGATCGCAAGGTTCGATACGCCACCGGGAGACTATTTGGGGTAGCTCTCACTTGGTGGAATACTGAGAAAGGGAAGAGGGGAACTGAAGATGCGATGGCCTTAACTTGGGAGGGGTTAAGGGAAATCATGACTAGGCGTTTCTGTCCTAGAAGTGAAATTAAAAAGCTGGAGGACGAATTTCATTCTCTAAAGCAAAAGGAGGGTGATCACACTACATATAACAAGAGGTTCTTGGAGTTGAACCAAATGGTTCCAAGTTTGTTCACCCCACCTATCGTCTGATCGAGCACTATATTCGAGGACTTCCCTCGAAAATCCAAGATTCAGTTCTCAGCGTTTCACCAGTAACACTTGAAGCTGCTATGGAGTTAGAAACTGAACTGACCGAAAACCGAATTCGCAACGGGAAGTTCAAAGAAGAGAAGAAGAAAGCCCCTGTTGAGGGAAAAACTTCAAACCACCCCATTCCTTCCTCTAAGTTTGCCAATAAGAGGAAGCGCAACACCAGAAATTTTGCAGTTACTCAAACCAACTCCCCTATTCCTGCTGCACCCATTACTCAAGTCACTCCTTCACCCGCACCATACAGAAGACCCTACACAGGGCCGTTACCAAAATGTAACCATTGCCAATATCACCATTCCCCTGATACCTTGTCAATATTGCACCGGCTGCGGTCGCGCGGGTCATAATGTTCAAACTTGCCGCATGCCTCAACGAACGAACCGCCACCAACCTTTAACCCAAACCCACCAACAAATAATGGGCCAAGGCCAACAACCCCTACTACCACCCACTCAACATTTAGCCCAAACATATTACCAGCCCAATTATCCTATGGGTCAACCAATGCGGGCTTGCTACAATTGCGGCGACCCAAGCCATTTCCGAAACACTTGTCCAAGGTTAGTTAATATTATTCATGCTCAGGCCCAAGCCAACCCGGTGAATCAAGCAAACCAAGCTCCCCCACCTGCAAGAGGGAGAGCTTTCAATATCAACGCTAACCAGGCCAGAGCTGACGGCAATGTGGTTATAACGGTACGTTCCTTATAAATGGTAGATATGCATCTATGTTATTTGATACTGGTGTGGATAGAAGTTTTGTGTCTTTAGAATTTGAACCTATCATAAACAAAAATCGGGATAAGCTCACGGAATCCATAACGGTAGAAGTTGCGGACGGGAAACCAGTCTCATTAGACTCTATTTTACGCAACTGTACACTCACCTTAAACGACCACGATTTCTCAGTCGATCTTATTCCTATGAAGCTGGGAAGTTTGACATCATAATCGGTATGGATTGGCTCAGTCAACATCAGGCGGAAGTTGTATGTCGTGAAAAATTTATTCGTATTCCTCTTTCAAACGGTCAGACTCTTCGAATCATTGGAGAAACCTCGTCGAAAGGGCTCAGTTAGTGTCTTGTCTCCAAGCTCAAAAATATCTTCGCAAGAATTATGTCGCGTTTTTAGCTCATATCATCAAGAAGGGAACCATGGAGAAGAAGCTTGAAGACATTCCTGTAGTAAAAGACTTCCCACAAGTTTTTCCTGACGACATTTCAGGACTTCCTCCAGTTAGAGACGTCGAATTCCGTATTGATCTTATACCTGGTGCTACACCAGTTGCAAAGTCTCCATATAGGTTAGCTCCCTCTGAAATGCAAGAGCTAGCCAGTCAATTGCAAGAGTTGACTGACAAGGGATTCATACGTCCTAGCTCGTCGCCTTGGGGTGCACCTGTCCTTTTTGTAAAGAAGAAAGATGGATCGTTTCGTATGTGCATCGACTACAGAGAGCTCAACAAGTTAACAATCAAGAATCGCTATCCTTTACCTCGCATTGATGATCTTCTTGACCAACTACAAGGTGCCAGCTGCTTTTCAAAAATCGATCTTCGATCTGGCTATCATCAACTTAGAGTGCATGAAGAAGACGTCCCTAAGACTGCTTTTCGAACTCGTTATGGCCACTATGAATTCATGGTTATGCCATTTGGATTAACCAACGCACCAGCTGTCTTCATGGACCTAATGAACAGAGTCTGCAAACCTTATCTTGATCGATTTGTTATAGTCTTCATCGACGATATTCTTATTTATTCAAAATCTAAATCTGATCATGAGCGTCATCTTCGACTCGTTCTTGCACTTCTAGAAAAGGAAAAGCTTTATGCCAAGTTCTCCAAATGTGAATTCTGGTTAAAAGAGGTGCAATTCCTCGAGCATGTAGTCAATGACAAGGGAATACATGTTGACCCTTCAAAGATCAAAGCGGTTCAAGAATGGCAAGCTCCACGTACACCAACTGAAGTAAGATCTTTTCTTGGACTAGCTGGCTATTATCGTCGGTTCATTTCAAACTTCTCTCGCATTGCTGTACCACTCACGGCTTTGACTCATAAGGGAAAACCTTTCGTATGGGGACCCAAACAAGAAGATGCCTTTCAAACTCTTAAACAAAAACTTTGTGATGCACCAATCCTCACTCTTCCTGAAGGTTGTGATGATTTTGTAGTCTATTGCGACGCGTCAGGGCAAGGATTAGGCTGCGTTCTCATGCAAAGAGGAAAAGTCATAGCTTATGCCTCGAGACAGTTCAAGACACATGAAAAAAAAAACATACACCACTCATGACCTAGAACTTGGAGCCGTGGTGTTCGCTCTTAAGATATGGAGACATTATCTCTATGGTACCAAGTGTGAAATATACACTGACCACAAGAGTCTTCAACATATCTTCAATCAAAAAGAGCTAAACATGAGGCAACGAAGATGGGTCGAACTTCTAAATGATTACGACTGTGAAATTAGATACCACCCTGGTAAAGCAAATGTGGTGGCTGATGCACTTAGTCGAAAGGGTTATGCGAACTCCATTCATCTTCTATGTTCGCAAATTATAACCGACATTAAAGATCAAATTCGAGAAGCCCAACACGTTTCAATAACAAAAGAAGATGTACGAAAGGAGATGTCCTGTGGAGTCGAGCTAAAACTTGAAACTAAATCAGACGGTATTCTGTATTACCTAGATCGTATCTGGATTCCTAACCACAACAATCTTCGTGAAACTCTTATGAATGAAGCTCACAAAACGCGATATTCTATACACCCAAGAGCCGATAAGATGTATCAAGACCTACGATACACCTATTGGTGGCCTGGAATGAAGAAGGATATTGCCGTTTATGTTTCCAAGTGCCTCACATGTTCCAAGGTGAAGGCTGAACACCAAAGACCCTCAGGACTTCTAGTCCAACCGGAAATACCTGTATAGAAGTGGGAAAATATAACCATGGATTTCATTACCGGGTTACCTCGCACTTCTGGTGGGTATGACAAAATATGGGTAATTATAGACCGACTTACAAAATCAGTTCACTTTATTCCTATCCGTGAAGATTTCAAGAACGAAAAGCTTGCACGTATTTATATCAACGAAATCGTAAGACGAAATGGGGTACCGTTAAGTATTATTTCTGATCGTGATGGTCGTTTCACCTCACGAACATGGCAAGCAGTACAATCCGCTATGGGCACACGATTAGATCTCAGTACCGCCTATCATCCTCAAACTGATAGACAGTCTGAGCGCACCATTCAAACTCTTGAAGATATGCTTAGAGCATGTGTCATAGACTTCAAGGGAAATTGGGACGCCCACCTACCATTAGTAGAATTTTCGTACAACAACAGCTATCATTCGAGCATCGGCATGGCACCTTTTGAAGCCTTATATGGTCGTAAGTGCCGATCTCCTGTATGTTGGCACGAAATTGGGGAAGCACAAATTACTGGTCCAGAATTGATCCAAGAAACCACAGACAAGATCCATCAAATTCGAAACAATCTTCTAGCGGCTCAAAGTCGTCAAAAGAGTTATGCAGATAAACGACGGAAGCCCTTAGAGTTTAACATTGGTGATCATGTGCTTTTAAAAGTATCACCGTGGAAGGGAGTAGTTCGTTTTGGTCAAAAGGGGAAGCTAGCACCTCGTTACGTAGGACCTTTCAAGATACTCGAAAGAGTAGGTCCTGTAGCATACAAGCTTGACCTACCAGAAGAACTCAACAGGATTCATCCCACATTCCACGTGTCGAACTTGAAGAAGTGCCTCGCTGATGAGAATCTCCATATTCCGCTGGAAGATATTCAGATTGATGAATCTATGCATTTTATTGAAAGACCAGTGGAGATCATGGACTACGGGGAGAAACGTCTTCGACGAAGTCGCATTCAAATTGTTAGGGTATGCTGGGAGTCGAAACGGGGACCTGAGTTTACTTGGGAACGTGAAGACTCAATGCGTGAAAAATACCCGCATCTTTTTCCTACTACTTCAACTACTTAAATTTCGGGACGAAATTCCTAAAAATAGGGGATACTGTAACATTTGTAAAAATCGGGTTTTCAAAACCCGCTCCGTTTTGTAATCGAGTATCAAGTTATAAAAGTTACATTGAATATTTATGATTATTTTGTGTTAAAACGATACATAATTAATAAATAAACTAAACTATAAAAATTATATTTGATAAAAAGTTAAACAAAATAAATAAAAAAATTATGATGCTGCCGGGACTCGAACCCGGGTCAGCCGGTTACAACATCAAAGACTTAACGCACACACACATCACCACTCCGCCACTTGTTTGTTTTCTGTCATCTTTAGGAAACAAATAGGTTTTATGGACTAAGGTAAATCAATCGATTTTACCAATTGTAACTGAAATCGGTTATCAAACGCCCAAAGTCGATCTGGATACTCGCGATTCAGCGAGTATAACCGATAAACTGACGATTCCAATCAATGCTGCCGTGAATGTAACTTGAATTCGGAAGTGGATCGGTTTAATAACCGAAAGTTTTCAATTCTCGGATTACTTCAATCCTAGACCCTTCCTGCGACTCAAAACACTCTGCAAGACTTTCAATTTCATTTCCGCAACCTTACAGTCCACCGGAGAAGCTTAAATCAACTCGCCGGAAAAAAATCTGCAAGTCGCCGAAAAACCGGGACTCACATCCACACGGTATTTCCTCCGACTCTTTCTGTTTCAATCATGTGATTAATCGGTCACTAACACAACTCCACCATCAGAATCGATCCCAGTCAACGTTTGTCGAAAATCTTACCTTCGCCGGAAAACTCCTGAAACTTCCGGAAACACACCGTGAACTGGTATGATCTTCCAAACTTCTGTTAAACCTTGTTTAAGTGCCTCAACTTCTTAAATAATCGAACAAAGCTGTCAATTGGTTTCAACAGCCGGAGTTCACCTTCAGAACCGACGAGCCTCTGCCGGAATTCTGTGAACAACATCAATCGGTACATCTTTTTCCTCAAACTATCTCCATTCTTTACTTTTAAATTACTTGTAATGTCTGAAAAGCGTATATGTCATGAATCGGTCATAACAGTCGGAATATGTTTTTCTGGGTAAAATCAACGAAGAAGATGAAGACGCAATATAACCTAAGATTAATTAAAATTGGTATTTTAAACGGGTTAGACACACAGTCCAGCGGTGGACTGTGTGCAAAATACACACGCACGTCCCGAGTTCGATTCCTGCTATACGCACTTCTCATATAATAAAATGCCTTTTTGTTTAAAAACTAAACCGGGCTAACTCAGTTAGTTGTTAAGTATAATAAAAACCGAGATAATAACCAGGTTAGACACACAGTCCAGCGGTGGACTGTGTGCAACATAAACCATACGTCGCGCGTTCAAAACCCGTCACTTGCACCGGTCCGTTGAATTAAAATGTTTTTGAAATTAAAAAGAATTTCGGTTAAAATGAATAAGTGTATAAATATAATTAAAAACAAGATTATTTCGGGTTAGACACGTAGCTCAGTTGGTAGAGCTGCGTGCACGCGTACGGGAGGTCTCGGGTTCGAGCCTCACCCAGCGCAAACCATGTCCTGACCGAACCGGTCAACAAGTCAACGGTCAACGGTTAACGCAAAATAAACAATTTTTTTTATATTTTTATTTATTTAATTTAATTTAAAAATCAATTAAAAATACTTAAAAATAACATTTTTAAAGATAGAAAATAGCCTTAAACTCACAAAAATATATCTAAAAATTTCATTAAAATCCTTAATAAAATCCACTCATTTAATATATTTTTCCGTTATTATTTAGGTTAGTAATCCTCGTTGTTCCGCTCATCTAATTCGTGCGCATATCACCATCTCCAATCCAACGCACCCAAGGTGAGTGAATCTTCACAAATTCCCCGTTTTAATCACGTTTTGGGGTGTATCATGTGTCTTGTGATATATATATTATACTTAAACCATTGTGCATGCATCATATCATGAACTAGTGTATTCAGTTTGTTTCTGTTGTGTAGTTATTGTTGGATGCAAGTTTAATATTTTCAGTACATGCAATTTCATAGGCCGCCGCTCCCCATTACATTATGAGCGTTGAGCATGTTCCCCATTTCATTATGAGGTTGAACCTGGCGTGCCCACATACGATCGGCTCCGTTTGATTGAGCCTTGATCGCACAGACATTTTCATTTTCAGTACATGCAATACGATCGGCTCCGTTTGATTGAGCCTTGATCGCACAGTTTCATTTATGTTATTTACAGTATGATGTTGATATGTTCATGTATGCTGTCATGTGTTATTGTATGTTATAGTTGTGACTGCTATTTTGCCATTGCTTGATTATTTACATTTGCTCATCTATGATTATGCACAATTTTTCATTGATAAACTAACAAGTAATTCATTAATAAATGTTTATCTAATAAGGTTCACTCGCCAACTTATGTTGACCCAAAAACCCCCATTTTACACATGATACAGGTGAACCAGCAGCAGCTAGGAACACTTAGGACTTGGACTAGAAGAATTAAACGATTTAGAGTTGGGATTGTTATGTTTGGTTTATTTTCTTTGTATTGAATGAACATGTTTGGATTTTTGGAAATGTAACTTTGACTTTATTAAATATGAAACATATTAGTAAATGTCATGAGCTTTGGTGATAACCCAATTATGCCCCGACTCTTATTCCGCTGCGGGTCGGGGTGTGACAGATATGTGCAAAGGTCTAAATAGGTGAACGAAGAACCTAAGGTCCACGAAGAACTGAAAGTCCAGTTTTGAAAAACTTGGACTCGTACGAATCAGAGGTTACTTGTACGAGTGATTATGCCTCGTATGAATGAACCACTGGTGTCTTGTACGAGTGGCAGTTCTTCGTACAAGCTGAGGTCCTTCGTACGAGTATCAGAATGTTGTATAAAGGGTGACGTATTTCTTTGGAACAACTATATTTTCACCTTCCTCATGTCATCCTTTCACCCCTTTTTAAATTGTTTCTGATATCTTTAAGGTATGTTTGACAATGTTGGCATACCTTGAAGATGAATGGTTTGAACATTATCTGACTATATGACATTGCCTTACATGAACAACAAATTTTAAGTGAAGAACCTTTTAACAAAAAATAAGTTCTTCATGAATAATCTTCTCTTGAAGTTCTGTGTGCGAACAAGTTAACCTTGTTTCGTACGAGTGAATTATCACTTGCACGAGTAATCTGCCGTTCGTAGGAGCCAGTTACTCGCACGAGTAAATCACTTGTTTAACAAAACAAATCAGTTGTTCTTCATACGAATAAATTGTTATTCGTATGAGTCAGTAGTTCTTCGTGTAGGGAATACATACATACAAAAAGTTGCAATAAAACTTTTTGTGTATATTCCCTAATGAATTTATGTTCTTATTCTGGTTGTCTTTTGTGTACAGAATGAAACAAAAAGAACATAAAAGAAAACCCGCCACGAAGAGAACTGACAAGTCAGAAGTGGAAATCATGTCAGAGCCAAGACACAACATGGTGGCCTACTTAGATCCGGAAGATAAATTTACTGAGTACAATGGTATAATGAAGTCTTTGCGTGACTCAAGGATACATTATGCTATCACGCACAAGACTACAGTATACAAGACGTTGATCAAGGAATTTTGGGATTCAGCTAAATTTGTTGAAGTGAATGGGCAGGAACTTATCCACGGTAGATTAAATGACTTGGATGTAGATATCTCTGTTGAAATCATTAACTCAGTATTACAACTTGGTGATGATCCTGAAGCTCCATTCTCAGTTCTGTTGAAATGTCAATGTGGATGTTTGCTTCGAATGAAATGTGTTGGAGATTTTCTCGTAGGACAACTAAATAAACCATGGTTGCCACTCTGATACAAGTTCTTTCTACATGTTTTAATTCAGTGTTTAAGCAATAGACGAAATGGTTATGACATGGCAAATAACAACTTAGTTGGAATGATGATAGCTTTGACATTGAACAAACCAGTCAGTGTTTCAAAGTATATTTTTGAAAACATGAAGGAAAACCTGAGAAGAACCAGATATGATGGAAACAAGTTTTGGATGTATCCTCGTTTTCTCCAAATGATCTTGAATGTGCAACATCCAAATCTTCCAAAGAACGACAACGATGTTCTAAAAGTTGAGGTTATGATGGAACATTCGTTGAAGATATTTAGAGGAGTAGCAGCTAAACGTTACAAGGACATCACACCTCCTCGTAAATTGTTCGGTTTTCTGGCAAATGATGATTATGTTGCACCAGAAAACGATAAGTGGCGCCATGATGATAGTGAGTCAGATAATGAAGAACCAACTTTGAAAAAGATGATTGAAGATAAGTTTGGTCATCAAAAGGGAAAAGGTAATGATGATGACGGTAATAATGATGGTAATGATGGTACAAGTGATGTAGGTACTAAAGGTGGTGATAAGGGTCGAAAGAAACAAAGCAAAAAGTCAATGGGAACATCGTCAGCACAACCTGAAATCACAAAACCTACAACCTCACATCAGGAAACTGTACTGGAACAAATTGAAGAAGCCCAGCCTACCTTTACAACGAAGGAGACTGAACCTGTAATGACGGAACCCACTATATTCTCTGAACCACAACCTTCAAATACCACAACAGCTGAAACACTTTCAGCTGAAACTACTCCAATTCAATCACAGCCTAATACTTCATATGTTCAACAATCCCAGTCCACAACTCATCAACAAAATACAAAACAAAGCAGTCGTTTATTCTCTAAAATGGAACAGGATGAGAAAGTGGATTTTCTGTTCTCTCAGCTACAAGCTACGGAAATTCAGATTAATGAGCACTCAAAGTTTATGTCTTCAAATCAGAACATAGTTGCCAAACATCAGTTGGAGATAAATTCTTTGAAGGAGACTGTTAGAAAACAAGATTCTGAGATTGCACAGTTAAGAAAAGAAAATGAGCAGTTCAAGGCTGTAGATGCTGAAAGGACAACTCAGCTACGACAGATGAGAGCACCTGATAACTCTCGTGGGATTGAATTGAATAGGATGAAAGAACGTAGTGCGGTTGTACAACGATCTACTGAAATATTAACTGCTAAGCATAAAGACTTGAGAGAATGGTATCATTCTGGAAATTCTACACTGGTTGAAGCCTTTAATGGTATTAAAGACGTATTTGAAATGAGCAGAAAGCGAGTGAACATTCTGTGGAATGAAAGATGCAAAGCACAGGAAATCAAACATAAATGTGATCAGGATAGTAAAGACCCTGGTAATCCTGATGCTTCAGCCTCATCCTCACAACCAAAAGTTTTTGTTTCACCTCCAGTGGGAGAGTCTAATGAACAGTAGATCATGACCGATCCGGTTGCCTCCAGTGGTACTCAAGAGGAAACAAGAAAGGTTTGATGTTTCTAGAAAATGTTGAAGACTTGATCCTCAATCAACGTTGGATTGAAAATGTTCAGAGAACATGGATATAGCAGACAATTAGAAATGAAGACAGAAGACCAAGCAACAGCCAAGGGGGAGTTTGTTGATACACTTTGCCTCTGTCGCTTGTTCTTAGTTACGTCTGTAATTGTAAGATCTTTGTTTATTGTGTCTGTATAGTTTGGTCGTGTTGACCAAATCAAGATATCCTCCTATCTTGATATAGTACGAAGTTTAGTTTGTCTGTGTTGTAAAACAGTTGCATGTGTGCATACTGTTAAAACTTGTGTACGTCATGTCTGTTAGCACGTTCTCTGAAGATTATTTGTTAGTACAAGTGAAAGGTGCTTCGTACGAGCAAGATGTTGCTCGTACGAGCCACTTGCCGTCCGTACGTGTGATTCACAAGTCATACGAGTGGGACATTTCAACCAAGCACCTTGCTTGTTCAAACAAGCCAGTCTTGTCCATACGAGCAATGGGTTGTTCATACGAGTAGCCTTTGGAGAATGTTCTTTGTGACTTATAGTAGTTCGCACGACCAGCAAAATTCTTTGTACTGTTGCTAGTTGTGGACACTATATAAACAGGCATGCACTTCTCAGTAGATGGTTGATACAAGTTGATAAGCTGTGAGACATTGAGAGCACAAGTGAGAGAGCACAGAGAGTATATCCTGAGTCTGTATGAACATTGTTTGTATATGTTTGTATTAGTTCTCTTCTATTAATCAAGATAGTGAATCTTTGGTTATCTTGTGTTTCTTACTTTGCTTTGGTTTGCATACTTACGTGTATTCCGCACTCGCATGTGTGTTACATTAACATGGAAGTACGTTATCTTGATCCTCCAAGTGGACCTGCAATAATCTCCAACTTGAAATGACATAATGTAGCTTCTCCATTTCAACTTTCACCACGTCCACATTCGGTTTTTTTATATACTATCATAACTGAATCTCTTAATCTTCAAAAACCCAACTGGTTATTGATAGAAACTTCGAACACCACACTAGTAAACTTCAACTCTGTGAACACCCACGAAAATCTGAAATCTCGTTTTTCGTAATCAACTTTATGCTCAACTTCAGTGACTAATCAGTGTAAACGATAATCTCTACTGTTAGCAAATCTTTATCGGATAACAAATCATCAGATAACACACGGTGATCTAAGAAACATTCTTCCAATGATCAAATTCATATTCTTCCTCTTTAGTCACAATAACAAATGTATAGCCTTCTCAGTTAGTCCTGGCAGCAACTTAATCAACAAACATCATTATTCCCTAGCAGTTAGTCCAGAAAACAACTCATCTGCTCGAAGACCAACCATTCTAAAACTTTGGAGATCATAGAGTTGTCGTGTACCTAATATTTTAAAGCTCTCTGACGTTTTTTAAGTATCGATTATACTAATGCATCCGCCTCTGACGCTAATCCTACTAACCGGCTTATACGAAGACTCAGACATCAATCTAATCACGAACTTAAAAATCTGAACTTCTTTTGATCACGGACTAACGAATCTAAGATCCTATGCATCCCTAGTAAATTTTGAGTCGGAACCACCCGAATACAGTTGCATGTCTGAATTTCAAAATGCCGGAATTTTAATATTTCAATGAAATTTTTATTCCCCCTCATTTTTTCAAATTCTGACCTCCTTATCATCATCTTCTTAATTTCCAAGGATTTCCCCCCTCAACTTGGTAAATTATGCCATCTCTTTTCTCTGAAAAACTCAAATATGACATTTTGCTCCACAAAAGTCCGTTTTTCATCAATGCGGATTTTTCTAATTGGCCAATTAATAGTCACACTACCCAAATGATAAACATTCGGCATAGGTATCCATGACTACCCCACTATTTTCAATGCTCCGTGATCTCATCATATTAATCATTATCTAAACCCTCTGACTATGTCCCCGAACATCCCGTATTTGGCGTTAAAATCTCGAAAAAAAATTATAACCAAATTTTTTCTGGACATTCGTCTTGTCACCATTATCTAAACCCTCTGACTGTGCCCCCGAACATCCCGGATGTGCACATGCGCTTGGCTCATGCATGCGTATGAGCTCATATGTGAGACTCATGCGCGCGGATGTGGTCATGCACTCGGACGCGCTGAAATCAATTTTTCGATCCAAAATATTTATTTTTTGGAACTTGATGATGATTCTTCCACATACATGTGTGAAATTCAATTCTGATCAATCATATGGCTTCATTTTGACTTTTTGTCCGTGAATTGACCTTCAGTTTTGAAGAAAACGTGTTTGCACCTTGATTTTTACGTGTAAACCACAAAATCATGAGCGTGTGTGATTCAACTTACAGTTAGTTTGATTGAATCGGTACCGTAGCTCTGATACCACTTCCGCACATGCGACTATGGTGTCCTACACGTTTAGACAGAAGTTTGGATAAGATAGAACTAATTTGATAGAAATTTCGTAAGAATAAACATAAGTAGAAGATTCCATTCTATGCCGTAAGAGTATACATCATTTGGCAAGCTAGAGAGAGCATCAACACATCTCTCTAGCTTGCATCCCTCTCAAATAGGATTTCCCAAAACTTAACTTCCTATATGCATGAGCTCTTATATATAGGCAAACCTCATGAGCATGAGCTCATGCGCACCTAACACTCCCTCATACGCACGTATGAGGCTCATGCATGCCTATGAGCACAACCTCATACGTACGCATGACTCATGCATACGTATGGGTGTTATCTTTAAAAATGTAACACACATACCTATACAATATTCAACACACGCTCTATCTAACATGTTGGGATTGAACCTACAAAAGAACAGATGATAGAAAGCCAAAATATACTACAAACCTCTAATCCAAATGATAATGTAACATCTGCCAAGTCATGCTCTGCTGAAGATTAAATGTTCAAGGTCTGCCATAGCTATACTCTGTTGAAGACTTAAGCTAAGAGGTCTGCTAAGACAAGCTTTGCTGAAGATCAAAGCTAAAGGTTTGCCAAGGCAAAGCTCTGTTGAAGATCAAAGCTAAAGGTCTGTCAAGGCAAAGCTCTTCTGAAGATCAACAGAGGATGCATGATCAGTGTTTTCTATCCGTCCTTGTAATGTTTAGTGTATAGCAATGGTTAGCTTAGCAGATGTTATTAGTTTGTTAAGTGTCACTTTCATGTCGACATCATAATAAGATGCTCAGTGGTTAGGATTGTAGTATAAATAGAACAGTGCCTGTACTGTTCTACTTGATCACTTTCATCTAATATCAATCGAATATATCTTTCTTACATTCTGTATGAACAAATCAGTGATCTTAGGCTGAGGGGGAGATTATGAGTCATATGCAAGTAATCATAATTACAAAAAGCATGACAATGAAAACAATCTCTCAACTGTTGTGAATTAAAGTTTTTCCATTCCGCTGCAAGTTCATCTGATTTATCTTCTTTCATTTATCACTTTTAGAACTTTCACAAACAATTTTAAAACTCATATCCTAACATAACCTATTCGCACAGTGGCGGACACACATAGTATGCAACAACACCTTTTATAAACTTTATTTTCCAAGGCATTCATTTATCTTTTGTTTTACATTAAGTTTATATATTTTAAATCCGAATGTTTATCGGGTTATCTTTTATCACTAACGGTATTTTGACCTGCTCATCCTAGGTAATTTGGTTTAATTATCAAAGCCGTTCTTTGGATGTTACAAATATCGATTCAGTGATTATATTTTGTTGCAACGATTTTGATTTAAAACTAAAATAAGTATCAAATCCTGGTCAAGCATACCAAATGTTCATAATAAATACTGTGAGAATAAGAATATATTTTATAAATATATTAAGTGTGACCTTATTATTTTTTATTGTATATTAGTTACCCCAATATTATTAATTGGTAAATATTCGATGGAAGTATTTACCCTTATTAGATAAGAATACGGTTTCCCCTTGGGTGTATAAATAGAGGTTATTAGGGAGTGTTTAGGGTAGACACAATCACCACTATAACATCATCACTCAAATCGCCCCTCCCTCTGTCTACAAACGTGATCATCAAGATCATTAAGCCATCATAACCATGCATCCTAAATAAGAACTTGATCAATTAAGAACATGTCTACCTCCATGACTTCCGAATTGACATATTCTAACATCTTATTGTTTCTATCATATTTCTATAAAGCTCGAATATCCTTGATCCGGTCACCTTTGTAATAGGATGATTCTAGGCCTATTATTAATAAAATAAAAACTCCCACAATAATTAATCAAAAAAATCTTCTAGTCGATGTTACATTTGCGTCTCCTAAAAATAAAAAATAAACGCTCATTTGTTTTATGTGACATTGGTCCATTCACTCTTGGGAGGATTCATGAAAACAATAATTACGAGTAATTTTGACATCAACTTTAATCTCATGTAAATCTAAGGGTTTTGGTGGGATTAAGACATCCACCTTATCTCTTTTTCTTTTTTTCCTTTAAATTATAATTTATTACCTTTCAAATTTGCATTCGGTTAAGTTAGTTTGATATTGACAACCAACACTAACAAGATTCATATATAGGGATTCTAATTGGAAAAGTATGGGTTGGGTATGGCTAATTCTATGTCCATACCTGGTTGTAAAATCTTGTCTCATACCAGGTCTATTATCCGTCGGGTATTTGACGAGTATTTATCCATCGGTATCGGGCGTACCTGCGAATATCGGGTATGCCTGTTTTGATTTTCATTTATATATAGATTTTTACTTTCTTTCATAACTTTATGTTTTAAAAATAATAATATATTAAATTATGATAAATAACATACATATCATCATTACCATAATAATATTTGATATATTTAAAAATGTAAATATATTAAAATATTAATCTAAAAAATTATTTTGTATTTCATGGCATATAAATATGATAGTGTAATCGAAATATATATTTAAAATGACAAGTTTATTTTTCAAATAATAAAGCTACAAGAATATCAAACATTGCTAAACTATAGGTAAAAGAAAATAAATATAAAATTAAAAGTTTTTGGGTACATGTTTCGGGTAAACGGGTATATAGTTTCGGGTAAGTGGATCGGATATCATCTAATCTCATACCATTCCCATACCAGTAAAATATTTTTTCCATAACCATACCCGGCCCAATACCCATCTGGTATCAGGTATACCCGTCCCAAATGCTTTTGTCTTCGGATTATCCGTTGGGCTTGAGTATTTTCGCCCTCGCTATCCATATAGTCGTGTACGGGTCTTGATATTTGTACTTTATTTTGCTAAAAGGTATGCTTAATGGTTTCTACTATTCTCCGTAAATATGGTTAGATTACGAATATCTATCTCTAGTGGTGTTCATAATTCGGTTTAAAATCGAATAAATCGAAAACTAAATATACAGCAAACCGAATTACAAATTATGTCTTTAGTTCGCTTTTAACTGAAACCGAATTTGTAATTTGGTTTACAAAATTTGAAAATAACCCGAATCGATAGTCTTAGAGGTGTCCAAAAAACCGTACCTAGTAAAAAACCCGGAATCGTTTTTTTTAATATCGGGTATTCTGTACACGAAACCGGAACCGATCCTACCAGTAGGATATACATAGGGTATGCATTTTGATCTCAATACCTGGAACCGGAACCGATCCAACCTGATTAATATTTGAAACCGGACAAGAATCTAAACCGGAACTGATTATACCCAGCTATCCCGATACATGATTCTAATATCTTTCTTTTAAATTTATGTTAGTGCATTTATTTAATTTTCATACATTATACAATGCATATTTAATTTAATAATAATAATAATAGACAAAAAATACGAGAAAATATGGTAACAAAAACGCAATAGAGTATTAGAAAATACAAAAAAATATAGAATTAAAAAACTCGGAAATAGGGTATAAAAACACGAAAATATGGTATTTTAATACCTGGTTTCTTAAGAACCGAAACTAAACCCTACCCGGAACCGGGCACATAGGATATGATTTTTTGGTCAAATAATCGGAACCGGAACCGAACCGGTTATACAATAACCGGTTCTAACCCTTAAACCGAGAAACCAAAACGATTTCAAAGCGAGAACTGGTTATTAAAAATACCCGGTTTGTACACCTCTAGGTGGTCCCTTGTTTACTGTTTAGTCAAGGTCCAGCCACTTAGCCCACCTTTTGTAAATTTTAACAGCCTAACCTTTCGTAACAGCCCAACCTCTTTGGTTTTCAAATTTGATTTCACGTTTAGAAACTCAGTCCACTAGAGGTGTACAAAAACAAGTTTTGTGTCTAAATTGAACTGGTTACAAAACCAAACCAGTTATTTTTTAAAAAAGGCCAAACCAGTTAATACGGTACGGATTGTAAACATATTTTAGGGTTGAAAATTAACCCACTCAAACCGATTTGGATCGAGTTCAAACCGGTTTGGAGATTTAAAACCGGATTTTTTGGATCGGGCCTAAACCGATTCAGGTTGGACTCGGTTCTCATCACAAAAGTCCCAAACCTATGCCAAACCACCGGGTTGGGTTTGAGCCTAAACCTAGTTTTTTTTGGGGGTTTCGGGTTGGGTTGAAAACCATTTCATCGGTCCAAACCGGTTTTCTATACACATCTACAGTTGACCAACCATTTTCGTTTTGATCTCGACCAGTCGACATTCGACAACCCAAGGTTAGGAACCTTAAATCAATCTAGTCTTCTAAAAAAATTTATTTGGTACTTCGGTTAAGTGTAACTTTGTAAGTCCATATATTTTAAAATCCAAAGCAAAAGAACAGTTTTCAGTAAATGAATTAGGTTTTTGAAGAAACGACGTTTGCCATGTTTAGTTTTTGAACTTTCTAGTGTTTTAAATTGAATGGTATTTAGTAAATGATGACGTTTGTGTATATAAGATGTTTTTGGCGCATAGTTTAGTAAATGTTAGTAATAAAGTTTCCATCATTTTAGTTACTGTTTGTAGTTACTATTTGTTCAGCTTTATCTGTTAAAGTTGTAACGTTTTCCATCATTAAGTTTGGTGTTTTGTTTGAATGGCGTTTAAGATAAATATGTCAAATAAAAAATTTTAACTTTTTGTAAAGCAAAACACTGTTATCGCGTTTTGAAAAATATATCACTTTTTTGTGCATAACATTTGATTTGGAAGGTACATAAAAACCATAGAAGATAACACACACACATAAACGCCAAAGAAAAGAACATTTTTTATTAAATATAAATAGGTGAGGATAAAATAAATAAGATAAAGATTTAAGGCGTCCCATCATTAAGTTTGGCGTTTGTATATTAAAGCTGTAAGGCGTCCCATCATTTTATATATAGTTTTGGTGTTTGGCGTTTGCGGCATTTTGGCGTTCTATAACTAATTAGAGAAACAAAGTATTTTTTAGTAGAAAAGTATACAACAAACCACAGAAAATGACAAAAAAACAAATGAATAAACAGTAAAAAAAGTTAGAACTCCTCATCTAATTTCTCATCCAAATCTTCACTGTCATGGGTCTCTTGTTCTTTTCCCAATCTTCACTGTCATCAGTCTCTTCTTTTTGAGGTTTTTGTCCCGGGAACTTTTGAATTCCTTAGATAGATGCTGAATTCATATACGGCTGGACTCCCGGCTCTAGACGAGCTAATCATTCAATAGGATTTAGCGTTTGTTTTTGGGAGCATCAATCTACTCTTAATCCCGATGTCACCAGTCTCTTCTTCTTGAAGAGTTTGTCAATCTCATTCAGCAAAATCTTATTGAGTTAATCCTCACTTTAAGAATGTTGTTAAACCAATTCAGTGAAACTTTATTGAGAACAAAATGGAGTCTCCAAGAAACGACGTTTGCCATCTATGGTTTTTGAACTTTTTGGCGTTATAAATTGGATGGTATTCAGTAAAATATGGTATTGTTTATATAGATGTTTTTTGTGTGATCAATGGAAGGTCCTGAGACGTTGTTTATATAAGATGTTTTTGGTGCGTAATTTAGGCAGGAATTTATTATAATAAATGTTAGTAATAAAGTTTTGTCATTTTCAGTTATTGTTTGTTCAACTTTATCTATTAAAGTTGTAAGGCGTCCAATCATTTAAGTTGGCGTTTTGTATGAATGGATTTTAGACAAAGAAGGCAAAATACAATTTAACTAACTTTTGGTATTTTGGCGTTTGTTGAATTTTGGAGCTTTATATCTAGTTATAGAAATAAAGTATTTTATTAGGGGAAAAGTACATAACAAAGCAAAGAAAATGATACACATAAAAAAATCTCCTTGTCTGAAGGAATTTTGTGTAAGAAGTATCCATCGCTTCCCTCATCTTCTTCTTCGAATTCTTCATCAAATTTCTTATCCAAATCTTCACTTTCATCAGTCTCTTCTACTTGAAGATTTTGAAACCTCCATATGAATTTGTCATGCAACAACGCCAATTTTCGGGTCATTTCTGTGTTCAAACATGTTGTGTTGTTTAACTCCTCAAGGAACCCAAGACTCTATTTGGTCATGATATTATCAACCGTGTAGTCTTCCTGCTGCCCGTTGTCACATACAACAGTCACTATGTCAGTGTTTTCATCATAGTGCCATGATTGGATTATTGGGTCCACAATTCTATTTGCATTGTTCAATCCAAATTTTCTAGTTAATCTTCGTATAACCGTATGTGTTTTCTCACAAAGGTTATCAAGAGAAACGCCATGTGATAGGATCCCCATTTGTACTTCTTCGGACAAATTCATTATTGCTTTGATGGTTTTCACAAACACTCTTCTTCTTTTGTCAAATATGATTACGAATCTATTGATTCTAGTGTTGAATCACCATGAAACGATGTTTACGATTTATACCTTTTCCAGAGTTTTTTTTTAAATTTGGCGTTTTGGGTAAATATGATGTTTTTAGTATGATCAATGGAAGTTATGATAAGGTCGTTTATATAACGATGTTTTTGGCACGTACTTTAGGATGGAAACTTTTAATAATAAATGTTAATAATAAAGTTTCAGTAATAAATATGGCGTCTCATCTAGAATGGGACTGTATGGCTTGTAGTTTTCAGGCGAGAATTTTAATGACATTTTACTCATGACCTTTGCGTTTTGTATTAGAACAGTAAAAAGGCCCTTTTACCCTTAATGAACGCGTTCACGTAATAAAGTTGATGTTATTTACGAAAACGCCACCGAGCCAATCTAATCCATAGATTGTTTTAATCAAACGGACGAGGATCGTTCCCATCGTTTTCATAGGTGCTTCCCTGAATATTGCTCCTATATATATAGGGAGAACATCATGAAAAAACTACATATAAATGAGAAAACAAAAAAACTAACTAAAAAACCCTAAAAAACATACCAATATTTTTTTTTATAAAAAATCGCTACTTTTAATGTATAAAAAGAACTTCTTTTCCCAAAAAAAACCTAAACCCTCCCCTCACACCAAAAAACCTAATCCTAATCCTAAATCCCCAAAAAACCTAACCCTAAAAACTAAACTAAACATAAAAGCTTAATCTAAGCATATAATGCACATGTGTAGCACATACATATAATGCAGATGTGCCGTATAAGTTGTTTTTTTTCTTTTTGAAACAAAAAGTTTTTTTATACATAAAAAGTAGCGATTTTTAATAAAAATTTGGTATTTTTTTTAGGTTTATTGAGTTAGTTTTTTATTTTCTCATTTATATGTAGTTTTCTCATGATTCTCTCCCTATATATATAGGTTCATTGGTGAATACTAAAAAAGTGAGGATCGAGAAACACTTTCAAAAATTCAATTTAATGTGTTAAAAATCAACTTTTTCTAAAAAATTTTCAGTGCTTTTCTTTATAAATACATTTAGAAACATTTTTAATAAAAAATAAAAACTAAAAAAAATATAAAAAATGTTTAAAAAACAGTTAAAAAATATAACCTATAAAATTAATTTAAAATGTTAAAAATCAATTTTTAAAAACTTTTTCATTGCTTTTCCTTATAAATGGGTAGAAATTATTCCAATAAAAAATCATTGTTGTAAAAAAAAATAGCCAATTTTTTTAACTATCTTATTATATTTTTAGTTTTTTTATTAAAAAGGTTTCTACAAGTATTTATAAGAAATAGCGCCGAAATTTTTTAAAAAATGTTTAAAAACAGTTAAAAAATATAACCTATAAAATTAATTTAAAATGTTAAAAATCAATTTTTTAAAAAATTTTTCATTGCTTTTTCTTATAAATGGGTAGAAATTATTCCAATAAAAAATCATTTTTGTAAAAAAAAAATAGCCAATTTTTTTAACTATTTTATTATATTTTTAGTTTTTTATTAAAAAGGTTTCTACAAGTATTTATAGAAATAGCGCCGAAATTTAAAAAAAAATTGATTTTAACATGTTAAGTTAAATTTTTAGGGTTTAGTTTTAGGTTTTTTTTTTTTTTTTTTTGGGGGGGGGGGGGGGGGGTAGGTACAATTATTTTTTTGAAAAAAAAGTTTTTTTTATATGAAATTTAGTGATTTTTAATAAAAAAAAATTGGTACGTTTTTAAGGTTTTTTTAGTTAGTTTTTTTAATTTTCTCATTTAAAGTAGTTTTTTAATGATCCATCCTCTATATACATATATATATATATATATATATATATATATATATGATTAGAATCATTTGTAAACAATATATTTATATCGAACTGTGTAAACTCATCTTAGCCACTGATTTCCTTTTTAAGTAGTAAGGGTCGGATAGTATTTTTATATTTATATACATTTAAATCTTTTTCATTAATAATCGTTTTCAGTTACCAAATCCCTATAATGGATTTGACTATCTTTTTAAATTTCTTGTTGATAATTGTAATATTATACATAATTTTCAATTTTCCCAAATCACAGTTCTTTTGTTAATATACTATTTTCGAAGATCTTTACCGGGGTTTTGTTTTTTCACCACTGTATCGATCAGTGTTAACCATTCGTATTTTTACATTCATTCAAACATGGATGATTCAGGTTGTAATAATCATAATTCATTCGAAAACGCAAATGATAACTACGAACCGAGTAATGACAACGTATTCGTTATAACATTGGATCGCCAAGGTTTGTTTTTCTGTTCTTTATATCATATTTTAAGATGAATATACGTATGTTCTTGTTTAATCCATATTTCAAGTTAAAAAAATTTCATGTGTTTTTCATTTAAGATTTACACTGATGAGATCAATGATGCATTTAGTCGTTAATACACAGACATATATTCCCGTTCGTTATACACATACGTGCATTTCGTGGTTCTAATTTATGAGGATGCAGTTTTGTTGTAAACTTTCAGTTGATACCATACAATACACACGTGTATAATGTGTAGTATCTACATTATTACATTTGTGGATGTAGTGTTATACAGTACACATATGTATAATGTTAAGTGACTGCATTATTACATACAAGGATGCAGTTTTGTTTTAAACTTCCAGTTGATACCATACAATACACATGTGTATAAAGTTAAGTGTCTGCATTATTACATATGAGGATGCAGTTTTGTTGTAAACTTCCAGTTGATACCATACAGTACACATGTGTATAATATTAAGTGTCTGCATTAACACATACGAGGATTCAGTTTTGTTTTAAACTTCCAGTTGATACCATAAAGTACACATGTGTATAATGTTAAGTGTCTGCATTATTACATTTTCAGGTATGTTATTTTCATAAATGTGTGTATTTTTCCAACGTTGTTTGCATATATGCGCCATCTTCAATGTTTTGTAAGACTGCAGATCTGACTTTGTCTTCCCTTAATACATTTTTATTCCCAATCCGTATGATTGGTGTTTTTAAAGATCATAAAACCTTATTTACTATTTTTTTATTAACTATCACAGAATCAGTTGCGAGCAACGTATACGAAACTCCTAACGAAACTAGGTACTGGACACCAACCGTCCCTCCCCGCTTCAAACTATTTGTTAAAGCTAGATTTAGTACCATAGAACAAGCTATTGCAATGTATAAAGAGTATGCACAACTAGCAGGATTTGGAACCCGTCTGGGTACTTCGCAGAAGGAAAAAGTAGGCGACATAATGGTTATGAATCAGCGATATGTTTATGCTCTAGAGCCAAAAAACCTAAACGTAAGGATAATATGGCTGATGTTATTAATTCAAGTTCACCACCACGTCGGTCCAATGTTAAATTTAAAGATTGCAAGGCATGTGTTAAGTTTGTTCGTATAAAAAAATTCATCGGCGTACGAACATTATGACTTCATAAAACAGCATAACCATGGGTTTACCACACCCGAGAATCTTGATTTATCACTAAAAAGTAGAAAGCTTGACTTTTCTACCTAAGAGTTCATAACAAAATGCCGGAACGCTAATCTTGGGCCTACTAAGTCTCACAAGGTACACATTGTTTTAAAAGGTGGCCATCATAACGTGCATGGCACGTTGTCGACTACAAAAACTGCGGGCGTGATGTCCGAGATTTTATAGGTGACAGAGACGCCTAGATGATTCTCGACAAATTCAAGGAACGCAACAAAAACAAAGAAAACTACATGTTTAACACCCATATTGTTGATACGGAACTCCAGTTAATATTTTGGTGTGATGGGTTTTTAAATCAAACTACAACTCATTTGGTGATGTTCTGGCGTTCGATGCAACGTATCATACACATATGTAAGTCGTATATAAACTTTTAATCAATTATTTTATATTTCATATATATAATAACCTATTTATCCAAACAGGTACGATATGATTTTTGTTCCCTTTACTGGAGTCGATCATCACAAAAATGCACTATTTTTGGGGCTGGGTTGCTACATAATGAGACAATTGAGTCTTACACATGACTTCTTCAAAAATTCCTTGAGGCGCACAACGGGAAACAACCCCTTTTGGTATTAACTGATCAAGAGTGTGCCATGAAACAAGCTGTCGGTAATGTGTTTGATAAGTCAATTCACAGATTGGTATGGCACATTATTCAAAAACTGCCTGTAAAGGTACGAATTATGAACCAAAATAATTTTTATGATACACATGTGCACAATTGGTGTAACGTCAATAGGATACACATGTGCAATACATGTTCAATACATTTTTATCTAAAATTAATTTTTGTTGAACACGTAGATCAAGGGGAACGACAAGAGAAATGCAAAAATAAAAGAAAAGTTCCACAAGCTCGTGTGGAATGTTTACATTAAACCAGAAACGTTTGCGTATAGGCACAATCTCATTGCTGAATATGGGTTAGAAGACCATTCGTGGTTGTCTAAGATGTATTCAATACATGAACATTGGATTCCGGCCTATTTTTGCGAAATACCCATGTGTACCTTAATGAAGACCACATCTAGGTGTGAAAGCGCTAACCATTTGTTCAAATCAAACTCTAGTTCTCATAATACATCCGTGCAGTTCATGTTGTGTTATGATACATTAGTTGATGGGATATGAAATGACCAACGGGAACTCATACATAAAATAAACACCACTAACCCGGAATTCAAAACTACTTGGCCAATTGAACGTCATGCAAATGATATTTACACAAGGAGAATATTCTTCGATGTCCAAAAGGAAATTTTGAATGACAAGGAAAATAACTATATCGTAGAACGCCCAGTATGGGATGTCGTAAATTGTTTTGTGATTGCTCACCAAGACCACACGAAAGAAGTTATAAATGAGTTCACAGTTAGTAAATTAATTTAAATTATTTTATGTTCTTTCATACGTATGTATAAGGTCACTTGCAATACATCACCTATCGGATCCCCTCTGAATCACTACAATACAGGTCACGTTTAAAAACAAGATCTGTCTGTTTCACGCAAATGCATGGGGTTTACTAGAAATGGATATCTATGCCGGCATGTTTTTTGCGTATTTGGGCACCATAACGTACATAAATTTCCAACTCATTATATCCACCCAAGATGGAGGAGAGATGCTCTTCCTAGTAGCGTACATAGCATAGAAAACAGGTTATCCGTTGATCAGAGTCATAGTGGAAGAATATGGAGTAGAATTCTTGACAATATGGACATGTGTAGAGAAAGAGTGCGTGGTAGGCTTGACAAATTAGAGAAACTAGAAGAACAAGTACAATCATGGAAATATAAGTTATTTAGTGAGGTTCCACATGATCCAGAACTTAAAAAGAAGGTTTTCGTATACAAGGAAATTCTCGCTCACGCTGAACCTGAGGAGGTCTCATGTACGACACCGAAGAAAATACGTAACAAAGGATGTGGCAAGCATAAAGACCAATTGGCCCAAAGGAAAAGGCAATAAAGAAAGCCAAAAAACAAAGAAGGAAATGCAAGTTTTGTGGCAAGAGGTGAGGAAAAGCATGATAAAAGGAATTGCCCACTGAAAAAAGGCAAAATAACAAAGGAGGATTCGTCGACAGAAGAAGATGGTGAGGAAGTTGATGCCGAATCACACGAGTACGAGGACGACACTAAAACCGAAACTGATGTGCAATTGGAAAAGAGTGAAGATGATGGTATCGAGCTATAAATTCTTGTGTGAAAAACCATAAAAAATCCCATGTTTCATGTCATTAGCATTTTGATTTGTGAATTTGTTATCACTGAATTTTTTAATGTTTTGTTAATCATAGTTTGTTAAAGTTATCCGATCGTTTTGTATGAGTTATTGTTTCACAGTTAATAACCACAAATGTAATCGCCCTAATATTATATGTTGGTCGTTAAGATCATAGAGCACAACAACTTCGAAATGAAAAATTTAAAAGGCTTCCGAACACATTTAATAGATACAAAATTTTGATTTTTACACATTATCTTTACTATAGCAGTATTTTGTACACATGTGAACCGCAATATATATACAACAAGCCACATTTGATTAAGCAAATATGTTCTTTGTACACACGTGAATTGCAGAACATAGATAACATTTCACATGTGTATTTAGTACGAACATAACATACATAAGTGTATATGATTATTTTATTTGAATTCAACTACACAAGCATCAGACTATTAGTTAGCATGCAGTTGTTAATGTAGGGTACAATCAACATTTATGTTAAATCAAACTAAAGTGAAAAATTTTAAAGAAGGTAGTAGATCAAGGTATTTTTTAAACAGACGATATAACATTTAAATATGAAACTGTGATGAATGATGTACATATGTATACCTCAGCCAGCTTCAGCGTGATACTTACAAAGTATACACTATCATACCATATAAGAGGTAAGTAGCAGCAAATACAATTTTATAATATCAACCATTGAACAGTTTCTAAAAATTAAAGTGACCAACATAACAAACTATCCTTGACATGTGCCCAACAAATTCCAAATTAACATACAGTCATACGAACATTATCGTCAAACAACTATCAAAGTTTTAAATTAACCTAAATTGAACGCCTTCTCGTACTCTTTTGATTCTCCTATTATTCGGTCACAATGAATGTTAGCGCTTGAAGTAACCAACTTCACCGCGTATTTCTTCCGTAACCGTGTCAAAGTTGCTTTCTTGGGGCCCGACTCGAGTGGGAAGCCACTATCCCATTTGTCAACCGTACGCCAAACCAAGTTTCCATATGGTGTATAAGAAACACCCCTCAATCGACCGTGTTACCGACCGTCTTCCATTCAAAATCCAACATTTGGGGCACTGCATTTTCAATTTGCCTGGCCTTTGGGTGATTCACGAGCTTCATATACCTTGTAAAAATATCTTTCTGAAATCAAATATTATGTTATAATTAGATGTAGTATGTCCAATTTCGAATAAAATTATATGTATTCAGTAGGTTCTTACCACTTTCTACGGAGTGCTCTTATTGAAAAAGTTGTCATTTATAAGATGAATTGGGCTTTCGGATGCAGACATGTTGTCGATGACTATTATCGATGGCTTTTCAAGATCAAAACAAACCAAATAAAAATGGCTATAATCAAGAATTGGGAAGCATATTACACAATAGGCCGACAAACTCATCAATGGTGGTTTTTTATCTACCACCAGGAACAACGCACTTCTTAACTTTTCAACACGTTGCAGTTTGCCATACGTTTGATTCAATAAGGTATCTTCGGTCTGTACCATAAAAAAATCTGCTTTAAAAATATTAAAAGAAACCCACATTCAATACATGTCAACATGTCATTGCGTAATTCACCAAGATGATATAAATATTTATGGTAAAATCGATAAACTTACAAAACAATCAGTATGGCAAAACAAATGCGGTTTTGTCCCTTCGATTTTATCAGCTCCCTCAAAAACATTTGCTTCATTGGTTCACTCATTTTCTTCATGGTTTAGCATGGATTCAAACAATTGATTACTCCAGCATTAATCCATTGACTTGGTTGCAGATCCTTCATTTGGAAATGATATAACCCAACACCCGACGTGGTTTCGAATACAAATCGCCTGCTCAATAAAATTTTTATTATGTCAAGTACATTAGAAAGTTATATATTGTGTAAATACATATATGTACGAGCATTTTCATACACATGGGTATCATTAAGGATAATACACGTGTGTATATCTGCCGTAATAAGTGTTAAATACAGCTAAATCATTTGACTATACATATGTGTATCTTGAGTATATACACATTATATAACAGTGACACTTATGTTGTGTATTAAGCCAAATACACATTCTAATTCCGGGTCTAAACATACAACCTGTATATAAAACAAACAAAAAGGAATCTAAATCCAAAACATAAAAAACAACAATCCCTAAATTACACAGTCTACATCAACTGAAATCATATGTTTAGGATAATTAACGTTTTCTTACGCATTTGTAGCCTCCACCTCGTAGACTTCTTTTTCGTCACGAACATCCTTCAATCTTCAGTACTCGTTTTTTGGATATCGCGTTGTAAGCTGTTTTATGCCAGCCTCCAACTTACTTTTACAATTTTCAATGTCGCCGCACATCGATAAAATACTAGCAAGACACACCTTTACATTCAACAAAAAATAAGAAACTATAAATCCATACTACGAAAACATAGTTAATTTATAAAATATACTAAAATAACTCATTCGTACCTCTAAGGATGACCAATCGTCAGACATCGTTCCTTTTCCAACGTCATCCTTTGAAATATCATCCGCCTCTTCTTCGTTGTTGTAATCCTCAGCTTCTTCGTCATCCTATAGTTCCATTATATCCCCCAAACGAAAACCTCCATTCCTCAACTCTTGGTCCTTCCTCATGTTCATCAATTCATGTGTCCAATAACTTATAAGAGCTTCCCGGCGTGCATCATCAAAACCAGGCCATGTTGTTGAGTCCAAATACAACAATTACAAAAACATAAATAAATCATTAAAAAAATACATCAGAAATATAATTTAAAATTTTGATAACTACACATGTGTATTTTTAAGACTTACACCAGTGTACTATTTCCCGAAAATAAATTAATCCAAAAAAAACTTATGTTAAAGTAATGAGAAACATACCACCAAATAAGTGAGCGGTCCCCTAAAGTAAACCTTTGGATCACATCTTACCCAGTCATCTTTGCATGACTTTACAGCATCCAACACAAGTTGGCACCAATCCTGCTCCTTAAAATCCTTTTCGAGCGTAAAAGAATCCAACATGTTGTACATCACACTCCCGTTTTTTGTGCAAGCAACATGGTAGATATAAACACCAGCACAAAATCTATCTTGAACATGTTCTTGTCTTCATAAGGATCCAACCTTATTTTATCTACAATGTTCTTAAAACTAACTAACACTTTTGGAAACCTAGAAACCCATTTATCTTTTAAAAGATGTCCCGGTTCATCTTTACTTTTCTTTGACACCCTTATATCTCAAGAAGGCATACCTAACAATTTTCTTACAAATTCTTTATCCACATTTATGTACCTATCCCCAAAGTAATTCTCATTTTTTTTTTGTATCTAACATATCTATCACAAAATGTCCTAAGTTGGCCATAATATCACTAACCTTCAACCTCAGCACTTTTCAAAAACCCATTTCTTTAACCATTTTTCTTTGCCATGGTTTCATAAAACGTATAGCTTATTTGGTGATGTACGAACCCGGATTCTAGGTAATCCATCTTCTACCTTTGCCCGTTTTTTTCTTTTTTCCTTTCCTTTCTTGGGGGTCCTTTTTATCTGCCTCTTTCAGTAATTGAATACTTCACCGATTAGATTCTCCTTAGAATCTTCATCAATCACTAATGTAAAACGATCCCATCAATTTTTTCATAAAAAAATGTATTGGATACACTTTAAAAACTTTATTATAATAAATACCTCATATTTCTTCATCATCTTCACTAATATTACGCTGACCATCGTCCACAGTCGCCTTATTGTCCACTCTTTTAAGCAACCCTACAATGGTATAGAAAAAAATTACTTCACCATTTCACAGTACACAGATGTATAATCATGTTCGTAAACCATACATGACCCTTCTTTCCTTTCATCCTCACAAGTTTGTCTACAACCTCTTCGACCACGTTTTGTTAGTTGACTAACTTTAACATCATCTAACAACAATACCTATTTAATTGACATAAGAGTTGGACATGTATATCAGAATTGATACATGTCTATATGTCAATACCAAAAACAAAAAACACAATCTAACCTTCTTCATCGTTCGAGAAAGGGACACAAACTACTTTCACACTTTCCATTCTTCTTTTCTTAATAGATTTACTTTTCTTTCTGCCTCATCAACATTCTGCTTTTCCTCAGCTTCCTTTTCATCAAATATTTGATTCACCTTTTCAACGTTTTTTTCCTATCCTAATTTGTTGGGGTTTCTCAAAAACATTTCCTGCATGTAAAACATATTAACTACATGTAAAGATAACAAATCTAAAATATTGGCGTGTATAGAACAATACCTTTACATCTCTTGTCCATATTACCAACAACATTGTGCACTTTCGACACCATTTCTATTGACTTCTCAGCATCTATGCAAAATAAATTTTACGCATTACAAGTTAAAATCCGTTTTGTATACAAATATTATACATATACCATATTTTAAAAAATATGGTACGTTCAATAAATTTTGTCTATTTTGTTTACATGTTTCAACCTTATTACCGGTTGATTCATCATCTGAAAATTCAATTGGATCAAGTAGATATCCAAAGAATTTTTATCTACACAGATTATATACCAAAAAACTTATTGAATACACTTATGTACAATAAACTTATTATTCCCAATCAAACATCTGAATATCATTTAACAAATGTTTTCCTATAACAGAGCACAAAGCACATTTTTGTTAACTCATCCCTATACATTAAAAATTTTTAGTGTTTATTAACAATGTTTGTTTAAAACCCCCAAACACACAAAAACTAATTACATACACATGTGTACATCAAATAATTTTTACAGACTATCAGTTCGCACTTACTTTATAAAACAGGTTGCAATCAACATTGTTATAAAAACAACCATATTATTCAGTAGTAAATAAATCTTTCCAAATAACAATGTGAAATCCAAACAAAAATCGGTCAATAATCTACTAAATAAACAACTATTACTTTAGAAATAGTAAACCCTAGTTAAAGATTTATTGTTATTATAAAGTGAAGAAATCGAACAAAACAAAAAATGATGATCAAAATCAGAGAATAAACTAATCATCAGCTTTGTTTACCTTTTTCCTCGATGAATCAATTGAATAATCGAACAGCTTTTGCAAAATCGAGGGAAGTCCTCAATGTTTGTGATGTTGCAGCCGACGATTGTAAACACAGAGGAAGAAGATGGTTGAAATAGTAATGACGAGTTTTGGGAATGGATCTGAAACAATTTTGCGATTACAGAGGAGCCGTTTACCTCGTGAACATATGGAAACTTTGAGTTTCCCGTTTTTAAAAATTTTCCCATTTGTAATTAAAGTATTACCCTTATTAATTAAATTAAATAGAAAAAAAACCCACTAATTACAATCATGCCACTAATCAAAACATCAAGATGATGAAAATCAATGGTCTATATCAGTTCACATAATTCACTCTTGGCTTGTTGTTCAATCTAGAACCCTACCCTATATATATATATATATATAATATATATATAAATTTTAATATTTTTGGGGTGTTACAAGTCCACCCCCTTAAAAGGGCTTCATCCCCTAAACATGTGTACGTACAAAAAAGCAAAAGAGTCGTCTCATTTCTTCTTCACACTTCCAAGTGGTGCCCGATCCCTTCCGATGCTCCCATTTGACCTTCACTTGGTCAATCTCCTTGTTCCTTAATCCTTTGACCTTTTGATCTAGGATTTGAATTGGTTTAGCTATGGAGTTAAGCTTGTCATCAACTTCAATATGACTATAGGGTACATATGCCGTTTCGTCCGCTAAACATTTGTGGAGGTGTGATACATGGAACATGTTATGTATGCCGCTTAACTCATCCGGAAGTTCTAGTCGGTAAGCCACCCGACTAATAACCTTAAATGGCCGATAAATCGTGAACTCAATTTACCTCTCTTCCTAAATCAAATGATCCCGTTCCACGGAGATACCTTGAGCATTACCCTATCACCTACTTGAAACTCTATAGGTCTTCATCTTTTATCCGCATAAGACTTATGTCGTTCTTGAGCCACTTTTAAATGGGCTCTTAACATATCAATCTTTTCATTTGTGGCCTTAATCACGTATTCATGGGCGAGTTCTCTCGGTCCCACTTCAGCCCAACATACCGGGGTTCGGTATTTTCGACCATAAAGCATCTCATATGGTGCCATACCAATGCTCGAATGATAACTGTTGTTGTAAGAGAATTCGACTAACGATAGATAAACATCCAAACTACCACCAAAATCAATAATACATGCCCGAACCATGTCTTCTAAGGTTTGAATCATTCGTTCGCTTTGTCCATCTGTCTGGGTGATAGGCAGTACTAATTAACAATTTTGTGTCCATCTGTTCATGGATATCGTGCCAAAAGTTTGAAGTAAACCAGGTATCTCTATCGGATACGATCGATACCAGTACTCCATGGCGTGCTATAATTTCATTCATATACACCTCTGACATCTTTTCCGAAGTATAAGTCTCACGAATTGGAATAAAGTGAGGGCTTTTTGTCAATCTATCAACAACCACCCAAATGGCGTCGAATCCTCGAGCCGTTCTTGGAAGATTGGTTAATAGGCCCATGGTTATATGTTCCCATTTCCAAACCGGTATCTATAACAGTTGGAGCTTGCCATAAGGCTTTTGATGCTCCGCTTTTACTTGTAAACAAGTTAATCATCTTTCGACGTACTTTCCTACATCTCTTTTACTTCCAGGCCACCAATAATTTTGTTTCAAATCTAGGTACATTTTCTTCGCTCCCGAGTGAATCGAATAACGCGATTTATGAGCCTCGTTGAGTAAGAGATCTTTTACACCACATCTGTTTGGAACCCAGATTCTACCGAATCGGTATTTCAAACCGTTCTCTCCGTCTTCAATATCTTTTACAAAACCCTTTACACGTTCTTTTGTAAGACCCTATCTTAAAATATTTAAATTTATATTAAAAATATCGCATTTAAATGAATAAATGCGAATACACGTCACTACAATTTTTTCGAGTTTATTAAAACTTTATCACACTAAACTTTTTGACATATCCTTACTAATTTATTTCGTAACATTGAAACCAAGTGCGGAAGCTTGATCTTTGATTGTGTTCGCTTCTTCATTTAGCTTGATCGTCATCCGGAGGTGCTTGCGATTTCCCTAAATTGGAAATTTGCAAATATTAGTATTATATAAAATATCCAAATACATGACATAACATCTTGCCAAAATATTAAAAATAGAAAAATTCATTTTCTGAGGTAGCGTCGGCGACGGCTATAAGCCTCGTCGGCGACTCCCCTTTAAGACTCGCGTCGGAGCTTTACTGCCGTAGGTAGTCATTTAGGTCGTCGGGATATCTATGTAGCGCCAGCGACGCTGCCTTCTGCAATGATTTTGCTGCTATGTTGATATAGTTGTTCGTTCGACCCGTTTTAAGTCCCGCGCATTAAACACGACTTGGGACTTACGGAGACGTTTTTGACAACACTATTTTCTACTTTCATTCAGTGGTTGCCTGTCGTAAGCTACGGCTGGCCACCGTAGCATAAGGTGGGCTATCACAAGAATTTTTGTTTTACCATTTTTATTACGGAAACTTTCGTAACTTATTAAATCTATATCCGTTTCCCATGAAACTTGTTTCTAAATGACCGTAAAATGTTTTCTTACCTATTTAACCCGAAATCCTTAACCCGGATTCTTATTTCATATGAATTATGCATCCATTTCCATATTATGGTCATATTTTCCAATTTTATCCCTTTCCGCATTTAAACCAAACTAAGTATTCACGTATCTATTTCGGTATGCATTAATACTATATTTTTACCCATTTGGTTGTCTTAACGAAATCCATTGCTTATTCAATCAAACCTTATTTATCTTTTCATTTCCACACTAGGATATCTATTTATTTTCCACTATAACTATATTTGTGGTGGATTGGTTATAGAAAATGATATATATACTTAAATTCTACCTTTCGGTTTGACAATTTACGGAAAGGGCCGTTATAAGTCATTAATCCAAAACGGCTTATGCCATTTACTATTACACTACCTCAAGGGAGTATTGTCTTATAAAACTCGTTTTTAAACTACCCTCAAGGATCGTTTGGTCGATTTATCATTTAAGGGCGTTTTGGTGAAATTTTAGTCCTTTTTATGACGAAAGACATGTAAATGCATATTTTGACCAACAAGCATCTTTAACTCATATACTATTAATTTCTCACTATGTTCCTAAGAACGTAATGTCTAGAATTTAAACTATTAGATATACCTCTCTTTAGGTAATCAAATCTCATTTAACTCTCATCAGACCTTAATTCTTCGGTGACAGTTTGACCCGTTACACGTACCTGGCTCGGGTCTTAGTATTGATCCGTTTTAATACCTTGCAATATTAAGCTTCAATTAAAAGCAATGCAATCCGTAAGCTAATCTCCATGTGAGCTCAAAACTCAACAAACGATCATTAATCATTATTGTCAAATGGCGACATATCACCATTTGACCCACTTGGCCTAAATGACCATTTTATTTTTGTGAGATGGTAATTATTTGCCATTTCACCCATTTAGTCTGTTTTGGTTTTCACTGTATGATCATATTACTTAAAAATCGTTTCTTAATTCACCTGACCCATTATGGCTTACGTCATATGGTGTCTTTTTCATAACTCTTTATTTATCCCTCAACTCTTGTCCGGATTACCGTTTTACCCCTTGTTTCACATTATGGTTTACACCATAATGTAATGTTTAAAAAAAACTCTTTATTTATTCATTATCACATGACTAATTTACCGTTTAACTCTTTCAATCATCAATTATGGTTCCTAACCATTTTCACTTGTTCCGACCCGTACTGATTCACATCAGAACATCATTTTACAAAAGCTAATCTACCATATTCTTAACCAATACTGTAAGTAAGTGTTCTAAAAAATGTAAGCTTTACTTACCTTGAAATCCGATTATGCTTTACTGCATACTTGATCTGTTTGACCAGCTTCTTCCCAAGCCTCCACCTAGCTTGTCAAGCGTCAAACTATCATTTTTCATCCGCAAGATGGTTAGGTTAGTCATCATTTAACACGACTATTCTGCCTTACAGATTTTATATCAAATTTATCATTCGATCTTATTATTGGTCAGTTTGACTTTTTTTATAAAAAAGTCAACTGCCTATTAACATATGATTGCACATTTAAGTTCAACAAACTTATTTAGGCATTTCATCAAAACCCGCTTCATAGTCTACTTTTTAATCACTTACAAATAACCTTTTATCACTTGTTTCTAAATTTCCTTATGTTTAACGAAATTTAGCATGCATCTACGTCTAATTTCATTCTTGGATCATCATCCAACAATCTAATTGCAAGTAATCAACTATCGCATATATAAGACATGGACTAATGACCATCTTATTTCACGTTCTCGCAACTCAATTATCACTCGTATGGGTGACATGTTTATCACTCGTACGAGCGAGATGTTTATCACTCGTACGAGCGAGATGTTTGTCTCTCATACGAGCAAGATGTTTATCACTCGTACGAGCGAGATGTTTGTCTCTCGTACGAGCGAGATGTTTATCACTCGTACGAGTGAGATGTTTATCATTCGTACGAGTCACATATATAGCATTCATATAGTTCATTCATACACATGCTGATACTTTCATGATTCTACATTTGATATCACTCGTACGAAGTTAGATGTTTATCACTCGTACGAGCGAGATGTTTATCACTCATACGAGTCACATATATAACGTACACATAATTCATTTATACACATGCTACTACTTTCATAATTCTATAATGGAGTTCACTCGTACGAGTGAGATGTTTATCACTTTCACTTCTTGATTCCAACTAACGTTCAATTGATTATATGATGAAGATCACACTATCCAAGCACATGGTACAAGCCCCTAATGCATGATTTTACCCAAAACATACATTCAACCCGAATTCTGGTATGAGTTCATTTATAGCTCATTCTTCAAGTTAGTTTATCACTAACTACATCATTAACATATTTCATTCATATATTTCTAGTCATTTCATTTAATTTCACAATCTAACTTTACTTAGACATTTTATCATACACTTGGCATACATACCGCTTTTGTGAGTCCCGATGACGGCGGTTCCATTCTAAAATTTGAGCGTATGATAATGCCGATTTGGTAGAATGTTATAAAGAAGCAGTAGAAACAGAATCAGCAGACAGAAATTCCTGGGGAGAATCTGCCAGTGTTTCCCCTTGGAGAACTTCCAAAACCCCCAAACAATGGACACACATCTCATATATATAAGCATGGGCAGCTCGTACGAAGCGAGCAGGTTAGCTTCGTACGAGTGTCCTTCGTACGAGTGAGATGTGTCACACCCCGACCCGCAGCGGAAATAAGAATCGGGGCATAATTGGGTTATCACCAAAGCACATGACATTTACTATTATGTTTCATAATTAAATGAAATCAAAGTTACATTTCTCAAACATTCAAACATGTCCATTCATTACAAAGGAAAATAACCAAACAGAATAATCCAAATACTAAATCGTTTTATTTCTTCTAATCCAGGTCCTACGTGTTCCTAGCTGCTGCTGGTTCACCTGTATCATGTGTAAAATGGGAGGTTTTTGGGTCAACATAAGTTGGCGAGTGAACCTTATAGATAAACATTTAATAATGATTTTCTGGTTAGTTTATCAATAAAATATTGTGCATAATCATAAAAGAGCATATGTATGAAATCAAGCAATGGCAACATCAGTTACAATTATAACATACATTAACAATCGATAGCATACATGAACATACCAACATCATATGATAATTAACATAAATGAACTGTGAGATCAAGGCTCAATCAAACGGAGCCGATCGTATTGCATGAACTGAAAATGTAAATTGAACTGTGCGCTCAAGGCTCAATCAAACGGAGCCGAACGTATTGCATGAACTGGAAATGTAAATTGAACTGTGCACTCAAGGCTCAATCAAACGGAGCCGAGCGTATTGCATGTATTGAAATGTAAATAAAATGTCCGATCAAGGCTCAATCAAACGGAGCCGATCGTGCGGGCACGCCCTGATCAACCGCATAATAAAATGGGGATCAAACTCAACCTCGAGGGATGGGGAGCTACGGCCTCAGCAATTGCATGTACTGAAATAATAATTTGCAAACAATAATAACTACTTATCAGCAACAACTAACACACATGTCATGATATGATATATGCACAATAACTTAGTTATAATAAGTAAATGAACAAGACACATGATACACCCAAAAACGTGATTAAAACGGGGAATTTGAAGGGTTCACTCACATTAGGTGCGTTGGATTTGAGTTGGTGAGATGCGCACGATTTAGACGAAGCGAGTCAACGCGGAAATCACTAACCTAAATGATAATAGGAAAAATATATTAAATGGATGAATTTTATTAAAGATTTTAATGGGATTTTTAGATATATTTTTGTGAGTTTATGGCTATTTTCTATCCTTAAAAATGTTATTTTTAAGTATTTTTAATTGATTTTTAATTTAAATTAAACAAATAAATATTTAAAAAAATAATATTTTTTTACTGTTTGACCGTTGACCGTTGACCGGTTCGGTCAGCGGTAAATACTTGCGCCGAGCGGGATTCGAACCGGTGACCTTCCGTTCACGCGCACGTAGCTCTACCAACTGAGCTACATGACTAACCCGTTAGAAACCCAGTTTTAATTATATTTATACACTTATTCGAATTTACCGAAAATTCCTTTATTTTGCAAAACGTTTTAATCTCATTGAACCGGTGTTTGTGACGGGACTCGATCGCGCGACGTGTAGTTTGTTTTGCAAACAGTCCACCGCTGGACTGTGTGTCTAACCCGGTTATATTCTTGATTTATATTATACTTAACAACTACTCGTTTCAACCCGGTTAGTTCATGAATAAAAAAAAAGAATGTTTTATTACGCAGAGTGTGTGTAGTAAGGGTCGAACTCGGGACTCGTATATAAACTTTGCACACAGTCCACCGCTGGACTGTGTGTCTAACCCGTTAAATATCCGAATTATAATTACTCTTATATTCTGAATCAAGTTCATCTTCTTCATCGGATTAAACTGTCAGCGTATTTCAACTGGTTAAGATTAATTTTGCGACTTTCAAAGATCTTAAACACTAATAGTAATTCAATAGTAAAGAATGGAAAGAGTTTAAAGAACAGGATTTACCGATTGGAGATAAACACAGAAATCCGGCGAAAGTTTCGTCGGTACAGAAATTGAGCTCCGACTGTTGATACAATTAACAGTGTGGATCGATTATTTATAGAACTAAATCATCTAAACAAGGTTTAAATGAAGTGTAGGATGCCTTACCCTTTCACAGTGAAATTCCGGCAATTTCAGAAACTTTCCGGCGAGGGTGGGATCTCCGATAAATGTTGAAAAGCTTCTTCTTGCTTGGGCCCCCATACAAATGGTTTCCCTTTATGGGTTAAAGCCGTGAGTGGCACCGCAATGCGAGAGAAGTTTGAAATGAACCGACGATAATAGCCAGCAAGTCCAAGAAAAGACCTTACTTCAGTTGGCGTACGTGGAGCTTGCCATTCTTGAACTGCTTTGATCTTTGATGGGTCCACATGTATTCCTTTGTCATTGACTACATGCCCGAGGAATTGCACCTCTTTTAACCAGAATTCACATTTAGAGAACTTGGCATAAAGCTTTTCCTTTTCTAGAAGTGCAAGAACAAGTCGCAGATGACGTTCATGATCAGCTTTAGATTTTGAATAGATAAGAATATCGTCGATGAAAACAATAACAAATCGATCAAGGTAAGGTTTGCAAACTCTATTCATTAAGTCCATGAAAACAGCTGGTGCGTTGGTTAATCCAAATGGCATAACCATGAATTCATAGTGACCATATCGAGTTCGAAAAGCAGTTTTAGGGACGTCTTCTTCATGCACTCTAAGCTGATGATAACCCGATCGAAGGTCGATTTTCGAAAAGCAACTGGCACCTTGTAGTTGGTCAAGAAGGTCATCTATACGAGGTAAAGGATATCGATTTTTGATAGTTAACTTGTTGAGCTCTCTGTAGTCGATGCACATGCGAAAAGATCCATCCTTCTTCTTTACAAAGAGTACAGGTGCACCCCAAGGCGACGAGCTGGGGCGAATAAATCCCTTGTCAGTCAACTCTTGCAATTGACTGGCTAGCTCTTGCATTTCAGAGGGGGCTAACCTATATAGAGATTTTGCCACTGGTGTAGCACCAGGTATAAGATCGATACGAAATTCAACATCTCTGATTGGAGGAAGTCCTGATATGTCGTCAGGAAAAACTTGTGGAAAATCTTTTACAACAGGGATATCTTCAAGTTTCTTTTCTGAGGTCCCCTTCTTGATGATATGGGCTAAAAACGCGACATAATTCTTGCGAAGGTATTTTTGAGCTTGAAGACAAGACATTAAGTTAAGTCCTTTCGCCGAGGTTTCTCCAATAATTCGAAGAGTCTGACCGTTTGAAGAGGAATACGAATAAATTTCTCACGACATACAACTTCCGCATTATGCTGACTGAGCCAATCCATTCCGATTATGATGTCGAAACTTCCCAGCTTCATAGGAATAAGATCGACTGAGAAATCGTGGTCGTTTAGGGTGAGCGTACAGTTGCGTAAAATAGAGTCTAACGAAACTGGTTTTCCATCTGCAACTTCCACCATTATGGATTCCGCGAGCTTAACTCGATTTTTACTTAAGACAGGTTCAAACTCTAATGACACGAAACTTCTATCCGCACCAGTATCAAATAACATAGAGGCATATCTACCATTTATAAGAAACGTACCGTTGACTACATTGCCGTCAGCTCTGGCCTGGTTTGCATTAATATTGAAAGCCCTTCCTCTAGCAGGTGGAGGAGCTTGGTTTGCTTGGTTCACAGGGTTGGCTTGGGCCTGAGCATGAATAATATTGACCAGTCTTGGACATGAGTTCCTGAAATGACTTGGATCTCCACAATTGAAACATGCCCGCATAGGTTGGCCCATAGGGTAGTTGGGTTGGTAGTATGTTTGGGCTAAATGTTGAGTGGGTGGAAATGGTTGTTGTTGTTGGGCTTGACCCATAAATTGTTGGTGGGTTTGGGTTATAGGTTGGTGGCGGTTTGTTCGTTGAGGTGCGCGGCAGTGTTGTACAGTGTGTCCAGCGCGACCGCAGCTGGTACAGTATTGGCAAGGATAGTCAGGGGAGTGGTGATACTGACAACGGTTACATTTTGGTAGTGGTCCTGTGTATGGTCTTTTGTATGGCGCGGGTGGAGGAGTGGCTTGAGTGATGGGTGCAGCAGGAACAGGGTGTTGGTGTGAGTGATTGCAAAGTTCCTGTTGTTACGCTTCCTCTTGTTAGCAAATTTAGAGGAAGGAGTGTGGTGGTTTGAGGTTTGTCCCTCAGCAGGGGTTTTCTTCTTTTCCTCCTTGAACTTCCCATTGCGAATTCGGTTTTTCGGTCAGTTCTGTCGCCAACTCCATGGCAGCTTCTAGTGTTACCGGTGAAACGCTGAGGACAGAATCTTGAATTTTCGAGGGAAGTCCTCGAATGTAATGTTCTATCAGACGGTAGGTTGGAGTGAATAAGTTTGGAACCATTTGGTTCAACTCCAAAAACCTTTTGTTGTAAGTAGAGTGATCACCATCTTTTTGCTTCAGGGCATGAAATTCATCTTCCAATTTCTTAATTTCACTCCTAGGACAGAATCGCCTAGTCATGATTTCCCTTAACTCCTCCCAAGTTAAGGCCATCGCATCTTCCGTTCCCCTCTTTCCCTTCTCGGTATTCCACCAAGTGAGAGCTACACCAAGTAGTCTCCCGGTGGCATAACGAACTTTGCGATCCTCAGGACAATCGCAGTTTAAGAAAACGTTTTCCATCTCCTCGAACCAACGTAGGAGAGCAGTGACTCCCTCAGTCCCTTCGAATTTTGGGGGATCGCAGGACTTAAAATGTTTGTAGGTGCATTTGTTGGTAGGAGGGTTGTTGATGATCTGGTCCTGTTGTTGAGGAGGGTTAGTAGGATTTGCAGCAAGGGCTTGTTGTACTTGTACTACTATGTCAGGTAATATCGTGGCCATTTGATTGGCGATATGAGTGGCCAAACGTTCCTGAGACTTTTCCGATTTCCTACTCCTTCGATGCGGTCTAGAAGACATCTACAGGATCATAAAATGAGAAGATTGTGAGTTTATGGTATCTTTTAAGGTGTCATGTGTCTTTAAGAAAATGAAAATAACATAAATATCAATAATACAACTACATCCGAAGGATGTCTTGGGTTCGCTCATGTTGGGCCTCAAATGTCCCCCATACCTTCACCTATATAGTCATGTGGGCCCCCATGGCTATTGGCTTGGTAGGATTCACATTAGTATTGGCAATTTAACACTCGCATCCCTCGAATGCTAACCACAAAATATGTTCATGAGATGTTTGGTCGGAACGTGTCCAGGTGTAGACACAATGACAACTCAAAGTGGGATTAGCTCTCACGACATTTGGTATAGCATGCTTTGGCCTAATAAGTATTTCGTACTCTCATCGTTAGTCCCCAGGTAGGCAAACTGGTCCTTTATTTTGGATTTATACGAATGCCAGCCTAGACAGGACGTTCCGACTACCGGTACTAGTACCCTTCCAGTTACTACATGCCCGTCATGAGAACTCACTTTGATGAGATTTGAAAACACGAAAATCGTTGTAAAATCAATCATGAGGTGGTGTGTGCTTGCATGGATGTGATATATTATGATCATACGATTTCATGATAGGCATTATTTGATAATACATACTTATGAACATGCTTGAACAAATATCAAATGTAACATTTAACATAAACATATAAACATCATGAAATTTGGCATATAACACACAAAATTCTTATAAGTTTCTAATTGACTATAGTATAGGCTCTAAGGGTCTAATAACCTATCCTATATCCCTATAGTCATGGCTCTGATACCAATCTGTCACACCCCGACCCGCAGCGGAAATAAGAATCGGGGCATAATTGGGTTATCACCAAAGCACATGACATTTACTATTATGTTTCATAATTAAATGAAATCAAAGTTACATTTCTCAAACATTCAAACATGTCCATTCATTACAAAGGAAAATAACCAAACAGAATAATCCAAATACTAAATCGTTTTATTTCTTCTAATCCAGGTCCTACGTGTTCCTAGCTGCTGCTGGTTCACCTGTATCATGTGTAAAATGGGAGGTTTTTGGGTCAACATAAGTTGGCGAGTGAACCTTATAGATAAACATTTAATAATGATTTTCTGGTTAGTTTATCAATAAAATATTGTGCATAATCATAAAAGAGCATATGTATGAAATCAAGCAATGGCAACATCAGTTACAATTATAACATACATTAACAATCGATAGCATACATGAACATACCAACATCATATGATAATTAACATAAATGAAATGTGAGATCAAGGCTCAATCAAACGGAGCCGATCGTATTGCATGAACTGAAAATGTAAATTGAACTGTGCGCTCAAGGCTCAATCAAACGGAGCCGAACGTATTGCATGAACTGGAAATGTAAATTGAACTGTGCACTCAAGGCTCAATCAAACGGAGCCGAGCGTATTGCATGTATTGAAATGTAAATAAAATGTCCGATCAAGGCTCAATCAAACGGAGCCGATCATGCGGGCACGCCCTGATCAACCGCATAATAAAATGGGGATCAAACTCAACCTCGAGGGATGGGGAGCTACGGCCTCAGCAATTGCATGTACTGAAATAATAATTTGCAAACAATAATAACTACTTATCAGCAACAACTAACACACATGTCATGATATGATATATGCACAATAACTTAGTTATAATAAGTAAATGAACAAGACACATGATACACCCCAAAAACGTGATTAAAACGGGGAATTTGAAGGGTTCACTCACATTAGGTGCGTTGGATTTGAGTTGGTGAGATGCGCACGATTTAGACGAAGCGAGTCAACGCGGAAATCACTAACCTAAATGATAATAGGAAAAATATATTAAATGGATGAATTTTATTAAAGATTTTAATGGGATTTTTAGATATATTTTTGTGAGTTTATGGCTATTTTCTATCCTTAAAAATGTTATTTTTAAGTATTTTTAATTGATTTTTAATTTAAATTAAACAAATAAATATTTAAAAAAATAATATTTTTTTACTGTTTGACCGTTGACCGGTTCGGTCAGCGGTAAATACTTGCGCCGAGCGGGATTCGAACCGGTGACCTTCCGTTCACGCGCACGTAGCTCTACCAACTGAGCTACGTGACTAACCCGTTAGAAACCCAGTTTTAATTATATTTATACACTTATTCGAATTTACCGAAAATTCCTTTATTTTGCAAAACGTTTTAATCTCATTGAACCGGTGTTTGTGACGGGACTCGATCGCGCGACGTGTAGTTTGTTTTGCACACAGTCCACCGCTGGACTGTGTGTCTAACCCGTTATATTCTTGATTTATATTATACTTAACAACTACTCGTTTCAACCCGGTTAGTTCATGAATAAAAAAAAAAGAATGTTTTATTACGCAAGGGTCGAACTCGGGACTCGTATATAAACTTTGCACACAGTCCACCGCTGGACTGTGTGTCTAACCCGTTAAATATCCGAATTATAATTACTCTTATATTCTGAATCAAGTTCATCTTCTTCATCGGATTAAACTGTCAGCGTATTTCAACTGGTTAAGATTAATTTTGCGACTTTCAAAGATCTTAAACACTAATAGTAATTCAATAGTAAAGAATGGAAAGAGTTTAAAGAACAGGATTTACCGATTGGAGATAAACACAGAAATCCGGCGAAAGTTTCGTCGGTACAGAAATTGAGCTCCGACTGTTGATACAATTAACAGTGTGGATCGATTATTTATAGAACTAAATCATCTAAACAAGGTTTAAATGAAGTGTAGGATGCCTTACCCTTTCACAGTGAAATTCCGGCAATTTCAGAAACTTTCCGGCGAGGGTGGGATCTCCGATAAATGTTGGCTAAGATTGATTCTGTTGATGGGATTGTGTTAGAGATTGACTAATCACATGTTTTAAACAAAGAGAGTCGAAGAATTTACCGTGTAAATGCAAGTCCCGGTTTTCCGGTGAGTTGCAGAAAATCTCCGGCGATCGAAATCAGAGGGTCTTACAGTTCAGATTCTTGACGAAAATGAAATTGAGTGTTATTGTGATGGTTAGGAATCGCACAAATGATCAGGACATGGATTTAATTAGAGTTTGGTATATTTTCGGTTTCAAATACCGGAAGTGATGAGGACTTAAGTTCAATCAATTAGGACTTAATTAGAAACCGATATTCATCGGTTATGAGCTAGTCAAACGAAGTCGAAAGGATTCAGCGTTCGGTTTGCCGATTTCCGTTATTCCGATATCACCAACCGTTAATTCATGTTTGTGTATAAAACTCAATTGTTTTCCTAATGTCAACAGAAAACAATTGGTGGCGGAGTGGTTTGAAGACGGAAAGATAAGTTGTTGAAGTGATTCAGCTGACCCGGGTTCGAGTCCGGTCAGCTGCAAATGTTTTTTTTTTATTTTATTTTAACTTTTTATCCAATTTAATTTTTATAGTTTAGTTTATATATTAATTATGTAACGTTTAAACTCAAAATACTCATAAATACTTAATGTAATTTCATAACTTGGTATTTGATTACAAAACGGAGCGGGTTTTGGAGACCCGATTTATACAAATGTTACAAGATGTTTATCACTCGTACGAGTCACCGTGTGTAGGTCCACTTGGAGGATCAACATCAACCTATTTCCCTATTTATACAACACACATATGAGTGCGGAATCCTCGTAAGTATGCAAACCAAAGCAAAGTAAGAACATAGGATAACCAAAGATTCAATATCTTGATTAATAGAAGAGAACTAGTAAAAACATATACAAACAATGTTCATACAGACTCATGCAACACACTCTGTGCTTTTGTGTCTCTCTCTTTAATATAGCTCTAGTCTCTCTAGCCACTCGTTCACTAACTTGTCTTGTCCAACAACTCTATACTGAGAAGTGCATGTCTGCTTATATAGTGTCCACACTCAGCAACTGTACGAAGTATGTTGCTGGTTATACGAAACACCAAAAGACACGAAGAACATACTCCAAAGATACTCGTACGGACAAGCTGGTTCGTACGAGCATCAACTAGCTCGTACGAAACAAGCATGATGCTTGTTTAGATGAACTCATTCGTATGAATGGTAGGTGGCTCGTACGAGCAATATCTTGCTCGTACGAAGTATTCCCACTCGCACATAGAAGTCTTCTTTGGAGAACGTGTCACAGACATCACGTACACAAGACTCAACAGTATGCACACATGCAACTGTTTTAAACAGACAATCTAATTGTCGTACTAAACCAAGATAGGAGGATATCTTGATTTGGTCGACATGACCAAACTATACAGACATAGTAAACAAAGACCGTATAATTATTGGCGTAACTAAGAATAAGCGACAAACACAAAAGTGTATCAACAAACTCCTTCTTGGCTATTGCTTGGTCTTCGGTCTTTGGTCTTCATACTGAGTGGCCTGGAGTATCAACAAACTCCTCCTGAAGATCTGCTATCCAACGTTGATAGAACATCAGGTCTTCAAAAGTTTCCAGAAACATCAAACCTTTCCTGTTTCCTCTTGAGTAGCACTGGAGGTAACTGGATCGGTCACGATCTGCTGTGCATTAGACTCTACCACTAGAGTTGAAGCAGAAACTTTTGATTGCGAGGATGAGGCCGCAACATTAGGATTGCCAGTGTCTTCACTAACCTGATCATGTTTTCTCTTGATCTCCTGCGCTTCACCCTCTTTCTGCTCATTTTAAACACTTCTTTAAAAGCATTAAAGCCTTCAACCAGTGTAGCATTGTGAGAATGATACCATTCTTTCAAGTCATTATGCTTAGCAGTTAATGTTTCCGCATATCGTTGTACAGCCGCACTACGTTCTTTCAGTCTATTTATCTCAATCCCCCGAGAGTTATCAGCTGTTCTCATCTATTGATGATAAGTTGCTCTTTCAGCATCTGCAACCTTCAGTCGCTCATTTTCTTTTCTTAACCGCGGAATTTCATAATCCTGTTTTCTAACTGTCTATTTCAAAGAATTTATCTCCAACTATCGTTTGACAATTGTGTTCCGGTTTGAAGATATAAACTCTGAATGCTTGTTAATCTGGATTGCTGCAGCTTGCAACTAAGAGAACAGAAAATCCACTTTCTCATCCTTTTCCATTTCAGGGAACAACCGACTGGTTCGTTTTGCATTTTGTTGATGAGATGTAGACTGGGATTGTTGAGCTGAAGAAGTAGTAGGTTGCGATCAAACTGGAGTATCTTTAGCTGAAGGTGTTTCAGCTGTTGTGGAATTTGAAGGTTGTGGTTCAGAAATTGTAGAGGGTTTCATCATTGCAGGTTCAATCTCCTCTGTTGTAAAGGTAGGCTGGACTTCTGCAACTGGTTCTCTTGCACCATCATTACCAACATTATCACCGTCATTATCGTTACCCTTTCCCTTTTTATGACCAAACTTATCTTTGATCATCTTTTTCAAGGTTGGTTCTTCATTATCTGAATCACTGTCATCATGGTGCCACTTGTAGTTTTCTGGTGCAATATATTGATCATTTGCCAGAAAACCGATCAACTTACGAGGAGGTGAGCTATCCTTGTAACGTTTTGCTGCTACACCCCTAAAGATCTTCAACGAATGTTCCATAATAACTTCAACTTTTAGAACATCATTGTCGTTCTTTTGAAGATTCGGATGTTGCACATTCAGGATCATTAGGAGAAAATGAGGATACATCCAAAACTTGTTTCCACCATAACCAGTTCTTCTCAGGTTTTCCTTCATGTTTGCAAAAATATACTTTGAAACACTAAATGGTTTGTTCAATGTCAAAGCTATCATCATACCAACTAAGTCGTTATTTGTCATGTCATAACAACTTCTTCTGTTGCTCAAACACTAAATTAAAACATGTAGAAAGAACTTGTATCAGAGTGGCAACCATGCTTTGTTTAGTTGTCCTACGAAAAAATCTCCAGCACATTTCATTCTAAGCAAACATCCACGTTGACACTTTAACGACACTGAGAATGGAGCTTCAGGATCATCACCAAGCTGTAATACTGAGTTAATGGTTTCAACAGTGACATCTACATACAAGTCATTTACTTTCCAGCGGATAAGTTCCTGCCCAATCACTTCAACAACTTTAGCTGAATCCCAAAATTCCTTGATCAACGTCCTGTATAACAAATTTATCATTCGATCTTATTATTGGTCAGTTTGACTTTTTTTTCTAAAACGTCAACTGCCTATTAACATATGAATTGCACATTTAAGTTCAACAAACTTATTTAGGCAGTTCATCAAAACCCGCTTCATAGTCTACTTGTTAATCAGTTACAAGTAACCTTTTATCACTTTTCTAAATTTCCTTATGTTTAACGAAATTTAGCATACATCTACGTCTAATATCATTCTTGGATCATCATCCAACAATCAATTGCAAGTAATCAACTATAGCATATATAAGACATGTAGTAATGACTGTCTTATTTCACATTCTCGCAACTCAATTATCACTCGTACGGGTGATATGTTTATCACTCGTAGGAGCGAGATGTTTGTCTCTCGTACGAGCGAGATGTTTGTCTCTCGTACGAGCGAGATGTTTATCACTCGTATGAGTGAGATGTTTATCATTCGTACGAGTCACATATATAACATTCATATAATTCATTCATACACATGCTGATACTTTCATAATTCTACATTTAATATCACTCGTACGAAGTGAGATGTTTATCACTCGTACGAGTCACATATATAACGTACACATAATTCAATTATACACATGCTACTACTTTCATAATTATATTATTGAGTTCACTCGTACGAGTGAGATGTTTATCACTTTCATTTCATGATTCCAACTAATGTTCAATTGATTATATGATGAACATCACACTGTCCAAGTTCATTGTACAAGCCCCTAATGCATGATTTTACCCAAAATATACATTCAAACGGAATTCTGGTATGACTTCATTTATAGCTCATTCTTCAAGTTAGTTTACTACTAACTACATCATTAATATTTCATTCATATATGTCTAGTCATTTAATTTGTTTCACAATCTAACTTCACTAAGACATTTTATCATACACTTGGCGTACATACTGCTTTTGTGAGTCCCGGTGATGGCGGTTCCAGTCGAAAGTTTAGGCGTATGATAGTGCCGATTCAGTAGAATGTTATAAAGAAGGAGTAGAAACAGAATCAGCAGACGGAAATTCCTAGGGAGAATCTGCCAACGTTTCCCCTTGGAGAACTTCCAAAACCCCCAAACAATGGACACACATCTCATATATATAAGCATGAGCAGCTCGTACGAAGTGAGTAGGTTAGCTTCGTACGAGTGTCCTTCATACGAGTCACTTATCGCTTGTACGAGTCACTTGTCACTCGTTTGAGTTACTTGTCATTCGCATTTAGGTCGTATGTTCATATCTAATCTATACAACATTCAAACTCACACACAAGAAACATACTAGTCAACTTAAAGTTTGTGATTTTTGGGGCGTTACAAGTCTACCCCCCTTAGAGGAGGTTTCGTCCCTGGAACCTTTCTCATTCCTGCTAGACCAATTCTACTCTTATTCTTTTTATATTTATTAAAACGTTATTTCTAACTAAAACCTAAATTTTAGTTTAACGTTTTCTTATTAACTCATGTCAATTACTCGTATCAAGCAATTGGTAACCAAGTATTCTTTCTTTACTATTCTTCTTTTATGCAGGGAATCGAATCCGGTTCCCTTGCTTGGTCTAAATAACCTTCATGTCCCTTTCACTTGACCTCGTAGGCTATTTCTTTAGACTTTCACCTTCTTCTTTTTTTTACTTAGCCCTCTAATGTGAGGCCTTTAGTGCATCATTCCTCTTGATTCGTGACCCCAAGGTCCTTTTGACTCTATAGACCTTTACACTGATTATAATTCAAAGGTCGTGGTGATCCCGTGGATCATCCCTTTACCCGTGTCGTTCTTTGATTATATTTGGTGTCACTGCACCTCTTTTATATTTGAAAGAAAAATTATTTACATTATCTTTTCTCTATTCACCAATCATGGCTCTTCTTACCATGAATTCTAATTTATTTGATTTCAATTATGGCCCTTAAACCATGTTTGATCCGAGTTAGTAACATTTTTCGTTTTCTATGATTCCGCGAGTCATCTATGAGTCACATTCACTTGTCGTGTCTATTAGTCGTTTCACTTCTATTAGGTGTTGATCACTTGTATCTAAGCATGGCGCAAAGTCAAATGACATTAACCACTCGTCACCACCAAGTCATAACTACCATCATTAGTGGTACCACAACATTTTGTGTATGTTGCCTAAGACACTTATTCTAATATGCAGATCTGACACTGTCTGTTGGTATCCGCGCGCCCACGTGATCGTAGTCCACGACTAGATCATCTTTTGTTCAGACAATTCTTCCGACTCTATGACTTCATATGTCATTTATGCTTTGGTTTGTCTCACGTTTACCGCTATCCAGTTTATGCCTATATTTCTTTACAACCCGTTACTTGGGTTCTTTATCTTAATGTTTATATGCTCCCGTTATTCAATTTGCGTTTTCGTTTAAATTCATTCACGATCCTTTACACGGGTTTATTAATATTTTTCACTCCCATTATTCGGTTTGCGTCTACATTTATATTTAAGCTCGTCTCATTACCCGGGCTCATTATTCTTTTGCTTTAACGCTCCCTTTACCCGGTTTGCGTTTAATTTTAAATTCAATCACTATACTCCATTTGGTTCATTTGATTTGTTTATGTGAAATCCATCACTTTTGAACAGTCAAACTTTATTCTTTATTTGACCGTTTGACTTGTTCATGTGAAATCCATCACCTATGAACAGTCAAACTTTATTCTATATTTGACCCATTTGACTTGTTCGTGTTAAATCCATCACCTGCGAACAGTCAAACTTTATTCTTTATTTGACCCGTTTGATTTGTTCGTGTGAAATCCATCACTTATGAACAGTCAAACATTATTCTTTTTTTGACCCGTTTGAGTTGTTCATGTGAAATCCATCACCTATGAACAGTCAAACTTTATTCTTTATTTGACCCGTTTGACTTGTTCGTGTGAAATCCATCACTTATGAACAGTCAAACATTATTCTTTATTTGACTCGTTTGACTTGTTCATGTGAAATCCATCACTTATGAACAGTCAAGCATTATTCTTTATTTATCCCGTTTGACATGTTCGTGTGAAATCCATCACTTTTGAACGGTCAAGCATTATTCTTTATTTATCTCGTTTAACCTGTTCGCGTGAAATCCATCACTTTTGAACTGTCAAACATTATTCTTTATTTACCCCGAAGGATTTTCTTTAACACATCCCATTAGCCTCGTCTTGACTACATCGGAAGTATATGTGTTCACTATAAGAAGTTCATGGTATCATGTGTTTATTACTTACTTGGCCAGAGTAAGCGATCAACACATGATACACGTGACAGTTGATACACTGTTGTGTATGTCGCTTATTCTTAATTACGTCTGTAATTGTACGGTCTTTGTTTATTGTGTCTGTATAGTTTGGTCGTGTCGACTAAATCAATATATCCTCCTATCTTGATTTAGTATGACGATTAGTTTGTCTGTGTTGTAAAACAGTTACATGTATGCATACTGTTGAGTCTTGTGTACGTCATGTCTGTTGGCACGTTCTCCGAAGAACACTTTCAAGTACGAGTGAGAAGTGCTTCGTACAAGCAAGTTGTTGCTCGTATGAGCCACTAACCATTCATACGAGTGATTCTCCATTCGTACGAGTGGCTCATTTCAACAAGCACCCTACTTGATTCGTACGAGCCAGTTCATGTTTGTACGAGCCATGGGTCGTTCGTACGAGCATCCTTGGAGAATGTTCTTCGTGACTTTTAGTGTTTCGTACAACCAGCTTCTTCATACTGTTGTATTGTGTTGGCACTATATAAACAGACATGCACTTCTCAGTGACTAGTTGACACTAGTAGTGAAAGTTGACAAGCTGTGAGACATTGAGAGCACAAGAGAGAGAGATAGAGAGAGAGAGAGAGAGCACAGAGAGTATATATGAGTCTGTATGAACATTGTTTGTATATGTTTGTACTAGTTCTCTTCTGTTGATCAAGATAGTGAATCTTTGGTTATCTTATGCTTCTTACTTTGCTTTGGTTTGCATACTTACGTGGATTCCGCACTCGTATGTGTGTTACATAAACAGGGAAGAGGTTAATCTTGATCCTCCAAGTTGACCTACAAGTGGTATTAGAGCATTGGCTCTCTTCCTTGTTTAAAACCAAGCTTAGTGTTGTGTCTGAGCTAGTTGTGAGGGTTTCTGGAAGTGCTCTTGAACTTTCAATAGGAAACTTAAGTTTTTAAAAGATAACCAACTTAAAACTTAGTTAAAACTTGTTGTATCCAGGAAATTTCAAAAAAAACCTTGTTAGAATACATGGAGACATGTTAGGATCTGATTTTTCTTAAAATTTTCTATCAAAGTTCAATTGGACATATTTTCAGGTGAAACACTGCTGGAAAAGTCACCGGAATATTCTTGTAGGGTTGACCAAATCTCTGAACTTGACTATTTTGACTGAAAAGCTGATATGGAATGTTTTTCTTTTTAACCAAAATTGTGTAGACAAATGACCACTTTCGAACAAACTCAGAAACAAGTGTCTGTTAGAAAAGGAAATTTTCACCAACCAACCCTGCAAAAGATTCCTCTCTACGAAAAACCAAATTTTAGCGAAAAACATCTGTGCGAATAACCCATCCGCGTGAAGAACAAGACTGTTCGTGCAAAAGACCAAGTCATCCGCATGAAGGACCTTGTTCGCACGAAGCACAGTTGCTCGCACGAAATATTCTTGTTCGTACGAACAACCTGGTTCTTATGAAGAAGTATGACTCGTACGAATCACTGATTCATGCAAAGAACAAGCTTCTTTGATCTGTTTTTCGTGTTTCAGTTTTTCAAATCTTTGTGGTTTTTTAAAATTGTGAACTTTAAAAGGAGACTGTTATTTTAAAAAATTAATCTTTAAACCTTTTAATTTTCATAAATAAGAACATATAATCGGTACTAATCCTTGGGATTGGGGGAGTGGTTCAAGCACAAACCAAGACTCATCACAATGCTCTACAATCTCATGGGTTAAATCACTAATGTCTCAACACACAGCTATCATTACCGCTAATTAATGGCGTGTGTAGCAAATCAAAATCAGAGCATTCAGACTCTTCTTATAAGCGAGAGTGAGACGGGAAGTAATAATCGTCCACCAAAACTGAACTATATGAACGATTATCCTTCGTGGAAAATTCGTTTCCATACATATGTTCTCGGTCAAAATACAGAATTATGGACATGTTTTACTACACCATACAAGGAATCTCTCGAAGAAGAAGAATCAAATCCAACCTCCTTATCCAATTTAGATGAAAACGATAAAAAGGCCTATGATTTAGAGAAAAAAGGCGTTTGTTATCCTTACATAAGCACTTCATAAGGATATTTATCATCGGTTTGTGTACTGTACCACCACCAAGAATTTGTGGGATTCTTTGGAAGTGAGAGGAGAAGGAAATGCTGCAACCATAAAAATACGACATGATCTGCTGAAGAAAGAGGTTGAAGGTTTCATGTTCATATAGAATGAAACACTGAACGATATGACAACACGGTTCTACCATCTGTTAGTGAAATGTATTCATACAAAGTGTTAGCATCTCCACAAGAAATTGTGATGCGTTTTGCTGACGCCTTACCGCCAAAGTGGAGTCAATTTATTGACTTACTAAGGCATACAGGTGTTTTGGATGTGATTAGTATTTATGAATTTGTTTAGAAGCTGGAGAACAAAAATGAAGAAGAAATACGAAAAGCAAAAAGAGTTTCTGTTTCACCAAACCCTGAGATGTACTTTGGAGGTATTAACACAGGTGTTAGTACAACTCAGCAACCGAAACTTCAAATCGCGTTTGTGTCAAATGTTAATCCCTTTCTACCACCACCAGTTCAAACAGATCAGTCCGCCGGCTCAAGTACTCAAAACTATGGTCAAGTCTAAAGCCTTTCTACCACAACCTCAAGTTGTTACACCTCAAGCTCCACAACAAGCTTCTCAACAAGCTTTCTATGGTAAGAATTTTCAACCGCAAACCCTAATACCGCCAGACTTGATACGTCACATCTTTCCAGGTCAATGTAGAAGTTGCTCGGGAACACAAGGAACTTCTAAACACCATGGTTAGAGCTTACTGTGGTTTAGTAGCTGGTCAAATTGGAAACATGAATTTGACTAATGAAGACTACCAACAAATAGACAGAGATGAGATGGAGTTGATGGATATTAAATGGGCGTTTGCAAGTGCGGTCAGAAGAGCTAAGGAGTACATGAGCAGAACTGAAAGAACAAGTTTGGAAAGCAAGAAAGATACGAAGTATGGTTTTGATAAAGATGCTTTTACTTGCTTCAACTATGGTGAAAAAGGTCACTTCAAGTGTGAATGTACTCGACCCAGCAAACAAGGAAATCACCACCCTTTCCGAAATCAATCACAACCATCCAACACAATTTAAGTTAACGATGAACGAAGAATAGTAGCTGTTAACAACCCAAACAACTCTAACCAGTCTGGGCCTTCAAACAACACAGACAGAGCTCTAGTAGTTTAGGCAGATGAAGGATGCGATTAGTCAGTACAATTAGGAAACGAGAATCAAGGAGGAACAACATGTTATGCCAAGATTTTCAATCAGATCAAACATGTTCACAACATTGACACTTCTGATGATGATGATGATGATAGTTCTCGGTATAATGGGAGTTCTGAAGAGGAAAGCTCGAGTATAGGTGGTTATGGATCTGATTCAGATGTCAGGGAAAGGATTGATACTGAGGTCAATGAGTTATTGAAAGAGGCAGAGAATTTGAAAAGTCAAAAGGCTGGTTTGATAAGGAAAGAAGAAGTTGCATCAAAGGAAATGGAGAAAATCTTTACAAACAATGCATCATTTTCTCATCATACTGCCTTCATGGCTAATGCTGCAAGTTCGACAAGTCAGGTAAAATCTGACTCTCCTAAGATATGTAGTGACTGTGCTGAATTAAAAACGAAATTTGAAACAATAAACATTCATAATCAAAGCCTAGTAGTTGAACTGTCAAAATGCAAATAGGCAAATCTGGCTTTAACTAGAAATGAAAAAGAATTCAAATCTGTAATTGAAACTCTTAAGAAAAGCGTTTCTGTATTAACTAAAACAATTTTGAACAAGCCAACAGGAATTAATAACTACACTAATATCCTTGAAGAAATGAAAAAGGAGTTAGCCATTGCCAAATGCGAACATGATGCAATTAGGTAAAATTGGAGAGTTATTCCAACTCCTGATATGTGCTTGATCACATCATTGATGTTGAAAAACTTAAGGGAGATGTCGAATGCATTGGGTATAAATCGTGTCCTCCTCCGTTGAAACACAATTATACCAAATCACCTGATGAAGAGAAAATGCCACGCTTTGAACCATCTGTACCTCTTAATCCTGAAGAGTTTGCAGCAGGATTAGGGTTTAAGCTGGGCAATTCCTCAGTTGAATCAAGAAAATCAGAGAACTCATCATCAGTTGTTGATCAGAATTTTTACGATAGAGGAGGATGATTCATCAGATGATGAGTCAGAGAAAATCGACCAGGATTAATCTCTTGATGAAGAAAAAGGGGTAGAAATTTCTGCTACTCCCGATGTGAAAATTGTTGAAAATCAAGGGAATGATCCTATGAAATTTGTCAAGACTACTGAATCTACAGCTGAAAAAGATAATGTGTTGTATACTTTGAATTGGGACAAGAAAATTTACTCAAACAAAGACTTTCCGATCAAAAATGTAAATCCAACTTCAATTGATCAAGTTTTGGAAATACAACAACCAAACTTTTGGAAAAGAAGAATCCAATCAAGTCACAACCATTATTCATTTCAAAAGAAAAAAACAAGGAAAGCGAGCTGAAAAACCTAAGGTATCACAACCAAAGGTTGAAGCTAAAGGCGCTCGCTACAAAAAGAAATTTAAGAATGTTAATTCGTGGGTTCAACTGGTACTGATAAAATTGAGACTTTTGAAAGCATGTCTAATATTGATTTTGTAAATCAAGTCAAGATTTTAAAGCGTAACAGTCAAAACAATTACACTCAACATACAAATGGGTGTGAAGATGAACCAAGTACCTCTAGACCCACAAGTTCAACATCAAGTCATAAAACAGGATCTCCTAAATTGTTGAAAGGAGAACATGTTTTAAGTGAGGAGAGTTTGGCCACATTATCAAAAACTGTACCAATCTAGCAAAACCGAAGTTTGTTGAAAAAGCCCCTTCTAAAATGTCATACCCCGGATTTCCAACACAAATCCATACACCGGTGGGCCCGGTTGGGGAGTATCATGATGTCAGTTGATAACATCATTGTCAATTATACACCACACAGCGGAAGTCTTGGAATAAAATTACTATTACAAACCGAATGTTCGAAATACAAAATAACATACAGGCTCGTAATAGAAGATCCACAGGCGAATCATAAAATGTACAAAAAGAATATAAAACAGACTTTAGGGCAGATCTAAGGATTTGCAAGATCCTCTTAATCACTACCGAGCAGCTTCCCTTGTACCTGCAGTTTGTATTTGGACGATACGTCAGCTTTCGCTGGTAAATACACCCGACTGACTCATTTTGAAAACGTTTTAGAAATTAGATTTAAGTGCACAGGGCACAAATCTTTTTATAACTTGGGAAAGTTACTTTGTAACCTTGTTAACAGATTCACATGTTTGTCCATACATGTAGGGCCCAGTACAGAGACCGAGACATGATTAAATACACACCACTTAGAACTCACAGAGGAGTTATCCCTAACGTCTTGGGTAATTTGCATTTGAGCGTCTATCAGGTGTATGCCTACACCCCGCGCTAAGGTCGTGGCCATTATCTAATGTAATGAGCCGAGGATATCCAGGCACGGAAATTTAACCCCCGATGTTTAAGTTATCAAACAAAACTGATTAAAACGGAATATGCGGATTTACTAGCCACAATCTGGCATTCGATTGATCCCATTTCTGACCAAGCGGTAATAAATTACCGTATCCCAAGCCTGTATAGGGAAAATAAGTCAAGAATATTTACGTGAGCTAGTCTTCTTTTAATTTCAATAACTCAGCCGTATACAAAATTACTAAGTGCAGACAACATTTACCGGCAAGGCTCTAGTCTGGATTATGGCATAAGCTAACCAATTAAATACTAACGGTCTTCATTTAAGTCATAGACTTAGACCGAGTAGTGTACATGATCAAAACGTATAACTCTTGATTAAATGATGACCGGATATAATGTAGTTTAAACCCGACAAGTAACTTAAATGACAAGGTTAAACCCGTTTCTATTAATTTCTTTAAAATAGTTACATATACTTCACCGTACGCATATTAGCGATATCGGGTAACCAGATAAGTCATGGACAAGTTCTATATGCCATTATACTTTAAATAAGTTGTAATATCAGTAGGATATCAATTTTATGCCCGTTATGGTTTTAAAATGAAACTATGCCTCATAAGGGCGTTTCGGTAATTTCATACCGTATAAAAGGAACTTGAATAGTGTTATAAACATAAGTATTCAGATAAAATAATTTATTTATGATAATATCAGTAGGATATTTAACTTTATTTGTAATTTATCTTTTATGACCAAACTATGCACCGAAGGGGCATTTTGGTCATTTTACACAAAGTTTATAAATTATTTGGGATTTTGAGTTTATAATAGGTACCTACTGTAAAAAATTTTAAAATAAGTTTTAAAATCAGTAGGTAATAAGTCTTGGTCAAATAATATGGTTTAAAACCATACTATGCGCCGAAACGACGCTTATGTCGTAAAATGACGTTTTATGCGATGTTTTATGAAAACTGATGTTAAGGTCATATTAAAATGTCTTAGATATGTTATTTAATATAACATATCAGTAGGTAAGGGATTTACCTTGAAAATATTTGGTTAAAACCATTTTATGAGCCATAAGGGCTAAATCATCATTTATCGACAAAATTCAAGGACCTGCTTGTAAACTCATTATATAATCTAGTTTGACATCTCAAATAATCCTACTTATAATATTATATTAGTAGGAAACTTATTTTCAAGTTCATTATCATTAAAACCTTGATTTATGCAAAAAGGGCATTTTGGTCAAAAATGGCATAATTATGGAACTTGCGCATAAACTCAGATTCTGATTATGATCATGTAATATAACCTCGGAGAGTTATGCTACATTATTACGATCATAATGCAACTTTAGATCAATAGGTAACTAATCTAAATCGGGTCAGAATCGAGAGTCAAAATAGAAGTCAAACTTCGTGACTTTCGGTTGCGAACCGACCCTAGAACTGAAATTGACGAGCCGAACATGTTCTTACATGTTATAATTATTACCAACTTGTTTAAGTGTCAAAACAAGTTTCATAACATTTATAAGATCAATTTATGATTTTTCCAAAAAATAGCATGTTTGACTTTTAATATCATAACTTTGACCCGTCAATTGGTCTAGCAAACGTGATCTTCAGGAGGTGCCCTTTATAGGGACTAACACCTACCTTATTACGATCACTTAGCCATGTTCATTTCAAACAATGGCTGGACCATAATGGTCTTAACCGAAAGTCAAAGCGTTTTCCGTAAGACGCTTGACTTTTGGCTATAAAAGCCTATAAACGAAAATGCACAAGGAAGGAACACTTACAAGAGGTTCCTAGAATGCAAGAGAACTAAGTTGCATGTTCCTTTCAGTTAGGAACTTCCAGAGGAGGGAGAAATTTTGAAATTGAGAAAGGTTAAGGTTCAAATGGTGAACTTGAGCACCTATTTATAGTTGGAGAACTCATAGGAGGTGATGCCAGGTGTTTAGGGGTGTAAGAGGGAGCTTACAAGTGTCCTAAAACGTGGCATAGCAGTTTGGGAATCCATAGTTTCGAAAAAAATGGTTTTTGGCAATATGTGTGGAGGCCAAGCAAACATTCTGCAGACACAAGCCTCTCGTGCCCCGCGAGCGCCCCATGGCCAGATTTGAAGTTTGTCACTTTTAGCCCCTCAACTTAAAAAACCTCCTAGAACCTCCTAAAACACCTTTTTAACACTTTTAGCCCTCCGTTGACAATACTTGGCATACCCGGGATTATGCCCGGACATTGTCGAGCTCTCGGTTCGTTAAAAGGTCACTCAGAGGTATAAATTAACATGTTGACACTTTTAATCCCTCCATTATCCAACTTTCACATAATTATGGATTTAATCCCTCTCGTCCAACAAATTGGACATGTGAGAGTTAGGACTTCGTAAAGGATCCACTCAGAGGCTCATTATAAGCATGTTGACTCCGATATCACTCAGAGGCTGGGCATGTTGACATATCAGTCACTCAGAGGCCAAGTTTTAAGGATGTTGACATATCAGTCACTCAGAGGCTAATGATTTAAGCATGTTGACATATCAGTCACTCAAAGGCTGTTATTTATGCATGTTGACACCGGACAGTCACTCAGAGGCTCAGTTTGAGCATGTTGACACCTTTAGTCCTTATTAGTCTTTAATAGACTAAGTTTAAAATACAACACGTGTCACTATACTATTGGACACGATTTTACGAGGTGTTACATGAAACAACTTACCAACGTCGATCTATGTCACCTAAACAAGACAAACGAATTATTAAGGAACAAGAAGAAAAACAGAGACGTAAACAAGTAAAAATAATTAAATAAGCATTAAAATCGGATTTTTCAGAAAGGAAACCAAGTTCATCAAGTTTGATAAAACCAGAAGTACTTAAAACTGTAAATAATAGTCATTCTTGTAAATTTCAACAATCTTGGAAACCTAAACCGGTAATGTTTCAGGGGAGGCACAAAGTTTCCAAATCATCAAGAAATAGAAATCACATTTCTTGATAATAAGGGTCGACCCAAGACCACTAAGGCTTGGGATCCCATCTCAAACTGATCGGGTATTAAATTGTGCAGGATGTTCCAGGAGGAACTGTGAATATTCATTGGATTGTTGACAGTGGAGCATCAAGGCACACAACAGGCGACTTAAGGCTCCTTTATGATGTCAAAAGCATTAGAGGAGGTTATGTTGCCTTTGCTGGAGATAAGGGCGGATACATCACTGGAGAAGGAATGGTTTCCAATGGTGTTGTTAGTTTTAACAAAATCAATTATGTTCGTCAAATTGATGACAATCTTCTAAGTGTTTCTCAAATCTGCGACAAGAAGTTCACAGTTCATTTTGATGATACCGGTTGTTATGTGTTGAAACCTGGTTTCAAGATTCCCAAAGAATGGATTCTTCTGTCGGCTCCGAGAACTAATGACTTGTATATTCTTGACATGAGCCAAGCTATTAGTACGTCTGCACAAGTTACATGTTTTGTCTCAAAAGCCACAGAAAAGGAATCAATCTCTTGGCATAGACGAATGGGACACATTCACTTGAGGAAAATGAACTATTTGGTAAAAAATAATCTTGTGAGTGGTGTACCACTGAAGAACTTTCATTTACAAGACGTCTGTGTATCGTGCCAAAAGGGGAAGCAAGCTACAAAATCTCATCCTGTGAAGAAGATTAACATGGTGAATATGCCTCTGGAGCGTCTTCATATTGACCTCTTTGGACCTATGAAACACAAGACTACCTTTGGTGATTCATATTGCTTAGTAGTTACTGATGACTACCAAAGATTTTCCTGAAACGCTACTTGAAAATTTGTACAATTTGAAGATAAGGAGAATCAGAGGCGAAAATGGCACTGAATTCAAGAATCATGTTATGGATTTCTAAAGGCATTTTGCATGAGTACAGTTCTCGTTACACTGCACAACAAAATGGTTTCGCTGAGAGGAAAAATAGAACTCTGATTGAAACTAAAAGAAATATGTTAGTTGAATCAGAACTTCCTGTTCAAATTTAGGGAGAGGATGTGGCTACTAAATGTTATACAATGAATAGAGTTTTTACGGTGAAGAGGCATGGGAAAACATGTTTCGAGTTGTCATAGAAAAGGAAACTGGATGTGTCTTTCTTAGAACCTTTTGGAGCTCCTTGCACTATGATTGATCCACATGGTATGTTTGGACCAAAGGCTATTGAAGGTTTCTTTCTTGGATATGCTCCTAATTTCAGAGTGTGGAATTTATACTAAAAAGATTGAGGAATGGGGTGAAGTTAAGGTTCAAAGATATACATAATCAGTAAGAGCGCCGGGTGCTCTTTGGATGTTTGACTACGATGGATTGTTTGACTCCTTTAATCTGCCAACTTTTGATGATGCTTTAGTGGAAAGTGAACTGCAGTTGACTCGTCATTAATACGACCAATTATTGTTAACCCTCAGGTGTCTACTTCGGTTAACAATCTTATTCAAAATGAGGAATTTGAAGATGCTGCTGATTATAATGTTTCGTCAGAAGATGATGAGTTCCATGATGCAAATGAAGCTACTTCTGGTCCAGATCCTGGAATTTCAGATGTCACGTCAAATGTGCAAAATCTAGGGACGACTGAAGGTCATGCATCTACATCTTCATTAAATCCAGCAAACGAATTAGCTGTTGATCTGAATATCAACAATTTGGGTATAAATTCTCGAGTTCCTGATGTTCCTGAAACTCGAATTCATAATACCCATCCTCAGCAGAATATTATAGGAGATGTCCAGAGTGGTGTGCAAACACGTAATCAGCTAAGGAACAACCAGAATGCTGGTTTATATTTAGCTATTAGAGAATCTAGGGAACAGAATGATTGGTCTTTTGCCTGCTATGTTTGCCAAGTTGAACCAAAATCTTGAAAGGAGGTAATGAAAGAAGACTCATGGGTTGAGGCTATGCAAGAGGAACTTCAGCGGTTTCAGAAGTTGGGTGTGTAGAAATTGGTTGATAGGCCCGACAACTACAAGAAGATTGGTACAAGATGGGTTTACAAGTGTAAGAAGGATGACCGAGGTGTTGTTGTGAGAAACAAAGCAAGATTGGTTGTCCAGGGCTTTAATCAGGTAGAAGGCATTGACTACGATGAAGTTTATGCACCGGTAGTACGTCTCGAGGCCATAAGAATTTTCTTGGCTTATGCGCCCTACAAGAAATTTACAGTTTACCAAATGGATGTGAAGAGTGCATTTCTTCATGGTGTGGTTGAAGAAAAAGTGTATGTTGAACAACCGCCTGGTTTTGAAGATCCAATCCATCCTAACAAGGTTTGGCTTCTTAATAAGACGTTATATGGTCTTCATCAAGCTCCACGGGCTTGGTATGAAACGTTGTCTTCCTATCTTCTCAAGAATGGTTTTCGACATGGATTGATCGACTGTACTCTTTTCATCAAGGAAGAAAATGAGGACTTATTGCTGGTACAAGTATATGTTGATGATATTATTTTTGGGTCTACAAACGAGAAAATGTGCAAAGAATTCGAGCAGGCGATGCAAGAGAAGTTCGAGATGAGGGCCATGGGAGAAATGACTTTCTTTTTAGGTTTGTAGGTTCATCAATCTAAGGAAGGGATTTTCATTCATCAAACCAAGTACGTCAGGGATATTCTCAAACGATTTCAGATGGAAGACTCAAAGCCTTTGGGAAATCCATTAGCTCAAAATCATGGGATTACTCCTGATGGAATGGGTGAACATGTGGAACCATCTCTTTATCGTGCTATGAACGGATCTCTTACATATCTTACTGCTTCAATACCCGATATAATGTACCCAACATGCCTTCTAGATCGCTACCAGTCAAGTCCAAAGGTTTCTCATTTGATGGCTGTGAAAAGAATCTTTCATTATTTGAAGGGTCGCTCGGACACTGGTCTCTGGTACCCTAAGGATGATAAGTTTGATTTGACAGCATTCAGTGACTCTAATCATGGAGGCTGCAAGATCGACGCAAAATAAACATCAGCAGGATGTCAGTTCTTGGGAAATCGCCTAGTCACGTGGCAGTGCAAAAAGCAGACTTGTGTAGCTACGTCAACCTGTGAGGCTGAGTATATTTCAGCTTCTAGTTGCTGCTCTCAGGTTCTATGGATCCAACAGCAAATGCGCGACTACAGGTTTGAATTTCTAACTACTCCTATTTATGTTGATAACGAAGCTGCTTTGCCGATCACTCGTAATCTTGTACAGCACTCAAAAACCAAACACATTGAGATTAAGTATCATTTCATACGAGATTGTTATGAAAGGAAACTTATCAGTGTTTTTAAAATCCACACCGATCACCAACGTGCCGACATGTTTACAAAAGCTTTTGTTAAATCTCGTTTTGATTATCTTCTTTTGGTCAATGGCATCAAGGTGAAACCCGAGTAAATCATCCTTGGCTAATCATTTTCGTAAATGTTTTCTTAAAAATCTAAAAAAAATAAAAAATAATACAAAACAAATTTTTTATATTCTCTTAGTTTTATACTTTAGGGGGAGAAATTTCAAGAAAATACAAAAACATGAGAAAATTCAAAAATACAAAAATATGTCTTTTATTTAGTTAGTTTTCATTTATTTGCCTTCTCTATTTAAGGGGAGAAAAATTTAGAAAAATACAAAAACAATTGAAAATCCAAAAATCAAAAACGAGTTTCTTGGAAAGATAAGAGAAGATGATGATACACACCGGTGATCTGTCAAAAATGGTCCAAAACATAAAACAAAAATTGATAAGTAACTTTACTAGTGATGTATCGGTATGCCCACAATCAGATTAAAATGTGCAGGTTGTTATAAACATAACGGACTGAAAGCCAGGTGGGAACCATTCGTTGGGGTCTTTATGCTTGATTATCATCTGGGTATCATGGTTGAATCTTTCACCAAAAAATAATGGTGACGCAAGTCTAGAACTTCCATGATACCATATATACGTGTAAATACTGCATACGACCATCAATAAGTGATAAATATATCACATTCACCCAAAAATAAGTGATAATATATCACAGCTTTATGTGGGAGCTAAGTTCGTCTCTTTGTCGGTACGATGGTACTAACCTGTTCACGGACTTACTCATGTGCCCTGCATGCATTAGAAAATCAAGTTCCTCATCAATAAGTGATTTAATCACATAGGACTTGTTTTCAATCAAAATAAGTGAGTATCTCACATCATATACGTCAAAACAGATGATAAGCAATATACTCACCGGTAAGATTTTCTCTCGTGCATATCTTGATACGGGAATGTGTCGTGAAGTGGTTAAACACCGGCTAGTAAGTATAATTTATACATTAATCATATATTCTAATCATGATTACATCTGATAAGCTGAGCTTACATGGAGAACAATACCGATAATCATAGTAGAATGCTTATTTATTTATTTAATTTGATGTTTTAAACAAACTCGTTTTTGGCAAGATTAAAAGCTGGTATGATTCTCTTCATGTATGTATGTATTCCCTGGATGAAGAACTACTGACTCATACGAATAACAATTTATTTGTACGAAGAACAACTGATTTGTACGAACACCTGACTTAGCAAAATAGGTGATCTCGTACGAGCAATAGATTTGTGCGAGTGGTATTTCACTCGTACAAAGGAAGATAAACTGTTCGCACATAGAACTTCAAGTAAAGATTATGCATGAAGAACTTGTTTTTCGTTAAAAGGTTCTTCGCTTAAAGTTTGTTGTTCATGTCAGACAGAGTCACATAGTCAGATAATGTTCAAATTTTTCATCTTCAAGGTATGCCAACATTGTCAAATATACCTTAAAGATATCAGAAACAACTTAAGGGGAGGTGAAAGGATGACGTGAGCAAGGTGAAAGTAAAGTTCCACCAAAGAACATCATCACCCTTTATACCACATCATGATACTTGTATGAAGAACCTTAGCTCGTACGAAGAACTGCCATTCGTACAAGACACCAGTGGTCATTCATACGAGGCATAATCACTCGTTTGAGTGACCTTTAATTCGTACGAGTCCAAGTTTTTCAAAACTGGACTTTTAGTTCTTCTTGGACCTTAGGTTTTTCATTGACCTGTTTAGATCTTTGCACATATCCACACTAATCACAAGTTAAGTTAGGAAAAGTGCTCGTTAAACAGATTTTGTTCTTTGAGATGAGTTTACCCGTTGTAAGAAAGTACTTTATGAAGTTATGATAGCAAGACAAATGATTTTTAGGGCGTATCTTGGTAGAAAACTTTTGAGTTTCCATCTTTGGCTAAATCAAAAATACTTTAATTTTAACAACAGAGTAAACTAAACTAAAATAACAACCAACAGATAAGAATAAACTATATATTTACTATGCAATCTTTTCCCTAATGAATTTATGTCCTTATTCTTGTTATTTTTTGTGTACAGAATGGAACAAAAAGAACATAAAAGAAAACCCGCAACAAAGAGAACCTGGCAAGTCAGAAGTGAAAATTATATCAGAACCAAGACATAACATGGTGGCCTTCTTAGATCCGGAAGATAAATTTGCTGAGTACGACGGTATAATGAAGTTTTTGTGCGACTCAAGGATACAATATGCTATCACGCACAAGACTACGGTACACAAGACGTTGATCAAGGAATTTTGGGATTCGGCTAAAGTTGCTGAAGTGAATGGGCAGCAACTTATCCGCGGGAGAGTAAATGACCTGAACGTAGATGTCTATGTTGAAATCATTAACTCAGTATTACAACTTGACGATGATCCTGAAGCTCAATTCTTAGTTCCGTTGAAATGTCAACGTGGATGTTTGCTTCGAATGAAATGTGTTGGAGATTTTCTCGTAGGACAACTAAACAAAGCATGGTTGCCACTCCGATACAAGTTTTTTATACATGTTCTAATTCAGTGTTTGAGCAACAGACGAAGTGGTTATGACATGGCGAATAACGACCTGGTTGGAATGATGATAGCTTTGACATTGAACAAACCATTCAGTGTTCAAAGTATATTTTTGCAAACATGAAGGAAAACCTGAGAAGAACCAGATATGCTGGAAATAAGTTTTGGATGTATCATCGTTTTCCTCCAAATGATCTTGAATGTGCAACATCCGAATCTTCCAGACAACAATGTTCTAAAATTTGAGGTTATGATGGAACATTCGTTGAAGATTTTTAGAGGTGTAGCAATAAAACGTTACAAGGAAAGCACACCTCCTTGAAAGTTGATTGGTTTCTGGAAAATGATGATTATGTTGCACCAGAAAACGATAAGTGGCGCCATGATGACAGTGAGTCAGATAATGAAGAACTAACTTTGAAAAAGATGATCGAAGAAAAATTGGTGGTCAAAAGGGAAAAGGTGATTATGATGACGGTAATAATGATGGTAATGGTGGTGCAAGTGATGTAGGTGCTACAGGTGGTGATAAGGGAAGAAAGAAACAAAGCAAAAAGCCTATGGGAACATCGTCAGCACAACCTGAAATCACATAACCTACAACCTCACATCAAGAAACTGTACTGGAACCATTTGCAGAAGTCCAGTCTACCTTTACAATGGAGGAGACTGAACCTGTAAAGACGAAACCCACTACAACCTCTGAACCACAACTTTCAAATACCACAGCAGCTGAAACACCTTCGGCTGAAGATACTCCAGTTCAATCACAACCTACTACTTCTTTAGTTCAACAATCTCAGTCCACAACTCATTAACAAAATACAAAATGAAGCAATCGTTTATTCTCTGAAATGGAACAGGATGAGAAAGTGAATTTTATGTTCTCTCAGTTGCAAGCTGCAGCAATCAAGATTAACAAGCATTCGAAGTTTATGTCTTCAAATCGGAACACAGTTGTCAAACAACAGTTGGAGATAAATTCTTTGAAAGAGACTGTTAGAAAACAGGATTCTAAAATTACGCAGTTAAGAAAAGAAAATGAGCGGCTGAAGGCTGAAGATGCTGAAAGGGCAACTCAGCTACAAAATTTAGCATACATCTACGTCTAATTTCATTCTTGGATCATCATCCAACAATCTAATTGCAAGTAATCAACTATCGCATATATAAGACATGTACTAATGACCGTCTTATTTCACGTTCTCGCAACTCAATTATCACTCGTACGGGTGAGATGTTTATCACTCGTACGAGCGAGATGTTTGTCTCTCGTACGAGCGAAACGTTTATCAACCGTACGAGTGAGATGTTTATCATTCGTACGAGTCACATATATAACATTCATATTATTCATTCATACACGTGCTGATACTTTCATAATTCTACATTTGTATCACTCGTATGAAGTGAGATGTTTATCACTCGTAGAAGTGAGATGTTTATCACTTGTACGAGCGAGATGTTTATAACTCGTACGAGTCACATATATAACGTACACATAATTCATTTATACACATGCTACTACTTTCATAATTCTATAATTGAGTTCACTCGTACGAGTGAGATGTTTATCACTTTCACTTCTTGATTCCAACTAACGTTCAATTGATATATGATGAACATCACACTATCCAAGCACATGGTACAAGCCCCTAATGCATGATTTTACCCAAAACATACATTCAACCCGAATTCTGGTATGAGTTAGTTTATAGCTCATTCTTCAAGTTAGTTTACCACTAACCACATCATTAACATATTTCATTCATATATGTCTAGTCATTTCATTTAATTTCACAATCTAACTTCACTTAGACATTTTATCATACACTTGGCATACATACCGCTTTTGTGAGTCCCGGTGATGGTGGTTCCAGTCTAAAGTTTGAGCGTATGATAGTGCCGATTCGGCAGAATGTTATAAAGAAGGAGTAGAAACAGAATCAGCGGACGAAATTCCTGGGGAGAATCTGCTAGCGTTTCCCCTTGGAGAACTTCTAAAACCCCCAAACAATGGACACACATCTCATATATATAAGCATGAGCAGCTTATACGAAGCGAGCAGGTTAGCTTCGTACGAGTGTCCTTTGTACGAGTGAGATGTTTATCACTCGTACAAGTCACCGTGTGTAGGTCCACTTGGAGGATCAAGATTACCTACTTCCCTGTTTATACAACACACATACGAGTGCGGAATCATCGTAAGTATGCAAACCAAAGCAAAGTAAGAACATAGGATAACCAAAGATTCAATATCTTGATTAACATAAGAGAAATAGTATAAACATATACAAACAATGTTCATACAGACTCATGCAACACACTCTGTGCTCTTGTGTGTCTCTCTCTAGTATAGCTCTAGTCTCTCTAGCCACTCGATCACCAACTTGTCTTGTCCAACAACTCTATACTGAGAAGTGCATATCTGCTTATATAGTGTCCACACTCACCAACTGTACGAAGTATGTTGCTGGTCATACGAAACACCAAAAGACATTGCTGGTCATAACGAAACACCAAAAGACACGAAGAACATACTCCAAAGATACTCGTACGAACAACCTGGTTCGTACGAGCATCAACTAGCTCGTACGAAACGAGCATGATGCTTGTTTAGATGAACTCATTCGTACGAATGGTAGGTGGCTTGTACGAGCAATATCTTGCTCGTACGAAGTATTCCTACTCGCACATAGAAGTCTTCTTTGGAGAACATGTCACAGACATCACGTACACAAGACTCAACAGTATGCACACATGCAACTATTTTACACAGACAATCTAATCGTCGTACTAAACCTAGATAGGAGGATATCTTGATTTGGTCGACATGACCAAACTATATAGACATAGTAAACGAAGACCGTACAATTACAAACGTAATTAAGAACAAGTGACAGACACAAAAGTTTATCAACAAACTCCCTCTTGGTTGTTGCTTGGTCTTTGGTCTTTGGTCTTCATACTGAATGGCCTAGAGTATCAACAAACTCCCCTGAAGATCTGCTATCCAACGTTGATAGAACATCAGGTCTTCAAAACTTTCCAGAAACATCAAACCTTTCCTGTTTCTTCTTCAGTAGCAATGGAGGTAACTGGATCGATCACGGTCTGCTGTGATTAGACACTACCACTGGAGTTGAAGCAGAAACTTTTGATTGCGAGGATGAGGCCGCAGCATCAGGGTTGCTAGTGTCTTCACTAACCTGATCATATTTTCGCTTGATCTCATGCGCTTTGCATCTATCATTCCATAGAATGTTCACCCTCTTTCTACTCATTTCAAACACGTTTTTAATACCATTAAAGCCTTCAACCAGTGTAGCATTGCAGGAATGATACCATTCTTTCAAGTCGTTATGCTTAGCAGTTAAGGTTTCCGCAGATCGTTGTACAGCCGCACTACGTTCTTTCAGTCTATTTATCTCAATCCCCCGAGAGTTATCAGCTGCTCTCATCTGTTGAAGCTGAGTTGCTCTTTCAGCATCTGCAGCCTTCAGTCGCTCATTTTCTTTTCTTAACCGTGCAATTTCAGAATCCTGTTTTCTAACCGTCTCATTCAAAGAATTTATCTCCAACTGTTGTTTGAAATAGTGTTCCTATTTGAAGATATAAACTCTCAATGCTTGTTAATTTGGATTGCCGCAGTTTGCAACTGAGAGAACAGAAAATCCACTTTCTCATCCTTTTCCATTTCAGGGAACAAACGACTACTTCGTTTTGCATTTTGTTGATGAGATGTAGACTGGGATTGTTGAGCTGAAGAAGTAGTAGGTTGCGATCGAACTGGAGTATTTTCAGCTGAAGGTGTTTCAGCTACTGTGGTATTTGAAGGTTGTGGTTCAGAAATTGTAGAGGGTTCCATCATTGCGGGTTTAGTCTCCTCCATTGTAAAGGTAGGCTGGACTTCTGCAATTGGTTCTCTTGCACCATCATTACCAACATTATCACCATCATTATCATTACCCTTTCCTTTTTATGACCAAACTTATCTTCGATCATCTTTTTCAAGGTTGGTTCTTCATTATCTGAATCACTATCATCATGGCGCCACTTATCGTTTTCTGGTGCAATATATTGATCATTTGCTAGAAAACCTATCAACCTACGAGGAGGTGAGCTTTCCTTGTAATGTTTTGCTGCTACACCCCTAAAGATCTTCAACTAATGTTCCATCATAACTTCAACTTTTAGAACATCATTGTCGTTCTTTGAAAGATTCGGATGTTGCACATTCAGGATCATTTGGAGAAAACGAGGATACATCCAAATCTTGTTTCCACCATAACCAGTTCTTCTCAGGTTTTCCTTCATGTTTGCAAAAATATACTTTGAAACACTAAATGGTTTGTTCAATGTCAAAGCTATCATCATACCAACCAAGTCGTTATTTGTCATGTCATAACCACTTCGTCTGTTGCTCAAGAATTAAAACATGTAGAAAGAACTTGTATCGGAGTGGCAACCATGCTTTGTTTAGTTGTCCTACGAGAAAATCTCCAACACATTTCATTCTAAGTAAACATCCACGTTGACACTTTAACGACACTGAGAATGGAGCTTCAGGATCATCACCAAGCTGTAATACTGAGTTAATGGTTTCAACAGTGACATCTACGTACAAGTCATTTACTTTCCCGCGGATAAGTTCATGCCCAATCACTTCAACAACTTTAGCTGAATCCCAAAATTCCTTGATTAACGTCTTGTATACTGTAGTCTTGTGCGTGATAGCATAATGTATCCTTGAGTCGCGCAAAAACTTCATTATACCATTGTGCTCAGCCAATTTGTCTTCCGGATTCAAGTAGGCCACCATGTTATGTCTAGGTTCCGACATAATTTCCACTTCTGACTTGTCAGTCCTCTTTGTTGATGGTTTTCTTTTATGTTCCTTTTGTTCCATTCTGTACACATACAATAACAAGGATAAGAACACAAATTCAATAGGGAATATGCACAAAAAGTTTTATTCCAAACTTTCTGTATGTATATATTCCCTGAACAAAGAACTACTGACTCATACGAATAACAATTTATTTGTACGAAGAACAACTCACTTTTACGAACTATTTATTAAGTCAAACATATATTCGTAGGAATAGCTGGTTCGTACGAGTGATGAGTTATTCGTGTGAGTGATGTTTCATTCGTACGAATCTAGTTCCTACAAACGACTTCAAGAGAAGTTACTTGTTTTTCGGTTAAAAATGATTCTTCGCTTAAATTTTGTTGTTCAAGTTAGTCAAAGTCAGATGGTCAGATAATGTTTAAGTTGTTCAACTTCAAAGTATGCCATCATAGTCAAGTATACCTTAAAGAAATAAAAAACAACTTAAGGAGAGGTGTAAGATGACGTGAGCAAAGTGAAAGTGAAGTTCTACCAAAGAACTTCATCACCTTTTATACCACATCAAGACACTAGTGCGAATTACTAAGCTCTTACGAAGAACTCCAAATGTACAAGACCCAATGATCATTCGTACGAAGCACAATGGCTCGTACGAATGATATGATTCGTATGAGTCCAGTGTTTTTCAAAACTGGACTTTTCAATTCTTCGAGGACCTTAGGTTTTTCGTTGACCTGTTTAGAACTTTGCACAGATCCACATTAAGCACAAGTTAAGTTAGGAAAAGTGCTTGTTAAACAGATTTTGTTCTTGTGAGATGAGTTTACCGTTGTAAGAAAGTACTTTTATGAAGTTATGATATCAAAGCGGATGGTTTTTAGGGCGTATCTTGGTAGAAAACTTTTGAGCTTCAAATTTGGCTAATTCAAAAGAACTTAATTAAACAACAAAGTAAACTAAACTAAAAATAACCAGTAATAGATAAGAGTAAACTATATATTTACTAGATAATCTTTTTCAGAGTTTCAAGGTAAAAGAATCATACCAGCTTTTAATCTTGTCAAAAACGAGTTTTGTTTAAAACATTAAATAAATAAATAAGCATTCTACAATGATTACCGGTATTGTTGTCCAGGTAAGCTCAGCTTATCAGATGTAATCATGATTAGGAGATATGATTAAGGTATGAATTATACTTGCTAGCCGGTGTTCAACCACTTCACGACACATTCCCGTATCAAGATATGCACGAGAAAAAATCTTACCGGTGAGTATACTGTGTATTATTTGCTTTTACGTATATGATGTGAGATACTCACTTATTTTCATTGAAAACAAGCCCTATGTGATTAAATCACTTATTGATGAGGAACTTGATTTTCATATGCATGCAGGGCACAGGAGTAAGTCTGTGAACAGGTTAGTACCATAGTACCGACAAAGAGAGGAACTTAGCTCCCGCATAAAGTTGTGATATTTTATCACTTATTTTTGGGTGGATGTGATATGTTTATCACTTATTGAAAGTCGTATGCAGTATTTACACGTATGTATGGCATCATGGAAGTTCTAGACTTGCGTCACCGTTATTTTTCGGCAAAAGATTCAACCATGATACCCAGATGATAAGTCAGTATAAAGACCGCATATCTCAGATCCTCGGCATACTATCAAACGAAATTTTGGTACCAAGACCATAAGCCAATGAATGGTTCCCACCTGGCTTGTAGTCCATTATGTTTATATCAACCTACACATTTTAGTCTGATTGTGAGCCTACCGATACATCATTAGTAAAGCTACTTATCAATTTTCATTTTGTGTTTTTGACTGTATATGACAGATCATTGGTGTATTTCATCATCTTCTCTTATCTATCCAAGAAACTCATTTTTGATTTTTTAGTTTTCTGTTGTTTTTGTATTTTTCTAAATTTTTCTCACCCTTAAATAAAGAAGGTAATAACAACTTAAACTAAATAAAAGACATATTTTTGTATTTTTGCATTTTCTCATGTTTTTGTATTTTCTTGAAATATTCTCCCCCTAAAATATAAAACTAAGAGAAAATAGAAAATCTTCTTGTAATTTTAGATTTTGAAGAAGATATTTACGAAAAATGATTAGCCAAGGATGAATTACTCGGGTTTCACCTTGATTCCATTTTTCACACCCCCATGTAATCCCTTTCACATCAGAGCGGGGCGTGATCTGAATGGTATCCTCAATGCACAGCGGAAGTAGACGTGAGTGCTTCCTAATAAATGAATGCTCGCTAGCTACTTGAATCCCCATGGGTTCCACTATTCCAAGCGTGCCATACTTGTAATCATAACCTGAGAAAGGACATGCGAAAAATCAACATAAAGTTGGCGAGTTCATAGTTTGTTTGTTTTGTTTCAATGAGTCATAAAACATTTGAGCATTTTGCATTTGAAAACCGGTTTGTGGGATCTTAGTATCCCAAAGCATTTGAAATGTCATGACTGTATAACAGTATTGAAATGTTTTCCATGTTGTTTGCAAATCCATGCATATAACTGTTATTTCTATAAATTGGTGATAAAATGTTTTCTGTTATCTTTGCAAACCGGTGTTGAAATCGTAATATGTAGTTTTCCTATGGAATCTAAGGATCAATCAGTGTGTAGCTAATACACTGACCTATGTGCCATAAATAAGTAACCAAACAGAGACTTCTTTGTCATTTTGGGATCACAAAAGCACTCCTAACCGGTTAACTTACAAGGAGTGGAGTGTGTCTCAAACTCGATAGATCTATACCTTTTGCACCTTGGTCACTACGTGATTATTGGTTTCTATTGTTATCTCCCTACTTACGCACAGTGATCTGTTATAATCTAATCTCATAGCTACATACCAATTGTTATAAATATGTGTTATTGGGCCTAGCCCATGTTTTCTTGTCATTGGGCCTAGCTCATGTTATAAATAAAATTGGGGCCTCGCCCCCTAGTTGTGACTATGACAATCCCGTCACTAGTCATAAAACTCATGCATGTTTCGAAAGCTTTGTATAGCTTGTGAAAACCGGTAAGTTTAGCATAAACCTTTCGTAAACCATTTGAGTTCATTGAAATCTATTTGTAACATGGTTTAGAAATATATGATTTTCATTTATCAAAACATTTTATGCTTTCACAGAACTTGCATATCTTTCCACCCCCGAAAACATTTATAAAAATGTAAAACGGTAAAAAGTGGGGGTTATGAACTCACCTTGATTTCCTTGTGCAAAGCTAGCTTAATGTGATTTCCATAGTGTTGTCTCCACGTACGTCGACGGATAATAGTACGACTCTTCGTAGTTTTTGTAAGGTGTAATCGTACGCTTGTTATAATCTTGTGGAGTTGCGTCGTGCTTCGTTTAGGCGTTTAAATTGAATACAAACAATATATTATTGTTATAAAATCCTTCGAAAGTATTCGTACGTGTCTGCGTCATCGACGTTAGAAATAAATATAAATATATTTATTCTATAAAAGTATTTGACGTCTCGCCATTCGTATATATATATGTAATTATATTTGTGTTATACGATTGCATAATTCGAGATGTCTTTGATATACGATTTCCGAATTTCGTCGTTTGAAATAATACGCGCCTTGTATTCGTCTTGTAAAAGCGTTCGGAAATCTTGGCGTTTCGAAATAAATATAAACAATATACTTATTTTATATCGTCGTTCGAATAAATTATCGAGGTTTGAAATCTAGTTTCCGAGTGTCGACGTTTGAGGTAATATAAATAATTATTTTCGTTTTACAATCGACAACCGAGTGCTTGTTATATTGTACCCGCGCTCGTTGAAATGTTGTCGGCTCGAGTTTTGAACGTTTTGATTAGCGTCGTCAAATAAATATATCTATATTTATTTTTATAATTATGGCTTGAATTCGGACGTTTTATCTTTGAAATGAACGTGTTGCGTATTGCGTAATTTACGAAAATCGGGCAGAGTTTCCTCTATTTTCGGACGATCCCGACAATCAAGTTGTCGATTTATTTATCAAACGGAATCTGCAATGTACGCAAACAATATATACTACTTGTTGAAATCAAATATAATGTTTCGCCGATTTAGTTTTCAATTTATATTATAATAACGACGTCAGTTCGATTTTTAACTCGTGACTTTTACGCGAATATTGCATGTCGTTTCTATCGTTATTTTTAAAATTTTTGACGAAATAGTATTGTTAACGGGTCGGTTTTGAGCTCAGTTTCGCGATATATATATATATTGATGTATATAAACAAATATAATTTAAATTTTCGTGTCGTAATTAATTTTTACCGAGTCTCATATTGACCCGTTGACCGGGTTTGACTGGATTGACTCGTGTTGACTGGGTTTGACCAGTTGACCGCGTTGACTTTTGTTGACCGAACCGAACACCGAACCTGAAACAAACACTTCAATATTTAAACTGAGCCGAAAATAAACCTAAATCGAACGAAACTGAAATATTGAAACTGTTTCGAACTTGAACCGGGTCGAACCGAGTCGAACCCGAAACCTGAACCATGGATGAACCGGACTGAACTGAGACCCGAGACCCGAGCCGTTGACTAAACCCGAGACCAGAACCGAGGAGGTGAACCACAACTAATCTGAACCAAGACTGGTTCGACTCGAACCGAACCTGAACTGAGTCGAGATCCAAACACCGCCGCCGCCATCGCTACTGCCGCTGGCGGTTGCCACCGCGTGGCGGCTGCCACTGCTTTACACCACCGCCATCGCCACCGTCTTTGGCCGGCAAGACGCCACCGACAACTGCTGCCGCCGGCGGTACCTTGGCCCAACCCCCAACCCAAACCCGAGAACTACCACGAACATCCTCGTCGCCACCAGTAGTGACACCCAAACCGACTACCACCCCCCACGCTGCCGCCGTCGCCATCGAGATCCCCCGCCGTGGGCGACGCCGCCGCTGCGCTATCCCTCTCTCTCAATCCGCCGCACCTTCTCTCTCTCTCTTTCATTGCTCTGTCTCTCTCTGATCTGTCTGTATATATGTGTGTGTGTGTGGTTTGAAAGGAGAAGGGTGTTGGTGTGTGTGTGGTGCGCCGGAGAAGGCTACCGGAGCCGCCGGTTGCGGCCGGATTCCGGCGACCGGGAAAGAGGGAGCAGAGAATAGGGGGTCTGGTTGTGTGTGCTAGGGTTTTGTGTGAAAGAAAATGATGGGAAGAAGGAGATAAAGGGCTTATATAGTCTAGGGTTTGGTTAAGTAGGTCGGGCCCAAAGCCCGTTAACGCGTTCAAGCTCAATACATATCCAAAGCCCGTTTTTTAAACCGAGCGTTGTGTTATGTTGTAATGAATTTAATTAGAATCAAAAACACGTAAATGTTGTCGTTAGTCGACCGTTTGACGTGACGGTTTGCCGGTTTCGTCAAAATTTGCGTAAAATCTTTATGGTTATCATTTTTATCCGTTTTTCGATTCGGTTCAACCATGAATAATAAAATTCAATTACGAAGCTAAATATATCAGAATATATTAACATTTAGGCGCATCTCTAGTCCGTGGTTTCCGTTTCGTTGTCAGTGCATTCCGGTTTTCCGCGTAACTTCCGCGTTGTGCTTTGCGACGTTCAACGATCCAAATTTATCGCATAATTTTAACTGTATGATAAATACAAGTATAAACTTCATGTTTTTAGGCGTTGTCAGTATTTGTTCGGCATCAGTTTGCTTATCATTCAATTTCGCGTTTAGAGTTCTCGATTGTCGCCGATTCGCCTAACGTGAATCATGTAGACGTTCCTAGGTTCTCCAGGGGCCTGATCGAGTTAATTTATGTCTAATTACTTTGTTAAACTGCCAGGTGTCACACCATTGACCGAAAGTAGATAATCAAAACGAGATTTATCAAAAGCTTTTCTAAACAGGTCAGCACGTTGGTGATCCGTGTGGATTTTAACAACATTGATAAGTTTCTTTATATAACAATCTCATATGAAATGATACTTAATCTCAATGTGTTTGGTTTTTTAGTGTTGTACAGGTTACGAGTGATCTGTAAAGCAGCTTCATTATCAACAAAAATAGTAGTTAGAAATTCAAAACCGTAGTCACGCATTTGCTGTTGGATCCATAGAACCTGAGAGCAGCAACTAGAAGTCGAAATATACTCAGCCTCACAGGTTGACGTAGCTACACAAGTCTACTTTTTGCACTGCCACGTGACTAGGCGATTTCCCAAGAACTGACATCCTGCTAATGTTGATTTTGCATCGATCTTGTAGCCACCATGATCAGAATCACTGAATGCTGTCAAATCAAAGTTATCATCCTTAGGGTACAAGAGACCAGTGTCCGGGTGACCCTTCAAATAACGAAAGATTCTTTTTACAGCCATCAAATGAGAAACCTTTGGACTGGACTGGTAGCGAGCTAGAAGACATGTTGGGTACATTATATCGGGTCTTGAAGTAGTAAGATACATGAGAGATCCGATCATAGCACGATAAAGAGATGGTTCCACATGTTCACCCATTCCGTCAGGAGTAATACCATATATTCTAAGCTAATGGGGTTCCCAAGGGCTTTGAGTCTTCTATCTGAAATCGTTTGAGAATATCCCTGACGTACTTGGTTTGATGGATGAAAATCCCTTCCTTAGATTGATGAATTTGCAAACCTAAAAAGAAAGTCATTTCTCCCATAGCGCTCATCTCGAACTTCTCTTGCATCACCCGCTCAAATTCTTTGCACATTTTGTCGTTGGTCGACCCAAAAATAATATCATCAACATACACCTGCACCAGCAATAAGTCCTCATTATGTTCCTTGATGAAGAGAGTACAGTCGATCAATACACGTCAAAAACCATTCTTCAGAAGATAGGATGACAATGTTTTATACCAAGCCCGTGGAGCTTGATGTAGACCATATAAGGCCTTATTGAGAAGCCATACCATGTCAGGATGGATTGGATCTTCAAAACCAGGCGGTTGCTTAACATATACTTCTTCTTCTACCACACCGTGAAGAAATGCACTTTTAACATCCATTTGGTAGACAGTAAACTTCTTATAGGACACGTAAGCCAAGAAAATTCTTATAGCCTCAAGACGAGCTACCGGTGCATAAACTTCATTGTAATCAATGCCTTCTACCTGATTAAAGCCCTGGATAACCAATCTTGCTTTGTTTCTCACAACAACACCTCGGTCATCCTTCTTACATTTGTGAACCCATCTTGTACCAATCTTCTTATAATTGTCAGGCATGTTAACCAATTTCCACACGCTTAACTTCTGAAACTACTGAAGTTCTTCCTGCAGTGCTTCAACCCATGAGTCTTCTTTCATAGCCTCCTTCAAAGATTTCGGTTCAACTTGGCAGACATAGCAGGAAAAAGACCAATCATTTTGTTCCCCAGATTCCCTAATAACCGAATACAAACCAGCATTCTAGTTATTCCTAAGCTGATTACGAGTCTGCACACCACTTTGGACATCTCCTATAATATTCTGCTGAGGATGGGTATTATGAATTCGAGTTTCAGGAACATCAGGGACTCGAGAATTTATACCCAAATTGTTGATATTCAGATCAACAACTAATTCATTTGCTGGATTTGATGAAGATGTAGATGCATGACCTTCGGTAGTCCCTAGATTCTGAATATTTGATGTGACATCTGAAATTCCGGGAACCGAAGCAGAAGTAGCTTCATTTGTGTCACACCCCGGATTTCCAACCCAAATCCATACACCGGTGGGTCCGGGTGGGGAGTATTGTGACGTCAGTTGATAACATCATAGTCAATTAAACACGACACAGCGGAAGTCTTGGAGTAAAATTACTATTACAAACCTAATCTTCGGAAATACAAAATAATATACAGGCTCGAGAAGATCCACAGGCGGATCATAAAATGTACAAAGAAAGAATATAAAACAGACTTTAGGGCAAATCTAAGGATTTGCAAGATCCTCTTAATCACCACCGAGCAGCTTCCGGCCTATTTCGTATTGTACTGCAATTTAGTCTTTGGACGATACGTCAGCTTTCGCTGGTAAATACACCCAACTGACTCATTTTGAAAACATTTTAAAATGATTTTAAGTGCACAGGGCACAAAATCTTTTATAACTTGGGAAAGTTACTTTGTGACCTTGTTAACAGATTCACATGTTTGTCCATACATACAGGGCCCAGTACAGAGACCGAGACATGATTAAATACATACCACTTTAGAACTCACAGAGGAGTTATCCCTAACGTCTTGGGTAATTTGCATTTGAGCGTCTGTCAGGTGTATGTCTACACCCCGCGCTAAGGTCGTGGCCATTAACTAATCTAATGAGCCGAGGATATCCATGACACGGTAATTTAACCCCTGATGTTTAAGTTATAAAAAAAACTGACTAAAACAGAATATGCGGATTTACTAGCCACAATCCGGCATTCGATTGATCCCATTTCTGACAAGCGGTAATGGTTTACCGTATCCCAAGCCCGTATAGGGAAAATAAGTCGAGAGTATTTACCTGAGCTAGTCTTCTTTTAATTTTCAATAACTCGGCCGTATACAAAAGTACTAACGTGCAGATAGCATTTACCGGCAAGGCTCTAGTCTGGATTATGGCATAAGCTAACCAATTAAATACTATCGGTCTTTACTTAAGTTATAGACTTAGACCGAGTGGTATACACGATCAAAACGTATAATGCTTGATTAAACGATGATCTGATAAAATGTAGTTTAAACCCGACAAGTACTTTGACTTTCATAATATGGGTAAACTATAAACGTTTTGGATTTTGAAACTTAAATGATAAGGTTAAACCCGTTTCGGTTGAATTCCGTAAACTAGTTACGTATAATCAACCGTATGCTTATAAGTGATAATGGGTAATGGGTTAAGTCATGGACAGTTCTATATGCCATTATACTTTAAATAATTTAAAATATTAGTAGGATATCAACTTATACACCCGTTAAGGTTTTAAAACGAAACTATGCCTCATAAGGGCATTTTGGTAATTTCATACCATATAAAAGGAACTTGAATATATTTATAATCATGAGTATTTTGGAAAAATAGTTTATTTATAATATAATATCAGTAGGATATCAATTATATGTGTATTTTATCTTTTATGACCAAACTATGCACCGAAGGGGCATTTTGGTCATTTTACACAAAGTTTATAAATTGTTTAGGATTCTGAGTTTATAACATGTACCTACTGTAAACATGTTTAAAATAAGTTTTAAAATCAGTAGGTAACAAGTCTTGGTTAATTAATATGGTTTAAAACCATACTAAGCGCCGAAACGGCGCTTATGTCGTAAAATGACGTTTTTATGCGATGTTTAACAAAAACTGACATTATGGTCACAGTAAAATGTCTTAGATATGTTATTTAATATAAAATATCAGTAGGTAAAAGATTTACCTTGAAAAGATTTGATTAAAACTATTTTATGAGCCACAAGGGCTAAAATCGTCATTTACCGACATAGTTTAAGGACCTGCTATAAAACTCAGTTTATAACTTGATTTAACATCCCAAATAATCCTACTTATAATATTACATCAGTAGGAAACTCATTTTCAAGTTTATTATTTAAAACCTTGTTTTATGCAAAAGGACATTTTAGTCAAGAATGGCATAATTATGGAACTTGCGCATAAACTTGGATTCTGATTATGATCATGTAATATAACCTCAGAGGATTATGCTACATTATTTATGATCATAATGCAACTTTAGATCAGTAGGTAACTAATATAAATCGAGTCAGAATCGAAAGTCAAAGCAGAAGTCAAACTTCGCGACTTTCAGTTGCGAACCGACCCTAGAACTGAATTTGACGAGCCGAACATGTTCTTACATGTTCTAATAATTATTACCAACTTGTTTAAGTGTCAAAATAGGTTTCAACATATATAAGATCAATTTATGATTTTCCGAAAAATGGCATGTTTGACTTTTTAATATCATAACTTTGACCCGTCAATTGGTCTAGCAAACGTGATCTTCAGGAGGTGCCCTTTATAGGGACTAACACCTACCTTATTATGATCACTTAGCCATGTTCATTTCAAACAATGGTTGGACCATAGTGGTCTTAACCGAAAGTCAAAGCGTTTTCCGTAAAACACTTGACTTTTGGCTATAAAATCCTATAAACAAAAATGCACAAAGAAGGAACACTTACCAATGATTCCTAGGGTGCAAAATAACTATGTTGGATGCTCCTTTTAGCTAGGAACTTCCAGAGGAGGGAGAAGAGTGAATAAATGAGAAAGGTGCAAGTTGGAATGGTGAACTTAAGCACCTATTTATAGTTGGAGAACTCAAAGGAGGTGAAGCCAGGTGTTTAGGGGTGTAAGAGGAATCTTACAAGTGTCCCAAACGTGGCATGGTAGTTTGGGAAGCCATGGTTTCGATTTAATGGTTTTGGCACTTTTGTTTGGAAGCCAAGAAACTTTCTGCAGAAGAGCCTCTCTAGCGCCCCGCGATAGACCCAGGCCAGGTCTCTCGTGGCCCGCGACCGCCCTTTGCCGGTTTCAAAAATTGACACTTTAACCCCTTAACTTTATAAAGCTTCTAAAAACCTTTTAAAACACCTTTTTGGCACTTTTAGCCCTCCGTAGCCAATACTTGGCATGCCCGGGATTATGCCCAGACATTGACGAGCTCTCGTTTCGTTAAAAGGTCACTCAGAGGTATAAATTAACATGTTGACACTTTTAATCCCTCCATTATCCAACTTTCACATATTTACAGAATTGTACCCTCTCGTCCAACAAATGGCACGTATGAGAGTTAGGACTTCGTAAAGGATCACTCAGAGGCTTATTATAATCATGTTGATTCCGATGTCACTCAGAGGTTGGGCATGTTGACATCGGACCGTCATTCAGAGGCTCAGTTTGAGCATGTTGACGCCTTTAGTCCTTATTGGTCTTTAATAGACTATATTTAAAATACAACACGTGTCACTATACTATTGGACATGATATTACAGGGTGTTACAATTTGCATCACGAAACTCATCATCTTCTGACGAAATATTGTAATCAGCAGCATCATTGAATTCCTCATTCTGAACAAGATTGTTAACCGAGGTAGACACTTGAGGGTTAACAGTAATTGGTCGAACTAATGAAGAATCAATTGCAGTATCACTTTCCAGTAACATTTGAGCAGCTGCAGAAGCATCATCAAAAGTTGGCAGATTAAAGGAGTTAAACAGCCCATCATAGTCAAACATCCAAGGAGCACCCGGAGCTCTTACTGATTCAGTGTATCTTTGAGCCTTGACTTCACCCCATTCTTCAATCTTCTTTGTTGAAAAATTCCACACACTGAAATTAGGAGTAGCATATCCAAGAAAGAAACCTTTGATAGCTTTCGGACCAAATTTACCATTTGGATCAATCATAGTGCATGGAGCTCTAAAAGGTTCTAAGAAAGAAACATCCGGTTTCCTTTTAGGTAACAACTCGAAACATGTTTTCCCGTGCCTCTTCACCGTAAGAACTCTATTCATCGTACAACATGCAATAGCAACAAATTCTCCCCAAAATTGAACAGGAAGTTCTGATTCTACTAGCATAGTTCTTGTTGTTTCAATTAGAGTTCTATTTTTCCTCTCAGCGACACCGTTTTGTTGTAGAGTGTATCGACAACTGTACTCATGCAGAATGCCTTTAGAATAATAGAACTCATCCATAACTTGATTCTTGAATTCAGTGCCGTTGTCACTTCTGATTCTCCTTATCTTTAAATTGTATAAATTTTCAAGCAGAGTTAGGAGATTCTTGAGGATTTCGGGAACTTCACTCTTGTGTGCCAACATATTCACCCATGAAAATCTTGAGTAGTCGTCAGTAACTACTAAACAATAAGAATCACCAAAGGTAGTCTTGTGTTTCATAGGTTCAAAAAGGTCCAAATGAAGATGTTCCAGAGGCATATTCACCGTGTTGATCTTCTTCACAGGATGTGATTTTCTTGCTAGTTTCCCTTTTGGCATGATACACAGACGTCTTGTAGATGAAAGTTTTTTACTGGTACACCATTCACAAGATTTTTTTTTCACCAAATAGTTCATTTTTCTCAAATGAATGTGTCCCATTCGTCTGTGCCAAGAGATTGATTCCTTTTCGGTGGCTTTTGAGACAAAACATGTAACTTGTGCAGACGTGGTAATAGCTTGGCTCATGTCAAGATTATACAAGTGATTAATTCTTGGAGCCGACAGGAGAATCCATTCTTTGGGAATCTTGAAACCAGGTTTCAATACATAACATCCGGCATCATCAAAATGAACCATGAACTTCTTGTCGCAGATTTGAGAAACGCTAAGAAGATTGTGATCAATTGTCGAACATAATTGATCTTATCAAAGCTAACATCACCATTGGATACCATTCTTCTCCAGTGATGTATCCGCCCTTGTCTCTAGCAAAAGCAACATAGCCTCCTTGAATGCTTTTCACATCATAAAGGAGCCTCAAGTCGCATGTCATGTGCCTTGATGCTCCACTGTCAACAATCCAATGACTATCCACAGTTCCTCCTGGAACACCCTACACATTTCAGAAACCCGATCAGTTTAAGATAGGGACCCAAGCCTTAGTGGTCTTGGGTCGACCCTTGTCATCAAGTAATGTGATTTCTATTTCTTGATGATTTGGAAATTGTGTGCCTCCTCTTGAACCATCACCGGTCTTAGGTTTCCAAGAATTTGTACCAGAATGACTATTATTTACATTTTTAACACCTTCTGGTTTTATTAAATTTGAAGAACTTGGTTTCCTTTTTGAAGGATCCGGTTTCAATGCTTTTTCAATTATTTTTACTTGTTTACGTCTCTGTTTTTCTTCTTGTTCTTTAACAATACGTTTGTCTTGTTTTGGAGAAACGGATCGACGTTGGCAAGTTGGTTCAGGAGGGGTTTTCTCAACAAATCTAGGCTTTGCTGGGTTTGTACAATTCTTGATTATGTGGCCGAATTCTCCACATCTAAAATAAGTTCTCCTCTTAACAAACTTAGGAGATCCTGTTCTGTGACTTGATGTTGAACTTGTGGGTCTTGAGATACTTGGTTCATTTTCACACCCATTCGTATGTTGAGTGTAATTGTTGTCACTGTTATGCTTTAAAATCTTGACTTTGTTTACAAAATCTATATTAGACATGCCTTCAAAAGTCTCGACTTTATCAGTACCAGTAGAACTCACAAATTTAACATTCTTAAACTTCTTTTTGTAGCGAGTGCCTTTTGCTTCAACCTTCGGTTGTGGCACCTTAGGTTTTTCAGCTCGCTTTTCCTTTTGTTTTTCTTTTGAAATAGATAATGGTTGTGACTTGGTTGGGTTTTTCTTCTCCAAAAACTTGATCAATATAGGTTAGATTTACATTTTTTATCGGAAAGTCTTTGTTAGAATAGATTTTCTAGTCTCCAACCGAAGTATACAATACATTATCAGTTTCATCTGTAGACACATTTGTCTTGACAGATTTCATAGAAACATTCTCTTGATTTTCAACAGTTTTCACACTGGGAGTAGTAGACATTTCTATCCCTTTTTCCTCATCAAGAGATTGATCCTGATCATTTTTATCGGACTCATCATCTGACGAATCACCCTCCTCTGTAGTAGAGGGATTATGATCAACAACTGATGATGAGTTCTCGGATTTTCTTGATTCGACTGAGGAATTGTCTAGCTTGAACCCTAATCCTGCTGCAAATTCTTCAGGATTAAGAGGTGCCGAGGGTTCAAAGCGTGGCATGTCCTCTTCATCAGGCAATTTGGTATAGTTGTGTTTCAACAGAGGTGGACGTGACTTATACCCAATGCATTTAACATCTCCTTTCAATTTTTGAACGTCAATGATATGATCAAGCACATATCGGGAGTTAGAGTAACTTTCCAATTTTAGCTTGATCGCATCATCATTTGGCTATGGCTAACTCTTTTTTTGTTTCCTCAAGGAGATTAATGTAGTTATTAATTCCTGTTTATTTATTCAAAACTGTCTTTGTTAATTTAGAAATGCTTTTCTTAAGGGTTTCTATTACAGATTTGAATTTTTTTTCATTTCGAGTTAAAGCTAAGTTAGCCTCTTTGCATTTTGACAGCTAAACAACTAGGTTTTTATTGTGACTGTTTATTGTTTCAAATTTTGTTTTTAATTCAGCACAGTCACTGCAAATTTTAGGAAAGTCAGAGTTTACCTGACTTGTCGAACCGGCAACATTCTCTATGAAGGTAGTATGATGAGGAAAGGTTGCACTATTTGTAAAGAATTTTTCTGTTTCCTTCGATGTAGCTTCTGCTTTCTTCGTCAGACCCGCCCTTTGACCTTTCATCCTCTCTGCTTCTTTCAGCAACTTTTGGACCATCACTTCCTTCCCCGATATCTAAATCAGATCCATAACCACCCTGAGCAATCATCATCAGAACCACCATTATATCCTGAACTATCATCATCATCATCAGTACTATCAATGTTGTGAACATGTTTGATTCGATTGATGATCTTGGCATAACATGCAATTCCTCCATGATTCTCATTTCCCAATTATACTGACCAATTGCATCCTTCATCTGCCTGAACTACTAAAGCTCTGTTTGTCTTGTTTGAAGATCCTGACTGGTTGGTGTTGTTTGGGTTGTTAACAACTACAATTCTTTGATCATTGTTAACTTGAGTTGTGTTGGATGGTTGTGATTGATTTCTGAATGGGTTGTGATTTCCTTGCTTGCTGGGTCTCGTGCACTCACACTTGAAGTAACCTCTTTCTCCACAGTTGAAGCAAGTAACAGCATTTTTATCAAAACCATATTTTGTATCTTTCTTGCTTTCCAAACTGCTTCTTCCTATTCTGCTCATATAATCCTTAGCTCTTCTCACCGCACTTGCAAACACCCACTTGATATCCATTAGCTCCATCTCATCTCTGTCTATTTGTTGGTAGTCTTCATTAGTCAAATTGATGTTTCCAATTTGACCAGCCACTAATCCACAATAGGCACTAACCATGGTATTTAGAAGTTCCATATGTTCCTGAGCAACTTCTACGCTGACCTTGGAAAGATGTGATGTGTTAAGTCTGACTGTATTGGGATTTGCAGGTTGAACGTTGTTTCCATAGAAAGGGATTCACGTTTGACACAAATGCGGTTTGAAGTTTTGGTTGATGATTTGCACTTATACCTGTATTAATACCTCCAAAGTACATCTCAGGGTTTTGTGGAATAGTAATTTTTTGTGCCTTTTGAAATTCTTCTTCATTTTTGTTCTCCAATTTCTGCACAAATTCATAAATACTGATTGAATCCAAAACACCTGTATGTTTCAATAAGTCAATAAATTGACCCCATTTTGGCGGTAATGCGTTAGCAAAGCGCATCACAATTTCTTGTGGAGATGCTAACACTTTGTACGAGTTTATTTCGCTGAGCAGATGGTAGAAATGTGTTGTCATATCATTCAGTGTTTCGTTTTCCATAAACATGAAACCTTCAAACTCCTTCTTTAGCAGATCATGCCGAATTTTTCTGGTTGCAGCATTAACCTCTCCTCTTGCTTCCAGGGTATCCCACAGATTTTTCATGGTCGTACAATACACAAACTGATGGTAAATATATTTATGGAGTGCCTGTGTTAGGATAGCAAATGCCTTTTTCTCTAGATCGTAAGCCTTTATATCGCTTCATCTAAATTGGCTAAGGAGGTTGGATTTGAACCTGCCTCTTCGAGAGATTCTTGATAGGGTGTAGTAAAACATGTCCATAATTATGTGTTCTGTCTGAGAACAGATGTGTGGAAACGACTTTTCCATGACGGATAATCATTCATATGGTTCAGTTTAGGTGGACGGTTATTACTCCTGGTTTCACTCTCACTCATAAGAAGAGTCTGAATGCTCTGGTTCTGGTTTGCGACACACGCCCATTGATTTGCGGTAATCATGGCTGTATGTTGAGGCATTAGTGACTTAACCCATGAGGTTGCGGAGTTTTGTGAAGAGTCTTGATTTGTGCTTGAACTACTACTCCAATCCCACTATTAGTACTCATTATCTTTTCTTAATTATGAAAATTAAAAGATCTAAAAGTTTAATTTTTGAAAATAACATTTTCCTTTTAAAAATCACAAAGTTTGGAAAAATCACACAGTTTGAAAAACTGAAACATGAAAAACAATTAATGAAGAAGATTCTTCGTACAAATTAATGATTCGTACGAATGAGGATCCTTCGTACGAACCTGGTGTTTCATACGAAAGGGACTTCTTCGTGCGGACTAACTTATCTTTCATGCGAACAAGATTCTTCATGTGGATGACTGGTCTTTCGCACGAAAAATCTAGTTCTTCGTGCTGATGGGTTATTCGCACAGATGTTTTTTCGCAGAGGAATCTTTTTTGCAAGGTTGGTTGGTGAAAAAATTCCTTTTCTAGCACAGACTTGTTTTCGAAAGTGGTCTGTTGTCTACACAAATTTGGTTAAAAAGACAAACATTCTATACCATCTTTTTCAGTTTTAACAGTCAAGTCCAGAATGTCAGAGATTTGGTCAACCCTACAACAATATTCCAATGAGTTTTTCAGGTGAGTTTCTCCTGCAAATGTGTTCAACATAAACAGATGAAAATTTGAAGAAAAATCAGATTTTAACATGTCTCATGTGCTCTAACAAGGTTTTAATGAAAATTTTCTGGGTACAACAAGTTTTAACTAAGTTTTAAGTTTGTTATCTTTCAAAAACTTAAGTTTCCTGCTGAAAGTTCAAGAACACTTCAAAAAACCCTCAAAACTAGCTCAGACACAACACTAAGCTTGATTTTAAAACAAGGAAGAGAGCCAAAGCTCTGTTACCACTTGTAGGTCCACTTGGAGGATCAAGATTAACCTACTTCCCTGTTTATACAAACACACATACAAGTGTGGAATCCTCGTAAGTATGCAAACCAAAGCAAAGTAAGAACACAGGATAACCAAAGATTCAATATCTTGATTAACAGAAGAGAACTAGTACAAACATATACAAACAATGTTCATACAGACTCATGTAACACACTCTGTGCTCTTGTGTCTTTCTCTCTAGTATAGCTCTAGTCTCTCTAGCTACTCGTTCACTAACTTGGCTTGTCAACAACTCTATACTGAGAAGTGCATATCTTCTTATATAGTGTCCATACTCAGCAACTGTACGAAGTATGTTGCTGGTCATACGAAACACCAAAAGACACGAAGAACATACTCCAAAGATACTCGTACGAACAAGCTGGTTCGTACGAGCCTCAACTAGCTCGTACGAAACAAGCATGATGCTTGTTTAGATGAACCCATTCGTACAAATGGTAGGTGGCTCGTACGAGCAATATCTTGCTCGTACGAAGTATTCCCACTCGCACATAGATTCTTCTTTAGAGAACGTGTCACAGACATCACGTACACAAGACTCAACAGTATGTACACATGCAACTGTTTTACACAGACAGTCTAATCGTCGTACTAAACCAAGAGAGGAGGATACCTTGATTTGGTCGACATGACCAAACTACACAGACATAGTAAACAAAGACTGTACAATTACAGACGTAACTAAGAACAAGTGACAGACACAAATGTGTATCAACACCGTGTCATTCGTACGAGTCACTTGTCGCTCGTACGAGTCACTTGTCACTCGTACGAGTTACTGGTTGTTCACATTTGGGTCGTGTGTTCATATCTAATCTATACAACATTCAAAACACTCACACAAAAGAATCATACTAGTCAACTTAAACTTTGTGATTTTTGGGGCGTTACATCTTTTCTCTATTTCTCTTTCTTTACCGCTTCTTCTTGTGCTACTCGGATTCGTTCAAGTAGCCCCGAAGTGACCACAAGTTGCATAGATCATCCCCGAATAGGTACGTAATCCTCCTTTCTGCTAAGGGCATATGCCACTAGGTTGGCTTTTCCTGGGTGATAATGAATCTCGCAATCATAATCCTTCACCGTCTCTAACCAACGCCTTTGTCTCATATTCAATTATTTTTTATCAAAGAAGTACTTTAGACTTTTATGATCAGTGAAAGTAACGCATTTTACCCCATACAAGTAGTGTCTCCAAATTTTTAAAGAAAACACTACTGCCGCCAATTCAAGGTCATGCGTCAGATATTTCTTTTCGTGAACTTTTAATTGTCTCGAAGCATAGGCAATCACTTTGCCCCATTGCAAAGTACGCACCCAAGGCCTAGGTGTAATGCATCCGAGTACACTACTAAGTCATTGGTGCCATCCGGTAAAGTCAATACCGGAGCACTGGTTAACTTTTCTCTAAGTGTTCCCCTTTCTTGTTTGTCACTCTAGACAAACTTTTCATCCTTGCGGGTTAACTTAGTTAATGGCGAGGCAATCTTGGAGAAATCCTGAATGAATCTCCTATAATAACCCGCCATTCCTGTAAAGCTTCTAACTTCGGAAGGATTTTTCAGAGGATTCCATTTTGACACTGCTTCTATCTTGGACGGATCGACCAATATTCCATCGGCGCTAATGATATGTCCTAGGAATTGCACTTCTCGAAGCCAAAAGGAACATTTTTAGAACTTCGCATAAAGCTTTTCTCTTCTAAGCGTTTCCAATATTTCACGCAAGTGGCGCGCATGATCCACCTCGCTTTTTGAATATACTAGAATGTCGTCGATGAACACTATCACTGATTTGTCCAACATTGGCTTGCAAACCCGGTTCATAAGATCCATGAAGGTCGCGGGTGCATTTGTTAGCCCGAAGGACATTACGAGGAATTCATAATGCCCATACCGTGTACGGAAAGCCGTCTTGGGTATGTCTTCCTCTTTCACCCCCAATTGATGATATCCTGACCTCAAGTTAATTTTTGAAAACCAACTTGCACCTTGCAATTGATCGAATAAATCATCGATTCTCAGAAGCAGCTATCGATTCTTTACCGAAAGTTTGTTTAACTCCCGTCTTTCATCTTTACAAATACTATCGGCGCTCCCTAAGGAGAGACACTAGGTCGAATGAATCCTTTGTCGAGCAGATCTAGCAATTGTGATAGTAATTCTTGAAGTTCAGACTGTGCTAATCTGTATGGTGCCTTGGCCACCGGCTTCGCACCCGGATTAATTCGATCCTAAATTCCACCTCACGCTCGGGTGGTATCCCCGGTAAATCCTCCGGAAATACGTCTTTAAACTCTCGCACGACCGGCACATCCGTAATTGTTGGTGACTCTTTTTCCGAATCAAGTATGTAAGTCAGGTAAGCCTTACGCCCGTGTTGAATGAGTCTACAGGCTTCCATCATCGAGCATATGATGGGGTTGCCACTCTTTTCCCCGTAAATACTGACGTGCCTTCCGTTGAGGGATATTAATTGTATCTCTTTACGGGAGCATATCACGTTGGCGTGGTAGCAGGACAGCCAATCCATTCCAATCACTACTTGGAATTCTCCCATTGACATGGGTATCAAATCAACAAAGTAATCCTCATCCTCAATGCTCAAGTTTCAATTCCGACATCTATCACAGACAATAAAAGTTTTGTTATTACCTACCTCTACCTCTAAGGGCATCGGTAACTTTGTTAATATGAATGATGGGTGTTTAACAAATTCGTGTGAAATAAAAGATTTGTTCGCACCCATATCGAATAAAACATGAGCGGGAATTAAATTTACGGTAAAAGTACCTGTGACCACATCGGGTTCAACCTTTGCCTCGGATGCAGTTATTTGGAAAGATCTTGCCTTTGACTTCGGGACTTCCGCCTTTTTGTCGGTTGTGTCTTTCCTTCCTACCAAATCCAGGCATTTGGACTTCTTGTGGCCTGGTTGATAGCATTTGTAGCACACCGATACCTTGTCGGGGAAATTTGAAGCTATGTGTCCCATCTTTGTCACACCCTGACCCGCAGCGGATATGGTAGTCGTGGCATGATTGGATTTTCATCAAAGCTCATGACAGTTACTATTATCAAAGTTTCATATTTATTATTTCAATTAGAAAGAAATATTACACACAAACCATACAAACACCAAATATTTTAAACAAGACATTCAAGTAACAATTTATTCTTCTTCTAAGGCCCAATCCTACGTGTTCATTGCTTCAACCTGATCACCTGTATCATGTGTAAAAATAGAGATTTGGGTCAACAAAAGTTGGCGAGTGAATCCCATTTAAAATTTGAAAGAATGATATGTTGATTAATTTAATAAAAATATGCATAACAGATATGAGCAAACGTATATGTAAACAATCCACAAACCACATAATCATCTAGCAATGTACATGTGAGCACGATAAGCGATGTGCTGTGAGATCAAGGATCAATCCAACAGAGCCGATCTAATTACGCAACGTGATGCTCTACCCATATGAAACGGGGAATTGATGGGCCTAATGTGAAAGCTTGACTGAAATGAGAAAGTATAACCACAAATAACAATAAACCAAATATCACATAGCACGTTAGTTCATACAAAGGTAGTAGCACGAGTGTTGAATAAATAATATAAATGAAACGACACGTGACACACCCCAAATCATGAATAAAAATGGGAAGTTTCTAAGAATTCACTCAGAGTGGGTGCGTTCTTGATTTGATAACGAGCGCGTACAATTTAAAGATTCCAACCGACGAGAAACTAACCTAAATATTCACGTAATAATTCGGTAAATATATTTCTTTTATTTAATCTTAGTATTTTTATTTAATGAATTTATTAGAGTTTCTAGATAATTTTATAGTATTTATTACTAATTTTTGTGCTTAAAAGAACTCATTTTAATTATATATTTTTATGGATTTTTGAGAAAAATAAAGGAAAAGGTTAATTAAAAAATATACCCTTCAGCGGGTCGAACCGGTCGAATTCAGGTGGTTTTGGTATCGTGTGAGACTCGAATGCGTGACCTCTCGTATACGTGCACGCAGCTCTACCAACTGAGCTACGTGTCTAACCCGAAATATATCTAAATTTAATTATATATATATATATATATATATATATATATATATATATATATACACATACTAAACCTAACCATAATTTGATTATATTTTAAAAAGGTTTGATAATTTCAGAACATGTAACCGACCGGAGTCAAACCCTTGACCAAGGCTTCGTGTTGCACACAGCCCAACCAATTGGGTTGTGTGACTAACCCGGTAGATATAGGATTTTCATTACTTGTATACACTAACTGAGTTGATTTGTATATTAGTTATAAAAAGGGTTGGAAATTTATAGGAAATCGACAGCGTGTTAAGACTCAAACCTGGGATCATGCGTTTCAACTGCACACAGTCCATCACTGGACTGTGTGTCTAACCCCGTGTATTTACTGGTTTAATTTATGTTTATACTCATTTTCAACTTCATCTTCTTCATTACATAACACCAGTTAACATACCCGATTGTTTAACCCGCTAACTCTTACTGAGTTATTTGATCTATTACTGCTGATAAAAATAAATAAAAAGTAAAGGATTCAAGAATGTTTATACTGAGTAGAAGATAGTTTTGAATGCTCCGGCGACCGAAGATATTTTCGATGATGCAAAATTTTGAAAACAGAGAGAGTGCAGAGTGTTTTGCGAGTATGAGCGAGTTCTATATGAGTTTAAAGCTCACTATTTATAGACCAAAAGCTGGTTTGAATGTAGGTTTCGGTTTCAAAAAGATTTTGGTAAGAATTGATGACCGAATTATTGTGTGTAACCGATTGCCCATGATTGAGTATAATCACATGATTGGAAAACAGTTTTTCTTTGGTTTAATTCGTGATTGAAACATAAATTGATGGTGAATTAGGAGTTACAGCCATTTACAGGGCGGGTGTTTTTGAAATGGTTTTGGAGTGTTTGTTTAGATATAAGATTTATTTAATTTAGGTTTAACACAGATATGTGTGTGTAGTGCAGTGGTGTGTTGTGTGTGTTGGTTGGGTGAATACCCAAGTTCGATACCCGTGGTCACCCTTTTAATGCTTTTATTTGTTTTTTTATTATTTATAGTTTATTTATTAATATTATTATTTTGAACTTTATTATTTATTATTTAATATTTACTACTAATTACAATATAACTAATTTTAAACTTTTAACACAAATGCGCAACGAACATCATACATATATTTGAATTTCAAAACGGAGCGGGTTTTAGAACCCGTTTTACGACGAATGTTACAATATTTCCTCACACTACGCATGGTTTGTTCTTGAAATAACATTCACCTTTATGGGTACGGCCACAAATCTTACAATTTGGTGTTCCTCCTTTTACGTTCATCTTCTTTGAGGACTCAGTCTGTAACACCTCGTAAAAAAATCATGTCCAATAATATAGTGACACGTGTTCTATTTTTTTAAGTCTATTAAAGACTAGTAGGGACTGAAGGTGTCAACATGCTCAAACTAAGTCTCTGAGTGACCTTCTAATGTCAACATGCATAAACTTAGCCTCTGAGTGACCATTAGTGTCAACATGCGTAAACTTAGCCTCTGAGTAACCATTAGTGTCAACATACTTAAACTTAGCCTCTGAGTGAACATTAGTGTCAACATGCTTAAACTTGGGCTCTGAGTGACCATTAGTGTCAACATGCCCAGCCTCTGAGTGACATCAGGGTCAACATGCTTATACTGAGCCTCTGAGTGATCTTTTACGAAGTCCTAACTCTCATATGAGCCACTAGTTGGACGAGAGGGATTAATTCTGAAAATACGCTAAAGTTGGACAATGGAGGGGTTATGTAATACCTCGGAAAAAATCGTGTTCGATAATATACCGACACGTGTACATACCCTTGGATCATACCTCAAAAGTTAGCCACTCAATTAAACTTAAAACAAGACCAAAATTCACAAAAATGTTATGTATAACTAACCGTAACCTACGGTCTATGACCGTAGGCTACAGTTTAATGTTGCTGAAACAAAATAACATTCACCGTAAGCTACGGTCAGGTGACTGTAGCCTACGGCGAGCCCCTGAACCTTATATTTTTCTATATTTTAATTTTTAGAAAATTACCCAAAGACACCTAGACTTTGTTATTTTCATATTTCTTATATTACTAAGCCACCTTAAGACCCGAACTTCTCTCGGTTGAGATGATATATTTTTATTTACCATCCTCGAGCATTTCGCTCTTTTACCAAACCTCTAACTTTACTAGTTTAGGTAATTTAATCCATGAAACCATAAGTATCGTATCTTTCATGTATAAGCTAGTAAACATTTATAAGCCATGAAAACACCTAGTGTGACACCCAAAAACGTTCGGTTATTCGTACCCTTCTTCAATACATCTCGTATCGAACATAAATAACTAGTTGTATCATTATGTCATGAAATATAAGTCAAGGGACAATTCATGACATTTAATAAAAACTATTTTTGAGGGACTAATTGTGTCAAAACCCCAATCTTTGTGAGGATGACACCTAGCCTGCAAATTGCCACACTTCTCCAGCTCTGACACCTAATTGGACACATGTAATGACCCTACAAGACACCTAACACATGGCTCTATCTCCTTGCACTTCTTACACTATAAATAGCAACCTAAGTTCACTTATTCTTTGCTCATTCATTCTTTCTCCTCTCTATTACACTCTTGGAAGTTCCTGACCATTTAGGACTTCCATTTGAGTTCTAAGTTTCCCTTGGATCACTTGTAAGTGCTCCATCTCTGCTCTTTTCTTTTTATAGGCTTTTAATAGCCAAAAGTCAAGCATTTTCGACGAATGCCTTGACTTTCGGTTAAGACCATTATGGTCCATCCATTGTTAGAAATGAACATGGCTAAGTGATCGTAATTAGGAAGGTATTAACCCCTTAAAGGGGCACCTCCTAAGGATCACGTTTACTAGGTCAATTGACGGGTCAAAGTTATTATTTTAAAAAGTCAAACGGGTCAGATTTCATAAATATTATAATCTGAGTTTATATATGTTATAAACATGTTTTTGAAACTTAAACAAGTTGGTAATAATTATTATAACATGTGGGAATATGTTCGATCCGTCAATTTCAGTCCTAGAGTCGGTTCGCAACCGAAAGTCACGAAGTTTGACTTCTGCTTTGACTTTCGATTCTGACCCGACTTAGATTAGTTAACTTCTGAATTAAGGTCACATTATGATCGTAATGCAATGTAGCATAACCCTCTAAGGTTATATTACATGATCATAATCATAATCTGAGTTTATGCACAAGTTTTGTAAAATGTCAAAATTTGACTAAAATGTCCTTTTACATGAAACAAGGTTTTAATCAACAATGGACTTGCAAATGAATTACCTACTGATATGTTAATGTAATTAAAATATTATGATATTAATATTCTGATCATAAACTGATTTTAGTATAATATCGTAAACTATACTTTTAAATGACCAAAATGCCCTTTCGGTGCATAGTTTGGTCTTAAACCATAAACCACACTTATGTGTGCTATTTTACTGATAATATATCACAAATTAAGTATTTTTCCAGAATTTTGATGATCATAACATCAGAATACACGCAAGTTCCTTTTATACGACATATAAATACCAAAACGCCCTTATGAGGCATTATTTCGTTTTAAAACCTTTTCGGGCATGTAAGTTGATATCCTACTGATATTGCAACTTATTTAAAGAATAATGACATTTAGAACTTGTTCATGACTCATCTGATTACCCGATATCGCTTATATGTATACGGTTAAGCATATGTAACTAGTTTACGAAAATTAACCGAAACGGGTTTAACCTTATCGTTTTAATCTCAAATTCCAGAATGTTAATTGTTTACCCATATTATACAAGTCTTAAGTACTTGTTGGGTTTAAACTACATTCTATCCGGTCATCACTTAATCTAGCGTATCGTACCGTTTTTGATCCATTACGCTACTCGGTCTAAGTCTATGACTAAAAATTAAGAGCGTTAGCATTTTAATTGGTTAGCTTATGCCATAATCCAGACTAGAGCCTTCCAGTAAATGCTATATGCACTTATTTCATTTTGAATACGGCTGAGATATAAATCTTGCATTTTAATCAAGACTAGCTCAGGTAAATACTCTTGACTTATTTCCCCTATAAGGGCTTGGGTTACGGTAAATTATTACCGCTTGGTCGGAAATGGGATCATCAATGCCGATTAGTGGCTAGTAAATCCGCATTTTCGGTTTTAATCAGTTTTGTTTGATAACTTAAACATCGGGGGTTAACTACCGTGTCCTGGATATCCTCGGCTCATTATATTAGATAATGGCCACGACCTTAGCGTGGGGTGTAGGCATACACCTGACAGACGCTCAAATGCAACTACCCACACTTGTTGGGGATAACTCCTTCGTGATTTCATAAGTGGTGTGTACGTTAATCATGTCTCGGTTTTTGTACTGGGCCCTGTATGTATGGACAAACATGTGAATCTGTTAACAAGGTTGCAAGGTCAACTTTCCCAAGTTATAAAAGATTTTGTGCCTTGTGCACTTAAAATCATTTTCAATTGTTTTCAAAATGAGTCAGTCGGGTGTATTTATCAGCGAAAGCTGACATATTTTCAAAAGACTAAGTTGCAGGTACAATACGAAATAGGCTGGAAGCTGCTCAGTAGAGATATAAGAGGATCTTGCAAATCCTTAGATCTGCCCAAAGTTTGTTATACATTTTTGTACATTTTACGATCCGCCTGTGGATCTTTCGTTACAAGCCGTCTGTATATTATTTTTTTTTATTTTGAACATTTGGTTTGTAATAGTAATTTAACTCCAAGACTTCCGTTGTGTTGTGTTTAATTGACTATGATGATATCAACTTACGTCATGATATTCCCCACCCGGGCCCACCGGTGTTTGGTTGAAAATACGGGGTGTGACAGGTTGGTATCAGAGCCAACGTTTGAGAGAATTAAACACTAGCCTTCTTGTGTTTAATCTCAAACTTACACAAGCACATTCCTTAGACTTCCGAGTCTAGGCTTTGACCTAGGATTACTCATCTCAATATTAAGTTATTAGTATTGTTTTAAATTTTATTTTTAACAGGAAAATGCCGCCAAGAGTAAGAGGACAAAGTGGAAGAGGAAAAGGTCCAATGAGGGGAGGACCATTGGGGCGCATCCCTTCACAACCTCACAACTCAGATTCCTACCAAGAATCAGGAGATTCGTCTCCTTAGCAACCAGTGAGACACTCTGTCTCTCATAGATACTCGCCCCCACATTCCCAAAATTCTTACCACTCTCACCACTCCTATCATTCACACCATTCTCACCATTCCCATTATTCCCATTCACACTCTTACCATAAAGAATTTAACCCTAATTACTATTTTAACACACCTCCAGCTGACCAAAATCAGTTGGACCAACCGAACCCAATGGACGAAGACTCCGACCCAGAGATGCTGCCATCAGGATCGAACGCGCATCCTATTGAAATCTCGAGCGATTCCAACTCCTATGCTAGATCGCCATATCAAGGTACTAATGAGTGGGACCAATATTAGAGTTAATTTTCCTTTGCTAATACTCCTTCCCATCACTCTCAACCACCTCCTATACAGGAAGATGTGCACATGGAACCCGTGGACCAACCCTAACCTCCACCTGAGTCACCAAGGAGAAAAAGAGGAGCACGTATGTCGGTACGTGCGGGCCAACGGTCGGGATCGCTGCCACCTTTGCCCAAACCTTACCCAACCACTCAAGAGGATCCACAAATGGGTGGACCCTCCAATGCTTCACCTGTGGTGGAACCAACACCAACACCTACAGTTCAACCACCACCATAGGGTTATAGTAACCCAATCCCCACATATCCAGACACGTCTGAATATGATCTTTTAACCCGTCTACACGGGTAGACTATCAAGCACTCTCGCATGACCCTTATATGCAAGCGGTCATGCATAACGCACTTTACCCATCTCCTTTTCCACCTGCTTATCCACCTATTGCATATCCAACTTATGGGTACCAGTATCCTATGATGCCACAACCACAACCACAACCTCCGTAGCAACTCGAGGCCATTAACGAGGCCTTAGAACGAATGAAGGAAATGCATCAACAAGCGGAGAAGACGGAGAAGAAGACGAATAAGTTCTTCAAGAAGCTCTCCAAGTTGGGTAAGGGAAAGAAGGACGAGTGAAGTCTTTTCTTTTATTATGTTAGTCCCTACGTAGACATTGTTATTTCTTTAGTCCAAGTGTGGACATTTTTGTTTCTTTTAGTCCTTGCATGGACAATTAGTTTTATTGTTTATTTCAAGTATTGTACTTTCTATTATCATTTAATGAAGTATTTTGGAATTATATGTATGTATTCATCCTCTTCAAATGTGCGTCTCGATTTTTCTTGAAATTTATGCTCTGCGATATAATTTCAAAAAGATCTTAATGGTTTTGATTAGCCAAGTGGCACAGACCACACATTTGGCCAATTTATAAATGATAGTTAAGTACGAAGGAGTCTTCTATCATGATAGTTAAGGGAAGTTATCCTTCTATCCAGAGGTGGTCGACTTAAGTTCAAGCCTCCAAGTCGTTAAGGTCAATGCGACCGGGACTATTAATCAATCATTAAGGTACTCTTATGTTAACATTCAAGATGTTCATACTCTTGGTAGTGTGACTTGAGGAATCACACTAGCCTTCTAGGTAATGGACTATGTCCTAACCTTATAAAGCCTACGTGATCAAATTTGATCCCGGCTAATATCATCAGTGTGATGATTAAACATCCATTAGTGATGTATTGCCCTTGGGGCTATGATTAAACATCCATTAGTGATGTAGTGCCTATGGGCCATATTTAATACCCATTAGAGACAGACCAATGTGCCATATTTTTATGTCCATTAGTGACAGGCCAATGTGCCATATTTTATGTCCATTTGTGACAGGCCAATGTGCCATATTTTATGTCCATTAGTGACAGGCCAATGTGCCATAATCATATGTCCATTAGTGACAGGCCTGTGTGCCATAATCATATGTCCATTAGTGACAGGTACGTGTGCCATAATCATATGTCCATTAGTGACATGCCTTTGAGCCATATTTCAAATGTCCTTTATGACAAACCTATGTGCTATATACAATTGTCCAAGTGACAATGACAGTTGTGACATTACGATCCACTGTCTAATAATATATGGACTATGTCTAAATTGTAATTTGCCTTTGAAGGTCATTTTGAGACCTAGGCCAAATATAGATAACATTCATTTAAAATGTCTGACAGTTGTGATTCCGTGCACACTGGTTCAAATAGACAATAGATTTATATATCCAAACTTTATAGCCTATATGGTTATTAATACCATGGCAAATATAAAATTTAATATGGTATATAGTACCCAAACATCAGAGATGGCTAACTCAGATGAGGCGCAAAGTAATCGCCGTAATAATAGTGCTGACAAAGCTGAAAATATAGCCATCAATAATGATGATTTCCAAGCTCGCATTGATGCAGCTGTCGGAAAAGCCATGGAAAAATCCATGGAGAAATTTAAGGAAGTGAGCGCTACTCGCTCCAAACCTTTATCTATTCCAACATCATCAGCTTGAAAGGGGAGCTCTGTCCACTCTTCAAATCCGAAGAGTGAACCGAAGAAACTAGAATTCAATGATAAGTCTCGTTCTTCTAAAGACGGATCTACCTATAAATACTTTGTCTCCTGCAAGCCCCGAGATTTAATTGGAGAAAGGGGAGCAGTAGAAGCCTTGAGATGGCTGATGAGATGGAAACTATTGTAGATATCAGCGGATGTGCTGATAAAGATGTAGTGAAGTTTGTATCCCAATCCTTCAAGGGCGATGCCCTAATATGGTGGAAGGCCATGGTCCAATCAACAGGAAAAGTACACCTGTATAACTTGGGATGGATCAGTTTGCGGACCTTATTAAGGAAACATACTGCCCACCTCATGAGATGGAGAAATTAGAGACAGACTTCTTGTCTCTTTCAATGATAAACCTAGATTGTCGGAAGTACGTCTCCGATTTCAATTCCCTATCTAGGTTAGTTTCCTATCTAATCACCCTGAGACCAAACGCATTGCGCGTTTTATTAATGGGTTAGCACCCGAGATTAAGGGCATGGTAAAAGCTGCTCAGTCTAGTACCTATAGGTCTGCTGTTGACCTATCTCTCTCCCTCACCCTTGATCTAGTGAAGCAAAAGTCAGTTAAGTCTGAGACTGACAGGAAAAGAAAGCGGGAGGATGATAACTCCCAAAGGTTTAAAAAGAAAGGAAATTTGGTTTCAAGAAGAACCAACACAGGTCTGATGATAGACCTTTGTGCAAAACCTGTAACCGCAGGCATTGGGGGCAATGCAATACGACCCCCAGATTAAACCCTGTGGTATTTGCAAAAGGAAAGGGCATAAGACCCACGAGTGCAAAAATCTTAAAGATGCCATTTGTTTTGGCTGTAATGAGAAAGGGCATATTAAGCCTAATTGCCCAAAGAATCCTAGAACTAATGAGGCAAAGCCTGGAGAAGCCAAGAAAGGAAATGCTCGTGCCTTCCAATTGAATGCTAAGGAGGCCGTTAATGACAATAATGTCATAACAGGTACTTTCCTCATTAATGACATATTTGCTAGCGTTCTTTTTTATTCGGGTGCGGATAAGTCATTTGTGGACTATAAGTTTAGCAAACTATTAAACTTACCCATAAGAACTCTAGACATAACTTATGAAGTAGAACTTGCTGACGGAACCTTAGAAACAGCATCTTCCATTCTTGATGAATGTTTTATATCCATTAAGAATCATTCAAATTCTTATCTCTCTTCTGCCAATGAAATTGGCGGGGTTCGATGTAGTCTTAGGCATGGGTAGGTTATCCCATAACCAAGCCCGCATTGCCTGTGATAAGAAACTCATCGAAATTAAAACCTCATCTGGTGAAATGCTCACCATCTTTGGAGATTCACACTATGGATTGCCAGACAAAGTGTCATTATTTAAAGCATCCAAGTGTCTAGGGAAAGGTTGTGTCATTTACATGGCACAAGTAACTATTAACGAGCCGAAGCCAAATATTGAAGACCTTCCAGTTATCTCGGAGTATCCCGATGTATTCCCAGAAGAATTACCAGGCCTACCTCCAGACAGGCAAGTGGAATTCAGGATTGATATTATACCAGGGTCAGCACCCGTAGCTAGAGCTCCATATAGGCTAGCACCAACCGAAATGAAAGAGTTCAATTGGATGAACTCCTGGAGAAAGGATTTATTCAGCCTAGTTCCTCGCCTTGGGGAGCTCCTATCCTTTTTGTTAAAAAGAAAGACGGTTCATTGCGAATGTGCATCGACTACCGAGAGCTAAACAAGTTAACAATCAAGAATAGATATCCTCTGCCCAGGATCGACGATTTATTTGACCAACTTCAAGGGGCTAGTTACTTCTCCAAGATCGACTTAAGATCAGGATATCATCAATTGAAGGTTAGAACTGAGGATGTTCCCAAGACTGCCTTCAGGACTCGTTATGGTCATTACGAATTTCTAGTGATGCCTTTTGGGCTCACCTGCAGCATTCATGGATCTCATGAATAGAGTCTGCAAGCCGTACCTAGATAAGTTTGTCATTGTCTTCATAGGCGACATACTTATCTACTCTCGTAATCAAGTTGATCACGAGAAACATCTTCGGTGCATCCTAGAATTGCTAAGGCAAGAAAAGCTTTATGCTAAGTTCTCTAAGTGCGAGTTTTGGCATAGAGAAGTCCAATTTCTTGGACATGTTGTAAGTGAGCATGGTATCCAAGTGGATCCCGCTAAGATAGAAGCCATAATGAATCGGGAAGTACCCAAAACTCCATCGGAGATTTGTACTTTCTTAGGATTGGCCGGTTATGATAGGAGATTCATTGAGAACTTTTCGAGGATAGCCACTCCTTTAACTACCCTGACCCGTAAGAATGTTAAATTTAATTGGGGCTCAAAACAACAAGAATCCTTTGAGATTATTAAACACAAGTTGAGCAATACTCCTGTGTTATCTCGACCTGAGGGTATTGAGGATTTAGTCGTATACTGTGATGCCTCGCACACTGGCATGGGTTGTGTGCTAATGCAAAAAGGCAAAGTGATTGCTTATGTATCACGATAATTAAAGGTGCACGAAAGGAATTACACCACCCATGATTTGGAATTGGGTGTTGTTATATTTGCACTTAAGTTATGGAGACATTACTTATATGGCACAAAGTGTATTATATACACTGACCATAAAAGTCTCCAACATCTATTCAATCAGAAAGAATTGAACATGCGACAACGCCGTTGGATGGAAACGCTTAATGATTATGATTGCGAGATTCGCTACCATCCCGGCAAGGCAAATGTAGTTGCTGATGCCTTGAGAAGCAAGGAAAGGTTAAGCCCATTAGGATTAACGCTAAGAGCATTGAGCTTAAAAATAGCTTGAATGAGAAGTTATTAGATGCGCAAAAGCAAGCCCTATTCGAGGCTAATATTCCTAATGAGTGATTAGGCGGAACTGTTGATCAGTTAACGCCTGCAAGGATGGAATCCTTAGATTCAATGAAAGAATCTGGGTTCCAATCTTTGGAGGACTTAGAGAGCTAATCCTCCAAGAAGCACATAATTCGAAATACTCAGTTCACCCAGGTGGTGACAAAATGTATCAAGATTTGAAGAAGAATTATTGGTGGATGGGTTTGAAGAAATCCATAGCCACTTATGTAGCTAAGTGTTTGACGTGTTTGCAAGTTAAAGCCGAACATCAGAAACCGTCAGGACTCCTACAACAGCTTGAAATTCCCACCTGGAAATGGGAAATGGTAACTATGGATTTGATTACCAAGTTACCTAAGACCAAACGTGGCAATGACACGATTTGGGTCATTGTGGACAGGCTGACTAAGTCAGCACATTTCTTGCCAATTAAAGAGACTTATAATTCTGATAAGTTGGCAAAGCTATATGTGGACAAGATTGTGTCCCTACACGGTGTGCCGGTATCTATTGTATCTGATAGAGATACTAGATACACATCTCACTTTTGGAAAAGTTTCCAACAATCGTTAGGCACACGATTAAATTTTAGTACGGCTTACCATCCGCAGACTGATGGTCAGAGTGAGCGTACTATCCAGACATTAGAAGACATGCTTAGGGCATGTGTGATTGATTTAGGTGGAAGTGGGATGACCACTTCTCCTACAATAACAGTTATCATACAAGCATCAAGGCTGTTCCTTTTGATGCCTTATATGGGAGAAAATGTAGAACGCCTGTTTGTTGGGCTGAAGTTGGGGAAGCCCAACTGTCTGGACCTGAGATTGTCCTGGAGACCATGGAAAATATTGTACAAGTCCGTGATCGTCTCAAAGTTGCCAGGGATAGGCAGAAGAGTTATGCTGACAAGAGGCGTAAACCTCTTAAGTTCCAAGTAGGGGACAAAGTCATGCTAAAAGTATCACCTTGGAAAGGTGTGATGCGCTTTGGAAAGAAGGGCAAGTTGAGCCCAAGATATATAGGACCATTCGAGATAGTCGAATGTGTCGGCACTGTAGCTTATAAGCTCAGGTTGCCAGAGGAGCTTAGTGGAATTCATGACGTGTTCCACATCAGTAACCTTAAGAAATGTCTAGCCGATGAGTCGCTAGCAATGTCGCACAAGGATGTGCAAATTGATAAAAACCTGAGGTTTGTTGAGAAACCAATTTCGATTGAAGATCGACAGGTTAAGAAGCTCCGAAGGAAATTTATACCTATAGTAAAGGTTAAGTGGGATGCCCTTCGAGGCCCCGAGTATACATGGGAGGTTGAGTCCACTATGCGACAAAAGTACCCCCATCTATTTGAAGAAATTCTCGAGGTCGAGATTTCTTTTAAGGGGGTGAGGATGTAACACCTCGTAAAAAAATTGTGTCCAATAATATAGTGACACGTGTTATATTTTTTTTAAGTCTATTAAGGACTAATAGGGACTGAAGGTGTCAACATGCTCAAACTAAGTCTCTGGGTGACCTTCTGATGTCAACATGCATAAACTTAGCCTCTGAGTGACCATTAGTGTCAACATGCGTAAACTTAGCCTCTGAGTGACCATTAATGTTAACATGCTTAAACTTAGCCTCTAAGTGACCATTAGTGTCAATATACTTAAACTTGGCCTCTGAGTAACCATTAGTGTCAACATGCCCAGCCTCTGAGTGACATCGGGGTCAACATGCTTATACTGAGCCTCTGAGTGATCTTATACGAAGTCCTAACTCTCATATGAGCCACTAGTTGGACGAGAGGGATTAATTCTGAAAATACGATAAAGTTGGACAATGGAGGGGTTATGTAATACCTCGTAAAACTTCGTGTTCGGTAAATATACCGACACGTGTACATACCCTCGGATCATATCTTAAAAGTTAGCCACTCAACTAAACCTAAAACAAGACCAAAATTCATAAAAACTTTATGTATAACTAACAGTAACCTACGGTCTAGGACCGTAGGCTACAGCCTAATGTTGCTGAAACAAAATAACATTGACCGTAAGCTACGGTCAGGCGACCGTAGCCTACGGCGAGCCCCTGAACCATATTTTTTCTATATTTAAATTTTTAGAAAATTACCCAGAGACCCCTAGACTTCGTTATTTTCATATTTCTTATTACTAAGCCACCTTAAGAACGTTCGGTTATTCGTACCCTTCTTCAATACATCTCGTATTGAACATAAAGAACTAGTTGTGTCATTATGTCATGAAATATAAGTCAAGGGACAATTCATGACATTTAATAAAAACTATTTTTGAGGGACTAATTGTGTCAAAACCCCAAATCTTTGTGAGGATGACACCTAGCCTGCAAATTGCCATACTTCTCCAGCTCTTGACACCTAATTGGACACATGTAATGATCCTACAACACACTTAACACATGGCTCCTTCTCATTGCACTTCTAACACTATAAATAGCAACCTAAGTTCACTTATTCTTTGCTCATTCATTCTTTCTCCTCTCTATTACACTCTTGGAAGTTCCTGACCATTTAGGAGCTTCCCTTTGAGTTCTAAGTTTCCCTTGCATCACTTGTAAGTGCTCCATCTCTGCTCTTTTCTTTTTATAGGCTTTTAATAGCCAAAACTCAAGCATTTTCGACAAATGCCTCGACTTTCGGTTAAGACCATTATGGTCCAGCCATTGTTAGAAATGAACATGGATAAGTGATCGTAATTAGAAAGGTATTAACCCCTTAAAGGGGCACCTCCTAAGGATCACGTTTACTAGGTCAATTGCGGGTCAAAGTTATTATTTTAAAAAATCAAACGGGTCAGATTTCATAAATATTATAATCTGAGTTTATATATATTATAAACATGTTTTTGACACTTAAACAAGTTAGTAATAATTATTATAACATGTGGGAACATGTTCGATCTGTCAATTTTAGTCCTAGAGTCGGTTCGCAACCGAAAGTCGTGAAGTTTGACTTCTGCTTTGACTTTCAATTCTGACCCGACTTAGATTAGTTAACTTCTGAATTAAGGTCACATTATGATTGTAATGTAATGTAGCATAACCCTCTGAGGTTATATTACATGATCATAATCATAATATTGAGTTTATGCACAAGTTCCGTAAAATGTCAAAATTTGACTAAATTCCCTTTTTACATGAAACGTTTTAATCAACAATGGAGTTGCAAATGAATTACCTACTGATATGTTAATGTAATTAAAACATTATGATGTTAATATCTGATCCTAAACTGATTTTAGTATAATATCGTGAACTATACTTTTAAATGACCAAAATGCCCTTTCGGTGCATAGTTTGGTCTTAAACCATAAACCACACTTATGTGTGCTATCTTACTGATAATATATCATAAATTAATTATTTTTTCCAGAATGTTTATGATCATAACATCAGAATACACGCAAGTTCCTTTTATACGACATATAATTACCAAAACGCCCTTATGAGGCATAATTTCGTTTTGAAACCTTTTCGGGCATGTAAGTTGATATCCTACTGATATTACAACTTATTTAAAGAATAATGACATTTAGAACTTCTTCATGACTCATCCGATTACCCGATATCGCTTTATATGCATACGGTTAAGCATAGGTAACTACTTTACGAAAATTAACCGAAACGGGTTTAACCTTATCTTAATCTCAAATTCCAGAATGTTAATTGTTTACCCATATTATGCAAGTCTTAAGTACTTGTTGTGTTTAAACTACATTCTATCCGGTCATCGCTTAATCTAGCGTACCGTACCGTTTTTGATCCATTACGCTAGTCGGTCTAAGTCTATGACTTAAATTAAGACCGTTAGCATTTTAATTGGTTAGCTTATGCCATAATCCAGACTAGAGCCTTCCAGTAAATGCTAACTGCACTTATTTCATTTTGAATACGGCTGAGATATAAATCTTGCATTTTAATCAAGACTAGCTCAGGTAAATACTCTTGACTTATTTCCCCTATAAGGGCTTGGGTTACGGTAAATTATTACCGTTTGGACGGAAATGGGATCAATCAATGCCGATTAGTGGCTAGTAAATCCGCGTATTCTGTTTTAAACAGTTTTGTTTGATAACCTAAACATCGGGGGTTAACTACCGTGTCCTAGATATCCTCGGCTCATTACATTAGATAATGGCCACGACCTTAGCGCGGGCTGTAGGCATACACCTGACAGACACTCAAATGCAACTACCCACACTTGTTGGGGATAACTCCTTCGTGAGTTCATAAGTGGTGTGTACGTTAATCATGTATCGGTTTTTGTACTGGGCCCTGTATGTATGGATAAACATGTGAATCTGTTAGCAAGGTTGCAAGGTCAACTTTTCCAAGTTACAAAAGATTTTATGCCTTGTGCACTTAAAATCATTTTCAAATGTTTTCAAAATGAGTCAGTCGGGTGTATTTACCAGCGAAAGCTGACGTATTTTCAAAAGACTAAGTTGCAGGTACAATAAGAAATAGGCTAGAAGCTGCTCAGTAGAGATATAAGAGGATCTTGCATATCCTTAGATCTGCCCAAAGTCTGTTATACATTTTTGTACATTTTACGATCCGCCTGTGGATCTTACGTTACAAGCCGTCTGTATATTTTATTTTATTTTTTTGTATTTTGAACATATGGTTTGTAATAGTAATTTAACTCCAAGACTTCCGTTGTGCTGTGTTTAATTGACTATGATGATATTAACTTACGTCATGATATTCCCCACCCGGGCCCACCAGTGTTTGGTTGAAAATACGGGGTGTGACACAGTAATTTTTGGTTTCTTTGTCGGGCTTAGATTCGTATCCAACGCCCTCCTCTCTCCCCTTTCCACTTGTTTTTTAGCTCTATCTCACATTCCCGGGCGGCATTCACGATTTCTGTGAGGTTTTCATATTTCGAGGGAGTCATAAATTCCCGATATTCAGCACTCAACATGTTATAATAATAATAATAATAAATCTTTTGCTCTTCTGTTTGCACCAACTCGTCACAAAACCTAAGCTTATCGAGGAACACCCCCGTGATCTTATCAATCGATTCACCTTTTTGCCTTAGCTGAATGAATTCCTCTTTGATCTTGTTGATCACGGCCTTTGGGCTATGATGTTTAAGGAAAGGCACCTTAAACTCCTCCCCTGTCATTGTTCTTGTGGTTTCGACCCCTTGTTCTTTCCCAAGATTGTCCCACCAATCTTTTGCTCAACCCTTTAATTGATCGGTCCCGTAAGGTATGAAATCGGTTGCATCACAGTGAGTTCTCTCAAAGACTCCTTCGATGTCACTTATCCATCATTGACAAACGATTGGATCCACTTCATTGTTGTAAATTGGGGGTTTGCACGCCATGAATTTATTATAAGGACATGCTTTCCCCTTAGCCTTGTCTTTTTTCTTGCATGAGGTCCCTTTTAACTTGTTTATCTTTTCTTCTACCACTGATAGAATTGTGGTTTGTAGTCTATCTATAAACTGGGGTAAACTAACCTCTAGAGCCTTTCCAGACTTCCTCGGAAATCTTTTCTCGTATCTCCTCCGTAAAAAGGGATACTGTATCATCACCAATTCCGTCTGACATCCCTTTAACTGAAATTGTCCACAACAATTTGGTAAATAACTTATTTGATCATTTCCATACTATTATGTGGAACTTTATACTCATCACTTAATATTACGCATGATGTATCATTCTTTTTTGGTTTGATTAAGTATATAACTTGTCTCAACCACTTATAATTAGTGTATTTCCCAGGATACACTCCTCCCATACACTTTAAATCATCATCTTTTGTATTATTTTCTATTGAAACTCATTTCGTAGCTAGTTCTTACTAGATGTCTTGATCAAGCCTTGAACCGAACACATTTCGTCTTTAACCTTAAGATCTTATTACCAACTTGTAGGACCCCAACTTACTTAGTTAAGATTAATAAAAAGTTTCGTGCTTCATTCAGATAATGAAATTTCAAAATTTGTATCAAGTATGGGATGACTGTTACACCCATATTATAATTATATTTATAAGCATATGGTTTACAAAAAGATGCGGAAACTAAATCTTCATCGTGTTCGGTTCCTTGTTGATGGCTTGATCGTCATCCGAGGATGCTTGTGATATCCTTGAGCTAAAAATTTGTAATTAGTTAGTATTATAATGAATACAGGGAAGTACAACATAACTAATTAAACAAAATTTTCAATCAGAAAAATTAAAATTATGAGGTGGCGTCGGCGACGGCATTAAGCCGCGTCAGCGACGCCATGTATATCATTGCGTCCGGACAAAACTGCCCTCGGCAGTGATATTGGACGTCGGGCAAACATCCTGCGTCGATGACGGTCAAACATGGCGCGGCGACGCCACTTACTGCACCAGTTTGCTGCTATGTTGTTTTGTTTGTCCGTTCGACCCGTTTCAAGTCTCGTACATTAAAACACGACTCGGGACTTGCAGAGGCACTTCCGTAAAACCTTATTTCTTGTTTTCATTCCTATAATACCTTTGTTACAAGTGTTTATGTCCAATACGCTTCATCGGAAACAGAATATCGCATAGATATATAATAGACTTATTTACCGATTTACCCCTTAAGACTATTTAACCCATATCCTTACGAATGAAACCTATCTTGATATATGATGACCCATTTCCGGTTTCCTTATCTTACCTACCTTGCGCTTCCATTCCCGGATTGCGCTTTTAGAATATTTGGCCCCTTAGAGATCTAAGTACATAGACTTAGTCCGTTTATAAAATATTATTTGGGATCACCTACATCCCTTCTACTCTTTTCGGGTTCGTTACTTTTAGCATTCACACTTATCTTACCGAGTCGCGTGCTTAATCGTATCATTACCCGTCACCCTGGCTTAACTTAGATAGAACGAGTGCTCCCGATTACCCGGTATGCACTTATCCTTAATTGATCCGTTTGGTTACTTTAACCAAACAAGATGTTTATTTTCATCCATATCTTAAGTTAATTGTTCATAACATGCGTTCCCTTACTCGGTTTACGCTCATTTTCATATTTGTACCCATCCATCGGGTTTATACCGAAGTCATTATTCACGCACCCATCTCGGTAAACGTTTAGACTTCATTTTGACCCGTTTGGAAGTTTATGTGAAACTCATCACTTTCAAACAACTAAACTTAATATGCTTCTCTATTTTGACCCGTTTAGAAGCTTATGTATCACTTTCAAACAACCAAACTTAATATAGTTCTCTATTTTGACCCGTTTGGAATTTTATGTGAAATCCATCACTTTCAAACAACCAAACTTAATATAATTCTCTTATTTTAACCCTTTGAAAGTTTATGTGAAATCCATCACTTTCAAACAAACAAACTTACAATTATTGTAATACTAACAAATCTAACGAAATTAACACATAATTTAACAACATACTACGAAGCACTAAGCCACGTACCTTAAAGCTTTTCTTTCAAGCGTGTGTCTGTGACAACCTGGGAATTTCTTGTAATTTCGTGTACCATTGTTAACGAACTAAATCTTTGTGCGTGGCACTCTAAACCCGTGCGTTGCATTCTAAACCGCGTTTACTCAATTTTCGGGACGAAAATTCTTTCAACATGGGGATAATGTGACATCCCGGTTTTTCAGATATCTTAAACGCACTACTTCACGGTTATTCATTCCTACGCTAAATTGATTCGGAGAGTTAATTTGCACGCTCGAAATAATTACGATAACTTTGTGAACTTATCAAGTGAATTACGTGCTATGTGTATTAAACGTTTATAAGTTCGGTGAGTTATTATGCCATGTTTCGAATTCGTGATTTTTAGTTATAAAAATATATATATGATAAATAGATAGACGAATCGAACCGAGCCGCGAAACGAGTCGACCTCATTTCCTTGTGACTCAAGGAGTTGAGCGAAACTTGAGGCTCAAGTTAAAGACCCAAACCGCCCCACCCAAACCCTTTGCGGCCACAAGCTTAGTCGCCCAAACCCTTCCTCTTTTTCCTTCCTTCCTCATACTATATATAGATGTGTATGCATGAGGGTTGTTTTAACAAAAAAAAAAAAAGAGAGAAACCCTAGCACAAGAAGCAGCCGACGGCAGCCCTTCCTACTCCTCCTCTCGATCGCAACCTTCCCCATAAACCAAAGTGATTCCAATCTCGTTCCCGGCGCGTAAATCTTCATTGTTAAAGGTTAGGGTTTATCAATGTTTTGCAAAGTCATATTAGGGTTTATAAACTCTTGATCATGCTTGTATGTAATGGTAGAATCATTATTATGAAAGTGTATGATGTTTAGTTCGATAAATTATCCTAGTTTGCGATTATGATGATTAGTTGGAATCAAGAATCATTAGGCTGCGTTTTGTGATTAAAACCATATATTATGATTAGGGTTTGCATGAGTATGATGTACATGAGGATATATGATTGATAAATCTGTTCTTGATCGTTTATATTTAACGTCTCGATTGTTTAAGCGTGTTATATTGCGATAAAATGCTGAAATCAGGATGCTGAATGGTGTTTACAGCCAACTTCAACTGGCTGTAACTTGGTTATTATTTATCGAAAAACGGATTTTCTGAAGCCTAAAACGTATATTTTTGAAAAACGCTTCTAATGGCACTGGATTCATATTTTTCTGAGGTCGTTTGATATTTTTAAGTGGCCAATTAAATGCAGTAACTGAAGCTGTGAAAATTCTGAAAATTTGTTAGTTGTTTATCGAGTCGGATCTCATAATCTGTAGAGAGTCGAATCACGAAATTTGCACAGCAACTGGAGATGGAAATTTCCGGGAAACTGCCACTGGAATTTTGTTAATTGGATGAACGGTGATTTTTAAATAAATTCTCCCGTGGACTGCAGTTAGAAAGCGACGAATCTGACTGCAGCCTAGTATATTAATAATTATGAATAATTAGTAAAGTGTTAGGACTTGAAAAATTTACATAAAATTCTATAGTTTAGTTGTCACATTTTGTAAAAAAATTGGAATTTTTGGAACGTTGGAACTATTTTATAAAAATCCTCGAAAACAGCCTAATTATGAGTATACAAGCTGAAACTTGATAACTTGCGAATGTGTGTACTAAAGTGTTGCATGGATTGAATTGTGTTCATGATAGGTTGTTTTGATCACTATGTTGGTATGATGATACTTGCATGCATGATTGGGTTTTAGGATTTGTTATTGTGTGTACCGCATTGTGTGTTAGTTATGTGTAGGGTTTGTATTGGTGTGATTCACACACTAACTTTAAATCCATTGACTTGTTAGGACGCAATTAACGGTCCCATCATTTGCTACTTCTGTGTTACACTAACCGAGCAACTAAAGGTGAGTTCACGGCCCCTAATTTTATCAGGTTTTAAACAACAGGGGGAGAAACATGTATACACTCTACAACTCTATCTCTTTACGTTATACGAAATTAACGTCATTAAACTATTCGGTAACTAAGTTAATGTTAATGTACGTTATGGTCACTAAGCAGCTATATCACACAAGTCCTTGACAAACTCTCGGATCGTTAGTATTGGGTTAGATAGCGGGGAAATTATAAGTAGTACTACTGGGCCCGACAAGCCCCACCCGAGCTAGTCGCGCTAGCCGACCGGGTATGGTCAACGGGTGAATAATTTGGCCTAACTTCGCCATGGTCAGTGATAGGCCTGGCAACACGGAGGCACAACAGTCAGCTTCGATCGCGAACACTTACGTGACATAACTTTAGGCTCGCTACCTACATGTTAACATTAAACTTAATTACGAATCAACAGTATTATTCCGGGTTAGGGATAATGGAACCAACAACATTGTTATTCCGGGTTAGGAATAATGTAACATCATTATTATTCCGGGTAAGGAATAATGGAGCCATCAGTATTATTCCGGGTTGGGAATAATGGAACTAAATCGTTATCCCGGGTTAGGGATAACGGGGGAAACAAACTTATAACCAAACCAATGAACTTATAAAAACCTGTGAACTCACTCTTCTTTAATGTTGACACTTGTTTCTTTACATGTTTCTCAGGACGCTAGGAGCCCTAGGTGCACTCACTTGCATTGATCAAGACATCTTTTTATCGAGTCTCATTTATGAATATTGTTTGGGTTTTTCTTTAGTTTTGGCGTTTGTGTTGGCGCCCGTTCCTTTACCTTACTTTAATGCTTCCGCTCAACTTTAAAAACTAATGCTTCCGCTAAACATTGAAACCAAACTAAGACAATTTAAAATTAACTATGAATGGTTAAACAAATGATTTTGGAAAACGTATAAACAAATCATATAGAGTCGTTCGACGTTACTAGTGTCTCAGATTCTGGTTTGTTCACACGCCTCGCGGTAAAACTCCGCAAGTGGAAATTGAGGGTGTGACAGATTGGTATCAGAGCCTCTAGCTGTAGAGAACCAGGTTTGCATTAAAAGTAGACCTAAACTATAGATGATTACACGACACTAGACTTAGTTTGGCACTGAACTGTTATATCTTGTTATGTGTTATACCACAACTATGTTATGTAAAATATGAATGCATAATTGAAACGAATGCAACTCGTAACTAACTACCCAACCCAACAGGCAATGTCATCATCATCATCATCCGACAAACTTTTGCAACCAAGGGCGCCGGGGAAGGCACCTATGGTGGAACCCTCACCACCTCATGGCGTGGAGACACGCTCAGCTGCGAGAAAAAGGCTCGCTCTAGGGGAGGAGTCGTCCTCACGCCCGACCATCACTGTGCCGGTCGAACCGGTTAACTCGTTAGAAGTAGGGAACGACCTACTTAGAGATATGATAAGAAAGCAACAAGAACAACTAGAGAGAATGCATGAAACCATCCTAGCACAGGGATGGATGATACGACAATTAACAGGTAAAACTGGATCGCTCGAGGAAGAGCAACATGAGAGTAAGATAGCTCGTAACACTTTAGCTAAAGATCTTCGTGCTGAGCAGCTGAGGGCTGACTGGCTCGAAGACAGAGTTCTTGAGTCTAGCTAGAGAATTCAAGAACTAGAACAGAATCAGGCACCTGTACCAGTACCCGCACTAGCACCGGCCCCTCCAGTGCTGGTAGAGGAGGATCCAGAGGAGGATCCGGAGAAAGACCCAGCTGTAGAAGCTGGAAACGCCATGGAAGATGACGGCAACGATAGCGATTTGGGGGATGGAGACGTAGAAGACTGACACGTCTCGCTTATTCCATTGCTTTCCTTCAGTCTATTTATTTTCCTACTTATGTTTAAACTTGAGATTTTCTTTTGATTGTTTAATTTATTTGGGTTGACATAATTTGAGGAATTATTTAAGTATGGAGTAGGATAACTATATTGGATATATATACTTATCGGTGTGTGTTTATGTTGTCTTGCGAAGATCTAAAATGGCAACTGGACGTCGCGGAAACCTCAACATGACGCCCGAAGAATTAGCCGCAATGATCCAAGAACACGTGAATGCTGCTCTAGCAGGTGTCCAAAACCAACCAGCAGGTAACCATTATTAAATTTTCATGGGAAAATCTAATAGTTGGGCTAGTAGTATTTCTCGCTGACTACCTGCCTCTGACAGCAGGAGGGGGTCTTAACCCCTACAAGATGTTTCTCGATGCGAAGCCGAGCAAATTCAAGGGTGCAGAAGGACCCATAGGACTGGTCCGCTGGATTGAAAAGTCCGAATCAGTGTTCGAAATGTGCAATTGTCTGGAGGCCAACAAGGTCAAGTATGCCGCCTCAACGTTGGAGGATGGGGCACTAACTTGGTGGAATGCACAAGTCCAAACGCGTGGACTTATTGCTGCAAATGCAATGGCCTGGGCCGAGTTTAAGGCCCTAATCAAAGAGGAGTACTGTCCGCGAGACAGGGTTCAATAGTTGGAGCAAACATTATGGAACCACAAGATGGTGGGATCTGAAATTGAAGCATACATAGCGAAACATCATGACCTGGTATTTCTATGTCCCGACCTGGCCAACACCGTGGAGAAACGACTCGAGTTTTACCTTGGGGGTCTGGTCCCCGAGATCCAGGGTATGGTAATGGCTAGCAACCCTGCGACTGAGCATCAAGCAATCAGGTTGGCGCACAAACTCACCGATAAGGCGGTGGAACAAAAGAAGTTGCCATCTCGGGGTACGACTGAAGTTGCCCCTGATAATAAAAGAAAGTTTGAAGACTCGTCTGCTCGACAGTCTTCGTCAGCCCAGTCACAGCAAGGGAACCAGAAACAGTTCAATAATTTCAACAGTCACCGGAGTTGTCACACCCCGACCCGCAGCGGAATAAGAGTCGGGGCATAATTGGGTTATCACCAAAGCTCATGATGTTTACTAATATGTTTCATATTTATTAAATCCAAATTACATTTCAATATTCCAAGTCAAATTCATACAATACAAGGAAAGGAAAAATTAACTAAAACAAATCCATAATCTAAACTGATTTATTCTTCTAAGCCGCCCTATATGTTTCTTGCTTCAACTTGATCACCTGTATCATGTGTAAAAATGGGAAATTTTGGATCAACAAAAGTTGGCGAGTGAACCTTGTTAAAAACATTTGTTAATGATTTATTATTGATATTTAATTTAGGAAAATTGTGCAATAATCATATTTGAGCAAATGTATGTAGGCATAACAATCACAAACCACCTCGCTTAAGCATGAAATAAGAATGACAATGTATATGTTGGCAACGTCCCGTTCACGCTCATAGGTAATGGGGAACGGACGGCCTATGCAAATGTATGTGAGATCAAGGCTCAATCAGACGGAGCCGATCTTATGTTGGCCACGCCTGGTTCACGCTCATAGGTAATGGGGAACAGCTCACGCTCATAGGTAATGGGGAGCGGCGGCCTATGAAATGTATGTACTGAAATGATAAAATTAATCTAAACTTCAACCACACAAACAATGGATACACATTGAATACACATTTGATCATGAACATGATGAATGCACAATTGTTTAATTATAATAAATAAATAACGACACATGATACACCCCAAAATGTGATTAAAACGGGGAATTGGTAGAGATTCACTCACATTGGGTGCGTTTGTTTGAAGATGTTGAATGCGCACGAGTTTAGGGGATTGATCGACGAGAGATAACTAACAAAATAAATAATGAAAAGGTACGGTAAGTATGTGGATTTTATTAACTATTTTAATAGGATTTTTGGGTATAATTTTGTGAGTTTAAGGCTACTTTCTAACTTTGAAAACGTTATTTTTAAGTATTTTTAATTGATTTTTAAATTAAATAAATAAATAAAAATAAATAAAAAAATGTTGGCTTTGACCGAGACCGTTGACCGTTGACCGTAGACCGGTTCGGTCGGTTATATTGTTGCACTGAGCGAGGTTCGAACCGGTGACCTCCCGTACGCGTGCACGCAGCTCTACCAACTGAGCTACGTGTCCAACCCGAAATAGTTCTGTTTTTAATTATACTTATATACTCTTTAATTAAATCCGAAAATTATTTATTTTTAAAAAGATTTTAAACGTATCGGACCGGTGCTGACCACAGGTCTCGAACCCGGGACCTGTGGGTTAGCGTACACACAGTCCACAGCTGGACTGTGTGTCTAACTTGGTTAATAACTCGGTTGTTATTATACTTAACATGTTTTTAGTAGTTAACCCGGTTCAGTTAAAAAGGCATTTGTTTATAACAATAGAGTAAAGCTGGGACAGGATTCGAACTCGCGTCGCAGGTGTTATGTGTGCACACAGTCCACCGCTGGACTGTGTGTCTAACCCGTTTACAAAACTGATTTTAATTAATCTTATGATACAACCCGACTTCGTCTTCTTCGTTAGATTTTACCCAGAAAATAAGGTCCGACTGTTTGGTCTGGTTTATGCCTTATCTGGTTTTTAAACTTCATAAGTAACTTAAAGGTAACGAATGGAGAGGGTTTGGGAGAAAAAGATATACCGATCAGGGTTGTTCACAGAATTCCGGCAGAGTCCGTCGGTTCTGAAAGTGAACTCCGGCTGTCGACATCAATTAACAATTCTGTTCGATTATTACGAAGTTGAGATACTTAATCAAAGTTTAATAGGAGTTGGAAGGATCATACCAGCTCTCAGTGTGATTTCGGAAGTTTCAGAAATTTTCCGGCGAAGGTGGGGATTTCGACGAACGTTGACTGGGATTGCTTCTGATGGTGGAGTTGTGTTAGTGACAGATTATTCGAATGATTGAAACAGAAAGAGTCGAAAGAATTACCGTGTGGATGTGAGTCTCGGTTTTCCGGCGACTTACAGTTTTTTTTCCGGCGATTGAATTTTCGTCGAGAAGAGGTGCGATTTGTGAGCGAAAAGGTTTCCGGTGGATTGTGGGTGAATTTATAGGGTAGTATCGAGATGTATGGGGTCTGAATTCGGTCTCAATTCGAGGTCAGCCGTTCTCCGGCGGTTAAGACTGATGTCGCGGGTTCAGACGTCGGTTATAACCGTCGTTAGAGTTAATTCTTCGGTTATCTTGAACGGAAACGTAAATTATCGGCGAAGTCGTCGGGATTTCCGACGACTGCTATTTGGGCGCGTTTTTGACTGATTTGACTTCCGTGCCTTATTATTTGAATTAATTGATTCAATATGATATCAGAAAATCAAAGTGGCGGAGCGGTTGATGGTGTGAAGGTTAAGTCTTTGGGGGATTTCCGGCTGACCCGGGTTCGACTCCCGGCAGCCGGTTTTCCTTTTTAATTAATTTATTTTTATATTTTTACAATTATAATTTATATCTTCTAATTTGTTGATTAATTATGAATCGTTTAAAATCAAAATAAGCCATAAATGAACAACAAAAATTTAAAACTGATTGTTCGGTTATTAAACGAAGCGGGTTTCGAAAACCCGTTTTTCGACAATGTTACAGTATCCCCTACTTTTAGAAATTTCGTCCCGAAATTTAAGTAGTGGTAGCTACAGGAAAAAGGTGTGGGTATTTCTCGCGCATTGAGTCTTCACGTTCCCAAGTAAACTCAGGTCCTCGTTTCGACTCCCAGCGTACCCTGACAATTGGGATGCGGCTTCTTCTTAAACGTTTTTCCCCGAAGTCCATAATTTCTACTGGTCTTTCAATAAAATGCATAGATTCATCGACTTGAATTTCTTCTAGAGGAATATGGAGATTTTCATCGGCGAGGCACTTCTTCAAGTTCGATACATGGAATGTGGGATGAATTCTGTTGAGTTCCTCTGGTAGGTCAAGCTTGTAGGCTACAGGTCCTACCCTTTCGAGTATCTTGAAAGGACCTACGTAACGTGGTGCTAGCTTGCCTTTTTGGCAAAACGAACTACTCCCTTCCACGGCGATACTTTTAAAAGTACTTGATCGCCAACGTTAAACTCCAAGGGCTTTCGTCGCTTGTCAGCATAGCTCTTTTGACGACTTTGTGCCGCTAAAAGGTTGTTTCGGATTTGATGAATCTTGTCAGTTGTTTCTTGTATTAATTCTGGACCAGTGATTTGAGCTTCTCCAATTTCGTGCTAATAAATTAATGATCGGCACTTACGACCATATAATGCTTCAAAAGGTGCCATGCCGATACTTGAATGAAAGCTGTTGTTGTACGAAAATTCAACTAATGGTAAGTGAGCGTCCCAATTCCCTTTGAAGTCTATGACACATGCCCGAAGCATGTCTTCAAGAGTTTGAATGGTGCGTTCAGATTGACCATCAGTTTGGGGATGATAAGCGGTGCTGAGATCTAATCGTGTACCCAAAGCGGCTTGTACAACTTGCCATGTTCGTGAAGTGAAACGACCATCACGATCTGATATAATGCTTAACGGTACACCATGACGGCTTACGATTTCACTTATGTAGATGCAAGCTAGTTTCTCATTTTTGAAGTCTTCGCGAATCGGAATGAAGTGAGCTGATTTTGTAAGACGATCAATGATTACCCATATTGTGTCGTACCCACCAGGAGTGCGAGGTAACCCGGTAATGAAGTCCATGGTTATATTTTCCCACTTCCATACGGGTATTTCAGGTTGGACCAGAAGTCCTGAGGGTCTTTGGTGTTCAGCTTTCACTTTTAAAAAGGTAAGGCACTTGGAAACAAAAACAGCAATATACTTCTTCATGCCAGGCCACCAGTAGGTGTATCGAAGGTCCTGATACATCTGGTCGGCTCCTGGATGTACGGAGTATCGTGTCTTGTGAGCCTCTTTCATAAGAGTATCGCGAAGGTTGTTGTGATCAGGAATCCATATGCGATCTAGATAATACAGAATGCCGTCAGATTTTGTTTCGAGTTTAAGTTCTGCTCCACAAGATAACTCATTGCGTATGTCGTATTCTGTTATGGAAACATGTTGAGCTTCTCGGATTTGGTCTTTTATGTTGGTCATGATTTGCGAACATAGAAGGCGAATGGAGTTCACATAACCCTTTCGACTGAGTGCATCGGCCACCACATTTGCTTTGCCAGGATGATACCGAATTTCACAGTCGTAGTCATTAAGAAGTTCGACCCATCTTCGTTGCCTCATATTCAACTCCTTTTGGTTAAAGATATGTTGGAGGCTCTTGTGGTCAGTGTAAATCTCACACTTGGTACCATAGAGGTAATGTCTCCATATCTTAAGAGCGAACACAACGGCTCCAAGTTCTAGGTCGTGAGTAGTGTAGTTCTTCTCATGAGTTTTGAGCTGCCTAGAAGCATAGGCTATCACTTTTCCCCTTTGCATTAAAACACAGCCTAATCCCTGTCCCGATGCGTCACAATACACTAAAAAGTCATCGCAACCTTCGGGAGTGTGAGGATAGGAGCGTCACAAAGCTTTTGCTTAAGGGTTTGGAAGGCTTCTTCTTGTTTAGGTCCCCATGCGAAAGGTTTTCCTTTATGTGTCAAAGCCGTGAGTGGTACAGCGATACGGGAGAAATTTGATATGAAACGACGATAGTAACCAGCCAAACCAAGGAAAGATCATACTTCGGTTGGGCTACGTGGCGCTTGCCATTCTTGTACTGCTTTGATCTTTGCGGGGTCGACATGAATTCCCTTGTCATTGACGACATGACCAAGGAACTGTACTTCTTTTAACCAAAATTCGCATTTGGAGAATTTAGCGTAAAGCTTTTCGGTCTTCAAGAGTGTGAGGATGAGTCGAAGGTGTCGTTCATTATCAGTCTTAGACTTTGAGTAAATGAGAATATCGTCGATGAAGACTATAACAAAGCAATCAAGATAGGGTTTGCAAACTCTGTTCATTAAGTCCATGAAGACGACTGAAGCGTTGGTTAGACCAAATGGCATAACCATGAATTCATAGTGACCATATCGAGTTCGGAAGGCGGTCTTTGGGACGTCTTCTTCATGTACTCTGAGTTGGTGATAGCCGGAACGAAGGTCGATCTTTGAAAAACAAGTGGCACCCTGGAGTTGGTCTAGAAGATCATCGATGCGAGGTAAAGGATAGCGATTTTTGACCGTTAATTTGTTGAGTTCCCTGTAATCGATACACATGCGAAAGGTCCCATCTTTCTTCTTTACAAACAGAACAGGTGCACCCCAAGGCGATGAGCTAGGACGTATGAATCCCTTGTCGGTCAGTTCTTGCAATTGACTGGCCAGCTCTTGCATCTCGGATGGGGCTAACCTATAAGGAGATTTCGCGACGGGTGTAGCGCCAGGTATAAGGTCGATGCGGAATTCGACTTCTCTCTTGGGAGGAAGTCCGGCGATGTCGTTGGGAAAAACTTGCGGGAATTCCTTCACTACGGGTATATCTTCGAGTTTCTTCTCTTTGTCTCCCTTCTTGACAACGTGGGTTAGAAATGCTACATAATTCTTGCGGAGATATTTTCATGCTTGAAGACAGGACATCAGCTTGAGTCCTTTCGAATGGGTTTCTCCAAAGATTCGTAGAGTTTGACCGTCTGCAAGAGGAATGCGAATGAACTTCTCACGGCATACTACTTCAGCCTGATGTTGGCTGAGCCAGTCCATGCCGATTATAATGTCAAAACTTCCCAACTTCATAGGAATGAGGTCAACAGGAAAATCGTGATCGTTTAGAGTAAAGGTGCAGTTTCGGATAATGGAGTTTAATGAGACCGGTTTTCCGTCAGCAACTTCTACCGTTATGGATTCCATAAGTTTGTCACGAGTTTGATTGAGGATGGGTTCAAATTCTAAGGACACAAAACTCTTATCAACGCCATTATCAAATAACACGGATGCATAACTACCATTGACGAGAAACGTACCGTTAACCACGTTGTTGTCGGCCCTAGCTTGGTTGGCGTTGATGTTAAATGCTCTTCTCTAGCAGGTGGAGGAGCTTGGTTAGCTTGGTTCACCGGATTCGCTTGAGCTTGAGCATGTATGATGTTCACCAAGCGTGGACACGTGTTTCTGGAGTGGTTTGGGTCTCCACAATTGTAGCAAGCCCGCATGGGTTGTATCATGGGGTAGTTGGGTTGATAGTAGGTTTGGGTTGTATGTTGTGTAGGTGGTGGTAGTAGGGGTTGTTGGGTTTGACCCATTATTTGATGGTGGGTTTGAGTTGTGGGTTGGTTGCGGTTCATTCGTTGCAGTGAGCGGCAGGCTTGGATGGTGTGACCTGCACGGCCACAGCCGGTGCAATATTGACAGGGGTATTAGGGGGAGTGATGGTATTGACAACGGGTGCACTTTGGGTAAGGGCCAGAGTATTGCCTTTTGTAATGTGTGGTTGAAGGAGTAACTTGTGTGATGGGTGCAGCAGGGATAGGGAAATTTGCTTGAGTGACGGCAAAATTTCTGGTATTTCGCTTCCTCTTATTTGAAAATTTTGAGGATGAGGTGGGGTGGTTGGAAGTTTGGCCCTCAACGGGGGCGTTCTTTTTCTCCTCTTTGAACTTACCGTTTCTGATGCGGTTCTCGGTAAGTTCGATGGCTAATTCCATGGCGGCTTCGAGGGTTGCAGGCGAAGTGCTGAGGACTGAGTCTTGAATCTTCGAGGGAAGGCCTCGAATATAGTGTTCCACCAAACGGTACACGGGGGTGAACAAGTTAGGAACCATCTGGTTCAGCTCAAGAAATCTTTTGTTGTAGGAAGTGTGATCCCCTTCCTTTTGCTTCAGCGAGTGGAATTCGTCTTCCAACTTCTTGAGTTCGCTTCTTGGGCAGAAGCGTTTTGTCATCATTTCCCTTAACTCTTCCCAGGTTAAGGCCATGGAGTCTTCAACTCCTCTTTTACCCTTCTCGGTGTTCCACCAGGTCAAGGCTACCCCAAATAATCTCCCGGTTGCGTAACGTACCTTGCGATCCTCGGGACAACCGCAATTTAGGAAAGTGTTTTCCATTTCCTCAAACCAGTGGAGGAGAGCGGTGACACCTTCGGTCCCTTCGAACTTTGGGGGATCGCAAGACTTGAAGTGCTTGTAGGAGCACTTCTTGGAGGAAGGGTTGTCGATGATTTGATCCTCTTGATTTGGTGGGTTGACAGGATTTGCAGTGAGAGCTTGCTGGACTTGAATTACAATATCAGGAAGTACTGCGGCCATTTGTTTTGCAATTTGAGTTGCCAAGCGTTCGTTTGACCTTCCTGACTTTCGTCCTCCACGTAGCTGCCTACCCGACATCTACAGGAATATACATAGGAAGATGGTGAGTTTATGGAGTGTTTAGGGGTCATGTGTCTTAAAAAAATGAAATTAACATAAATATCAATAATGCAACCACATCCATAGGATGTCTTGGGTTAGCTCATGTTGGGCCTCAAATGTCCCCCATACCTTCACCTGTATAGTCATGTGGGCCCCCATGACTATTGGCTTGGTAGGATTCACATTAGTATTGGCGATTTAACACTCGCATGACCCGAATGAAAACCACAAAATATGTTTACAAGATGTATGGTCGGAATGTGTCCAGGTGTAGACACAATGACAACTCAAAGTGGGGTTAGCTCACACGACGTTTGGTATAGCATGCTTTGGCCTAATAGGTACTTCGTACTCTCATCGTTAGTCCCCAGTTAGGCATACTGGTCCTTTATTTTGGATTTATACGAATGCCAAGCCTAGACAGGACGTTCCGACTACCGGTACTTGTACCCTTCCAGTTACTACATGCCCGTCATGAGAACTCACTTTGATGAGATTTGAAAATACAAAAATCATTGTAAAGCAATCATGAAAATGATGTGGTGTGTGCTTTCATGGATATGATATGTTATAAGAATATGGTTCATGATAAGCATTATACGATAATATATACTTATGAACATGCTTGCATAACATTGAATGTAACAATAAACATAAAGCATATAAACATCATGAATTTTGCATGTAACACACAAAAATTTAAAATTTCTAAACAACTATAGTATAGGCTCTAAGGGTCTAATAACCTATCCTATATCCCTATAGTCATGGCTCTGATACCAATCTGTCACACCCCGACCCGCAGCGGAATAAGAGTCGGGGCATAATTGGGTTATCACCAAAGCTCATGATGTTTACTAATATGTTTCATATTTATTAAATCCAAATTACATTTCAATATTCCAAGTCAAATTCATACAATACAAGGAAAGGAAAAATTAACTAAAACAAATCCATAATCTAAACTGATTTATTCTTCTAAGCCGCCCTATATGTTTCTTGCTTCAACTTGATCACCTGTATCATGTGTAAAAATGGGACATTTTGGGTCAACAAAAGTTGGCGAGTGAACCTTGTTAAAAACATTTGTTAATGATTTATTATTGATATTTAATTTAGGAAAATTGTGCAATAATCATATTTGAGCAAATGTATGTAGGCATAACAATCACAAACCACCTCGCTTAAGCATGAAATAAGAATGACAATGTATATGTTGGCAACGTCCCGTTCACGCTCATAGGTAATGGGGAACGGACGGCCTATGCAAATGTATGTGAGATCAAGGCTCAATCAGACGGAGCCGATCTTATGTTGGCAACGCCTGGTTCACGCTCATAGGTAATGGGGAACAGCTCACGCTCATAGGTAATGGGGAGCGGCGGCCTATGAAATGTATGTACTGAAATGATAAAATTAATCTAAACTTCAACCACACAAACAATGGATACACATTGAATACACATTTGATCATGAACATGATGGATGCACAATTGTTTAATTATAATAAATAAATAACGACACATGATACACCCCAAAATGTGATTAAAACGGGGAATTGGTAGAGATTCACTCACATTGGGTGCGTTTGTTTGAAGATGTTGAATGCGCACGAGTTTAGGGGATTGATCGACGAGAGATAACTAACAAAATAAATAACGAAAAGGTACGGTAAGTATGTGGATTTTATTAACTATTTTAATAGGATTTTTGGGTATAATTTTGTGAGTTTAAGGCTACTTTCTAACTTTGGATTTTTAAATTAAATAAATAAATAAAAATAAATAAAAAAATGTTGGCTTTGACCGAGACCGTTGACCGTTGACCGGTTCGGTCGGTTATATTGTTGCACTGAGCGAGGTTCGAACCGGTGACCTCCCGTACGCGTGCACGCAGCTCTACCAACTAAGCTACGTGTCTAACCCCAAATAATTCTGTTTTTAATTATACTTATATACTATTTAATTAAATCCGAAAATTATTTATTTTTAAAAAGATTTTAAACGTATCGGACCGGTGCTGACCACAGGTCTCGAACCCGGGACCTGTGGGTTAGCGTACACACAGTCCACCGCTGGACTGTGTGTCTAACTTGGTTAATAACTCGGTTTTTATTATACTTAACATGTTTTTGGTAGTTAACCCGGTTCAGTTAAAAAGGCATTTGTTTATAACAATAGAGTAAAGCTGGGACAGGATTCGAACTCGCGTCGCAGGTGTTATGTGTGCACACAGTCCACCGCTGGACTGTGTGTCTAACCCGTTTACAAAACTGATTTTAATTAATCTTATGATACAACCCGACTTCGTCTTCTTCGTTAGATTTTACCCAGAAAATAAGGTCCGACTGTTTGGTCTGGTTTATGCCTTATCTGGTTTTTAAACTTCATAAGTAACTTAAAGGTAACGAATGGAGAGGGTTTGGGAGAAAAAGATATACCGATTAGGGTTGTTCACAGAATTCCGGCAGAGTCCGTCGGTTCTGAAAGTGAACTCCGGCTGTCGACATTAATTAACAATTTTGTTCGATTATTACGAAGTTGAGATACTTAATCAAAGTTTAATAGGAGTTGGAAGGATCATACCAGCTCTCAGTGTGATTTCGGAAGTTTCAGAAATTTTCCGGCGAAGGTGGGGATTTCGACGAACGTTGACTGGGATTGCTTCTGATGGTGGAGTTGTGTTAGTGACAGATTATTCGAATGATTGAAACAGAAAGAGTCGAAAGAATTACCGTGTGGATGTGAGTCTCGGTTTTCCGGCGACTTACAGTTTTTTTTCCGGCGATTGAATTTTCGTCGAGAAGAGGTGCGATTTGTGAGCGAAAAGGTTTCCGGTGGATTGTGGGTGAATTTATAGGGTAGTATCGAGATGTATGGGGTCTGAATTCGGTCTCAATTCGAGGTCAGCCGTTCTCCGGCGGTTACGACTGATGTCGCGGGTTCAGACGTCGGTTATAACCGTCGTTAGAGTTAATTCTTCGGTTATCTTGAACGGAAACGTAAATTATCGGCGAAGTCATCGGGATTTCCGACGACTGCTATTTGGGCGAGTTTTTTGACTGTTTTTTACTTCCATACCTTATTATTTGAATTAATTGATTCAATATGATATCAGAAAATCAAAGTGGCGGAGCGGTTGATGGTGTGAAGGTGAAGTCTTTGGGGATTTCCGGCTGACCCGGGTTCGACTCCCGGCAGCCGGTTTTCCTTTTTAATTAATTTATTTTTATATTTTTACAATTATAATTTATATCTTCTAATTTGTTGATTAATTATGAATCGTTTAAAATCAAAATAAGCCATAAATGAACAACAAAAATTTAAAACTGATTGTTCGGTTATTAAACGAAGCGGGTTTCGAAAACCCGTTTTTCGACAATGTTACAGGGGTCACAATAATCAGCCCGCCAACAACACCCAGAACACAAGCGGCTATGTAGGTCGAAAGCCGCAGTGTAATCGCTGTAACCTTCATCATCACGGCCCTTGTGTCGGAAATCGCTGCCAACGATGTGGCAAAGTGGGACACGCGGCAAAGGATTGTCGCGGGGAAATCATATCCCGACAAAATCAAAATCAACACCAGCGTCAGCAGCAGGATATTAACCGGGGGTGTTTTCAGTGTGGTAGCACTGCCCACTTCAAACGAGACTGCCCACAGCTTCGTAACAACAACAACAATGGTGGGAACAACAACAACCACAACCACAATAACCACAACAACAACAATGGAAATGGTGGCACAGGAGGTGCCAAAGGGCGTGCATTTACGCAAAACGACTCGAATGTGGTCACCGGTAAGTTTCCCCTTAATGAACATTTTGCTACTGTGCTTTTTGATACGGGTGCGGATAGGAGTTTTATATCTGAGTCTTTTAGGAAGAACCTAAATCTCACGCCTAAACCCCTAGAGACCCCTTACGTCATAGAACTAGCCGATGGTAAATCTGTAGATGTGACCCATATGGTGTCCGGCTGTCAACTCAAACTCGCAGGTCACACCTTTACCATTGATCTGATGACAACTACTCTGGGTAGTTTTGACGTGGTAGTCGGAATGGATTGGCTATCTGACGTCCGAGCTGAAGTTCTCTGCTTCGAAAAATCTATCCGTGTTCCGCTCTCTAACGACGAAATCTTGATGGTGCAAGGCGAGAAGGCAGGCGCCGTCACAAACATCATCTCTTACATGCAAGCACAGAAGTATCTTCGGAGGAAGAACTCCTTCGCTTTGCTCGCACTGGTTACCGAACAGTCTAAGGACGAGAAACGTATAGAAGACATCCCCGTCGTCCGTGATTTTTCCGATGTATTTCCAGAGGAGTTACCTGGTCTTCCACCACATCGACAAGTGGAGTTTGAAATCGAATTGGCGAACCATGCAACTCCTATCGCCAAGGCCCCATACCACCTAGCTCCAGCCGAGCTGCAAGAGCTGTCTACCCAACTTCAGGAACTGTTAGAAAAAGGATTTATCCGACCTAGTAGCCATGGGGAGCTCCAGTCCTTTTTGTCAAGAAGAAGGACGGGACCTTCCGCATGTGCATCGACTACAGGGAACTCAATAAGATTACTGTCAAGAACCGATACCCATTACCTCGCATCGACGATCTCTTCGGCCAACTTCAAGGGTCAAGCTACTACTCCAAGATTGATCTACGGTCGGTTATCACCAGTTACACGTCAGGGAGGAGGATATCGCTAAGACTGCATTTCGTACTCGGTATGGCCATTATGAGTTCTTGGTCATGCCCTTCGGTCTCACCAACGCACCCGCGGTGTTCATGGACCTCATGAACCGTGTGTGTAAACCATATCTCGACAAGTTTGTCATTGTGTTCATCGATGACATACTCATCTACTCTAAAGGTGAAGCAGAACATGCTGAACATCTACGATTACTGCTGGAATTACTTCAACAGGAGAAACTATATGCCAAGCTTTCAAAGTGTGATTTCTGGATTCGGGAAGTTCAGTTCCTCGGGCATATCGTGAATGAAAAGGGTATCCACGTTGATCCCGCCAAGATTGAAGCTATCAAAAACTGGGAAGCACCCAGGACACCGACGGAGATCAGCCAATTTTTGGGTTTGGCTGGCTACTACAGACGTTTCATCGAGGGATTTTCAAAGATCGCGCAACCGCTTACCACCCTCACCCAGAAAGGCACCAAGTATGCTTGGGGTGACAAGCAGGAAGCGGCATTTCAATTGTTGAAGCAGAAGCTTTGCAGTGCACCCATTATGTCCTTGCCGGAAGGGACAGATGATTTTGTAGTATATTGTGACGCTTCCATCCAGGGATTGGGATGCGTACTCATGCAACGTGATAAGGTCATCGCGTATGGGTCCCGACAATTGAAGGTTCATGAGAAAAACTACACAACACATGACCTGGAATTGGGAGCAGTGGTGTTTTCGCTTAAGATTTGAAGACACTACCTATATGGAACAAAGTGCACAATCTATACAGATCACAAGAGCCTCCAACACATCTTTGACCAGAAGGAGTTGAACATGCGACAGCGTCGCTGGGTCGAACTCTTGAACGATTATGAATGTGCCATTCGGTATCACCGGGTAAAGCTAACGTGGTAGCTGATGCCCTCAGTAGGAAGGAGCACTTGAAACCTCATCGGGTACGAGCACTACAGTTCACCATTCATTCGGGGTTACCCGAACAGATACGCGACGCGCAGTTAGAAGCAGTTAAGGAAGAAAACATCAAGGCCGAATCGATGGGAAAAATGGAACGCGATTGGGAAGTAAAACCCAATGGAGCCCGGTATTTCATGAATCGCATATGGGTACCTCTCTACGGAGACCTCAGAAAGCTAGTCATGGACGAAGCTCACAAATCCCGATACTCTGTCCATCCTGGTTCGGATAAGATGTATCAAGACCTTAAAGCTGCGTACTGGTGGCCCAACATGAAAGCTGACATAGCCACCTACGTGAGCAAGTGTTTGACTTGTGCGAAAGTCAAGGTAGAGTATCAGAAGCCATCGGGGCTACTTCAACAACCTGAGATCCCGGTGTGGAAATGGGATCAGATCTCGATGGACTTCATCACTAAACTCCCGCGAACTTTGGGTGGTTGCGATACCATCTGGGTGATCGTGGATCGTTTAACTAAGTCCGCACACTTTCTAGCGATTAAAGAAACAGATAAGATGGATAAGTTGACTCGCATCTACATTAAGGAAGTAGTTTCTCGGCACAGAGTGCCAACGTCCATCATCTCAGACAGAGATGCTCGTTCACGTCCAACTTTTGGCAGTCACTTCAGAAAGCATTGGGTACACGCTTAGATATGAGCACAGCTTATCACCCTCATACTGATGGTCAAAGCGAAAGGACCATACAGACCTTGGAAGACATGCTTAGGGCATGCGTGGTAGACTTCGGGAATAGTTGGGAAATCCATCTGCCTATAGTGGAATTCTCGTATAACAACAGTTACCATACAAGTATATCGGCAGCACCGTTTGAAGCATTATACGGTCGTAAATGTAGATCACCGGTCTGTTGGGCAGAAGTCGGTGACAGTCAACTCACAGGCCCTGAGTTGATACTTGAGACTACTGAAAAGATTGTACAAATCAGAAACCGCATGGCGGCGGCACGAGATCGACAGAAAAGCTACGCTGATCAACGACGCAAACCGCTCGAATTTTAAGTAGGCGACCGCGTCCTACTGAAGGTGTCACCCTGGAAGGGTGTAATCCGTTTTGGGAAACGAGGAAAACTAAACCCACGGTACGTAGGCCTGTTTGTGATCTTGAAACGTATCGGACCCGTAGCTTATCAATTAGACCTTCCTGCCGAACTCAGTGGAGTTCACAACGTTTTTCATGTGTCAAATCTGAAGAAGTGTCTATTAGATGAAACCCTAGTCATTCCATTGGATGAGATTCAAGTGGATGAACAACTGCACTTTGTGGAACAGCCTATCGAGATCATGGATCGTGAGATCAAGACTCGAAGGCACAGCAAGATTCCAATCGTCAAGGTTCATTGGGACTCTAAGCGTGGACCGGAGTTCACGTGGGAAAGAGAGGACCAAATGAAAAGCAAATACCCACACCTTTTTGCAGCTGAGCAGCAAACTGACGATACCACCAACTAAATTTTCGGGACGAAAACTCTTTCAACATGGGGATGATGTGACAACCTGGGAATTTCTTGTAATTTCGTGTACCATTGTTAACAAACTAAATCTTTGTGCGTGGCACTCTAAACCTGTGCGTTGCATTCTAAACCGCGTTTACTCAATTTTCGGGACGAAAATTCTTTCAACATGGGGATGATGTGACAACCTGGGAATTTCTTGTAATTTCGTGTACCATTGTTAACAAACTAAATCTTTGTGCGTGGCACTCTAAACCTGTGCGTTGCATTCTAAACCGCGTTTACTCAATTTTCGGGACGAAAATTCTTTCAACATGGGGATAATGTGACATCCCGGTTTTTCAAATATCTTAAACGCACTACTTCACGGTTATTCATTCCTACGCTAAATTGATTCGGAGAGTTAATTTGCACGCTCGAAATAATTACGATAACTTTGTGAACTTATCAAGTGAATTACGTGCTATGTGTATTAAACGTTTATAAGTTCGGTGAGTTATTATGCCATGTTTCGAATTAGTGATTTTTAGTTATAAAATATATATATGATAAATAGATAGACGAATCGAACCGAGCCGCGAAACGAGTCGACCTCATTTCCTTGCGACTCAAGGAGTTGAGCGAAACTTGAGGCTCAAGTTAAAGACCCAAACCGCCCCACCCAAACCCTTTGCGTCCGCAAGCTTAGTTGCCCAAACCCTTCCTCTTTTTCCTTCCTTCCTCATACTATATATAGATGTGTATGCATGAGGGTTGTTTTAACAAAAAAAAGAGAGAATCCCGAGCACAAGAAGCAGCCGACGGCAGCCCTTCCTCCTCCTCCTCTCGATCGCAACCTTCCCCATAAACCAAAGTGATTCCAATCTCGTTCCCGGCGCGTAAATCTTCATTGTTAAAGGTTAGGGTTTATCATTGTTTTGCAAAGTCACATTAGGGTTTATAAACTCTTGATCATGCTTGTATGTAATGGTAGAATCATTATTATGAAAGTGTATGATGTTTAGTTCGATAAATATGCTAGTTTGCGATTATGATGATTAGTTGGAATCAAGAATCATTAGGCTGCGTTTTGTGATAAAAACCATATATTATGATTAGGGTTTGCATGAGTATGATGTATATGAGGATATATGATTGATAAATCTGTTCTTGATCGTTTATATTTAACGTCTCGATTGTTTAAGCGTGTTATATTGTGATAAAATGCTGAAATCAGGATGCTGAATGGTGTTTACAGCCAACTTCAACTGGCTGTAACTTGGTTATTATTTATCAAAAAACGGATTTTCTGAAGCCTAAAACGTATATTTTTGAAAAACGCTTCTAATGGCACTGGATTCATATTTTTCTGAGGTCGTTTGATATTTTTAAGTGGCCAATTAAGTGCAGTAACTGAAGCTGTGAAAATTCTGAAAATTTGTTAGTTGTTTATCGAGTTGGATCTCATAATCTGTAGAGAGTCGAATCACGAAATTTGCACAGCAACTGGAGATGGAAATTTCCGGGAAACTCCCACTGGAATTTTGTTAATTGGATGAACGGTGATTTTTAAATAAATTCTCCCGTGTACTGCAGTCAGAAAGCGACGAATCTGACTGCAGCCTAGTATATTAATAATTATGAATAATTAGTAAAGTGTTAGGACTTGAAAAATTTACATAAAATTCTATAGTTTAGTTGTCACCTTCTGTAAAAAATTGGAACTTTTGGAACGTTGGAACTATTTTATAAAAATCCTCGAAAACAGCCTAATTATGAGTATACAAGCTGAAACTTGATAGCTTGCGAATGTGTGTACAAAAGTGTTGCATGGATTGAATTGTGTTCATGATAGGTTGTTTTGATCACTATGTTGGTATGATGATACTTGCATGCATGATTGGGTTTTAGGATTTGTTATTGTGTGTACCGCATTGTGTGTTAGTTATGTGTAGGGTTTGTATTGGTGTGATTCACACACTAACTTTAAATCCATTGACTTGTTAGGACGCAATTAACGGTCCCATCATTTGCTACTTCTGTGTTACACTAACCGAGCAACTAAAGGTGAGTTCACGGCCCCTAATTTTATCCGGTTTTAAACAACAGGGGGAGAAACATGTATACACTCTACAACTCTATCTCTTTACGTTATACGAAATTAACGTCATTAAACTATTCGGTAACTAAGTTAATGTTAATGTACGTTATGGTCACTAAGCAGCTATATCACACAAGTCCTCAACAAACTCTCGGATCGTTAGTATTGGGTTAGATAGCGGGGAAATTATAAGTAGTACTACTGGGCCCGACAAGCCCCACCCGAGCTAGTCGCGCTAGCCGACCGGGTATGGTCAACGGGTGAATAATTTGGCCTAACTTCGCCATGGTCAGTGATAGGCCTGGCAACACGGAGGCACAACAGTCAGCTTCGATCGCGAACACTTACGTGACATAACTTTAGGCTCGCTACCTACATGTTAACATTGAACTTAATTACGAATCAACAGTATTATTCCGGGTTAGGGATAATGGAACCAACAACATTGTTATTCCGGGTTAGGAATAATGTAACATCATTATTATTCCGGGTAAGGAATAATGGAGCCATCAGTATTATTCCGGGTTGGGAATAATGGAACTAAATCGTTATCCCGGGTTAGGGATAACGGGGGAAACAAACTTATAACCAAACCAATGAACTTATAAAAACCTGAGAACTCACTCTTCTTTAATGTTGACACTTATTTCTTTACATGTTTCTCAGGACGCTAGGAGCCCTAGGTGCACTCACTTGCATTGATCAAGACATCTTTTTATCGAGTCTCATTTATGAATATTGTTTGGGTTTTTCTTTAGTTTTGGCGTTTGTGTTGGCGCCCGTTCCTTTACCTTACTTTAATGCTTCCGCTCAACTTAAAACTAATGCTTCCGCTAAACATTGAAACCAAACTAAGACAATTTAAAATTAACTATGAATGGTTAAATAAATGATTTTGGAAAACATATAAACAAATCATATAGAGTCGTTCGACGTTACTAGTGTCTCAGATTCTGGTTTGTTCACAGGCCTCGCGGTAAAACTCCGCAAGTGGAAATTGAGGGTGTGACAGTGTCTGTCCCGGCCAATGTCTGTCCCGGCTTGGCCACTTGATGCTTCACCCGATTTGTCTATAGAGTTCAATCCGATATATCGTTTAAAACTCATGATACAACATAGGGCACACAACATTGTCAAAATCTCATTTACGTGATTCTTTCATACTTCTCAACCATTCATGATCATTTAAACATTACATCAAACACCTTGTGGGCAAGATTTACATACTATCTTTATCAAGCCTTTGATTTGTTTAATAGACATGTATTCTCATTCTTTCAAATCTCTATGTCTAGTATGTATAATTAAAATCTAGAATTTAACATCTTAACATCAATACTACAATTTCACTATCTCAATTACTCATCATAGTGCATATTAACATGCCATTTCAACAAATTTATATGATTACATTCGTAATTTATACAATCACTTGGGGCTTTGTCATACAAGAACAAAAACCCACTTCTTTATATAAAGCATAGTAATCTCTACTCATAATTTTATAAATTCATCATCTAGTTTCAGTTAGGATTATGATACTACACTTAAATTACACCTCCCATAAGTCATAACATCAATCAAGTGTTTCATGAACTTCAATCATCCAAATCAAGTATCACCAAAATCGAAATTACAACTTACCTGGTTTTAGGCAAGTATGGATGATCGATATTCTTAATTCATGCACCAATAAAGGTCCCAATCCACCCTCAAATTTGATCACCTCAGTGATTTAGGGTTTGGGTGTTCTTCTTCTATCTCTGGTCGCATACACACACTCACACACAAGAGTGTGTTGATTTTTTTTGTTTACTTTTAATAAAACAAGTTTCACCTACTTGGCCAATTTAGTCCCTCACGTTTAGTTTATTATCAAGAGAACCATAATTCATGATTTTTATTTTTATTATTAATAACCTATCATCAACTAGGTTAAATACCCCCTCTCTCTCTATATATATATATATAATTTATACTTTTAGGGTGATACAATTAAAAGTATAAATGATGAAAACTATGGAGGTTATGTAAAAGATGAAAAGGCTTAAAAGTGTAAGATAAAAATAAAAAGATTAAAAGAAAAAAAAAAGAATAGTTCTTTTTTGTGAGAGGAGAAAATATTGTAAATTAATATGGGGTAAATAACTGAACTTTGACCTTATATATATATATATACATATATATATATATATATATATATATAACATTAAGTTAAGAACCATAAGTAGATTGTGAATTTAATTGGCTAAACACAATGTTTTAAAAACCAGTTTAAATCAGGCGGTATTATCGGTTGAACCGGCTATTGGCAACGTCAATGATACGATAGAACCTGTTCTAATTAGGGTACCAGTTTACTTTTCAAACTATCAGAAAATCCGATATTACCTATGCATACCAATGAAACGGTTTTATAACTATTTTCAATTTTGAGTTTTTACAAGGATGAACTGGCTTTTAAAACAAAAGGTTACTTGCTATATATGTTTTATCTTATGTAATTTTAGTATGTTATGATTACTGGTAACTAAAACTTCTTATTTTATTTTATAGGAAACGAAATAGTTATTTTCTTGTTGACGACGATGATAGTGGATTTCTTCTTTTAAGTGTGATATCCCGGGTTTTTCGGATAATTTATACGTGACACTTGTCGAATAATATGCGTGCTAAGTATTAAACGTGCATGGAATGAATACGTGATGAGTGTTTGTGTGATTGTTTAGTTATTAAATAATTATTGTAGATACATACACGAACCGAACCGCAACACGAACCAAAGAGATTCATGGTGACTCTAGGAGTTCACAAAGTTTAAACCTAGACCTAGAGTTCCAACTACTCGGCCGAGATCAACCTAAACGGAAAACTGTTGCATGCCAAACCTAGAACCACTCGGCCAAAACCCCAAACCAAACCAACTCACCCTAACCTTTGGCCGCGAGACCAAGCCCAAACCCAAACCGAGAACAAGTCCAAACAAGTTTCGGTCATAAGATAAAACCCAAACCGAAACCACCCTAATCCTCGGTCATAAGATAAAACCCAAACCAAACCACACAAGTTCCTTGCGGCCGAGTGCTAAACCAAACCGTGACTCTCATCCTCCTTGCGCCTATAAATACTAGCACTCATGCATGTTCTATACACAACACCAAAACCCTAATCTCATTGCCGTCGGCTGCCTTACTTTCTTCATCTTCTCGGTCGCAACAAGCAGCAAGCAACAGCTTTCTGCATCACCTCGGTCGCGAAACAGCCGCTCCTCACTCTTCTTCACGGTCGCAAACCAGCCTCCTTCTCGGTCACGGATCTTCTCGGCTGCAAGCAGTTTTTGATCGCCGGATTCCTTAGCCTAAGCACGGTTCGTTTACCTTATTATATAAGACCATATTCGGATACATGTGTGTAACTTTGTTGTGTTCGGGTTGTATGATTGTATTACCTCCGCTAAAAATAGGTTTGAATGTCTAGTTGTTTCGGCTAAATATATGTTTGAATGCCTAGTTGTTTCGGACGTATGCTTGAATGATTCATTGTCTCGGACATATGCTTGAATGAATTGTTGTCTCGGACATATGATTAATGGATTAGTTGTCTTCGGATTATATGTGCTTGCAAGTAATCGGCTGAATTGGTTATAAACATAATAATATTCGGATCTCATGAGGTTGCAAGTGTGTTTTGTTATAATAACTAGAAGTTATTGAGTAGGGTTTTGCATGGATAGATTATTAGTATTAATCTATGATTAAAAATCGAATCTTGATCGCCTAGGCTAATCACATGAACGAGTTATACGAACTTATTATAAGGAGATGCTGAAACAGGATGCTGATTAAAAGAAACAGCCGACTTCATCAGGCTGTAACTTGGTCGTTAGTTGTCGAAAAACGGATTTTCTGAGGTCTAGAACGTAGAGATTTGAATAAGGAATCTAATGGCGCTGGATTCATAATTTTCTGAAATCGTTTGATATTTTTAAAGGGCTAAACAAGTTCAGTAGGTAAAGCTGTTAAAATTCTGGAATTTTGTTGGTTGTTTATCAAACTAGATTTTAAAAATCAGTAGGGAGTTGAGTCATGATTTTTGTACAGCAACTAGGTATAGAAATTTCCGGGCAACTCCAACTGGAATTTTGTTAATCGGACGATCAGTGATTTTTAAATAAATTCTTCCGTGGACTGCAGTCAGAAAGCAGTAAATCTGACTGCAGCTTAGTGGATTAATAATTATGGTTAATTGGTAAAGATTTAGGACTTGGAAAAATTATATAAATTTCTATGGTATAAATGTCACCTACTGTAAAAATATGGGAATTTTTAGAATGCTGGAACTATTTTATAAAAATCCTAGAAAACAGCTGAATAACTGAGTGTTGAGCAGAAAGTTGTTAACTTGTGATTTTATGCATTAAAGTGTTGCATGGATTTGGAATGTGTTCATGATAAGTTGTGTGATCACTATGATTATATGAGAATACTTGCATGCATGTTTGAGTCTTAGATATGTTGTTTGTGTGTATCACTTTGTGAGTAAATTGCGTGTGGAATTTGTATTGGTGTGATTACACACTGACGTGGAATTAATTGGTTTGTTAGGACGCAACTGGCGGTCCCATCTCTTATAACATCTTTGCCACACTAACCGAGCTAATAAAGGTGAGTTCACGGCCCCTAACTTTATCCGGTTTTTAAACAACAGGGGGAGAAACATGTATACACTCTCAAACTCAATCTCTTTACGTTATACGAATCTAACGTCACATAACTATACGGTAACTAAGTTAATGTTAATGTAATGTTATGGTCACTATGCAGCTTTATCACTTAAGTCCTCGACAATCTCCTCGGATCGTTAGTATTTGGGTTAAGTAGCGGGGGAATTATAAGTAGTACTACTGGGTCTGACGAGCCCCATCCGAGCTAGTCGCGCTAGCCGACCGGGTATGGTCAACGGGTGTATAATTGGCCTAACATCGCCATGGTCATGTGATAGGCCTGGCAAAACGGAGGCACAAATGTCAGCTTCGATCGCGAACACTTAGTGACATGACTTTAGGCTAGCTACCTATATACATTAATATTGAACTTAATTACGGAACAACTTAATATTCCGGGTTTGGAATATTGGAACATCAACTTATTATCCCGGGTTGGGGATAATGGAAACACAACTTAATATTCCGGTTTGGGAATATTGGAAGCAACAACTTATTATTCCGGGTTTGGAATAATGCAACTGATATGTTATCCCGGGTTGGGGATAACAGAGTAACAAACTAAAACCGAACAACAAATTTATGAAAACCTGTGAACTCACTCATCTTTAATGTTGACACTTGTTTCTTTACATGTTTCTCAGGACGCTAGGAGCTCTAGGTGCACGCACATGCATTGAACAAGACATCCTTATCGAGTCTCATTTAATTATATTGTTTTCGGATTTTTCATTTGTTTTGGCGTTTGTGTTGGCGCCCGCATCATTACTTAATTATGCTTCCGCTCAAATTTTAAACTGATACTCATGCTAAATATTGGTAATTTAAAATTTACAACAAATGATTTTGGAAAACGTATTATCAAATCATATAGAGTCGTTCGACGTACTAGTGTCTTAGATTCTGGTTTGTTCACACGTCTCGCGGTAAAACTCCGTAAGTGGAAATTGAGGGTGTGACATTAAGTAATTGTGAACTTCATGCATTCAACACTTCAATACCATAAACATGTTGTAGACTTTAATTTAAGAAAAAAATTGTTGGAAGATCACTTTTGATTGCAATTATGGAGTTTTGGATTATTTTGAGTTGAATATGTATTTTTTATGAAATAATAGTGTTAACCAACCACCCAATTCAACCACCCGATAGAACAAATTAAACTATCTATAAGTCCAACCCGAGACTTTATAGAAACCAGTTTTAAAACATTGGCTAAACAAATATTTGTCGAAATGCCAATTAGTGGTTTACTACCAATTTTTATTTTTACTTTATTTTAACAATACATCAACCATTTCACAACTTTCCTATTAACATCTAACAATAATTTTTTGGTATTAAACGTCCCTCTCTTTTATCTCTCTCTTTCTCTGTATATACGTAGATATATCTAGAGAGAGATAGAGTAAAAAGAGTATGAAAATAAGAATTTAGGGATATGAAAATAGAATAAATCTTATTTTTAGGTTTACTTTATTTTCTGTTAAAGAGACGGGTAGAAATTCTTCACACATTTCAAACCCGACAAGAAAAAAAAGAGGAATTGAGTCGATTAATACAACTTGTTTAAATATCAGCTCGTGCTTGGGTTGCTTCATTTTAAAAATATGTCAAATTCAAGCTGACTCATTAACCTATTTAAGTATTAAATAAAATACTTTTACAATTTTGTTTATGGTTTTTCTCATTTCCAGTTTCATTAAGATACATTTGCAATTTTGAGTTCATTTCTAAGTTTTTCAATATAAAAAAATAAACCGTTCATATTACCCATTTACTATACTTTAAACACGTCATCAATAACCAGCTTACAATCCATATATAATCGTCAAAATATTTGACTCATTAAAAATTTAAGTTAAACAGACCGAGTTCGGTTTGACCCGATTTTTATGTGTGTGCAAGTTATGGTTACAATCTTTGACACAAACAATAATTTAGATCGTGTTCGGATTGTACATTTTAACCCGTCATCATGTTTTACACTTTAAATGTACCCACCTTTAAATGATTGATATAACGGGGGTTAAAATACAACTTTCACGAATAGTTGTAATCAAATTTAAATTAAATGACAACTTTCACGAAACACAACCAAGTTATAAAAGTCCCTGAATCAACAAGTGATCAGGATTCACGATATAGAATTATAAAGTTATTCTATAAATGTGGCTCATTTAAGTTACCATGTTATCATGATAAATGCCAAAGTTATAGGTTAGGTTTTCTTCTCTGATTTATAACTCATTTGTCAAAACACAAAATATATGATCACCTCAAATGAAAAATTCAAGATTAATAATTAGCATACAATTTGACTTATTAGGATACATATATCAAGAACTATATAGAGTGAGGCTTGATATATTTCTAAGCGATACCAACTTCGTTTTACTTTTTTTTTTAAGTTTTAACTACACTAATTGATTATCCGTGTGAGAAGCTTTAAGTTATCAAGACCCGAGAGATGTATTTTAAGCGAAGGAAATTGTCCATATAATTACTCACATTATCGTTAACACATATATAATTACATAGTGGAGAGTTCAAATGAGAAGAAAAATTCTGTAAGAATAAAAAGAATAACTTTTAAACCAATAGAAATTCTCCATTACTTCATTTAATGTGTGTATTTAATATTATGAAAAATGACATATAGGTAAATTTATAATTGTAATTAATTAGCTAATTAATTAAATTTGTAACTCATTTTTTTCATATACTCTTTCAAGATATAATAATTTATGGCGTAGGACAATTTTCGACGTGTGTAGGATAAATTTTAGTATGTGTAGGATAAATTTTGAAACGTGTAGGGTAAATTCCGGTAAATGTAAGACATATGTAGGATAAATTTTGAAATGTGTAGCATAAAATGTTTTTGCTTTATCAATGAGAGATAACATAATTAATGAGAGTAGTGATAAACTATTTAATGTTTACCATTATGCACTTTCTTCTTTTTCTTCTCACATTAAATATCCTTTCAAATGAACATTTCCCTAATTACATAATATATGCATATAATTTATCAACCATGTATTAACAATATCAACCTATTTTTAAATCATTATTTTTAATATATCATTAGTGTACTTAAATTAAGAAAACAAAATTCTCACTTTTTGTTATTTTTTTAAGATAACCATATAATGAAGTATATGTGTGGAAAATTTAATAGAAGATAAAAAGGATGTATTAGTTCAATAAAACCCATAGATCAACACAAAGTTAAATAAAGTAAAAAAAAATCAAGTGATCAGTTTTACTGAATTAAAACCCATAGATCAACACAAAGTTAAAGTAAAAAAAAGTGATCAGTTTTATATCAAATCATGTTGCATTAATATCAATCTATCAATAACTTATAAGTATTCCCTTTTTATTATAACATACAAAAATGCGCCAATGTGTTTTTTACCGGCTAATCAACAACTCTTTTAGATGTATGTGCCAATGGTGTTCATCAAAACGAATAACGGATCACTCGGATTATTCTATCGGATTATTCGAGTTTGCAGTTTTTAGGAACCTATCCGATCCGAATTAGATGTATTCCCATCCGATCCATATCTATCTGAATTCAATTCAGATAAACCCGAATAATCCAAGCGGATATCCGAATATCCTATTTAAACCGAATAAAGTTTTTTCCAAATTTTTTATTTTTCCCTAAATTTTAGTTTCAGCATTTTACTAGTTTAAATTCAAAATAAGCATACAAAACCGAAAAATAGAAACTAGTCTTAAGTCTTAAAACACAAATACAAAACTCAAATTCAAAAGAAAGTCTTTAAAACAAAGATCAAAACATTGTCTTCGCCAAACGTGTCACTCGACTGATGGGTTTTCAATATCTACAAGAAACAAAAATAGAAAACTAGTAGTTAAAATTTTAAATATAATAAAATATGCATAATAAAAAAATAATGCGAATTAGGGTTGAACTTTTGTGAAGTGTGAAGGCCAGATCAAGGGACGTCGTCGATTCAAGGGATTTTGATTACGAAGTGTAAATTAAGTGTTTAGTATTGGGCTCATGTGAGCTGGATTAATATTAATTATGTATTGGAACATCATCATATTAAAAACATATTAATTGTTATTCGGTCTATACGGATATCCAAAATAACACGAATAATCCAAATTTTTTTATATTGTAAGATCTGAATAAGATCCAAATATCCGAATATGCAAATGGGATTCGGTCGGATACATCCGAATAAGAATTCGGATCAGTTTTGTTGGGTTCGGATTTCAGATTTTCTAAACACTCCTACTTTAATTTACTTATAAATCTATAAATTTGTCTACTATTCCTTTTAATTATAACATATAAAAGTGCCGCAATGTTTATTTTACCATTTAATTTAGAACTCCTTTGATTTTACTCATAAATTCATAAATGTGTCCACTATGAAACAAGAACTTTAATTTTTTGTATACTAAGCTACAAACTCTTTAGTGTGTGAAAAGTAAAATGGAAAATAATTTAGAACTCCTCTAATTTTACTCACAAAACTATCAGTTTATCTTAATTTTTTGATATCCCTAAGCTAGAATCCCTTTATTATGTGAAAGGTATACTAATAAGTAAAGAATGATAAAACTAATAACTACTAAGCCCAAAGAAGCAACGTATAGCATGGAGAGAGAAGAGGAAAGAATACGGGAAGACCCTTCCGCCGTCATGGAAATGGTAAAGGACTCGTTGGAAGCGATGAAGACAAGGCATTCATCGGGGCTATCTCTAAGTTCTATGTTACGAATCTTCCTCAGGGTTGTACCCCGTAGGAGTTGTCGGAGTTAACTTGGCCAAGTTCGCGACCGAAAACGTTGAGCTGTGGGAAACGGTAACACAGAGAAGGATAAAGGTATGTTTAAGGTAACGACAGGGCCAGCACAGAAATTTCATATCAAGAATCAAGCTTTTGTTAATCAAGGTAGTGGGAAGATGTTCAGTGATTTGTTTAAACCTAACACGGGTGGTTCGGCTGGGTCATCGTCTTCTGTAGCCTCTGAAGGTAAGGTGGTAGTTGTTCCTGAGGACATTTGGGCATTCCAGGAGATGTGTGGCAAGGCGCTAGTTGGGAGGTGTGTCACCCTCACAAAATTTGACCAGATTGCTTGTTGACGCAGGTATGAATGACATTGATCTTAGCTATCTCGGGGGGTTTATCTTTTCTCCTGAAGTTTAATGAGGAGTCAAAATGCGAGGACTTGCTCATTAACCAGGCGTTGTGGTCTAACTGGTTCTCCACGTTAGACATGTGGAACGGGATATCTCTTCCATTCTAAAGGATAGCTTGGATTAAAATTCTCGGTGTACCTCTGCACCTTGCGGATAATAGTGTTTTTAATTCTATTGTTGGGCAATATGGAAAGGTTTTACATGCCTCCCAAATTTCGGCCGGTGATGAGGATTTGTCAGTCAACTGCATAGGTGTCCTGGTTAGTGACGGTTACAGAATTTCAGATTTTGTGACCCTAAAGTGGAAAGGTTTAACATGCCTCCCAATATCTGGTTGAGGAAGAATTGAGGGGTTGGTCCCCGGAACGTATGGAAGATGAAGAGACGTCGGAGTTGGAATCAAAGGAGTCAGAGAATCTAAAGGTGGTAGACGAAAAGTCTTTGGAAGAAGAAGAGTCAGATAGGGTGCAGGAACCGATTAATGTGAACGTTGTTGGCGGGGGAACGAGGGTATTAATGCGACTAATGATATCACATCAAAGACCGAGGTAAGAGTTGGAAGAGTCATTTGAACATTTTGGTCTGCTGGGCCAAAGGAGTAATGTAGGGAAAGTAGGGGATCAGGTCTTGGAAGAAGGAGAAATACCCCTCAATCAAAATGTTGAGATTCAAAGAAGAAATGAAATCGACTTAAACTCCATAGCTGTCTCAGTCGATTCCAGTCTGGGCAACTCAGAGGTTTCAGGTGACAATGAGAAAGTGGAAGACTCTTTTGCTGCTCAGGAGGTAAAGGAGATAGATGCCACAGTTAAGTTGGGTATTATAGTGGGGGCGCAATCATAGTGATTTTGTTAGAGATACTATTAGAGGAAAAGGCATTAATGGGGGTCGTCAATGAATTTTCTCTTTTTGAATATCAAGGGAATCCAAGGAGTTGAGAAAGCTCTGTGGGTGAAAAATCTTAAGGTTAGGAATGACATCAGTATTTTAGCTCTTCAAGAATCTAAGAAAGAGGAGGTCAGACGTGATCAAAATAGGAAATTTTTTTATCATCAAAGGTAACATGGTCGGTAATGGAGAAAAAATAAATCTTGTGAATGTCTACGCTCCTCAAGGAATTGTCGCTAAACGTCAACTGTGGAGTGCTATTTCGAATCAGATATCCGCCTCAGTTGGTATGTGGCTGGCTGGCGACTTTAATGTTGTACGTTCTCTTGACGATAGAAAAAAGTCGAAGTACAAACCGGTATGTGCAAACAATTTCAATGATTTTATTTTCGATAACGGCCTTTTAGAATACAACATGCACGGGAGGAAGTTTACTTGTATTAAGGAGAATGGAAAGAAGTAAGCAAAATCAACCGCTTTCTGGTGTGCAATGAATTTTTTAACAAATGACCAGAGGCTTGTGTCTGGGTTCTCTCTGGATTGCATTCTGGCCATTGCCCGATCACAATGTCTGTGGTGGATACTAATTTTGGTCCACGGCCATTCCGTATATATAGCTCGTGGGTTGGTTTACCTGGGTTTGAAGAGGCTGTGAAAGATGTTGCTGAAGGCTTTCGATCGGACGATCCGCCCAACTTTGCGCTGACCAAAAAATTCGAATGCATAAGGCGCTCTATCAAGAAGTGGTGGGACAAATTTTTGGCTGAGGAAAACGAGTGTCTTAAAGTTGAAACCCATGATTTAAGTGAAGAGGAGGAATGGATTATGACGGAATACAGAAAGATTATTAAAGACGTTGAAGTGAGGAAGAACCTTGATCTTAAACAAAGATCAAGGATTAGGTGGGCGATTGACGGGGACGAGAATTCTAAGTACTTCCACTGGTTAAAAATAGGAAGGCGGCGAATAGGATTCATGGTTTAAACATCGATGGGGATTGGGTGACTAAACCATCGAGGGTAAAAAAAGTGGTTGTTTCGTTGTTTCGCAACAAGTTCGTTGAGTTATCCAGATAGACCAGAGCTGAAATGTGATAACTTTAAACAAATCGGGGAGGAGGAGAAGGGGTTGCTTATTGAGAAGTTTTCTATTGAGGTAATTAAAGGTGCCGTTTTCCAGTGTGGGGACGGCCGGGCTCCCGGTCCTAACGGGCTATACATGGAATTCATTAAACACTTCTGGCCTTTTTTGAAGAAGATTTCGTGGTTGTTTTTGATCGGTTTCATAAAGATTGCACTATCAACTACGGCAGCAGATCCTCTTTCATCACCTTGGCCCCAAAAGTCAAGGACCCGATCAATCTTGGCAATTACCGTCCTATCAATCTGGTGGGTATAATCAACAAAGTGGTGTCCAAAGTCATCGCCAACCGTATGAGCAGGTTGAAGGTTTTTTTTCCTTAAAATTGACTTGAAAAGGCATACGACAATGTGAATTGGATTTGTTACACCTGTTTTGCTTCAAATGAGGTTTCCACAACGGAGGTGCGACTTGGCTCATGGGGATTCTAAAATCGGCTAGATCTTCGGTTCTAGTCAATGGTGCTCCCAGGTTCCAGTTTCAATACGGCAAGGGGATCCTTTATCTCCTTTCTATTTTTGATTGTAATGGAAGCTTTGACGTGTATGCTTGACAAGGCTAAGGAAGCAGGGGTTATAAAAGGGGTCCGTACCTCTAACACGGGTCTAGGGATCACTCATTTATTATATGTAGACGACGCCATCATTATTGGCGATTAGAATAGGGAGAGGTTGTTAATATAGTAAGGATTCTCCGGTGTTCCCATACGTGTTCCGGGCTTAGGATAAATATCGAGAAATCCAACCTCTACGGGATTGGGGTCTCACCGACCGAGATTGGAAATATGGCTAGTGAAGTGGGATGTAAACCGGACGCGCCTCCTTTTAAGTACCTCGGTTTATTGGTAGGGGCCAATATGAACCGTCTCAATAGTTGGAACCTGGTTTACGACGTTTTCCGAAGTTGTGTCGCAGCTTAGAAATCCAACCTTCTTTCTATAGGGGAAGGGTTACGATCATCAAATTGGTGTTGGAAAGCATTCCGACTTATTACTTTTCCCTCTACAAGGCCCCGTCATCTCGGATTTGGAAAGGTATATTAAAAAATTCTTATGGGGTGGTTCTTGTGAAGAAAAAAGGATCCATTTGGTGGCTTGGCATAAAAAGAAGGTGGATTGGGTCTTAGTAAGTTAAAATATGGGAATGTAGCGTTGTTATCTAAATGGGGATGAAGATATAAAATGGAGGGAGATAATATTTGGAGGAGAATTATAGTTGCTTTGCATGGAAGTAGAGTAGGGTGGGAATGTATTAACTTCAAAAATCTTTAAGTGGGGTTTGGAGTAGTATCGCCAAGGTTTTTACTAACACCATGGTGGATGGGCCCCTCTCCGTAATCTCCTAAAGGGTATATTTTAGGCAATGGGGAAGACATTACTTTTTGACTAGACCCGTGGCTTGTCGACGAACCACTAAAAACAAAATTCACAGGGCTTTTTAGGCTGGAGTCAATCAAAAAATGCAGAGTTAAGGAGTGGGTATATAGACATGGAGCTGATCGGGGGTTGTCTTCGGTTGTCTTGGGCTTGGAAATAGCAGAACTGGTCTCAAGCTGATTACGCTGACTTTCAGCAGCTTTGACATGCTGGACGGTGTTGGTATCACCATGTCTGCAGATCATGGGACTTGGGTGGGAGGAGCTAATGGGGATTTTTTTTATAAGCACGGTGAGGAAGAGTCTCTCAATCGGGGTGGATGTGCGTAACAGGTATATTATAAATTGGCATATATGGGTTTCGCTTATATTTAAAATCTTTATGTGGCACTGTGAAATGGATAGGATCCCCACGCGTACTGCGCTTAGGAAATGGAACATAAACATTGAGGATGTGTCATGCCCTTTGTGCAATCATGGAGACGAAACAGTTGAGCACCTGTTTACTTCATGCTATGTCGCCTCTGCACTTTGGCAGTATGTGAGTATTTGGTGCAAAATACCCTCTTTTTATTTTTTTTCCTTTTTAAAAATCTTCTTGAAGCGCACGTCGTTCTAAGGGTCTCGCATAGAAGAAAAGATATTATACTAGGCATCATGGCAATAGGCTACTGGAGCATCTAGAAAGCGAGAAATGCTTTTAACTTTTCCAACAAGCAGGTCAAGATTGAGAACATGATTAGTGAGGTTAAGGCTTTAGGTTTCTTGTGGTATACTTAGAGATTGAAGTTCAAAGATGTTTCGTGAGAGAACTGGTGTAATTTTGCAATTATGTAGGTTCTTGTGGTTGTTCGCCAGCCCGTTTTGGGTCGACGATTGTTTCTAATGAAGTTCGCGTTCAGAAAAAAGGGTTCTATTACATATTTGGTAAATAATAGCATTATAGAGAGTAGGTCTATGATTATGTATCACGTCTAACTAATCACCTTATCCAACATTAACTATAATACAATTAGCAATTTTTGTGAACAGCACTCTCACTTTTTATTTATTTATTTAATTTTTTGTCACTTTGTCATTTTTTGTGTTTTCTTATATATTCACCCCCTAGCATTGACACTTAATTTTCGAAAAACTTTGTATTAGAATTTTATGTGTTTATATTACATACGTGCCGGTCTAAATTTAAGTTGATTTATAACGTAAATGAGTCAAATATAATATGTTCTTGTGCGTATTATTGTGTACGTTTTCAGTCAGTTTTCGTTTTGATGTAATAATTGTTTTTCCAGAAATGAGTGGAGTCAAATATAATACGTTTTCATGCTTATTTTTTTATGTACGTTTTCAATTGGTCTACGTTTTGACGTAAGTTTTGTTCGGAAAAGACTCGGGTCAAATATAATACGTTTTCATTAGACGCTATAAATTCGAGTTATTTTACGTTTCGACATTGCCACAACACGCCATACCATTTTTTAACTTAAAAAACAATATTTTCTTACGTGTTTATTTTTATGCACATATCAGCCGGTACTGTTGTCCAATTTAAAATCTTTTTAATGGTTTTTAATGAATGTAAAGCATGTATAGATATTCTTTTGACCACATTTCTTACGGTTTCTATACTTAACCAACATAGATGTTTTAATTGAAATCTCGCAATGTAGCGCGTGTAATCTTAATAGTTTAGAAAGATCTACGTTACAACGATGTAACACATTAAAAATGATTGTACAAACCTAAATAACATATTTGGTAAAGTCAAAAGTACAAACCAAAGCTTTGATCCAAAGGGTAACTAACGTCCAATGCATTCCGTTCACTGCTGTGGAAACCAATCAAAGCACCAACAGCTTTTAGCCGATGAACCTCCATTCAAACACACATCCTTCCTGTAGAAAGAATTCTACTACCAAACACTTGTTTTTATTCTTCCCTCGATGTTTGATGCATCGTATTCAGAGATCGCAATCAACGTGTGTTCAGAGATCGCAATCAAAGAGAATACCGATTCGAGTGTGTGTTCAAAGATCGCAATCAACGTGAATACCGATTCGAGTGTGTGCGACTAATGATAATCCTGAATGATTCCATACCTTTCATCACTTTAGCGGGACGTTAAAAACTTCTTAACCATTCGGAAACCATAAGTTCTTATAAAAAATATGCGATCCCTATCTCGTGTAATGCTAAGCTATGTACCCAGAACCTCATGTAGAAACTAAAACAAGAAAGTAACAAATGCACAATATAATATTACAACGTACATTCTCATAATATCAAATTCATTTTCAATATTGATAACAAAGAAAATAATAATTCCACCCCATCTCATCTCCTCCCTCTTTTCTTTCAACAAAAGACACTTAACCCCTTTCATACCAATATTTACATCACAAACAAAATGTTACCTTAATTTCATCATCCCAACTAACTAACCACATAATAATAATAATAATCCGTAATTAATTAAAATTAAACACTTGGAGATCCCATTCACCATTCACTTTACAAGTTCCGAGATCCACCCAACATCCGGGTTCGAACTTTCTTCCGCACTCGGGTCAACCCGACCCAACCCATTCTCCTTGCCCAACTTCTCAAGCATCTTCACCCTCAAATCCCTACCGGATTCAACCCTTTCCATAACCGGTTCCTCCTCCACACCCCCTTCATCCCAGATCTCAAACCCTAAACCCCGTCGGACCACGGGTCGCGTCGGAGTCGACGGCAGACTATACAACCCAGATCCAGGAGAAGCAGAAACAACCCGACCCATTTGCATACTCCACGGGGCACCCACACCCGCACCCGTACCCATGGGTGAACTTTTGTTAAGCTGCAAACGCCGGAGAGAAGTTATCATATCACTCACCGACACCGACCCAAGTGACCGGCTAAGAGTTCCATCCACCGGAGACATCGGCGGCGACTCCGACGGCGGTGTGGAAGACTCTGACAACGAAGAAAACAACGTAGGAAACCCAGAATCAGCATGTGGGCTCAGAACCCGAAGCTGCTCCGGCGAGTGTGCGAAAAAACACACACGCCGGCGACAGTTAGCACCGTCTTTACACGGCTGAGTACGGTACCGGTGAGGATGCAGCCAACACTCAAAAACACCATGAGCAAACTCACAACCGTCACCTTTCTTACAGTTCCCTTTACGGAATTCCGGGCACGCGGTACCGGAATAACTATACTTCCGGGATCCCTCCGGCGAGCTTTTTCTCCGGGATGAGCGTACGGACAGTCGGTCCAGTCATGTGACCGAGCACGTGCACACTTACGTACCTTAAACTCGTACATACGGAAGCTGTCACAGGCAAAGGCTTCAGAAGTGATATCGAAATCGTTAGAGTCGTCGGCATCGAGGTTGTTGTCGTCGAGGTAGCGGCGGAGAGCGGCGTCGTTACGGAGGAAGTAGGCGTAGTCTTCGATGGTGGCAGTGGGGCTGCGGGGAGAGAAGGGGTCGTGGTCCATGAGGGTCCATGGTGGTACGTGAACCATCATGTTGTGGTGTTGGTTTTTGTCGTCTCCGACCATTTTTGTTGTCGGTTGTATTATGTATGGTATGTTTTTGGGTTTTGCAGGTTTCTATGGTGGTTTGTGGTTTCTATACTTGCTCTACATATATAAACCGCTGGAGATTGTGGTTATGGCGAGGGTTTGTTTAACCATGGTTAATCATAATAACTCACTGGATAAAGTATGGCAAGTACTTTTTTTCTTTATTTATTTTCTAGAAATGTGGTATGGATCCCTACCCTAATTTTATGCTTATAATCTTTTTTGTGTGACCAAAATTACATCTATAGTAGTTATCCTTTAATTTAACAAATTGAATATCGAAACACCACTTTACTCGGATAAAAACCTGGAGTGTGCATGGGTCAGTTTATGCTCGGTCATACTTGTATAAACCCTAATCAATTTCAGCTACCATCTCCACGGCTATCACTACGATTGTTAAAAAAGTGATCACCATCAAGTCGATCTCTTCTTTCTTAAACCCTAATCTTGATTATCTTGCAACTACAACAAGATATGTGTGAGGTTCCATTTTATGAAATCATTGTTGTGTACATGGTACTACTAGTTTATCCTGCGTACTTTAATCTGATTTACTGAAATTTTTGTTAATTTTTTGAAATATATCATATATTTTACCCGAAATTTGCTAACCACATTGTAATAGTGTGAGACCAAGAGATGGTAAAAAAGTGGTATACTATAAATTCAAAACAAGCCCCCTCACTTCCTTCCAACTCTTAATAAGTAGTACACATTACATGTTTCTAGTACTTGTTCCTCAAGGTGTTATAGCTGCCAAGATATTGGGAGAATAGTTTTCTTGTTGCCTATTGAAATGACGTCGAGCTAGCCATGAGTATGGAATATAATAGTTTTTTTCTCTTATTAAAGGGCTTATACACTAACTAGTAAATGCATATAAATTGTGTATGTTTAAAATAGATCTAGAGAATATGGAAGTTAGTTGTTATATATTGGTTTGGGTATCTGTAGAAAGTGTAGGAAGTCATTAAGGTAATGTCATGTGTCTCATGAAGCTAAAAACGTGATACATAATAAGGAAAAATAATGCATGACACCATGTTATAATTATCTTCGTTATACTTTTTAGGCTATAAGTTCTTTTGAACTTAACTCAGTGCAGATTAGACTATAAATTCATATATTATATGTATTGAAGAATAAAAATTAAAATGTCAAAGAAAAATAAAACAGTTAATAATAAATATTTAGGAATTAGAAAATTTTATTTTGAGATAAGATTTGATTGTAATTACGTATTGGGTTGTAAACGAATCGAACGAACACGAACAAAGCCTTGTTCATGTTTGTTCGTTAAGGAAATAAATGTGTTCACTAACATTCATGAACACTTACCAAACAAGATTTTATATTCGTGTTCATTCATTAAGAAAATAACGTGTTCCCGAACACAAATGAAATCGACGGAAGCGACATAGTCTAGAGGTGGATGGCGGAGGCAGCAACGCTAGAACTTGAAGCCATAATAGTGGAACGGGGGTTGATAGTGTTCGTAAATGTGAATATTAAGGAAGGAAATGGGAAAGGTGCATAAGCACGGAGTGAATAGGGTTTTCTATTTTAATTTTTAGGATAATAAAATAAATAAAAGTTAAAGAATAAAACAAGTTTAGAAAAAATAAATAAATTTACAAAAAAACTCAAGAACAATATGAACATATGAAAATGAACCAACGTTCACGAAAACATTACCAAACGTTCACGAACACAATTGAACGAACGAGGCCATTGTTCATATTCGTTCATTTAATTAATCGAATGAAATGTTCATTTATCAAATGAACGAACGTAAACGAACTTCCATCGAAGAACTGTTCGCTGAACGTTTGATTCGTTTTTAACTCTGGTTACACATAATTAAATATTAAACAGTAAAAATGGAAGATTTAGAAAATATTATGTTTCATTACAAAGGTTTTTAATTAATTATTTTTAAGATAAAAATAGCATACGAAGTTGTAAAATAGAAGGGAAAAGATATCTTGTATCGATGACATGTACTATTAGTTTTTTTTTATTTTAACAAAGTAATTTAATTAGGTATAGATATGATATATGATTTTTTCTAATATGCTAGGGTTTGGGATTAAAAAGATTCATATTTATATTGGGGGTCCACATGACGGAAGCTTAAGATTTTTACGAGATATAATATGATTATAAGAAAATCTAAAGGGTTTGGTGTTTATCAAATGTTTATCACAACCATCATGAAATATACCATACTCTATCCATCCCACTTTTATTTAATACCATTTTTGATACATAAAACTTTCTGTTTACCTACCGTTGCATTTAACTAGACTTACAAACTTGCATTATATAGAAGCTAAACTATCCATAATACAACTATTACAGCAATAAATCAAAGGAAAAATAGAAAAACTGGCAATTCTTTACTGAAAGCTATTACCAAAACAATTATTTATCTATATTATAAAGAATACTTAATTTTTGCTTTAATTTATAATCATTGTTAAAAAATTAGAAAATCAACGATTGACGTGTTTACCTTCTGACCAAGGTAGTACTACGACCTCTTTCATTTTCTACAGTGGTTAAAATAATGAGAGATATTAAAGTGACAAGAGAAAACGTAAAAGTTATGAAAGATGATCGCCACGTGTCTTTGTGGAGACACTTGGAAGAAAATGAGTGGACTTTGAGAAAGTCAGTCAAATGATGTTTAAGATGGTAGTCAGTTAACATTTATAGTTTTAATTTAATTGACGGTCACATAATACTTCCAAAGGCGGTGGAGTGTTAGACACGCAATTAAGATTTTAGACTGCGACCTTATCTACTCCTTACTTCAGTCATAAGTTATATATATTTAAAACCAATATTAGCAACTATATATATATTGTCAAAATAAAATATAAAAATAGAATGCATATGAGTATAATTTAAACGTTTGAAAGGTAACCCTTCTATCATATCATTACTTCCAAACCACTATGACGCATGTTATAAAATCTTAACAATTACAGCATACTAAGCATAAGTTTTGGATCATCAATAACACCTTATAACCGAATGAAAGGAAAGTACAAAACCATTTAATACGATGTGATTTTAGTATCTTACCTACGGTGACTTGAATGCAAGATCTCGCTAGTGGCAAAGGAGATCTGGTAGGTTAGAGAGTCGTTGGATATCTAAGAAATCGGCGGAACATGCATTACAATGTTTTGTCTGCCCCGCACAAAAATTCTACTGTAAAAGAGCTCGAACTTTGGACAAACATATATGCTCTCGTTTAACACCCCCTACTGAATGCACACTCAACTTAAAGATATTATTTACCCTCACACTAAAACCGCGTTGTAGAGTGAAATACTTTTTTCCCTTTGTCAAGACTAACAACCATTGAATCATGCACTCAAATTGAAGATCTCGCAAGCGTAGGCGTACATAATCCACTATGGGAGGGTCCATTACTAAACACTGACTAAAACTCGATTTCAAATTTTGTATTCTCGCCGTACTCAATGGATAAATGAAAGCAGTTAATACGGCACATTTTAGTGTTATGAAGTCATTACATGTTAGTGTTAATAGTAACCAAAATTTTATCAAAAGTATTAACCTTGATGTAAACAGTAACTTTATTGCTTCTATAGTAACCAAAAACATATTGTAACCTATAGGGATGCTATCGGCTTTATCCGAAAATATTGATTGAAAAAGAAAATGATTCCTGCATAAATGTTCTTTATATTTCTTAGTTACGTGTAAAGATGATAAGGACTTTTTTTTTGGTAAGTAACATGGGTTGTCATACCTTTTTTAATCACTACGCTAACACCACATAATTAGTAAGTTCAAACTGGATCATGTTACTTCACCTACATCTTAAGTGACTGTCTTTTCAATTATATAAGGAAAACCATTAAACTTCCCGGATATTTATATAGGGTCATTGGCTATACTCTAACATTTAAGGTGTTAACGGTGACATGACATGTTAACCACTACATTGTCCTTGTGTTAAAGGGCGTTAATAGGGTTATTGGGTTAACATATTAACCCGATGTTAATAAATCGAATTAATTTTTATTTTCTTATATAAACCAAAAACCACTAAAAAATAGGGTTAGATGAAGTTAATAGAATTAAACCATTACCTTAGAAGATGGAGAGTGAAATGGAGAAAAAATGGGTGATGTAGCACTTATGTAGAGTTAAAGAAGGTTAAAACATACCGTATGAAGACACTTGAAATTTCACCTGTGAACTTAAAAAAAAGAGACACTCGTAATCAACTGTAACTTTAAAAAATATCTTAGTATATAAGAAAAAAATCCAATAGATTCTAAATATTGAAGAATTAAACATTAATCGTACCAAGTTCAAAAATTTATAATCCTAAACATTCTTTGGCTTGTTTTAAGATAGTATGAAAGGTTTTTTTTTATATATATAATGTGTAAACTCTTCAATACGTGAGAATTTTGTATTTATCAGTTTGTTCTGTTATTCTAGCTATTATTTTATCTACACCAAACAAAACAACAATAATATATCATTTCATTACTTTCCTTGTGTGATTTCTCTATCGGTACTTTATATCAGCCTAATTTTGAAATATTAAAGTTTTTATACCTGTTAAAAATATACGAAAAAACTTTCAACTCAAATTTAGTATATTAAAATCATTAAACTTGTCTAAAATGTACTTGTGAAATTATAAACAATCATTCATTTCCTGTTAAACTAGTAAAAATAAATATAGCAACATTCAATAAGTCATATGATCTTATACAATAAAATAAAAGTATGCATGCAAGCATCTTTACACATTGTTTATATGTTATCAAATCGTGTGACTAAGTTAAAAAAAAACCAAATTACTATTTCCATTTTATGTTAATACACCAAATTGAGATCGTCGGATATTTTCATATACATTAGAAATATAAATATAATATAATAAAAATTAGGCCATAAGTGACTTCTTTCATGCATGTTATCTTGGCATCGAATTTAAACATAGGACAAATATTTTATTAAAAGCGGTGTAATATAATTGTGGTGTGTTGGCTAGCCAGGTGTCCAAACAAAAGAGCGTCATGGCTATAAATAGGGTGATTCCATAATTGAGGGGTGTCCGTTAATCCCTTTAAAAAGGCCATGTGTCCATTTAGTGGGTCTATCTAGAACTTCATCCTAGATACTTGGGTCAACTTTTTACCGTAAAAGGACAAGCAGTCCCCCATTGTAGGGAGCATACATCGTTTCTTCCGATCTGTTGGCTATTCGTATTTTCTAATTTAACCTAATAATGTTTTCTTATAAACAATAAATATCTTTCTTTTATATCGTTTATTTATTTTTATATTTCTTTTTTACACCTTAAAATATAAGGATACTTGAATGAAGTAGGGCACTAAATTATAAGGATTTCAATATTGTGATACCCTACACCTTTTTAAAAAAGAAAATATATAACAGAGATATGAACTATAAATTTTTTTTATAATTCTTCCAACATACATGGAAATTATTTAGAGTGACTCTTTTATAAGAACTACATCCTTCATTATTCTCATTAAAGAGATAAATATAGCATACGTTTACAATCTACATGACCTCACTCCCATACAATTAATGCTCAGACTCAATCTTCACTACTTTGCATTCCATGAGGATGATTGGTGATGATTCTGTACAACCTGGAGTCACCACATACATCCTTACCATTAGTATTTGGTGACGTGATACATAATTAAATGTTCATATCGTATTCTTTCTACATATACTAATCCTTTCGATCATCCTTCCGAGTTCAATCTTTGCATCCTAATGTCAAATCTTCATAATATCAACAACATACCTGCATTTTCATTTCATCCTCAAAGGCAACGTGGTTAGCATTGTTAATACTTATCTTTGTTAAACTACGTATACATGCATACGCATCCCATTCATTCGTATATATCGAATTCCTGTACGTGCATACATATCCTTCCATCCAAACTTCTAACATATTCATACGTACATTTCCTAGCCACAAATATCCATACATACAAATCCCGTACACACATATTCATTCCTAATTAGGCTCACCTATGGGTTCCATCTATCAATACACAATTGAATCCATACATACATACATGCATGCAAACATACTCAATTCATCCTTATACATACTCACACACAAGTTTCACTCTTACCTGCACCTCATAAAACTCTTCGATAAGGTTAGGGTGCGTTTTGGAAGCTTAAATACGAGTCTCATACTCATTCGCACCTCACACAACTATTTGGTATGGTTAGGGTGCATTTTGGAAGGTTTACCAGGCTTAGGAATGGGGTTACGGGGTCCGTGATCGAAAAAAGGAAGAAACAGGGTCTATAGGAGTTGACAGACCCATAGACAGCAAGCCTGAGCATAGACCAGATTGACGGTGTCAGTGACGCCGGGTAGGGGCGTTGGCGACGCCCCCTGCTGGTTTACGCCCGGAATTTGGTCCTTTTCACTTTTTTGTAAGGCCTGCCTCATTATATGCATAAAACTTATATTTTATACGAACAATTTTTATAAAAATAATTTACAAGTTTTTAACAGAACATAACTAATCAAGGTAGCAATGATTCGATTCCAAGTGCAGGTCCTTAAATTTAAGTTTAGAGACATAATTAACAAAAACACGGAAGCGTATGTTCATGAGATGTACTCAGTTCATCACGCAGCTTGATCTTCAACCGGATTCCTAATATGAGAAATGTCTGACATTTAAATCCATTTAAATGGTTAGTGGTTTAGGCATTTAATGTAATGTTAAAACCAGGTATAAAAATAATTTATATTTTTAGAACGCCCCCGCACGTCGTGGGAGGCTTACCTGTCTCTCCCGCGTGGCACGAATATGACAGTTTTAACAATTTTGTTGACAAGGTTCCATATGCGTCACGGAGGGACCTGGTGTGTCTTTTGCGTTGAGTGGACAAGACACTTTTACAGCAGGTTCCCTGAGCTGGGCACCTCCCACCCTTAGCCAAATTTTGCCATTTTTCATCCAGTTTTCTTCCAAATCAATCCAAACTCAATTTAACCACTTGGGAGTTATTCCACAACATATTTAAACTATGACTCATTACCCGAACCCATTATTCCTTAAGCTTATCACTTCTACTATTTGGTTTAGGTTTATTACTCATTTGACTCGTTATGCGATTTTGAGCGTTTTAGCTCAAGTCTCCTATATTCTCATCAAAGCTTTTCATTGTTTTCCCCAAAACCACAACCAAATCATGGTTGCTTTTTTTTTATAACCATAGCATCATAATGCCATCTTTTGACTAATTATGTTGCTCATTGACCCATTATGAGATTTAAGCTCTTTAAATTAAATCATAGCATTTTTTCATCAGAGTTTCTTTCTTATCGTTTTTCAACCACGATTATAAATCATGGTTGGTAACTCGGACAACACATTGGCTTCTACGACCTCGCAGGTCTTTTATGCCTTGGATTTACTTGTTTGTTATCTAGTGTATGGTCTCGTAGACCATAAGTGTAACACCCCAAAACGGGTTTGGTAATCAAACCACGTTAATATTAAAGAATGGGTAAAAGACCGTTAAGTGGTAAAAATGAACCCGTAAACAAAATAACTAGGAACAAATTAACCTAGTTAGTAATATGGAAATAGCAATAAACAATGAGTTTTAGCTCTTAATAAATAAAACCTCAAATATGAGGGACCAAAGGGGGAAAGGTTGAAAATTGAATATATAAAAATAAAATTTAAATAAAACACCACACACACAAAAGGTGTGTGTGTGTAGCGACTAGTAGCAAAACAAAGAGGGTAAACCCTTGTTTTGCTTAGATCATCAAATTGAAGGATGAATTGAGCTCGGAATTGATGCATGAACGCATAAAAACGATCACCTAATCTAGGGGATTATAAGGTATGTCCCAAAACCTAGATTGGTGAAAAATCATAACTTGAGACAAGTTGAATACTTGCAATTAGATAGTTGGATTATGATCCAAAGATGATACTAAGTGTATGTGTATGCTTGATTTCGTTAAACTTAAAAAAATTATGCACTATTTGATGTAAGATTACTTGTTAGTGATTAACAAGTAAATAATGAAGTGGGTTCTTAACTATATGATGAAATTGATAATGTAGGAATATTTATGATCATCATACTTGTATGTATGTGTAAAATACTTGAACAAATTAGAGATTCGAGTAAGTAATCATACATGACTTAAAATGGGTTTTGTATGATATAATGAAACTAATGCTATGTCTATTTTAAAAGAGGTTTGAGATCATGTTGTTTACTAGTTAGTGTGTAGAATTTGATTATATTAGGTATTCAGATGAATATCTACTAATACGATGAGATGAGTTACTTTGTGATAATGAAACAATTCCAAGTTCTTGTGTAATTATCAATAGATTAGCATAATGATTGTAGAAACTATGTTAATTTGATATTAGCAATTGCGTGAACTTGGTTGAGAAACGTAGCTATAGTGGTGGCCTAAGAATAGCGCTTACCGGGTAATTAACGAAATTCCTAAATGAGTTGATAAACTTGTTCGTGGGTTAGTATGAGTAAATAGGCAGTTGACTTTTAAAAGTCAAACTGACCTATATTATGATAGAATGATAAATTTGATATAAAATCCGTAAGGTGAAATAGTCATGTTAGATGATGACTAACCTAACCATCTTACGAATGATAAATGATAGTTTAACGCTTGACAAGCTAGGTAGAGGCTTGGAAGAAGCGGGTCAAACGGAACAAGTATGCGGAAAAAGGGCATAGTTAGAACTCAAGGTAAGTAAAGCTTACATCCTTAATATAGTAAATCTACTTATGTAATGGATTATGAATAAGCGATATGGTATTCGAAATGAGATATGAAATACAAGGTTCCGACGTGAATCGATATAGGTCGGAACAAGTGAAAATGGTAATAAACCATATTTAATGGTAAAAAGGGTAAAACAGTAATTTAGTCATGTAATGACAAATAAACAAGGAATTCGGAAAAAGTTACCTGCCATAAGGAATAAAAAGAGTAAAATGGCAATTCAGTCACAAGTTGACAAATAAATATTAAATTTGAAATAAACACCCTATGGCGTATGCCATAACAGATCGAACGTATTGAGAAACGAATTTAAGTAATATGATCATGTGGTGTAACTGAAACAGATAAATGGTGAGATGATAAATAAATACCATCTTACAATAATAAAATGGTCATTTAGACCAAATGGGTCAAATGGTGTGGTCATCACCATTTGACAATAATATCTAATGAACGCTTGTCGAGCTTTGTGTTCACAGGGAAATGACGTTCGGTTCGCGTCACTATTAATTAGTAATTAGTAGTGCAAGGTATTTAAACGGATCAATGCTATGACTCGAGCCAGGTATGTGTAATGGGTCAAACTCTCATTGAGGAATTTAAGATCCGATGAGAGTTAAACGAGTCATGGATGAATATCGGATTACCTAAAGCAAGGTAAATCTCATAATCTAAATGGTAGACATCAGGTTCATAAGAAACTAATGATTTTAAATAAGATTACAACCTAAATGTGCTCTTTTGGTCAAATCATGCGATTGAAAGTCCCTCGTCGTAAAAGAGGGGTCTAAGTGGACCAAAATGCCCTCGAGTGATAAAACAAGTATACGACCTTAAAGGTAATTTAAAAATGAGTTTTACAAGAAAGTTCACCCTTGCGATAGTGTAATAGCAAATGGTATAAGCCGTTTTGGCTTAATGCCTCATATTGGATTTTTCATAAATTGTCAAATCGAATGATAGAATTTGAAAATATAACATTTCCTATAACCAATCCACTACAAGTATAGTTGTGGTGGAAGATAAATAAATATTTTAGTATGAAAATGAGAAACAAGGTAAGATGAAGTTAGATTTAAGTTTATATGCTTAAATCTCTTAATGGGTCAAAATGAATGTACGCATAAACCAAGAGTGAATGCGTAATTCATAAGAATTAAGAATCCGGGTTAAGGATTTCAAGCTAAATATGTAGGTAGACAATTTACGGACATTTAGAAACAAGTTTCGAGTAAAATGGATGAAAATTGAATGAGTTACGGAAGTTTTCGTAACTAAAACAGCAAATTTAAAATGGGCTGCAGCAGCTCACCGTAAGCTACGGTGGCCTACCGTAGCTTACGGTTGGCAGTTGCTGTGTTGAAATGGAAAGCCTTGACCGTAAGACGGAAGCCTTGACCGTAAAGCTTGACCGTAAGCTACGGTGGCCAGCCGTAGCTTACGGTGGATTTTGAAACGAAAGTTTTGTTTTGTTTTCGATGTTTTAGGCTTTCGGATTTATTCGGTTATGTTATAATCTAGTTATAACTAACGTATTTCATAAATTATGAAATACAGGTGTTGATTGGGAGTATCGGGGGAAGGACCAAGCTCTACGAAGAACCAAACACGATCAAAGACGAAGCTTCCGCTCTTGGTTTTGTGATCACGAAACTAATCTATGATAACATGTAAAATTCTTAATGTTTATGAAGTTTTAATATTTTTGAAAAATATGTTTGAACGTATATTCGCATTTGCACATTTAAATGCGAAATTTTAATAGATTTCAGTAAAGTAAAGTAGGGTCTTACAAGTTGGTAATCAGAGCTCAAGGTTAGTGATCAAAGGTGTTCGGTTCGAGGCTTGGTCGCATGATTCGGTAAGTTGTTATGAATATAATAGTCTAGCATGTTAAATTGTTGTAAACAACGCATAGGGTTATCGTGTAAATGCACGTTACCCCAATTAAACTGGTAAAAGACCGGTATAGATAACAAATTACGTATGTCAACAAGTATAGTAGAAAGCCTTGTATTATAGTACGGGTACTTATTAATGTCAACGTTACTAATATTTTGTGAACATTCTAATCGAAGGATGCGCGCATCTAAGGATGGCGAGAGTTTAATGGTCTACTAATATGATGATGGAATGGTCCAGAGTATGACAAGTAGGGCATGCTCACCAAGGACTTAAATTAAGAAATGATACGGAATAAATGTGGAATGAAAATGCAAGCCCATGAGGGAAATATCACCCAGGTGCACACTTTAAATTATTGTATAACTAGTAGTATACAACAGATACGTAATGAATAATGGTTGCATACGGGATTAAAGCATGGGAAAACCAAACAGGATACCCATCCATGATGATGTTCCCAAGAGAAATTGGGTGGGTAATTCGCATCATTCACAATCGTGAATAATAAAAATATAAAAGAGTTCAAATCTAAAATCTTGGTTGGGGCGACCATCCAAGTAGAAATTTTCAATAAGATACTATTGAGGAAAAGTAAAGATCACATGGATAAATGTGGTTGCATAAAAGTTTTATAAAAAAAGAGAAAAAGAAAAAATTCTATATGTTTTGAGATGAAGAGGGTAAAAGCTAACAATTGTTAAATAACAATTAAACAAGGTTTTACCAAGCAAAATCTGAAATATGGACATGAACCGTGGATTTACTTATATGGGAAGTAATGTGATAGTTATAATAAGGTTATGCGTACCATGTGTTGATCGCTTACTCTGGCCAAGTAAGTAATAAACATATGATACCATGAACTTCTTATAATAAGCACATATACATCCGATGTGGTAAAAATAAAGTGAACGGGAAGAGTTAAAAGATCCTTGGGGTCAAGAATCTTACAGGCGTACTCGTATAAATGGTTTTTATGGGAAAAGTTAAAAGATCCTTGTCGGTTAACACAAACGTATAAGCTCTATGTTTTTCTTAAAAAAATCTTGGAACTAACTATCCGCATTCAAAACGGGTTAGAGTGTTACATATTGTTATGGGAGCGTCACGCACTAACGTGTAAGACCCTAACACGTTTTAATTGAAAAGAGGCAGTGGAAATACAAACCTTAACATTTTTTGGTTATAAACCTTCTAACATACTTGAATATCCTTTTTAAAGTAAGTCTTTAACAATAATTACATTCTTCTTTCTCATTTAATAAATAAAACATTTCATACATATACTAGCTACATAACCACACACCCCCATACAATCCGTGTTAGGACTCGATCTTCAATCGCTTACACACCATGATGATGATAATTTCGTCTAACCTGCAGTCACCACATACATCCACTATACTAATAATTGGTGACATCATGCATAACCTAAACTTACATAAATGACCACATTGCATTCTTTCTGCATATACTAGCCAACAACACTGTACCTGCACTTTCATTCCATTCTCAAGACATCATAATTAGTATCACTAATACACATGTGTATTAAAAACCATGTATGCATACATTCTAGTCCTATTTGTTTGTATATATATTCAATTCCACATCATGCTTACATACCAATCTACACATTCATATATATATATATATATATATACACACACACACACGATTTACATCCTACACATTCATACAAACAAGTCCTAGCCACATACATCCATGCATATAAATCCCATACAAACACTACCTACTTACCCATTGCTAATCATGTTCATTATTAGAATCTGAGTTTGATACTTGCAAACAAATATTGATAAAAACAATATAATTCATAAGTACGAAGATATTATCAACAACTATTTTCCATTAATGATCAAAAGATTTACAAAATAATTCTACAATATCCCCCCTAACCTGATCACTCACTAGAGAATGTGTAAATTGATCAAAATAGATCTCTAACAGGTAAGATCTATTTATATTAAGTACTAATGCTCGGTTCGTGATAGGCTGACATCACACTAGTAGTGACATCTAACATTCCTAATAGAAAAGATTCCACATATGTGGCAAACATCTGTGCAAATCTATCATCTGATCTAACTATGCTAAATATTGATGCAAAACAAGTCTTGTTACATTGGGAAACAACTATTTGGACTATCCTCTATTGCTTTGATCCAAACATCTGTTTGGTGAGACAAATGTTTGGTCTTCTTCATCAGACCTTTGCCCTTCAATAGACTTTAGTCTTCAACAAAGGTTGTTTCTTCTTAACATCATTTCCAAGGCTTTGATCAGATGTTTGCTTGTTTTCAACAGATGCGCTGATTTAGGTGTTCAAGATTCACTGTCTTTGGGGAGAGAGCTTCATAACTGTTTATTTCTTTATCTTTGTGTCATGTTTTGGCTTATCATCTGTTCTTTTGGATATCAGCTTGACCTACTGCACCAGATGGGTCTACAACCGAGGTTGTCTGAGTTACGTCCAAGGCTTACAACACCTGGAACTTCCAATCTCTTGTTTCTTTGACCAATGCACCTCATTGCTCCTTCATGTGAGCCTCCAAAACACATGTTTAACCCGATTCCAACATTAACCACCTTAAAGGTCAATTTACATCATTGTTGACCCGTTTATCCCAACTACCATGTTACATGTTCTACTAATTTATTTCTTTATTTGTGCATATTTCTTCTACCATATGGATTCAAACCTAGTTAAACTATGTTGTCTCATTACAACATACCTTACCTGAGCACCAATATTAACAACTTCCCTTTATGATTCCCAATCTTCTTGCACATATCAATTCATTTACATGAACATAAACATAAACTAAGCTTGGGAATCACTTACCTTAAGCGTCCGTATTCATGCTTGTTTCCTTGACTCCTCTTGACCTGTTAGCCTTCCGTGATTGAGTCCATGCTAATGTAACCTCATATCCTTTCATGCCACCACATTCATATTCTTCGTTAGCATACAATTTCATTCATATCATCAATCATTCCAAACTCATACATTACACCCGACTTTCGTTAGTTAATTTTAATAAGCATAAGGCATGGATCAACAATCACATCTTTCCATTCCAAAAAAAAATCAACATGTCACCACAAGTAACACATGTTGGTATAACATGTACCACATGATCTTCCTAATCTTACATTTGTGACCAAAAGTCTAACCATATTATTTATCCAGAGTTGACTTTCAGAAAGTCAATTGTCTATCATATGAATTTTCAACTTAACCTCATACATCCATATCATTATAGAAGATTATTCAACATGTAATGTCAGTTTCATTCATGCTAGCATTTCCATGATTCTTCAATCATCACCATGACCCAAACTTAGCTATCCCAACATCATTCCAACATTACCCCTTCTAGAATCTCATGTGCTTCACATTTACTTCTTAATCACAATTAGGCAATCAAATAACCCACATAGTGTGCATTACATCATTCAAGCATATAGTGCAAACTCCTAAAGCATACTTCTACCGATTCACACCATCAACTACATTCTCAAATGGATTTAATCAAATACATATTCCTCATGTTAGTTTACTACCAATACATCATTACCACATTATACATGTTTCTTTAAGTTCTTTCATACAAATATTCATTTACATCATCTAAACATTTCATCAAACACTTGGTGTGCGTACACCATTTAAGGTACAATGTAAAAGTTGTTTTCATACATCAATACAACTAGACATCAATTTAACTTCATACCATATTCAACCTATCCAACAAGAATCGCTAGCATACAACATATTACATCAAATTTTGAACAAGAAATGTACATGGGTGACATACCCATATCATCATCATCTTCACAGGGTTTCACCTCAAAACACCAAATTACTCTAAATGATTCACAAACTAAGTATTACTTGGTTATCCTAACACATCATCATGCTTAATTTCATACTAATTCATTGATTGATCATAACCCTACTTCTTATAAAATCACCAAATCACAATTTACAACGTACCACATGTTTGTTAGGATTCGATGATTAGAGTTCTTCTTTCATGCAAGGTATTATCACCCAATTTGACCTTGATTTGGTTAAATTTGTGATGGATTGAACTTGAGAGAGTTCTTCCTTTCTCTCTCTAAACATCGACATACACACACATACACAATGACCAGATTTTCAATTTCTAATTCTTTTAATAATTAACTTTCTAACATGTCCAACTTTGGTCCGTTAGTTTAGTTAACTGTTTTGTTTGGTCACAAACTTTCTTCCATACTATTAACTTGTACTTTTAACTAAGTTAACTAGCTTAGTTACCACATATCGTCCCGTACAAAATAAAACATACTAGTAAATTAACATTCGGGTTTTGGGGCGTTAGATAACGCCCCATCTCCACGTCAGTTTTAGTGCTCACCAAACCACATTGCCACCGCCACCAAAGGGTGTTAGCCTTTTAACGAGCTGCATATGAAAGGGTGAATGAGGTCCACTTCTCTTCATCAATAACATTCAAACACACACACATTTATACTTTTGATTTTTGTCTTTTATTTAAATATTCGTTAAATCACAACCCGATAGTTAAATGGTGAGCTAGTTAGAGTCTCGCTGACTATGTGAAAATGATGTGATGTTTTAACGCTCCCTTCCATATTAGACCAATGCCAAGTTAAATACCAGTAGTTGAAGAAATCGTATAACCTTTTATACAAGTTTTTAAAATACTATTTTGAGTTAGTTGCTCGAATGGTTCCTATTCTCCACCTTTTAAAGTAACATGTTTGTTACATGTGGTTTGTTCACTTGTTACTCGATTAGTCCTGAATTGAATAGCCATTAACTTATCCAGTTAAATTTATGAGAAATGACTTTAAGTACCCTTCATACAGTTAATAATGTGGAACTCACCTCACACCACTCATACAAAACCCCCCCAAACCACCCATCATTTTCACGCACACAGCGCAGGAGAGAAGGGGGCCGGCTAGGGTTCCGGCGACTCCCACCGGTGCCGTTTTCCGATGGCACCACCGACGGCTAGGTCTTCGGCATGCACTAGAGCTCCGATGGCTCATGTTTCATGTTCCTGCATTGTCAATTTAAATTTATAACTTGCCAGATTTGATCATCTACACCAATTTATCAGTTTAATCATCAATTCCTTGCGTGGATTGTCTTTTCGGATCTCTGGTGTGTTTGGATGTCGAGAAACAAAAAGAACATTGAGGATGTGCACACCTCTGTTTCAAAAGTGTGTTGGGGATTTCAAAGCTTTAAGTTTTTTTTTTTGGATTAAAAGTCGGTCATAGAACGAGCGCTTAGATTGGTCCGTTTGGAGTTCATTGGAATTAGGCAATATAGGGTGGTAGTCGCTGGGCATTTTGTTTTCTGTTTTTCGTTCTGTTTTGGTGGGTTTCCAGCATATTGGACCCTATTCATTGGTGGATTGAAATCGTGATCGTTAAAAAAAATCATCAATTCCAGATTTGAGTCGTCTAAATGGATTAACACAGCGGGTTGTTATGGGTGGTGGTTTTATGATGACGGTCGTTTAGTGATACGGTGGTATGATGATTTAGTGATGGCAGATGAGGGAGTGGTGGGGTGAACGAACTACGATGTTGGATGGTGGTTAAGGTGACGGGGTGGCGGTGGGTATGGGTTTGGACGGAGGTGAGCATTGGGGTGAACGACGGTGTTGGATGATTGGGTGAACCGCGGTGTTAGATGGTCGTTACGATGGTGCTGGCCGAAGATGGTGAACGGCGGTGTGGGTTTGGGTGGAAGGAAGGATTGGGTAGTGGTGGGGTGAGACCCCCTAAAATGATTTAATTTAATTAATTTCTTTTTAACAATTGGTGGGTCTATTTGAAATTTAAATGAGTAAGGGTAATTTACTAACTTTATCGAGAAAACTAACATCTATTCAATGCGAAACAAACTATAGGGAACAAACATGTTAATGCGAAACAAACTATAGGGAACAAACATGTTATTTTAAAAATATGGGAACTAAATGTGAAAAAATCACGGAATCATCAGGGCAGTTAACTCTACTATTTTTAAATGATTATATGTATATTTAAGAATAAACGAAAAAAATGCTTTAATATGAAATTAAAAAAATACAGAAACAATCATTTTTGTTTTCTAGAGAGGACATTTCTTTAATCAAAAGATGTTTCGGATTAACCGACCTAAACCGATAAGATTACTAATTTAACCCGGCCGCCTATACTTTCATAACTGTACTCGTGCGAAATATATATAATTTCTTTTCCACTCAGGCCGCTATTTCTGCAATGAAGAGTATAGTGGAGGAAAACCTTTGGTGTTTCACATATCCAAGTTACCAGATATCTTTTTATCCTTTTGGAAAAAAAAAATCATTCAAATTTACCTATTTGCCCTTTAGAAATCATTTGTGAGATTGATTCGATCTATATCCTTATGTCTACAAGTTTTCGCATTTTTTTGTCTTATTTATGGGTATTTAGGTTTTTTGATTATTTTATTTTAGACCAGTCTTGGCTTCTGTCTTTTTAATATTTGACCTCTTTCTGTTGCAGAAGTTGAAGTAATAAGAAAGCATGCATAGAGCATGAGCTGGTATATCAGGTTCACGTCTTCTTACATTTTATCAGTCTTCTTACATTTTATGATGGAAAGCGTAAATCACTTTTCTATAGTAAATGTTGGTTCGTTTTATTTACAATCTATTTTGTTTTTCTTTATGTTCTTAGTTATTCTCTAAAAACCAATAAAAGGCAAGTTTTGTGCAGCATGCATGGCATGCACCATCTTTGTTTTTATGTTGCTTTGAGAAATGATAGTTTAGGGTCCATGCTAGCTATAGATACATATGCCTTGGTTGATGTGTTGCCATTAGAGCTTTATAAGTTGAAGATGAGATAAAAGCTAAAAGAGCCAAGCTTGAATTTAGATAAGTTTGAGTTTGGCTCGACTCGTTTACACTTATGGCTTGGATGCTTAACTATTTATAGCTTCCGAGTGATAAGTAAAGGTGTAAACGAATCGAGCCCGAGTCCGTCTAATATTGTGTTTGGCTTGTTTTAAGTTTATTCTTTGAGCTTGGCTCGTAAGTACGCTTTTAAAACTCGAGTTTAGCTCGTATATTATTTATTGATTACTTTATGTATATTTCAGTTATTTTATTTATATTTATGATTGAAAAATTTACATACAACATAATATACACCATTTACTTACTTTTATTTATCATAATATTACATATAACAATTATTGTTATATTAGAATATATTAAATGTATCAGATAACAAAATGATATAAATAATAGCTCGAGTGCCGGTTCAGTAAATGAAGCTTTGGTCCGAAATCATGCTTAGACTCGTTTAAATTCAGTTTGGTTCACCTCTTTAACGAGTTAATCTCAAATAGCTCACAAATACGTAGATCATTTACCCTTCTACTGATAAGAATCGTACAGTTGATTTGGTGGCCCAAGGATTTTACAAATGTTTTAAATACCAATACCGGTCGCCGGCCTCGAGCCCCGTACGATAAGGACTGGTTAAACTAGCAAACGGTAATGTTATGTGCTGGTGGTAAATCCGGTAATACAGGTTCAAACTCTTGTACCTGTTTTATTAATCTTCAAATTTGATTTTTGAAATTTTAATAAAATCACGATAATTATGAGATTTAGCTTTCATATTTCGGTAAAAAGCTGAAAAAACCTAGCGATTATTGATCGATTGCCACAAATTCCAGGCTTCCCATCGAAACTATTTGTCCATTCCATTGTTGTGTTCCAAGTTTAAATTGAGTACTTTAGAAGAATTTGTTTTTTGCCATTTTGGAGTATTTTTTTATTATGTTCACGAAGTCATGTACTTTTAGATTATTTTTGAGTAGGAGTTGTATTATTATGATATTGTAGGGTTAACTAATCAATCCAGTATTATCGCTTGATACTACCAGTTGAACTATTTTTAGCCAGTTTAAAAAACGGTTTTTAAAACATTGGCTTTTAGAGTCGCTATACGAATAGAAATTATAAAAATGAGAACTTTAACAAACATGTGAATTGATATAATATTTTTATTGAAGTTTATCTTTAAAATATTTGATCTTTATTGTAAAATTATGGACTTGGAATAGAGTATTTAGTGATATTAGTTTGCAAAATTAGCGATACTCACATTGGCAGTTGAAATATTTTATACGCCTATATGCAAGATAAGTAATTAGAAAAGAATTAGGTTTTGTATGATGAAATATACACCTAAAATATTAACGTAATAATACACGAAAAAAGGTTGAAGAAAAATAAAACTAAAAGAAAAGGCAGCAAGGCAAGTCATGTGCTTTCATCGTATTTTTAATTTGTGTCATTTAATTTATTAGAAGTTTCTTAATTCTGAAAATATATATGCACCAATAATATCTGAAAATTTTATCCAATTAAAAAATAAAAAATCAAAGTGCAGAAAATTTGTTTAAACAAAAAAAAAAGAATTAAAGAAAACTGTTTTCCAGATTTTGTCATCAAGGATTTTGATAATACCTTTAATTAAGACACAAATATGAAAACATTTTTAAGAATTGATTTACAATATAGAATACATAACCAGTATGGTAGTGAAGTAATTATATACACTAAAGAGGTAGCGTTCAAGCGGTACCTTTTAACTTTCTTTGGAGGAGGTTTTGGTTGTAATTTCGTTTATGACGTTTTTGTCATACGTAGGTTAGGGTTTTATTACCGTGGGCCTTCGAGTGCTAGATTTTCTCTATAACTATTGACGAGTTGACTTAACAGCGTTGTTGTCTGTAATCACAGAATGTAAATAGTCTTTGCGTATGAGTGTATTTAGGTGGCCAAAGTTTGTTGATTAAAAAAGAAAAGGTAAAAAAATAAAATAAAGTGTAGTTCAATTATTGTGATGAGTTTTTAAGGGGTAATGATGTGGTCAAAAGGAAATCTAAGCCGCTCCGTACAAGTGGGCGGTACGAGACAGACCATCCACGTAACCCAGTGATGAGCACGGTTCACGTGTCCCACACTTTTTGCGATTTTGAAGCCGACACGTGGGTCCCACTTTTCAACGTGGCACTCCAATGCCATCATCTTATCTTTGTCGTCAGATATTCTTATCTTTTTGGATCTGTATTGTAGTGGTCTATGCATGAGTAGTAGTATTGTACAACTCTTAAGAGCATTTACATTTATTCCACTAAAATGTGAGTATGATTTTTATAATGTAAAAAATATAGAAAATAATTATGAGTGAAAAAGAGAGAAAATGTTAGTGTTTATATATATGTTTAAGTGAACATTGTTTATTTTTATAATTTTTTAATATATTTTGAAAGTGATTTTGAGTGAAATAGAGAGAAAATGCATTATAAGGGTATATAAATATTATTTAATTGAAAAGAATAGAGAAAATATAGTATTTTTTTTAGTGTAATATAGAGTAAAAATGTGATTGAATCTCTAATACCTGAAGAGTGCCTCTCTAAATGTACAACAAAGAATCGAGTTTACCCTAACTATTAAAGAAGTAAGATTTGAATAATTCACATTATTAGATCATATGTAATGGTTAATGTCTCTAATAAACATTTTCAGTTATATCAATACTACAACGCCCCTCTCAAAATATGTAATAGTTAACCCCTATTAAAGTTCAGATTCATCATTACTTTCTAATTTTATTATCCTCATGCTCATATAAAACCTATAAACATGATGCCAAGGGCTATTAATCCACTTCAAGCTCTTATAATGTCTATTTTTTATCTATTGTCCACAATGATACATATTGAGAATTGCAACAGATGTGATTCTAACTTTTGTTTTCATTGTCAGGGATCTCAGTTTAAAGAGTAACTTCGTTTCCTTCTATTTTATTTATTTATATCGTTTAAAAACAATTTACAATATGTGATTGAGATAAAATTAGTCAATTATTCATTACAGTGGACTAAGATACATCTCCTGTAGATTGGAATTGCCATGGTCAACGGAATAGCAAGTTACAACTTATATTAGACAAATTGCTCGCATGAATTATTAAGTGTATTAAATCCAATTAGCCGTGTTTAAAATATATAATCACTACAAATTATTGATAAAATTATAATTGAAGAATAAATAGAGAAGTGATTAATTCCCTTAAAAATAGACATAAAAGTATAATTGAAGAATAAATAAAGAAGTGATTAATTTCCTTAAAAATAGACATTTATGGTAGAATGAACATAGCATAAAGTTAAAAACACTTATATTTTGAGACAGACCAAACGACATCTCATCTCCAACGTTTTGTACATGAACATGCCACAACTGTTTATAAAGGTTGGTGCCTTTTTTCTGAACCTACTCACTCATTATGGAATTTTCTTATACAATAATTCATACGTTTTAACTCAACCAAAGGTTGGCTGTATGTCCTATGGTTGCTTTTCTTTGTCACGATTTTCTAATGGCCGGTTTATAAACCGAACCAAACAGTTTGGTTCATGATTTAGCTAAAAATGTCCAACTTAAACCAGACTAAACTGGTCTCTCTCTCACATTGTAATGTAGAATACCAGACCTATAAAAAATAGGAGAATTTTAAAAATAAAAATAAATAAGGGTTATTGGATTTAAATAACTTCAACTTTCAAATCACTCTTAACTTCCGATTTGTATCACATCACTCCCAACTTATTTTCCTCTGACACTTCTAAACTAAGTAGACCCTAACCTAGTTAGTTGACTTAGATGCCACATCACTAAATAAGTACCACATCAGATGCCATGTCACACCCTGACCTGCAGCGGAAAAGGTGATCGGGGCATGATTGGGTTATCATCAAAGCTCATGACATTTATTAAGCGTTTCATATTCATTAATACAAATTAAATGGAAATTTACAATAAATGTTACAACTGTTCTAACTAACAATCTAAACTTCTTTGTTCTCTTCTAAGGCATATCCTATGTTTTCCTTGCTTCAACCTGTTCACCTGTATCATGTGTAAAAGGGGTTTTTGGATCAACATAATGTTGGCGAGTGAATCCTATGGAAAACATTTGAACAAATTTATTTAAATTGATTATGAAATATGTGCACAACCAAACATGAGTAAAAATAGATGTAACTTAATCAACAATCATAAGATATTAAATGAAACACACATGTACAATAATGGAACAATTTGAGGCACGCGATGTTCAACTCGTCTCTCACGAGGAACTGAGGGGCCTAATGAATAGATTGCATACACATGATAATATGAATGACACAACTACAAATAATATAAACTCAATGTTACACACATGAACAAAAATGGAACATTTAGAGGCACGCGATGCTCAACTCGTCTTTCACGAGGAACTGAGGGGCCTAATGATTTAGTTTCATGTAATTTTGACAAAAGGAAATAAGTAATCAAATCAATATAACCAATCTAAGTTTAAGTCATGATGTGGTATGGCACAAGTTTAAATAAATAAGTTAATTATTTTCATAACACATGACACACCCCAAAACGTGTAATTTAAAAGGGGGAGTTGTAAGATTCACTCACAGTGGGTGCGTTCGGTTGTTGATGTTGAATGTACGCGAAGTGGTTTTAACCACGAGTGAGATTAACCTAGATAAATCGCATTATGGTTTGGTAAGTAAACGGATTTTATTAATCTATTTTAGTATGATTGTTGGGTGTATTTTTGTGAGTTTGAGGCTATTTTCTAACCTTAAAAATGTTATTTTTAAGTATTTTTAATTGATTTTTAATTAAAATAATTAAATAAAAAATAATAAAAAAATTGATTTTTTTCTGACCGTTGACCGTTTGACTGACCGTTGACCTGACCGTTGACCGGTTCAATTCGGAATACAAGTGCGCTGAGTGAGGCTCGAACCCGAGACCTCCCGTATACGTGCACGCAGCTCTACCAACTGAGCTACGTGTCTAACCCGTTATATATCTGATTTTAATTATATATATATATTAATTAGTTTAAACCGAAAATCATTTTATTTTAAAAACAGTTTAAATCAATTCGGCGGTGCGCTCCACAGGTCTCGAACCCGGGACCTGTGGTTTAATCTAACACACAGTCCACCGCTGGACTGTGTGTTAAACATGTTATATAATTCGATTTTTATTATACTTAAATACAATTTAGTTATTTCCTTTTCTGCCTTATTAAAAAGAATAGATAATTGTTCGAGTCGGTGCAGTAGACCGGACTCGAACTCGTGACCTGTGATATAAACAAACACACAGTCCACCGCTGGACTGTGTGTCTAACTTGGTTATTATTCCGGTTATTAATATATTTAACATATACCAGTATCGACTCCGGTTCAGTTAAACAAAAATTTGATTTTTATTTAGGCAGCGTGTGTGAAACCGGATTCGAACTTGAGACGTTAGCGTTTTATGTGCACACAGTCCACCGCTGGACTGTGTGTCTAACCCGATTAATTTCTTGATTTATATTAAACTTATATGATAACGAGTACATCGTCTTCTTCACTGAAATATAACCAGAGGTAAAGTCTGACTGTTTCGAGTTTTATTCAAGTTCCTTAGCGTCTTACAGTTCATTAAGGTGAGATATGAGTGAAAAGAAAAAGAATTTAGGCGAAGAGATATACCGACTGGACTCTCTGTTTTCCGGCAGAACTCCGGCGACAGCAATAAGCTCCGGCGTCAGGTGTGTCTTGCAGCAGCGAGTCTCCGGAAAGCTTGGAAAAGGTAAGGGTGACTTCGGTATAAACTTAGGAGGTCCAGTAAAGCTCGGAAATGGGGAAACCGGTTTTCCGGCGACGAACAGATTAATTCCGGCGAGTGGAATTACGCCGAGAAAAGGTGTGGTTTTGAGCGAAAAAGTTTGCAGTGGGTTGTGGGTGAATTTATAGTGCAAATCGTCAAAGCACTTGGTCTGATTTCCGACTGTATTCATCGATTTAAATTTTCCGGCGGTTATGGTTTGGTCGCGGACTTCAAACATCGGTTATAACCGATGTCTTAATACTAGTTTACGTTATAACTGAAAGTGATGTTAAAAGTTCGCGAGATTACCGGGATTCCGACGACTGAACTATTGGGCGCCGGTTTTGAATTCGTAACGTCATTATATCAATTAAATGATTTCAATATATAACAAACAAAATCCGTGGCGCAGTGGTTTGTGTGTGTGAGATAAGTCGCTGAGTGACTCGGCGAGTGACCCGGGTTCGAAACCCGGCTGGATCATTTTGTTTTTATTTTCCGATTTTCAACAGTTTTTCAAAAACTAAATATATATTCCCGTATAATAATTGATTACGTATCGTTTAAAAATATTTTGGGCATTTAATTCGCAACGAAATTTTTGACTGACTGTTCGGTTGATAAACGGAGCGGGTTTGGTAAATCCGTTTTTGACGGATGTTACAGTATCCCCTGCTTTTTAGAAATTTCATCCCGAAATTTAAATAATGATATATTTTTACTAAAAGGATGGTGATGTTTTGTTTGACAGTTGTATGCTCAGAAAAATGAGGGTTTAAGTTTTTGTTCGAGGCGGTAACGTTCCTTGTAAGGGTTAAGTACCCTATTCAGGAATCGCTTTTTGTTGCCTACTGTATAAGTATTGATAAGCAAAAATGATTTGCAAAAAAATGATATCATGCATAAGAATTTAGATACGTTTGGGAAAGTATGGTTATATCCTAAGGCAAAACTTCTAACACTACAACCTATATGGAACATAAATAAAAACACAACAACTGATATTTGAACATAAGTAAACACAACAGCTAATATTCGAACATGAATAAACACATCAGCAAATATTTGAACATGAATAAACACATCAGCAAATATTTGAACATGAATAAACACAACAGCAAATATTTGAACATGAATAAACACATCAGCAAATATTTGAACATGAATAAACACAACAGCAAATATTTGAATCCACATTCTGATAGCATATATGTTTGAATGATGGAAGTTCCTCTCTCGTTTGTTATGATAGAGAGGTTAGTTTATGTAGAAATGGATCACAATCCAATCTCTTTAAATAACATGATGATATAAATGTAACACAAATTCCAACCAAGGCAATACTAAATCCTACATGGAACTTCTCATAACCGCCTGATAATGCCTCTGATCCTTTGGCAAGAATACTTATATATAGGAAGTACCAGCGGCGTATCCACCATATTCTTGCCAAATTTTCATTAGTTTTATCCACAAGTTATGATTGGTTACCAAGAAACTAATAAATCCTACATAGAACTTCTCATAACCGTCCGATAATGTCTCTGATCCTTTGACAAGAATACTTATATATAGGAAGTACCAGCGGCGTATCCACCATATTCTTGTCAAATTTTCATTGGTTTTATCAGTGAATTATGATTAGTCCTATAACTCTACAACCAATACAACAAACATAAAATACTGAAATGAAATATATCTGTGCGATCAAGGCTCAATCGAACGGAGCCGATCGTATTGCATGTACTTGAAAATGAAATGGATGTGCGCTCAAGGCTCAATCAAACGGAGCCGAACGTATTGAATGTACTGAAATTGAAATTGTGTGCTCAAGGCTCAATCAGACGGAGCCGAGCGTATTGCATGTACTGAAAATGAATAACTTAACCACACAAACAGCCTATGCATGGAACCTCTCATAACCGCCTGATAATGCCTCCGATCATTTGACAAGAATACTTATATATAGGAAGTACCATCGGCGTATCCACCATATCCTTGTCAAATTTTCATTGACTTTATCCGCAAGTTATGGTTAGTTCGATGCGACTCTACTACAAACACCACAACCACAAGATACTGATAATGAAATTGTCTGTGCGCTCAAGGCTCAATCAAACGGAGCCGAACGTATTGAATGAAATTGTATGTGCGCTCAAGGCTCAATCAAACGGAGCCGAACGTATTGAATGTACTGAAATTGAACAACTTAATCTAAACAACCATCACACAATCAGCCTATGCATGGAACCTCTCATAACCGCCTAATAATGCCTCTGATCATTTGACAAGAATACTTATATATAGGAAGTACCATCGGCGTATCCACCATATCCTTGTCAAATTTTCATTGACTTTATCCGCAAGTTATGGTTAGTTTGATGCGACTCTACTACAAACACCACAACCACAAGATACTGATAATGGAATTGTATGTGCGCTCAAGGCTCAATCGAACGGAGCCGAACGTATTGCATGAACTGGAAATGTAAATTGAAATGTGCGCTCAAGGCTCAATCAAACGGAGCCGAACGTATTGCATGAACTGGAAATGTAAATTGAAATGTGCGCTCAAGGCTCAATCAAACGGAGCCGAACGTATTGCATGTATTGAAATGTAAAATGAAATAACCGATCAAGGCTCAAACAAACGGAGCCGATCGTGCGGGCACGCCCTGATCAACCGCATAATAAAATGGGGATCAAACTCAACCTCGATGGATGGGGAGCTACGGCCTCGGCAATTGCATATACTGAAAACAATATACAATAATTACTCTAGCAGTCTACACATGGAACCTTTCATAACCGCCAGATAATGCTTCTGATCCTTTGACAAGAATACTTATATATAGGAAGTACCATCGGCGTATCCACCGTATTCTCATCAAAGTTTCATTGGCTTTATCCTTAAGTTATGTTCGGTTCTATGTGATAAAGAAAAACATAAAACTAAACGATAGGAGTTGAATCTGGATCTTCGGCGAAGAGGACTAGCTGAGTATCTTCGTTTGGGCCGTCATTATCTTCGACAGGATTGGCATTGATATTGAAGACTCTTCCTCTTGCTGGTGGCATAGTGGTTGGGTTTTCTTGGTTTACTTGGTTAACTGGGTTTGATTGGGCTTGAGTGTTGATAACGTTAACCAATTGAGGGCATGTGTTTCTAAAGTGGGTAGGGTCGCCACAATTGAAACAAGCTCGAGTATATGGGAACACGGGGTATTGGGGTTGATAATAAGTTTGGGTCATGTTTTGAGCAGGGGAAAAGGTTTGGTATTGAAAGGTGCGACAAACATTGCTCAAATGACCATAGCGTCCACAAGTTGCACATAGACGACAAGGTAGGGTATGGGGATGGTGATAAAAACAGTTGTTGCATCGAGGGTGAGGTCCAAGATATGGTTTCTTATCTGGGTAAGCTGAGTTGGGTGCCACTTGGGTGATTGGGATAGCTCGGATGGGTATAGCGTGTAAAACTGGTTGATTCCGTTGGGTAGCAGCGAAAAGTCGTCCGACTCTTCTTCTCTTAGGATTGGGTTGAGAAGGGGATTCGGTTTGAGTGGAGTCGGAGGTTTCAGTCGATTCTTTATCCTTCTTCTTCTCCTCCTTGAAGTCTTTGTTTCGGATTCGGTTCTCGGTGAGCTCTGTTGCTAGCTCCATGCTGCTTCCAAAGTTGCAGGCTTGGCACTTATTACAGGGTCTTGAATCTTTGACGGAAGACCACGAATGTAGTGCTCGATCAAACGGTAGAGGGGAGTGAACATGTTGGGAACCATTTGATGTAACTCGAGGAATCTTTTGTTGTAGGTGATGTGGTCTCCTTCCACTTGCTTCAATGAGTAAAATTCATCTTCTAACTTCTTGATTTCGCTCCTTGGGCAAAATCGTCTGGTCATGATTTCCATCAATTCGTTCCAAGTTAAGGACATAGCATCTTCCACACCTCGTTTGGCCTTCTCTGTGTTCCACCAAGTAAGTGCTATCCCATATAATCGACCGGTAGCATATCGCACTTTGCGATCGTCAGGGCAATCGCAATTTAGAAATGTGTTCTCCATTTCTTCAAATCAATGGAGGAGAGCGGTGACGCCTTCAGCCCCTTTGTATTTCGGAGGGTCGCATGATTTGAAATGCTTGTAGGTGCATTTAGTGGTATTTGGGGGAGAGTTGAAAATGTTTTGGTTTGCTTGATTGACAGGATTAACGGTAAGTGCTTGCTGAACTTGGATTACAATATTGGGTATTACGGCAGCCATTTGTTGAGCGATTAAGGCAGCCATGCGTTCGCGGGCTTTTCTTGCTCTCGTCTTCCTACGGGCGAAGTTAGAAGACATCTACAAGGAATACATGACAAGAGTATGAGTTGGATGCTTTTGGGTTCATGGGTCGCATTAGGAATGAACATTCATAAAATAATTATAGATAAATAAATTACTACATCCATTGGATGTCTTGGGTTTTGCTCGCTGTTAGGCCCTACATGCCGCCATACTTTACCTGTGTAATCATGTGGGCCCCATGAATACCGGTTTTTCATATGGTTCGCACGGTTTCTGCCAGGTTGCGTACACAAAAACCCGGAGAAAATCGAGAAATATGTATACAACGTGTGATATTCGGAATGTGTCCAGGTGTAGACACGGTGACACCTCAAAGTAGGGTTAGTTCGAACGACGTTTGGTGTGGCATGCTTTGGCCTAATAGGTCCTTCGTACTCTCATCGTTGGTCCCCAGGTAGGCAAACTGGTCCGTTATATTGGATTTATACGAATGCCAGCCTAGACAGGACGTTCCGACTACCGGTACTTGTACCCTTCCAGTTACTACATGCCCGTCGCAGAACTTACTTTGATGAGATTTGAAAATTGCACAAAATCTTTGGATAATGAGAATATGAAAATAAATTGAATACATGAACATCGATATATGTATAATGAATATGTATATATGTATAATGAATATGTATATAAGCATGTATGTTTGACTGAAATGTAAACAAATATGAAACAAATAAATATCACAAGTTTGTATGTAACCACCTAATCAATTAAAATTTAGGCAGACTATAGTATAGGCTCTAAGGGTCTAATAACCTATCCTATATCCCTATAGTCATGGCTCTGATACCAATCTGTCACACACCCCGACCTGCAGCGGAAAAGGTGATCGGGGCATGATTGGGTTATCATCAAAGCTCATGACATTTATTAAGCGTTTCATATTCATTAATACAAATTAAATGGAAATTTACAATAAATGTTACAACTGTTCTAACTAACAATCTAAACTTCTTTGTTCTCTTCTAAGGCATATCCTATGTTTTCCTTGCTTCAACCTGTTCACCTGTATCATGTGTAAAAGGGGTTTTTGGATCAACATAATGTTGGCGAGTGAATCCTATGGAAAACATTTGAACAAATTTATTTAAATTGATTATGAAATATGTGCACAACCAAACATGAGTAAAAATAGATGTAACTTAATCAACAATCATAACATATTAAATGAAACACACATGTACAATAATGGAACAATTTGAGGCACGCGATGTTCAACTCGTCTCTCACGAGGAACTGAGGGGCCTAATGAATAGATTGCATACACATGATAATATGAATGACACAACTACAAATAATATAAACTCAATGTTACACACATGAACAAAAATGGAACATTTAGAGGCACGCGATGCTCAACTCGTCTTTCACGAGGAACTGAGGGGCCTAATGATTTAGTTTCATGTAATTTTGACAAAAGGAAATAAGTAATCAAATCAATATAACCAATCTAAGTTTAAGTCATGATGTGGTATGGCACAAGTTTAAATAAATAAGTTAATTATTTTCATAACACATGACACACCCCAAAACGTGTAATTTAAAAGGGGGAGTTGTAAGATTCACTCACAGTGGGTGCGTTCGGTTGTTGATGTTGAATGTACGCGAAGTGGTTTTAACCACGAGTGAGATTAACCTAGATAAATCGCATTATGGTTTGGTAAGTAAACGGATTTTATTAATCTATTTTAGTAGGATTGTTGGGTGTATTTTTGTGAGTTTGAGGCTATTTTCTAACCTTAAAAATGTTATTTTTAAGTATTTTTAATTGATTTTTAATTAAAATAATTAAATAAAAAATAATAAAAAAATTGATTTTTTTCTGACCGTTGACCGTTTGACTGACCGTTGACCTGACCGTTGACCGGTTCAATTCGGAATACAAGTGCGTTGAGTGAGGCTCGAACCCGAGACCTCCCGTATGCGTGCACGCAGCTCTACCAACTGAGCTACGTGTCTAACCCGTTATATATCTGATTTTAATTATATATATATATTAATTAGTTTAAACCGAAAATCATTTTATTTTAAAAACAGTTTAAATCAATTCGGCGGTGCGCTCCACAGGTCTCGAACCCGGGACCTGTGGTTTAATCTAACACACAGTCCACCGCTGGACTGTGTGTTAAACATGTTATATAATTCGATTTTTATTATACTTAAATACAATTTAGTTATTTCCTTTTCTGCCTTATTAAAAAGAATAGATAATTGTTCGAGTCGGTGCAGTAGACCGGACTCGAACTCGTGACCTGTGATATAAACAAACACACAGTCCACCGCTGGACTGTGTGTCTAACTTGGTTATTATTCCGGTTATTAATATACTTAACATATACCAGTATCGACTCCGGTTCAGTTAAACAAAAATTTGATTTTTATTTAGGCAGCGTGTGTGAAACCGGCTTCGAACTTGAGACGTTAGCGTTTTATGTGCACACAGTCCACCGCTGGACGGTGTGTCTAACCCGATTAATTTCTTGATTTATATTAAACTTATATGATAACGAGTACATCGTCTTCTTCACTGAAATATAACCAGAGGTAAAGTCTGACTGTTTCGAGTTTTATTCAAGTTCCTTAGCGTCTTACAGTTCATTAAGGTGAGAGATATGAGTGAAAAGAAAAAGAATTTAGGCGAAGAGATATACCGACTGGACTCTCTGTTTTCCGGCAGAACTCCGGCGACAGCAATAAGCTCCGGCGTCAGGTGTCTTGCAGCAGCGAGTCTCCGGAAAGCTTGGAAAAGGTAAGGGTGACTTCGGTATAAACTTAGGAGGTCCAGTAAAGCTCGGAAATGGGGAAACCGGTTTTCCGGCGACGAACAGATTAATTCCGGCGAGTGGAATTACGCCGAGAAAAGGTGTGGTTTTGAGCGAAAAAGTTTGCAGTGGGTTGTGGGTGAATTTATAGTGCAAATCGTCAAAGCACTTGGTCTGATTTCCGACTGTATTCATCGATTTAAATTTTCCGGCGGTTATGGTTTGGTCGCGGACTTCAAACATCGGTTATAACCGATGTCTTAATACTAGTTTACGTTATAACTGAAAGTGATGTTAAAAGTTCGCGAGATTACCGGGATTCCGACGACTGAACTATTGGGCGCCGGTTTTGAATTCGTAACGTCATTATATCAATTAAATGATTTCAATATATAACAAACAAAATCCGTGGCGCCGTGGTTTGTGTGTGTGAGATAAGTCGCTGAGTGACTTAGCGAGTGACCCGGGTTCGAAACCCGGCTGGATCATTTTGTTTTTATTTTGCGATTTTCAACAGTTTTTCAAAAACTAAATATATATTCCCGTATAATAATTGATTACGTATCGTTTAAAAATATTTTGGGCATTTAATTCGCAACGAAATTTTTTACTGACTGTTCGGTTGATAAACGGAGCGGGTTTGGTAAATCCGTTTTTGACGGATGTTACATGCCATGTTAACAAAAAAACTACCTCAGGTGCCATGTCACTAAACAAAGTGCTACATCAGCAAAAACTAACTTGGTTAAGGTTCAGTTAGTTTGAAAGTGACAGAGGAAAATAAGTTGAAAGTTGGGAGTAATGTAATACAAATAGAAAGTTGAGAGTGTTATTGGTCAATTAGTAAAAGTTGAAGTTATTTAAATCTAATATCCCAATAAAAATATATTTATTGTGTATTTATCTAAAATATAGCATAACTATCAAAATACATAATTATCTATACTATATTATAATGCATGATGGAGATGAATGGATATTTAAGATACCTAAAAAATAAGAAACCAGTACCCCTTTATTTATAGATAGACCTCTAAAATGAGGGTAATTTGGTCTTTTAAATACTATTTTTTTAATCCCTAAACTTATTATACTTAAATCCCTAAGTTTTAATAAAATTATGGATTACTTTTCCCCCTCTACAACAAACATATAATTCTTGTTATTATCTTATAAACTATAATGTTTAAAAAAAAATCCAAGGTACTGTGACGACCTACTCATTCTTGTCGACTTTTCAATAGTTGTCGTGGTCAGTATTGACGTGCCGATTAAAATGTACAAGTAGACAATACAAGTGATTAAAGCAATGTGTCCTAATACAAGTTAATGAAGAGATACAATGTAATTTTTAAAATGTTGATGTTGGTTGTTTTGAACTCTCATTTCAATTTTTAAACAACCTAGAGAGAGAAAGGGAAAAACTCAATAAGAGAGAGAGATCACGATGAGAGAGAAACGTCGAAGTAGGGTTGTTGGTTGTTTTAAGCTCTCATTTCAAGTTCTAAGGTTTGCACTCAATTATCTTTCAGTTTTCGACAATTGTTTCATCTTTAGATATATATCTATGAATAAATGCTATGATATAATATTTTCCGTGTTCTATAGGCGTGTCATTACAGGCAAAGGAGGAACACAATAGTGATATCTTGGTATTTTGCATACATGTACATGTACGTGTATGTATACATAAAGTTTTATATTTCAAGATAATCGTTGTTTATAATAGGATTTTACTGGTTAATTAGAGAATATGTTTTATCAGTGATATAGATGTTTTGGGCCGGAAGTTGCCTAGATAAGCATGTAACATGAGCAAGAGAATTGCTCAATGAAGAAGATGACCAATTCCTGGTGCATTCTTTCATTGACATGAACCCAGGAAAGCATTGGTTGGCTACTTGGCTCAAAGAATGGCTTATTGGGTACCCTATTATGCTTGCACCACGCCTATTTAGCGAGAACAATGAGATGCTAAGTACCACCATTAATAGGATCAAGTAGGGAAATCATTGATAATGACATTTTTTTGTTAGTTATCTCATCGAGAAGCAGGCAAGTATGCTGGGCAAGTCTTAAACAGGCAAGATTGCTTAAAATAGAACGGGTCAAAAGTGTAGGCATCGCCCAACTAGTTTACATCGGAAAAAATCGCTAACTTGGTCATTTATTCATTTGCAGGCGACGTAACATACGCCACTCCAGCATATGGTACAACAAGCTTTGAATTAAGAGGTCCAAAAATTGTTCGTGAAACACTTTAGAAAAGCGCCTGAGTCCCACTCAATCACACCAATGGTACTTCTTGAATCTATGTCATGTTAAATACATTTATCTTTATATTGAGTATTAGTTAATAAATTAGATATACTTGTGTAACACCCTGTAAAATCGTGTCCAATAGTATAGTGACACGTGTTGTATTTTAAATATAGTCTATTAAAGACCAGTAAGGACTAAAGGCGTCAACACCGAGCATCTGAGTGACGGTCTGATGTCAACATGCATAAATAACAGCCTCTGAGTGACTGATATGTCAACATGCTTAAATCATTAGCATCTGAGTGACTGATATGTCAACATGCTTGAAATTTGGCCTCTGAGTGACTGATATGTCAACATGCCCAGCCTCTGAGTGACAACGGAATCAACATGCTTGTAATAAGCCTCTGAGTGATCCTTTGTGAAGTCCTAACTCTCATACGTGCCATTTGTTGGACGAGAGGGTTCAATTTTGTAAATATGTGAAAGTTGGATAATGGAGGGATTAAAAGTGTCAACATGTTAATTTATACCTCTGAGTGACCTTTTAACGAACCGAGAGCTCGACAATGTCCGGGCATAATCCCGGGTATACCAAGTATTGGCTACGGAGGGCTAAAAGTGCCAAAAAGGTGATTAAAAAGGTTTTTTATAAGCTTTAATAAGTTAAGGGGCTAAATATGTCAAACTTTGAATCTTGTCATGGGGCGGTCGCGGGCCGCGAGAGACTTGGCCTGAGTCTCTCGCGCCCCGCGAGACAGGGTCTGTTGCAATTGTTTGGCAGCCAAGCAAAACTCCACAAAACCATTAAATCGAAACCATGGCTTCCTAAATTGCTATGCCACGTTTTAGGACACTTGTAAGCTTCTTCTTACACCCCTAAACACCTGGCTTCACCTCCTTTGAGCTCTCCAACTATAAATAGGTGCTTAAGTTCACCATTTCAACTTGCACCTTTCTCATTAAATCACTCTTCTCCCTCCTGTGAAAGTTCCTAGCTGAAAGGAGCATCCAACTTAGTTCTCTTGCATTGTAGAAACCTCTTGTAAGTGTTCCTTGCTCTTGCATTTTCGTTTATAGGCTTTTATAGCCAAAAGTCAAGCGTTTTCGTAAAACGCTTTGACTTTCGGTTAAGACCATTATGGTCCAGCCATTGTTCGAAATGAACATGGCTAAGTTATCGTAATAAGGTAGGTGTTAGTCCATATAAAGGGCACCTCCTGAAGATCACGTTTGCTAGACTAATTGACGGGTCAAAGTTATGAAAATAAAAAGTCAAACATGCCATTTTTTGGAAAAATCATAATTGATCTTATATATGTTATGAAACCTGTTTTGACACTTAAACAAGTTGGTAATAATTATTAGAACATGTAAGAACATGTTCGGCTCATCAATTTCAGTTCTAGGGTCGGTTCGCAACCGAAAGTCGTGAAGTTTGACTTCTGCTTTGACTTTCGATTCTGACCCGATTTAGATTAGTTACTTACTGATCTAAAGTTGCATTATGATCATAATGTTATGTAGCATAACCCTCTGAGGTTATATTACATGATCATAATCAGAATCCAAGTTTATGTGCAAGTTCCATAATTATGCCATCTTTGACCAAAATGCCCTTTTTTACATAAATCAAGGTTTTAATAATAATAAACTTGAAAATGAGTTTCCTACTGATGTAATATTATAAGTAGGATTATTTGGGATGTTAAACCAAGTTATAAACTGAGTTTTCAAACAGATCCTTAAACTATGTCGATAAATGACGGTTTTAGCCCTTGTGGCTTATAAAATGGTTTTAATCAAATATTTTCAAGGTAAATCTTTAACTAATGATATGTTATATGAAATAACATATTTTAAACATTTTAATCTGACCCTAATGTCAGTTTTCGTTAAACATCGCATAAAACGTCATTTTACGATATAAGCGCCGTTTCGGCGCATAGTATGGTTTTATACCATATTAATGGACCAAGACTTGTTACCTACTGATTTTAAAACTTATTTTAAACATATTTACAGTAAGTACATGTTATAAACTCTGAATCCCAAATAATTTATAAACTATGTGTAAAATGACCAAAATGCCCCTTCGGTGCATAGTTTGGCCATAAAAGATAATTTACACATGTAATTGACATCCTACTGATATTATATCATAAATAAAGTATTTTACAGAATACTTATGACTATAACATTAAATTATATTGAAGTTCCTTTATTACGGTATAAAATTACCAAAATGCCCTTATGAGGCATAATTTCATTTTAAAACCTTAACGGGCATACAAGTTGATATCCTACTGATATCTTAACTTATTTAAAGTATAATGGCATGTAGAACTTGTCCATGACTTATCCGGTTACCCGATATCGCTTTTATGCGTACAATTATGTATATGTAACTAATTTACGGAAATTAACCAAAACGGGTTTAACCTTGTCATTTAAGTTTCAAAATCCAGAATGTTTATAGTTTACCCATATTATACAAGTCAAGTACTTGTCGGGATTAAACTACATTCTATCCGATCATCGTTTAATCAAGCGTTATACGTAATGATCATGTACACTATTCGGTTTATAAGACCGTTAGTAATTAATTGGCTAGCTTATGCCATAATCCAGACTAGAGCCTTGCCGGTAAATGCTATATGCACTTGGTACTTTTGTATACGGCTGAGTTATTTAAAAATAAAAGAAGAAGACTAGCTCAGGTAAATACTCTCGACTTATTTTCCCTATATGGGCTTGGGATACGGTAAATTATTACCGCTTGGTCCAAAATGGGGTCAATCGAATGCCTACTTGTGGCTAGTAAACCCGCATATTTCGTTTTAATCAGTTATGTTTGATAACTTAAACATCGGGGGTTAAATTACCGTGTCCTGGATATCCTGGGCTCAATACATTAGTTATTGGCCAAGACCTTAGCACGGGGTGTAGGCATACACCTTTTGATGCTCATATGCAATGTTCCCAAGACGTTGGGGATGACTCCTTCGTGAGTCCTGAGTGGTGTGTATTTAATCATGTCTCGGTTTCTGTACTAGGCCCTGTATGTATTGACAAACATGTGAATCTGATACAAGGTTGCAACGTCAACTTTCCCAAGTTAATAAAAGATTTTGTGCCGTTTTGCACTTAAAACCATTTTAAAGTTTTCAAAATGAGTTAGTTGGGTGTATTTACCAGCGTAAGCTGACGTATCGTCCAAAGGCTAAACTGCAGGTACAATACGAAATAGGCCGGAAGCTGCTCGGTAGTGATAGAGGATCTTGCAAATCCTAAATCTGCCAAAAATCTGTTTTGTATTCTTTCCATTTTATGATCCGCCTGTGGATCTTCTATTACAAGCTTGTATATTATTTTGTATTTTCGAACATTCAGTTTGTAATAGTAATTTTACTCCAAGACTTCCGCTGTGCTGTGTTTAATTGACTATGATGATTATCAACTGACGTCACGATACTCCCCACCCGGGCCCACCGGTTTCGGGGTTGGAAATCTGGGGTGTGACAGGGTTGGCATCAGAGCCAACGTTTGAGAGAATTAAGCACTAGCCTTCTGTGTTTAGTCTCAAACTTACACGAGCACATTCCTTACACTTTCGAGTCTAGGCATTGACCTAGGATTATTCATTTCATTATTAAGTTATTAGTATTGTTTTTAAATTGATTTCTAACAGGAAAATGCCGCCACGTGTACGAGGACAAAGTGGACGAGGAAAAGGTCCAATGATAGGAGGACCGTCGGGACGCATTCCCCCTCAACCTCATAACTCAGATGCATACCAAGAATCAGGAGATTCGTCTCCATGGCAACCAGCGAGACATTCTGCCTCTAATAGACACTCGCCCTCACATTCCCAAAATTCTTACCACTCACACCACTCCTATCATTCTCACCATTCCCATTCTCATCACTCCTAACACGAAGAATTTAACCCTAACCATTACTTAAATACGCCTCCAGCTGATCAAAATCAGTTGGACCAGCCACATCCCATAGACGAGGACTCCGACCCGGAGATGCCACCGTCGGGATCAAATATGCATCCCATTGAAATTTCGAGTGATTCAAACTCTTATGTTGGATCGCCCTACCAAGGTCCTAATGAGTGGGACCAATACTGGAACCAATTCACCTTCGCCCACACTCCTTCTCATCACTCTCTATCACCTCCTGTTCAAGAAGATGTCTACATGGAACCCGTGGACCAACCTCAACCACCACCTGAACCACCAAGAAGGAAGTGTGGAGCACGTATGTCGGTACGTGCCGGACAAAGGTCGGGATCGCTGCCACCTTTGCCCAGTTCTTACCCTACAATTCAAGACGGCCCACAAATGGGTGAACCCTCTAATGTTCCACCTATAGTGGAACCAACACCAACACCTGCTATTCAACCACCACCAACGGGTTATACTAACCCAATCCCCACATATCCAGACACGTCTGGATATGATCCTTTTAACCCGTCTACACCGGTAGACTATCAAGCATGGTCGCAAGACCCCTACATGCAGGCAGTTATACACAACACACTTTACCCGTGTCCTTTCCTACCTACCTATCAACAACCTCAACCACAACCTCCACCACCACTAGAGGCCATTAATGAGGCCTTAGAAAGGATGAAAGAGATGCAGCAGCAGGCGGAGAAAACATAGAAGAAGACGAATAAGTTCTTCAAGAAACTCTCCAAATTGGTCAGGGAAAGAAGGACGAGTGAAGTTTCTTCTAATTATATGTATTCCATACGAGGACATTGTTATTTCTTTTAGTCCCTGTGTGGACATGTTTATTTCTTTAAAGTCCTTGCATGGACATGTTTATTTCATTTTTCTAGTATTGTAATTTCCAATTTGAAATTTAATGAAGTACTTTTGGAATTATATATATATGTATTCATCCTATTGAAAATGAGCTTCTCGATTTTACTCGAATTTATGCTCTGCGATATAATTCCAAAAAGATCTTAATGGTTTTGATTTGCCGAGTGGCACAGACCACATATTTGGCCAAATATATAAATGATAGTTAAGGGAAGTTATCCTTCTATCTAGAGGTGGTGGACTAAGTTCAAGCCTCCAAGTCATTAAGGTCAATGCGATCGAGACTAATAATCAACCATTAAGGTCCTCTTATGTTAACATTCAAGTAATGTGCATACTCATGGTTGTGTGACTTGAGGAATCACACTAACTTCCAAGGTAATGGACTATGTTCTAACCTTAAATAGCCCTTGTGATCTGTTTGATCCCGGCTAATATCACCAGTGCGGTGATTAAACATCCATTAGAGATGTATTTTATATAGCTCTTGTGATCTATTTGATCCCGGCTAAATAGCCCTTGTAATCTGTTTGATCCTGGCTAATATCACCAGTGCGGTGATTAAACATCCATTAGAGATGTATTTTATATAGCCCTTGTGATCTATTTGATCCCGGCTAAATATCCCTTGTGATCTGTTTGATCCCGGCTAATATCACCAGTGCGGTGATTAAACATCCATTAGAGATGTATTTTATATAGCCCTAGTGATCTGTTTGATCCCGGTTAATATCATCAGTGCAATGATAAATAAAACATCCATTAGTGATGTGTTACCCTTTTGGGTTATGATCTATTTTATAAAGCCCATGTGATCTATTTGATCCCGGCTAATATCACCAGTGCGGTGATAAAACATCCATTAGTGATGTATTACCCTTTCGGGATATGATTTATGTTAAATAGCCTATGTGATCTATCTGATCCCGGCTAATATCACCAGTGCGGTGATAATAAAACATCCATTAGTGATGTAGTGCCTATTTGCCCTATTATATGTCCGTTAGTGACAGGCCTATGAGCCATATTTTATGTCCATTAGTAACAGGCCTATGTGTCATAATTTATGTCCATTAGTGACAGGCCTATGTGCCATATTTGATGTCCTTTGACAAGCCTATATGCTATAAAATTGTCAAATATGACAATGACCGTTGTGACATTGCGATCCCCTGTATAGTAATAAATGGACTATGTCCAGATTGTAATTTGCCTATGATGGTCCTATTAAGACCTAGGCCAAATATAGTTATATTAAGCCTAAGAGTTGTGATGTTATTCACACTAGTATAGGCAGTGGATTTTCTTATATCCAATGTTTAAAAGCCGATATGGTTATTATACCATGGCTAAGAGAAATTTTATTTGGTATATAGAACTAAGGCTTTGAAGAATGGCTAACTCTAATGAGGCACAAAGTAGCCATCGGAACGTCAAAGACGCTGAAAATATAGCCATAGATAATAATGACTTCCAAGCACGCATTGATGCGGCCGTAGAAAAGGCGATGGGTAAGGCCATAGAGAAGTTAAGAGAGTCGAGTGCCACTCGCTCTAAGCCATTATCAATTCCACCATCCTCAGCTCATAAGGAGAGCCCTGTTCACTCATCAAATGCGAAGAGTGAACCTAAGAGGGTAGACTATGCTGATAGGTCCCGTTCTTCTAAGGACGGATGAACCTACAAGTACTTTGTCTCCTGTAAACCCCGAGACTTTAATGGGGAAAAAGGAGCCGTAGAAGCCCTAAAGTGGCTGGACGAGATGGAAACCATTGTAGACATCAACAGCTGTGCTGAAAGGGATGTGGTCAAGTATGTATCACAATCCTTCAAGGGCGATTCCCAAACATGGTGGAAGGCCATGATTCAATCAACAGGTAAAGTATACCTGTATAATCTTGGATGGTCCAAGTTTGTGGACCTTATTAAGGAAACCTACTGCCCACCACATGAGGTGGAGAAAATAGAGACAGACTTCTTGTCTCTATCAATGAAAAACCTAGACTGTCGGAAGTATGTTTCCGATTTCAATTCCCTATCTAGGTTAGTTTCCTATTTAATTACCCCTGAATCAAAACGCATTGTGCGTTTTATTAATGGGTTAGCGCCTGAAATAAAGGGCATGGTAAAGGCTGCACAACCTACTACCTATAGGTCTGCTGTAGACCTATCTCTTTCTCTCACCCTTGATCTAGTGAGACAAAAGTCAGTTAAATCTGAAACTGACGGAAAAAGGAAGAGGGAAGATGACAACTCCCATAAGTTTAATAAGAAAAATAAAGGGAGATTTGGGTTCAAAGGGAACCAAGGCAGGTCAGCTATAATGCCATTTTGCAAGACTTGCAACCGCAAACACTGGGGACAGTGTACTTCTGATCCACAAGCTAGACCTTGTGGCATATGTAAAAGGAGAGGGCATAAGACCCTAGATTGTAAAGATCTTAAGGATGCTGTATGCTATATCTGCAACGAAAAAGGGCACATTGCAACTAACTGCCCTAAGAGTTCAAAGAATAATAATCCGAAGCCTGGAGAGGCCAAGAAGGGGCATGCACGCGCCTTTCGGCTGACTGCTAAGGAAGCTGTTAATGATAATAACGTCATAACATGTACATTCCTCATTAACAATATTTACGCTAGAGTTCTTTTCGATTCCGGTGCGGATAAATCATTTGTTGACCATAAGTTTAGTAAACTATTAAACTTGCCCATAAGAACTCTAGACAAAATTTATGAGATAGAACTCGCCGTTGGAACCTTAGAAACTGCTTCTTCCGTTCTTGATGAATGCTCTATATCCATTAAGAATCATTCCATCCGTATCTCTCTTCTACCAATGAAATTGGCGGGGTTTGATGTTGTCTTAGGCATGGATTGGTTATCTCATAACCAAGCCCACATTGCCTGCGATAAAAAGCTCATCGAGATTAAGACCCCATCTGGTGAAATGATCACCATACCTGGAGACTCACACTATGGATTGCCGGACAAGGTGTCATTATTTAAGGCATCCAAGTGTTTGAGAAAAGGATGTGTCCTCTACATGGCACAAGTTACCATAAATGAACCTAAACCAAACATGGAAGACCTCCCAGTCATTTCAGAGTATCCCGATGTATTCCCAGAAGAATTACCAGGTCTACCTCCAGATAGGCAAGTGGAGTTCAGAATAGATATCATACCAGGAGCAGCACCCATAGCTAGAGCTCCATATAGGCTAGCTCCAACCGAAATGAATGAGCTAAGAGTTCAATTGGACAAACTCTTGGAGAAAGGCTTTATCCAGCCTAGTTCCTCACCTTGGGGAGCTCCTATTCTGTTTCTAAAGAAGAAAGACGGTTCGATGGGAATGTGCATCGACTACCGGGAGCTGAACAAACTAACCATTAAGAATAGATATCCTCTTCCCAGGATTGATGATTTATTCGACCAACTTCAAGGGGCTAGTTACTTTTCTAAGGTAGATTTGAGATCAGGATATCATCAACTGAAGGTTAGAAGTGAAGATGTTCGTAAGACAGCCTTCAGGATCCTCTATGGTAATTTTGAATTCTTAGTGATGCCTTTTAGGCTCACATATGCACCAGCAGCATTCATGGATCTCATGAATAGAGTCTGCAAACCGTATTTAGATAAATTTGTCATTGTCTTCATAGACGACATACTTATCTATTCTCGTAATCAAGCTGATCACAAGAAACATCTTCGGTGCATCCTAGAATTATTAAGGCAGGAGAAACTTTATGCAAAGATCTCTAAATGCGAATTTTGGCTTAGAGAAGTCCAATTTCTTGGACATATGGTAAGTGAGCGTGGCATCCAAGTGGATCCCGCCAAAATTGAGGCCATAATGAATTGGGAAGTGCACAAGACCCCAACGGAAGTTCGTAGTTTCTTAGGATTAGCTGGTTACTATAGGAGGTTCATTGAGAACTTTTCAAGGATAGCCACTCCTTTAATTTCATTGACCCGTAATAATATTAAGTATAATTGGGGTCCAAAGCAACAAGAATCTTTTGAGAATCTTAAACACAAGTTGAGCAACGCTCCTGTGTTATCTCTACCTGAGGGTATTGAGAATTTTGTTGTTTATTGTGATGCATCACACACCGGTATGGGCTGTGTGCTAATGCAAAATGGCAAGGTAATTGCCTATGCATCACGACAATTAAAAGTGCATGAAAAGAATTACACCACCCATGATTTGGAGCTGGGTGTCGTTGTATTTGCACTAAAACTACGGAGACATTACTTGTATGGCACAGAGTGTGTTATATACACTGATCATAAAAGTCTCCAGCATCTGTTCAATCAGAAAGAATTGCATATGCGATAGCGCCGTTGGATGGAAACTCTTAGTGATTACGATTGCGAGATTCGCTACCATCCAGGCAAGGCAAATGTAGTTGCCGATGCCTTAAGTCGCAAGGAAAAGGTTAAACCTATTAGGATTAACGCTAAGAGCATTGAGCTCAGAAATAGCTTAAATGAGAAGCTACTAGATGCGCAAAAGCAAGCCTTATTAAAGGCTAATATCCCTAATGAGGGATTAGGCGGAACTGTTGATCAGTTAGCGCCTGGAAAAGATGGAATCCTAAGATTTAATGATAGAATTTGGGTTCCGATCTTTGGAGGACTTTGAGATCTAATCCTCCAAGAAGCGCACAATTCAAGATACTCGGTTCACCCTGGAGGTGACAAGATGTATCAAGACTTGAAGAAGAATTATTGGTGGATGGGTTTGAAGAAATCCATAGCCACTAATGTAGCTAAGTGTCTGACGTGTTCGCAAGTTAAGGCTGAACATCAGAAACCGTCAGGACTACAACAATTAGAAATTCCCACTTGGAAATGGGAAATGGTAACCATGGATTTAATTAGCAAGTTACCTAAGACCAAATGTGGTAATGACACTATTTAGGTCATAGTGGATAGGCTGACTAAGTCAGCACACTTCTTGCCAATAAAAGAAACGTATAATTCAGATAAATTAGCTAATTTGTATGTGGACAAGATAGTGTCCCTACACGGTGTGCCAGTATCTATTGTATCCGATAGAGATACTAGATACACATCGCACTTTTGTAAAACTTTCCAACAATCTTTAGGCACATGATTAAATTTCAGTACGGCTTACCATCCGCAGAATGATGGTCAAAGTGAGCGTACTATTCAAACTTTGGAAGACATGCTCAGGGCATGTGTGATTGATTTAGGCGGAAGTTGGGATGACCACTTACCCCTAATAGAATTTTCCTACAATAACAGTTATCATACAAGCATCAAGGCTGCTCCTTTTGAGGCCTTGTATGGGAGAAAATGTAGAACACCCGTATGTTGGGCAGAAGTTGGGGAGACCCAACTATCAGGACCTGAGATTGTCCTGGAGACCACGGAAAAGATTATATAAATCCATGATCGTCTCAAAACTGCCAGGGATAGGCAGAAAAGCTATGCTCACAAGAGGCGTAAACCTCTTCAGTTCCAAGTAGGGGACAAAGGCATGCTAAAAGTATCACCCTGGAAAGGTGTTATGCGTTTTGGAAAGAAGGGCAAGTTAAGCCCAATATATATAGGACCCTCGAGATAATCGAACGTGTCGGCACTGTAGCTTATAAGCTCAGGTTGCTAGAGGAGCTTAGTGGAATCCATGATGTATTCCACATATCTAATCTTAAGAAATGTCTAGCCGATGAGTCACGAGCAATGTCGCACAAAGATGTGCAGATTGATGAAAACCTGAGGTTCGTTGAGAAACCAATTTCGATCGAGGATCGACAGGTTAAGAAACTCCGAAGAAAAATGATACCTATAATAAAGGTTAAGTGGGACGCTTTTAGAGGTCCCGAATATACGTGGGAGGTTGAGTCCACTATACGACAAATGTACCCCCATCTTTTTGAATAAAATCTCGAGGTCGAGATTTCTTTTAAGGGGTTGAGGATGTAACACCTTGTAAAATCGTGTCCAATAGTATAATGACATGTGTTGTATTTTAAATATAGTCTATTAAAGACCAGTAAGGACTAAAGGCGTCAACATGCTCAAACCGAGCATCTGAGTGACGATCCGATGTCAACATGCATAAATAACAGCCTCTGAGTGACTGATATGTCAACATGCTTAAATCATTAGCCTCTGAGTGACTGATTTGTCAACATGCATGAAATTTGGCCTCTGAGTGACTGATATGTCAACATGCCCAGCCTCTGAGTGACATCGGAATCAACATGCTTGTAATAAGCCTCTGAGTGATCCTTTGTGAAGTCCTAACTCTCATACGTGCCATTTGTTGGACGAGTGGGTTCAATTTTGTAAATATGTGAAAGTTGGATAATGGAGGGATTAAAAGTGTCAACATGTTAATTTATACCTCTGAGTGACCTTTTAACAAACCGAGAGCTCGACAATGTCCGGGCATAATCTCGGGTATGCCAAGTATTGGCTACGGAGGGCTAAAAGTGCCAAAAAGGTGTTTAAAAAGGTTTTTTTATAAGCTTTAATAAGTTAAGGGGCTAAATATGTCAAACTTTGAATCTTGCCATGGGGCGGTCGCGGGCCGCGAGAGACCTGGCCTGAGTATCTCGCGCCCGCGAGACAGGGTCTGCTATAGAAAATTGTTTGGCAGCCAAGCAAAACTCCACAAATCATTAAATCGAAATCATGGCTTCCCAAACTGCTATGCCACGTTTTGGGACACTTGTAAGCTTCTTCTTACACCCCTAAACACCTGGCTTCACCTCCTTTAAGCTCTCCAACTATAAATAGGTGCTTAAGTTCACCATTTCGACTTGCACCTTTCTCATTAAATCACTCTTCTCCCTCCTGTGGAAGTTCCTAGCTGAAAGGAGCATCCAACTTAGTTCTCTTGCATTGTAGGAACCTCTTGTAAGTGTTCCTTGCTCTTGCATTTTCGTTTATAGGCTTTTATAGCCAAAAGTCAAGCGTTTTTGTAAAACGCTTTGACTTTCGGTTAAGACCATTATGAACATGGCTAAGTGATCATAATAAGGTAGGTGTTAGTCCCTATAAAGGGCACCTCCTAAAGATCACGTTTGCTAGACTAATTGACGGGTCAAAGTTATGAAAATAAAAAGTCAAACAGGCCATTTTTCGGAAAAATCATAAATTGATCTTATATATGTTATGAAACCTGTTTTGACACTTAAACAAGTTGGTAATAATTATTAGAACATGTAAGAACATGTTTGGCTCGTCAATTTCAGTTCTAGGGTCGGTTCGCAACCGAAAGTCGCGAAGTTTGACTTCTGCTTTGACTTTAGATTCTGACCCGATTTAGATTAGTTACATACTGATCTAAAGTTGCATTATGATCATAATGTTATGTAGCATAACCCTCTGAGGTTATATTACATGATCATAATCAGAATCCAAATTTATGCGCAAGTTCCATAATTATGCCATCTTTGACCAAAATGCCCTTTTTACATAAATCAAGTTTTTAATAATAATAAACTTGAAAATGAGTTTCCTACTGATGTAATATTATAATCAGGATTATTTGGGATGTTAAACCAAGTTATAAACTGAGTTTTCAAACAGGTCCTTAAACTATGTCAATAAATGATGGTTTTAGCCCTTGTGGCTTATAAAATGGTTTTAATCAAATATTTTCAAGGTAAATCTTTACCTACTGATATGTTATATGAAATAACATATTTTAAACATTTTAATCTGACCCTAATGTTAGTTTTCATTAAACATCGCATAAAACGTCATTTTACGACATAAGCGCCGTTTCGGCACATAGTATGGTTTTATACCATATTAATGGACCAAGACTTGTTACCTACTGATTTTAAAATTTATTTTAAACATATTTACAGTAAGTACATGTTATAAACTCTGAATCCCAAATAATTTATAAACTATGTGTAAAATGACCAAAATGCCTCTTTGGTGCATAGTTTGGCCATAAAAGATAATTTACACATGTAATTGACATCCTACTGATATTATATCATAAATAAAGTATTTTACAGAATACTTATGACTATAACATTAAATTATACTCAAGTTCCTTTATTACGGTATAAAATTACCAAAATGCCCTTATGAGGCATAATTTCGTTTTAAAACCTTAAAAGGCATACAACTTGATATCCTACTGATATCTTAACTTATTTAAAGTATAATGGCATATAGAACTTGCCCATTACTTATCCGGTTACCCGATATCGCTTTTATGCGAACAGTTACGTATATGTAACTAATTTACGAAAATTAACCAAAACGGGTTTAACCTTGTCATTTAAGTTTCAAAATCCAGAATGTTTATAGTTTACCCATATTATACAAGTCAAGTACTTGTCGGGATTAAACTACATTATACCCGATCATCGTTTAATCAAGCGTTATACGTAATGATCATGTACACTATTCGGTTTATAAGATCGTTAGTAATTAATTGGCTAGCTTATGCCATAATCCAGACTAGAGGCTTGCCGGTAAATGCTATCTACACTTGGTACTTTTGTATACGGTTGACTTATTTAAAAATAAAAGAAGAAGACTAGCTCAGGTAAATACTCTCGACTTATTTTCCCTATACGGGCTTGGGATACGGTAAATTATTACCGCTTGGTCCAAAATGGGGTCAATTGAATGCCTACTTGTGACTAGTAAACCCGTATATTTCGTTTTAATCAGTTTTGTTTGATAACTTAAACATCAGGGGTTAAATTACCGTGTCTTGGATATCCTGGGCTCAATACATTAGTTATTGGCCACGACCTTAGCACGGGGTGTAGGCATACACCTTTTGATGCTCATATGCAATGTTCCCAAGACGTTGGGGATGACTCTTTCGTGAGTCCTGAGTGGTGTGTATTTAATCATGTCTCGGTTTCTGTACTGGGCACTGTATGTATTGACAAACATGTGAATCTGATACAAGGTTGCAAGGTCAACTTTCCCAAGTTAATAAAAGATTTTGTGCCGTTTTACACTTAAAACCATTTTAAAGTTTTCAAAATGAGTCAGTTGGGTGTATTTACCAGCGTAAGCTGACGTATCGTCCAAAGGCTAAACTGTAGGTACAATACGAAATAGGCCGGAAGCTGCTCGGTAGTGATAGAGGATCTTGCAAATCCTAAATCTGCCTAAAGTCTGTTTTGTGTTCTTTCCATTTACATTTTATGATCCGTCTGTGGATCTTCTATTACAAGCTTGTATATTATTTTGTGTTTTCGAACATTCAGTTTGTAATAGTAATTTTACTCCAAGACTTCCGCTGTGCTGTGTTTAATTGACTATGATGATTATCAACTGATGTCACGATACTCCCCACCCGGGCCCACCGGTGTATGGATTTCGGGGTTGGAAATCTGGGGTGTGATAGGGATGGCATCAGAGCCAACGTTTGAGAGAATTAAACACTAGCCTTCTGTGTTTAGTCTCAAACTTACACGAGCACATTCCTTAGAATTCTGAGTCTAGGCATTGACCTAGGATTACTCATTTCATTATTAAGTTATTAGTATTGTTTTTAAATTGATTTCTAACAGGAAAATGCCGCCACGTGTACGAGGCAAAGTGGACGAGGAAAAGGTCCAATGATAGGAGGACCGTCGGGACGCATTCCCCCTCAACCTCATAACTCAGATGCATACCAAGAATCAGGAGATTCGTCTCCATGGCAACCAGCGAGACATTCTGTCTCTAATAGACACTTACCACTCACACCACTCCTATCATTCTCACCATTCCCATTCTCATCACTCCTACCACGAAGAATTTAACCCTAACCATTACTTAAACACGCCTCCAGCTGATCAAAATCAGTTGGACCAGCCACATCCTATGGACGAGGACTCCGACCTGGAGATGCCACCGTCGGGATCAAATATGCATCCCATTGAAATTTCGAGTGATTCAAACTCTTATGTTGGATCGCCCCACCAAGGTCCTAATGAGTGGGACCAATACTGGAACCAATTCACCTTCGCCCACACTCCTTCTCATCACTCTCTATCACCTCCTGTTCAAGAAGTTGTCCACATGGAACCCGTGGACCAACCTCAACCACCACCTAAACTACCAAGAAGGAAGCGTGGAGCACGTATGTCGGTACGTGCCGGAAAAAGGTCGGGATCGCTGCCACCTTTGCCCAGTTCTTACCCTACAATTCAAGAGGACCCACAAATAGGTGGACCCTCTAATGTTCCACCTATAGTGGAACCAACACCAACACCTGCTATTCAACCACCACCAACGGGTTATACTAACCCAATTCCCACATATCCAGACACGTCTGGATATGATCCTTTTAACCCGTCTACACCGGTAGACTATGAAGCATGGTCGCAAGACCCCTACATGCAGGCAGTTATGCACAACGCACTTTACCCGTGTCCTTTCCCACCTACCTATCCACCTACTTGATATCCAACTTGTGGTACCAGTATCCGGTTATGCCACAAGCTCAACCACAACCTCCGCCACCACTAGAGGCCATTAATGAGGCCTTACAAAGGGTGAAAGAGATGCAGCAGCAGGCGGAGAAAACAGAGAAGAAGACGAATAAGTTCTTCAAGAAACTCTCCAAATTGGTCAAGGGAAAGAAGGACGAGTGAAGTTTCTTCTAATTATATGTAGTCCCTACGAGGACATTGTTATTTCTTTTAGTCCCTGTGTGGACATGTTTATTTCTTTGAAGTCCTTGCATGGACAAGTTTATTTCATTTTTCTAGTATTGTAATTTCCAATTTGAAATTTAATGAAGTACTTTTGGAATTATATATATATGTTTATCCTATTGAAAATGAGCTTCTCGATTTTACTCGAATTTATGCTCTGCGATATAATTCTTAAAAGATCTTAATGGTTTTGATTTGCCGAGTGGCACAGACCACATATTTGGCCAAATATATAAATGATAGTTAAGGGAAGTTATCCTTCTATCTAGAGGTGGTGGACTAAGTTCAAGCCTCCAAGTCATTAAGGTCAATGCGAACGAGACTAATAATCAACCATTAAGGTCCTCTTATGTTAACATTCAAGTAATGTGCATACTCATGGTTGTGTGACTTGATGAATCACACTAACTTCCAAGGTAATGGACTATGTTCTAACCTTAAATAGCCCTTCTGATCTGTTTGATCCTGGCTAATATCACCAGTGCGGTGATTAAACATCCATTAGAGATGTATTTTATATAGCCCTTGTGATCTATTTGATCCCGGCTAAATAGCCCTTGTGATCTGTTTGATCCCGGCTAATTTTACAGTCATCAAAATGATTATTACCGCAACCACTTTAGCTCTTTCTTGTAACATAATGAAACACAAGATTGTCTGGATATGTCATTCTTGGGGTTTAGTAGCTAGCATTGATGATTCCTCTCCATAAATATTGTGCATGGTGTTTAGATATAAAAATTGTTGTTAAATATATAAAAAAATTAAATATAATATTTGTGCGATAGCATATTATATAAAAAGTTAATTTGACTAAGCATGATAATAAGAGATATTAATCTCTTATTTTTTAAATTAATGTAACACTCTAAAAACGGGTTTGGTAATCAAACCACGTTAATATTAAAGAGCGGGTGAAAGACCGTTAGTGGTAAGAGTGAACCCGTAAACAAAATAACTAGGAACAAATTAACCTAGTTAGTAACATGGAAATAGCAATAAAACAATGAGTTGTAGCTCTTAATAAAAAAAAACCTCAAACATGAGGGACCAAAATGGGAAAAAGTTGAAACTCGAATATATAAAAAATAATAATAACAAAACACCACACACCCAAAAGGTGTGTGTGCGTGTAGCGACCAAGAGCAAGACAAGGGGTAAACCCTTGTTCTTCTTAAATCGTCAAATTGGAGGATGAATCGAACTTGGAATTGATGCATGAACACATATAAACAATCACCTAAACGAGGGGATCATAAGGTATGTCTCAAAACTTAGATTGGTGAAAATCATAACTTGAGACAAGTAGAATACTTGCAATTAGATTGTTTGATTATGATCCCAAGGAGAAATTGAGTGTTACGAATGCTTTATCTTGTTAGATATCATGAAATTATGAGATAACTGAGATAAGATTTACTTGTAAGTGATCAACAAGTAGATAATGAAGTGGGTTTTAATAATATGATGAAGTTGATGATATATCTATGTTTAGAATCATCATGCATGATAATAGTAGGAAGATAGTTGAACAACTTATGAGTTTGAGTACATATTAATGCTTGCTATGGAATGGTTTTGTATGAAATAATAAAAATAGATGCTTAGTTAATGTTAATAAGTGTATAAGATCATGTTGTTTACCAGTTTGCATGTAGGACTTGATTATAATTGGTATTTGGAGGAATGTCTAATAATATAATGAAATAGGTTTTACATAGAGATGAAAACCCTTAATTAAAGCATGATGAATGGATAAATTCGCATTGATAATTAAAAGCTAAGTTAACTTGATGTTAACAATCGCTCGAACTTGTTTAAGTGAAAGAACGACATGAACTTGATTGGGAATTTGGATAAGAGGGTAGCCAAAAACTATCGCTTGTCGAGTAATTGATTAAGGCCTAAATGAGTTTGTTGAACTTAACAGTGCGTTTGCAAATGTTAATAGGCAGTTGACTTTTAGAAGTCAAACTGACCTATAATATGATCAAATGGTGAATTGATGTAAAATCCATAAGGTGGGATAGTCTTGATGAATGATGACTAATCTAACCATCTTACGAATGATAAATGATAGTTCGACGCTTGACAAGCTAGGTGGAAGCTGGGGAAGAAGCGGGTCAAACGGATCAAGCACGGGAAAAACATAATAGGATGCAAGGTAAGTAAAGCTTACCTCCTTTAAGTAGAACATCTACTCATGTATTGATTAAAATAAGATTATCTAGTATTTGAAATGAATCTTTGGTATACGACGTTCCGATGCAAGTCGACACGGATCGAAAAAGTGAAAATGGTAAAAACCAAATTTGATGGTAAAAGGGTAAAAACGGAATTCGGTCAAGTATTGACCAAATTAACAAAGAGTTTTGAGAAGATATTATATGGTTTAAATCATAATGGGTCGAATGAATAAAGAAAGCAATTTAAGTAATACGACCATATGATGCAAATTGTCGGGTCCACGAAATAAATGGTAATTAAATATCCTTTTTATCATAACCAATGTTTGGTTATATCGATATGTAAAAGGGCAAGCCAAGAAATAGGTCAAATGGACAAACGGGTCAAATGGTGATGTTATCTCCATTTGAAAATGATAATTAATATTTCGTATGTTAAGTTTTATTCTTACAGGTAAGCATGATTTGTGAGCATGTATGGCCATAAATTAGTACATAAAATCGTAATTCATCGCTAACGGATCGATACTTAGACTTGCACCAGGTACGTGTAGTGATCATGCTCGCGATGAAAGTTTACGGTACGACTAAAGTTAGTCGAGATAAGGGTTGACACTAGATCACCTCAAACGAGGTATATCTACCGAACACGATAAAAAATCAAGCTTCCGCATTTTGGTTTCAATGTTACGAAGCCATTTAGTAAGGACGTGTCAAAATGTTTAGTGTTGATAAAGTTTTAATAAACTCACAAATTAGTAGGGACATGTATTCACATTTATCCATTTTTATGTGAAATTTTTAATAGAAATTTAAATATTATAAGATAGGGTTTTACAAGTTGGTAATCAGAGCTCAAGGTTAATGATCAAATGTGTTCGGTTCGAGACTTGATCGCATGATCCGGTAAGTTACTATGACTATTAAGGTCTAGCATGTTAAAATGTTGTAGACAACACATAAGGTTATCGTGTAAAGGCACGTTAACCCAATTAAAATGGTAAAAGATCGGTATAGTTAATAAATTACGTGTGTTAACGCGTATCATAGAAAACCTTGTATTATAGTACGAGCGCTTATTAATGTCAACGCTACTAATCTTTTATATTCAAATTTCAAGTTGAAGGACCCTCGCATCTGAAGATGACGGGAGTCTAAGGATCTAATGATATGATAAAGAAATGGTTCGAAGTATGACAAGTAGGATATGCTCATCAAGGACCTAAATTAATTAAGGATACAGAATAATGGAGAAAGGCAATGAAAGCCCATGAGGACAAATATCGCCCAAGTGCACATTTTAATTATTGCACAAATGAGTAGTATGCGATAGGTGTGCAACGAATAACGGTTGCATACTAAATTTAAGGGTTGGGTAATCCGGATGGGATACCCATCCAGGACGATGTTCCCAAAGGAAATTGGGCAGGAATTATGTGTTATTCAAAATCGTAAATAACAAAACAATAAAAGAATTCAGAATTAGAAACCTGAATGGAATCGAACATTCAAGTAGAAATTTCCAATAAAATCCTATTGAGGAAAAGTAACGATCACATGGATAAATGTGGTTACATAAAAGTCTTATATAAAGGAAAAACATTCTATATGTTTTGAGATGGAAAAGGTAAAAACTAATAATTGTTAATGACAATTAAACAATGTTTTACCAAATAAAAATATGAAATAATGGACATAAACCGAGGATTTACTTATATGGGAAGTAATGTGATCGTTATAAAAAGGTCATGCATACCATGTGTTGATCGCTTACTCTGGCCAAGTAAGTAATAAACATATGATACCATGAACTTCTTATAATGAACACATATACATCCACTGTAGTAAAGACGAGGCTAATGGGATGAGTTAAAGGAAATCCTTTAGGATAAATAAAGAATAAAGTTTGACTGTTCAAAAGTGATGGATTTCACACGAAGAAGTCAAACGGGTCAAATAAAGAATAAGTTTGATTGTTCATAGGTGATGGATTTCACACGAACAAGTCAAACGGGTCAAATAAAGAATAAAGTTTGACTGTTCAAAAGTGATGGATTTCACACGAACAAGTCAAACGAGTTAAACAAAGAATAAAGTTTGATTGTTCATAGGTGATGGATTTCAAACGAACAAGTCAAACGGGTCAAATAAAGAATAAAGTTTGACTGTTCAAAAGTGATGGATTTCACATGAACATGTCAAACGGGTCAAATAAAGAGTAAAGTATGATTGTTCATAGGTGATGGATTTCACACGAACAAGTCAAACGGGTCAAATAAAGAATAAAGTTTAACGGTTCATAAGTGATGAATCTCACACGAACAAGTCAAACAGGTAAATAAGGAACTAGATTTGATCGCTCATAGGTGATGGATTTCACACGAACAAATCAAACAAACCAAATGGAGTATAGTGATTGAATTTAAATGTAAACACAAACCGGGTAACGGGAGCGTTAAAGCAAAAGAATAATGAGCCTGGATAATGGGACGAGATTAAATATAAATGTAGACGCAAACCGAATAATGAGAGAGCGAAATACTAATGAACCCGTGTAAAGAGTCATGAAAGAATATAAACGAAAACGCAAAACAAATAACGGTAAGCGTGAGATAAACCGACGCATAAATGACATATGAAGTCGTAGAGTCGGAAAAATTTTCCAAACGGAAAACAATCTAGTCATGGACTATGATCGCGTGGCGCGCGGATACCAACAGGCATTGTCTAATATGCATATGAGAATAAGTGTTTTAGGCAACATACACTAAATGTTGTGGTTGCTACTTAAGATGGTAGTTGTGACTCGGTGGTGACAAGTGGTCAATGCCATTTGAGTTTGCACCAGGCATAGATGCAGATCATCACCTAATAGAGATGAAACGACTAATAAATTCTACAAGTGAATGTGACTCATAAATGACTCGCGGAGTCATAGAAAACGAAAATGTTACCAACTCGAATCGAATGTGGTCTGAGGGCCATAATTGAAATAAAATAAATTAGCTTTCATGGTAAGAAGAGCCATGATTGGCGAATAAAGAAAAGATAATGTAAATGATTTTTCTTTCATAAGTATTTATAAAAAAAACACGGGAAAGTGCACTAAAGGCCTCACATTGGAGGCTAAGTAAAAGAAAAGAAGAGGTTAAAAAGCCTAAAGAAATAGCCTACGAGGCTAAGTGAAAGGGACTTGGAGGTTATTTAGACCAAGCGAGGGAACCGGATTCGATTCCCCGCATAAAATAAGAACAGTAAAGAAGGAGTATTTGGTTACTAATTGCTTGATACGAGTAATTGACATGAACGAAAGAGAAAACATTAAACTAAAATTTAGTTTTAGTTAGAAACAACGTTTTAGTAAATATAAATAGAATGAGAAAATGAAAATTGATTAATATCAAAGGAAATAACTCTCGACACCAATAGGTGCAAGATGATAAGTTCGAAAAGAAAATTTTGAAAATGAAAAGATCATTATGAACTTGAACACTACGTGATGTAATTACAGGTATATATATATATATATATATATATATATATATATATATATAACATGGTATATGATCCCATTATAGCACGAACTCTGGGACTGGGGTGCATAAACACTTCAAGGCCTCGGGAAGGCAATGTGGGTATACCTAAGCGATGGGGTATAGGGTAACCGGTGACTGATAAGTTTAACCGGTGAGACCGATCAAGGTCAAATTAAAATTTTAAAACTTGTTAAATATGCTTATTATTATATGATTAGCATGAAATAAATATGATGACAGACTCATATGACTGAGTAGCCAACTGACTCGCTCTAGTGTATTATGAGGAAGAGGAATGCTAATCGAATATGATGGCCAAAAAGGCCCTACACAAGAAAGGCGCACGCGGCAAGGCATATAACAACCTTTAACCGAAAGATTAAATGCCTGGAATACAAAATATCAATCAAGAAATAGAGCAAGAAAGGAGTCGGACACCATTTGGGAGTCCGAAGGACATTGTAGCATCTTCGTAAGAACCCAAGGAACTCTTAGGTGACAATGAAACCAAGTCCATTGTGTTGAACCCAAGGAACTTCGTAAGAAGGGTTTCGGGGACGAAACCTCTTTAAGGGTAGTAGACTTGTAACACCCCAAAACGGGTTTCGTAATCAAACACGTTAATATTAAAGAGCAGGTAAAAGACCGTTAGTGGTAAGAGTGAACTCGTAAACAAAATAACTAGGAACAAATTAACCTAGTTAGTAACATGGAAATAGCAATAAAACAATGAGTTGTAGATCTTAATAAAAAAACCTCAAACATGAGGGAGCAAAAGGGGAAAAAGTTGAAACTCGAATATATAAAAAAATAATAATAACAAAACACCACACACACAGAAGGTGTGTGTGCGTGTAGCGACCAAGAGCAAGACAAGGGGTAAACCCTTGTTCTTCTTAAATCGTCAAATTGGAGGATGAATCGAACTTGGAATTGATGCATGAACGCATATAAACGATCACCTAAACGAGGGGATCAAAAGGTATGTCTCAAAACTTAGATTGGTGAAAACCATAACTTGAGACAAGTAGAATACTTGCAATTAGATTGTTGGATTATGATCCAAAGGAGAAATTGTGTGTTATGTAAGCTTAATTTTGTTAGATATCATGAAATTTTGAGATAATTGAGATAAGATTACTTGTAAGTGATTAACGTAGATAATGAAGTGGGTTTTAATAATATGATGAAGTTGATGATATATCTATGTTTAGAATCATCATGCATGATAATAGTAGGAAGATAGTTGAACAACTTATGAGTTTGAGTACATATTCATGCTAGCTATGGAATGGTTTTGTCTGTTGCTTCTTGCATTGCCCTGAGATTAAGCGATCTCCTAGAAATTGACAACCAGCTGAAGTTGAGCGCATATCCCTATCTGTACCTCCAAGATTACTGTCAGAGAAAGCAAACAGTTCAAATTCAGAATTTTTAGGATACCAGAGGTCCAGTGATGGTGCCCCTTTGAGGTACCTAAAAATTCGTTTAACAGCATGTAAATGAGAGAGTTTAGGAGTGTCCTGATAACGAGCACACTGGCAGACGGAAAACATGATATCTGGCCGGCTAGCAGTGAGATACATGAGTGATCCAATCATGGAGCGATACATAGTCGGATTAACAGGCGTTCCTTTAGCATCTTCATTTAGCAAGGGCCGTTCTGCTATAGGTGAAGCCATAGGCTTTGAATCTGTAAGCTTGAATTTGGCAAGAACGTCATGGACATATTTTCCTTGATGAATTAAGATACCTTGTGGGCTCTGATACCAATTGTAAGTCCCGATAACGGATCAAACATGTATCACTAACCTAATCAGTAGCGGAAATAATGATTAGGAAGAAGAAACAACTTTGAATTAGAATCAACTTGCATACACCAATAGTGTCTGATACAAGTTTTTGTGAATACAAATCTCTGACCCCCTTTCATTAACCTAACACCTCTATATATAATGATTACCAAGCCCACTATTTACAACCCTAGGCCCATAAGGTACTAGGAAGTCCACAAGACATACCAAAGCCCAAAATAATCCCTAATGTGTAAACCTTTAGCAATATAGGCCCAACAATCTCCCCCTAGGTTTACAACATCAGTCCTTCAGTTGTGCGTCAACTCCAAGCCTTCCAGCGATAATCCCTGCAACAGCTGCAGTCCAGTCTTTCACGCACACTTCATACAGCTCTGCAGTTCTGATTTGATGAGACGCAAGAACTTACAAGTCTTCGTCATGAAAGCTCACTAAGTCTACCACATCATTGACTCTGAATGCCTTTTCCTTCGTCACGATCGCAACGCTGCCAACCTTGGGATCGTATAACCAAAAGTTGAAATTCTTGAGAATCCCGCGTGGAAATGTAGGAGCAACCGGTATAACCAATTCTTTGTCAGTCAGTGGCCACATCACTGATTTAAATCTCTTCCAAGTATGCGCATCACGAACACCTTTAGCAGCTCTCAAATAGGGTTCGGCAGTCTTCATTGTCTTGAAGCCACTTTTAACCTCACGCTCCAGCTTCTTGAAAAACCTCCATCCAGGTCCACGCTCGGTAGTTTCATTGTCTGTATATGGAGCACGCAACGGATCAGTAAGAATAACCTTTGTCCATGTCTCGAACTGTGATTCTTTTGAATAATACTCGCGAGTTCCATCTTGACTCACAATAATCCACATATTCTTGACGTGATCATACATCTAGCTGAGCACCTTGGATTTATTCCCCACTTTGCTGTAATAGCTGGAACCAAGCTCCATCACATAACGTTCAGATTGATTCGTTGGATCTTTGAGCTGAAAGTTCTCGTGTAGAGGATTAACGTTCACATTCTTCATCAGAACCATTTGTTTCTTCTTCTGACTCCCTACCCGCTTTTGACTTGCTATAAATTTCTTACGTGGATCACTCAAGTTATCATCTAAACCCGCCTGGCGTTCGGCAGCCAACTGTTCAGCCGCCAACCTCTCTGCTTCAGTCTCCTCAGCCGCTCTTTGTTGTGTCGCACGATGCCTGTGCTCGATATTCATTGGGTCGTTCGTTGGATCACTGAATTCCCTTCCAAATTTATTCTCTAACTTTGCTTTCAAATCAAATACCATGGTCATAAGCATCGTAACATCTCCCTGCAACTGATCGATATTTTGATCTCTAACATCCAAACGAGTTTGTAGTGAGGCAATTTGTGCATCCTTCAATATAACTTCTTGTTCCAAGATCACCACCCTTTTCTTTAGATCCACAACATCGACTTCCACATCATCATCATCTTCACTATCCATCCCGCCAAATTCAAACGCCCACTTCTCTGATCTTAGCATATACTCTTCAGAAACATCATCACCACGACCAACACCATTCCACCCGCCTCAAAACCTCCAGCACCAGATGAACTTCCCCCAAACTCCATCATTTGAAGTACCGTGTCAGCTGGAATAGAGACAACAATAGAATGCGTAGCAATAGGAGTGATTGTCGGTTCAGATAATGCAGGTGTACCAACTATCAGAGGATCAATGACAGATGCAACAACTATAGACACAACAGCGGTAGATGTTATCAACACGGATTCTTCAGCAGTGACAACAATATGAACTTCTGGTTGGCTTGATGGAATACTCCACTCGGTTCTTCTCCTCTTAATCAGGGGCACCTCGTCCTCTTCATCTTCGTCATCGTCCTCAATCATATCAGTCGGAGCGACAACAGGTGGAATGTCAAGTGGAGGATCACCTTGCTTTTCTTGAATTTCCTTGAGATGAGCAATCAAAGCTTCCAAATTCTCCGAAGATAACTCTGGCAAAACTGGAGTCAAACTGGAGTTGAACTTTGTAAGATCATCGAGAAAAGCTTGTCCAGCACGGCTTCGTCATCAGTAACCAAATCTTTTATCTCTATCTCCTTTTCTTTAGCCGGTACATCATGTTCTTCGGCTACGATTGCATTGACGGGAGGAGGAGCTGGAACGTCCAAACTAACAACTTCTGCAAACTTCCCAAACTTCTTCAGTGCAAATCGACCAACAAACACCGTTTTTGATGTTGAACGGTTCTTCTTCATCGTACCGAAAATGGTTGGTCCCATTGGCTTCATGTTTAACAAGTTAGCATCTGACGCGTCCTTTGCCAAGGCTGGGTAGCGAGCATCAAGAATCAACTGAACAAAACGCGGGTATAAAAGAAACATTCCCTTCTTGGACTGTTCTAGAATTTTCTTCATATTGTCGAAGATATACCAGAGTAGTTATACTTCCAGTCCATAACCAAAGATACTATAACAGATGTCTAAGCTTGATTAGGCTGATCAAGACCTCCTTTGTTCTCCGAGACGCACTGCATAAACATATGAACCAGTAGTCGCCAGTACACTGGAAACATCTTCTTCAGCAACGGTGGATACGATCCTTCATACCCCATTTCCATCAACACGGGTAGCACCTTCTCTTTCGCATATATTGTTGGATCGCTAAAAGTATCGACAATCTGCAGCACCTCTTTGACACACGCTTCATTCACCAGTGTCTCCTTTCCCTGTATCTGTGAACGAATGTACGGTCTCCCATCTGCGCCTCTTTGATGAAAACGCGCTCTCTTCCAAAAAGAATGCACTAAGTCTCTGCAGATAACTGGATTGGCTCGGAGAGCATAGGCAATCTTACAAGCGTTTAATCCCACAATCATAGACTGAAACTCCTGATAGAACTCAGCTGGAGGGTCTGAAAGATATCCCGCTTGGTTGTGGAGTCGCTCCTTAACCAGCATCACAACATCGAAAGCTTCTTCTACCATATCTGTCAAGATAACAACCAAGTTAAATTTCAACTAACAGAAGTTAATGGAGTTTACCAGAATGACAGTTAAAACTAACTGGATAGTTCAAGCAGATTTTAAGATTCAAATAAATAAAAGGTCAAGTTAATTTTAGGGTTCAACAGTCGAAAAGGTTCAAAACAGAGGAAAGGTTCAAAAGCCTCAAATCCGGATTTCTGACAGGTCAGAGGTTCAAACATCTTAAATCCGGATTATTGACAGGTCAACACCAATCCGGATGAACCCTTTCATCAATCCGGATTAGAAGGAGGTCAACTATATTTCGGATAAGGTTGCAATCCGGATTACCCAACAGTATCTCTGATAAATCATAATTCCGGATGAAGATTATCCGAGATGAGATCCGAGTTCATCAATTCGGATGAATAACCATCCGGAATGAAATCCGAAATGCATAGAATTTTGAAGATTTATCCGAGATGCTATCCAGAAAGCTTTTAACGTTATCATTATCATCCAGATTATATGAGTTTAAGCAATTTATACCTAATCCGGATGATTTTCCGAGATCAACAATGCAAGTAAAGAGAGAATCAAAGAAGAAATCAGAATTCGGAAATTTGTGGATAATCCGAAATAAAGTTTTAGAGATAAAGATATACTTCCGAAATGGGCTTGGGCCTGAAATTTCGAATCGGATTGGGCTTGTGTAAGGCCCAATCCAGAACAGTAAAGGCCAGGTGGGCCTGTCCGGGAAAACCCAATCCGGAATAGTGAACAAATTGGGCCTTTCCGGAAAAGCCCAATCTGGAATAGTATTCAGTTTTTCAATTTTTAAGACTTTTAACCATTTCTATTAGATTGGCCCAAATTCCAAAGCACACTCGGCCAGTCCAATATCCCTTGACAGAAACCATCTAAACAAAAATCATCAAGTAGACTAACCATCCAACCATCTTTTCACAATCTACAAAGAAAAACTATTTAGCACACACATAAATATTAACACAGCCTTGCTAAGGGATCAAATCGTTTCAAAGGTTAACTAAGGAACATTTTTCAGTATGTGCAGGATCAATTGGTCTAAGCAATTGTCATTATACTTGTCCATTAAAATCTAAAACTCAACCCTTTCAGTTTAAGCATTATGATACGCTTAAGGTAGTATTATACTATGATACTTGTGTGTCCCATACCATGACATACCCCCGCGATCAAGGTAAGCACAACAATTCATCATAGCAGGTGAGTATACTGTGGTCATCCTTTTATTTTACAACATCAGGCTATTCGTGAACAGGTCAGTACTTCCGTACAACAGAGAGACCAATAGTGACTGACGAGGGTTAGGCAAATACCTTATGTGGTACGAAAGAACTGATGGAATATTCTCATGAAGAAACTTCCGTTCTCTTAGGTTTTGTCCTTTCCATTTTGGCTCTTTTACAAAGATATCCTGACTATGCCTAGGTCTACATATAATCTGGATGCAACAGAAGGGCAGCCAAGATATCCCCGGGTGACTCAACAACATAAAGACCCGAAACCTCAGACGTTGGCTATCTATCAACACAAGATTTAAGACCATAAAATCATACGCCTATAGTAAGTGACCCACTGAGTACATAGTTCGTTATGTTTATATCATTTGGCTTTCCCTATCCGGTTGAGTTTTAGACCTACCGACACATCACTTTCGATCCAAATCTTTTCCCGCTTCAACACCTTACATGTGTTAGTCAAATAATTTATCACGAAAAAATATTTCATTTCCCTATCCTTGCAAAAACTGGTTTTTATTTATTTATTTATTATTTATTTTTTAATTTATTTTTTTTAGATTAGATTTCTCTCCCTAAATTTGTGCATATACTTGAACAAATTTACGAAACAATGAAAGTAAAAGAAAAAGAAGAAACGAAACACAAAAACAAAGGATGCCTAGGTAGAAAACATAATCATTTTGAGAAGATCCACAAGCACTTGAAAAACGCACGTTGCTAACGGGTTTCGTGAACAAATCCGCCACATTTGCATCAGTGTGGATTTGCTCCAGCTTTACGAGACCCTTTTCATAGCAATCACGGATAAAATGAACATTAATATTTATGTGCTTGGTTTTGGAGTGGAAAACAGGGTTTTTAACGATTTGGATAGCGGCATCATTATCACAGTAAATTGTTGTGTTAAGATAAGTCAAATCGTAATCCGCAAGCTGGTGTTGCATCCATAAAACCTGGGAGCAGCAAGCAGAGGCTACGACATATTCTGCTTCTGCGGTGGAAAGCGAGACCGTCTGTTGCTTCTTGCATTGCCCTGAGATTAAGCGATCTCCTAGAAATTGACAACCAGCTGAAGTTGAGCGCATATCCCTATCTGTACCTCCAAGATTACTGTCAGAGAAAGCAAACAGTTCAAATTCAGAATTTTTAGGATACCAGAGGTCCAGTGATGGTGCCCCTTTGAGGTACCTAAAATTCGTTTAACAGCATGTAAATGAGAGAGTTTAGGAGTGTCCTGATAACGAGCACACTGGCAGACGGAAAACATGATATCTGGCCGGCTAGCAGTGAGATACATGAGTGATCCAATCATGGAGCGATACATAGTCGGATTAACAGGCGTTCCTTTAGCATCTTCATTTAGCAAGGGCCGTTCTGCTATAGGTGAAGCCATAGGCTTTGAATCTGTAAGCTTGAATTTGGCAAGAACGTCATGGACATATTTTCCTTGATGAATTAAGATACCTTGTGGGCTCTGATACCAATTGTAAGTCCCGATAACGGATCAAACATGTATCACTAACCTAATCAGTAGCGGAAATAATGATTAGGAAGAAGAAACAACTTTGAATTAGAATCAACTTGCATACACCAATAGTGTCTGATACAAGTTTTTGTGAATACAAATCTCTGACCCCCTTTCATTAACCTAACACCTCTATTTTTAATAATTACCAAGCCCACTATTTACAACCCTAGGCCCATAAGGAACTAGGAAGCCCACAAGACATACCAAAGCCCAAAATAATCTCTAATGTGTAAACCTTTAGCAATATAGGCCCAACATAAGTTAGTCAAGATAAGGGTGGACACTAGATCACCTCAAATTAGGTATATCTAGCATGAGGGTAATACGACCATTGGAGTCGAAAACATGTTTATGGCGAAAAGTGAATTTTAGCGACATTATAACACTAAACAATGGAAAACTTTTATGTTTTAATAACATAATAAATTTTAAATGGAATACGGGTCAAAAGTGCCCACTTGGTCAATATATATGCTTTTAAAAGTCTTTCGTTGTAAAAACGACTAAATTTGACTAAAATGCTGATAAATCGATCAAACGACCCATGAGGGTAGTTTAAAAATAAGTTTTGTAAATAAATACACTTTTTTGGTAGTGTAAAAGCAAATGGCATGAACCATGTTGGTTTAATGCCTCTTAACGGGTCTTTTTTGTAAATTAACAAAGCCAAGGGTAGAATTCGGAATTATATGATTTTATTATATCAAATCCACCATAAATATAGTTCTGGTAGAAAATAAATAGAAATCTTAGTGTGGAAATAGAAGGTAAGGAAAGAATGAGCGAGATTTAAGTTTAAACGTTTAAATCTCTTAATGGGTCAAAAACGAGTATTTGCATAAACCGGTTAACGGTTATGTAATACATAAAAAACCATGAATTCGGGTTAGGGGTTTTGGGTTAAATAAGTAAGAAAATATTTTACAGACATTTGAAACAAGTTTCATGGGAAACGGATGAAAATTGAATAAATTACCGAAGTTTTCGTAACATACACGGCAAGACGGAAAATACTTGCGGTAGACCACTTTAAGCTACGGTGGTCAATCGTAGCTTATGGTAGACAACTGCTGAATGAAAGCAGAAAAATAGTATTACACAGACAGGTCTCCGTAAGTCCCTGGATGAGTTTAAATGTGAGGGACTTAAAATGGGTTGAACGGACAACCAAAACAACACAGCAGCAAAACTGCTGCAGAAGAAAGCGTCGCCGACGCCATATGTGGCCATCGCCGACGCAATGTTGAATGTCCGACGACTTAAGTTACTGCCTACGACAGTGAAGCTCCGACGCATGTTTTAAAGAGGCGTCGCCGACGCGGCAAGGTGTCGTTGCGACGCCACCTCAGAAATTCAAATTTCTGATTCGATTATTTTGACTAGTCGGTTATGTTATGTTTTCGGTTATTTGCTATAATACTAATATTTTACAAATTTACAGTTTAGGTTATTCGCAAGCACTTCCTGATGACGATCAAGCTATATGAAGAACCGAACACGATCAAAGATCAAGCTTCCGCATTTTGGTTTCAATGTTACGAAACCATTTAGTAAGGACATGTCAAAATGTTTAGTGTTGATAAAGTTTTAATAAACTCGCAAATTAGTAGGGACGTGTATTCGCATTAATCCATTTTTATGCGTAAATTTTAATAGAAATTTAAATATTATAAGATACGGTTTTACAATTAATGACGAAAATAAAAGTATAGAAAAAAAATTGTAAGGGTATTTTTGAAATAACCTATATTTTGACTTTCTAACAGTATATTCTACCTCCATTTTTAATAGTTTATGACTTTTTGTATACGACATTATTTAAAAAAATTGCACTATAAAATGGGGAATCTCTTTAGAATTAATTTGAGTACGATATACCATATTGCTATATAAAATATTATATAAAATATGACAACTAAAAAAACATAAAAATTAAGTTGTATTTCTATGTAGTATAACATTTTTGTGATGTATTTTTGAGCTATATTTTGTGCTAATTTCTTTGTGTTGAGTTTTTTGTACTGAATATTTTGTACTAGATTTTTTATGCTATATATTGTTTTTACTGAATTTTTTTTTGTGCTGAATTTTATTATACTAGATTTTTTGTGTTAGATGTTTGAGAAAACAAAATAAGGAAATTTTATATTTTAAAACCAAAATGGCGTTTCATCCGACTTAAAAGAAAATTTACATGTGATTTTCATAATATTTTTAAACTATATAGGCAAAACTCATTTTTTAATAAATCTTTTCCTAACACATGTAACTCAAGTAAACACCGTTAAATCATTAGTATGGTCAATGGGTTGCAATGTTGCATAAATGACGAACATTTCAATATTTCAAAATATTAAATATATCTATATATATATATATATATATATATATATATATAGTCTTAGGATCTTGTAAAATGATATTTTATCTTCTTTAAAATATGAACATGTGACTGTGTTTAGTAATTATTTTTTGATATTCTTGGATAAACTTTGTTGAAAAAAGAGTTTTATACAAGATAGTGCAATGATGAACTGAACTGTACGATATTGTTTTGTCAATATCAGAACCGATATCAATATTCATTTTATGGTTTTTTATCGACGTCGATACCGGTATTGTTATTATTGGAACCCGTACTAGTATGCGTTGTATGGTTTTTAAAGTAAAAGACATACTTTTATGCATATTATTGACCTTAAACCGAATGACGGTACCTTCATTAACCAAACCAATAACGTATGAAATCCTCTCACGTCGCACACTGCATATTCACTTAGAACCCTGATGAATCGAACAGATACATACATCGGTACCGATATTATTTTGTTATTGTTAGAATCGGTATTATTTTTTATGGTTATCTGTTGACATCGGTGCTAGTATTGTTATTATGGAATCCGGTGTTGATATTCGTTTCTAAGGTTTTAAATGCTAAACACACTCTTTTATGCATATTATTGACTTTAAACTAATGTATGTACTATAGAGATATCGTCACGAACCAAAAATATTACGTCCGAATTCCTGCCACATTGCGCGAAATATGTTAACTTAGAACCGTGATGAACTTAACCGAACTGTTACCGACATTAGTACCTGTATTTGGTTTTATGTTTTCAGTGTAAAATACATTATTTTGTGCATATCATTAACTTTAAACCAAATGCCGGTACCATATGATACTGTCACGAACCGAACCGAACCAAACCAAACCAAACCATACCAATACTTGCTTAATTACCGCCACACTACATGCGGAATATATTAACTTCGAACCCTGATGAATAGTACGTTATTTATGTCACAATATTACATTGTTTTATATTTCAATTTCGTCTCTAATACTTTAAATAAAATACTCTTTTACTCATTTAGAATTTGTTTAATCTGACATTCCTTGTTTGATAGTCGCGTTTACAATTTTTTTAAAAAGTTTTATGTGATTGTGTTTATTCTCTCGATGTTCCAGTATAAATTTTGTTGAAAAAAAACTTTGTTTAAAATAGTATCGTGGTAAATCAAACCTATACCGACATCAATACTGGCATGGTTATTACTGAAACTAATACCAATATTCGTTTGTGGTTTTCCATCAACGTTAGTACCGTATTGTTATTAACAAAAAACTAGTACCGGTATTAGTTTTCATGGTGTTCAATGTAAAACACATTCTTTTGCGCGTATCATGACTTTAAACCAAGTGTCGGTGCCATACAGATACGTCACGAACCCATCCGGTGTCGACAATTCCCCCCCACATCGCACGGGGAAATCTTGCTAGTTACGTTATAAAATCAAAGACGATGAACAGTAATTTTATGATTTTTGTGTTATTAACTTTTAACAATATTTTATTTATTGTTTAATATGGTTTTATTTGTATTAACTTGCACTTTAAAAGAAAATCTAAATATGATGTTATAATACAAATTTTATTGAAAACGAAAAGGTTGTATACGCAACTTTGTCTCATTTTATTAAAAGGATGAACGCTAACCTCAAGATTTTTGTGTCATAAACTTTTAACAATATTGTAATATATGAGTTTTTTATTAACTTTCGTTTCATTAACTTTTATAAAATAATCTAAATAATATAATATTATATTTTTTTAACATTATGATATATATTTTATTGAAACAGAAAAAGTTGAATATGCAACCTAGTTTCTTTTTTTTCCTTGACATTCCAGCTTAAATTTATTAATAACGGAGTTGTATTCAAAATAAAGTAATTTTCTATTGTAAGTGACGCGTGCGTATGTATACATGTTTTTACAATGAATTTTACACACGAACTCGGTTTTAATATTTATAAAAATGATTTATACCTTAAATTAAAACACACACAAAAGGATAAGTGTACCCTGTCGTATATGTAGTAAAATATGGGTAAGAACCAGATGTCGATCCATGGACGCGGGCAGGTGCTTGTGTACTAAACCGTCGTCATTTATTTACCGGTAAAAAGGTATGTGAAAGAGTTTTTCTAAAATTTTCTAAAAATATATTTTAAAACATAAAAGACTTTAAATACAAAAATACAATTTCTTTTTCTTTTGTCTTGTTTTATAAACAATCTAAGCATGTTATCAAAAATTTCACAAAGACACTTGATCAATTTTCCAATTATAAAGACAACTAGTATCCCTTTCGGGAATCCTAACATGATAATTCTTCGGAAAGTTAACGCGATAAACACACTTTAACCACCTAAAATTATTCTTTAACGAGCTATTGATATATTTTCATGTGAATCTTTAAAAATAAGTTAGTCATCCGTTAAGAGTTTTCTAACCTCACTTTATCAAGGAAAGCAATACCGATAAACACAATACAACCACCGAGACAAGCATAACATAGATCATATCACAAACTTATCCATTTGCAGGTCTTAAACATAAATCTACTAAGTTGGTTATTTTGGCCAAAAATACTCAACAAAGATTATGACCTATATTAAGAACCCGCAATAACACCATCTAACCCGTTAGAGCCCTTCCGTGTAAGAAAGCATTCTTGATCAAAATCAGATTTATCTTTTATTAAACCAATACCCATTTCTAGTTTCATGGTGTAAACATATTAATTAAGATAACAGTTTACTAATAAATGATTAATTATGGGGTTATTCAACTTATCCTAACTAACCATTTACTAATCATCCAAGATAAACAATCATAATCAAGAATCCAACATCAATGAAACAAGATTGCCATATGATCATCAAGATTCAAACATGAACAAGTTGCCTGAGCTTCATTTTAATATGATGATAAACTAAATATTGATCATAAAACAAGTGTTTTCATAACATTGAGCTTCATTTTAACATGATAATAAACTAAATATTGATCATAAAAAAAGTGTTTTCATAACATTCATAACAATATTACATAACATCAGCCCAATGCTTGCAAATGTACTTGAAATATATATTAAGAACAAGAAATCAAACCATAAACAAGCAAGGATTTGATGGATTGGATGAGTGAAAAGCTTCTTGCAACCTTGAGGCTTGAAACCGTCCTGATTAGAGAGCTTTCGGACCTCAGAAATTGCCCAGAAACTTGGAAAATTACCCAATATTTTGATCAGCTGCGAATGCTCTGTTTTATAGACAAATTCATATCCGCACGACCGTGCGCTTTATCCACACGGCCGTGTGCATCAGCATGACGTCACTGCAGGGCATGGGCAGACAAGTGGATCTTTGTGCGGCAAAGTCTTCAGATGTGCACGATCGTGCCAATGGGTCGCACGGCCGTGCAAAGTCTTCAGATTACATGTTGATCAGCAATCAAGTCGCGCACGGTCATGCCAATGGGTCGCACGGCCGTGCGTGCCGAGAAATGAGCTGCATCGCCTCTCGCACGGTCAGTGCTTCCGAGATCGCAACTCTAGCATGGTCGTGCCAATGGGTTGCACGACCGTGCGTGATCTGCAACTTCAACATAATTTGCAGAATTTATCCGGAACGTTCGTTAATCCCACTTTTTCTCCAGCTTTGTCTGTGGTATGACGTTTTGGAACTGAAAATATAAAATTGACCGATTAAGTACCTATACGAAGATGTTTTAGCAAAAAACGCACAAAACGGGGGTAAAATAGGGAACTAAATTATGTATATTTTAACGTATATCAGTAAGTTATACGAGTGACGGAACCATATTAGTATCGTACAAGTACCATGACGAATCGGGTCGATTCCAACCGAATAACATCGTTACCATGACGAATCGGGCGACGACTGAAAGCCTCGTCGGCGACGCCTCCTTAAAACCTGCGTCGGAGATTTATTTCCATAGGAAGTAGTTTAAAGCGTCGGGACTATAGCGTTGCGTCAGCGACGGCAGGTTGTGCCGTCGGCGACGATGCCTTCTACAACAATTTTGCTGCAGATTTGTTAATTTGTCCGTTTCACCCGTTTCAAATCCCGATCATTTAAACACGACTCGAGACTTACGGTAACAAGTCCGTAAAACACTTTTTCCTATTTTCAATCAACAGTTTCCCACCGTAGGCTACAGCTGGCCACCATAGCTTAAGATGCGCTGCCACAAGATTTTCCGTTTTTGCCGTTTTTGTTACGAAAACTTCCATAACTTGTTATATTTTCGTCCGTTTCCTATGAAACTGGTTTCTAAATGTCCATAATGTTTTCTTTCCTAATTAACCAGAATTCCAAATCCCGGATTCTTAATTCTTATGCATTACGCATCCATTCCGGTTTATGCATATATTCATTTTCACCCATTAAGAGATTTAAGCACTTAAGCTTAAATCTCACTTCCTCTTACCTTACTCCTCATTTCCTCACTAAGATATCTATTTATTTTTCACTACAACTATACTTGTGATGGATTGGTTTTAGAAAATGATATATTTTCAAATTCTACCCTTCGGTTTGACAATTTACGAAAACACGCATTATGAGGCATTAAGCCAAAGCGGCTTATGCCATTTACTATTACAGTACCGCAAGGGTGTATTTTCTTATAAAACTCATTTTTAAACTACCCTCAATGGTCGTTTGGTCAATTTATCTTTCAAGGGCGTTTTGGTAAATTTTTAGTCCTTTTTACGACGAAGGACATTTAAATGCATATTTTGACCAAACAAGCATCTTTAACTCATATGCTATTAAATTTTCACTATGTTCCTAAGAACATAATGTCTAGAATTTAAATTGCTAGATATACCTCTCTTTAGGTAATCCAACGTTCATCCAAGTCTCATTTAACTCTCATCGGACCTTAAGTCCTTGTTGAGAGTTTGACCCGTTACACGTACATGGCTTAGGTCATAGCATTGACCCGTTTTAATACCTTGCTCTATTAGTTGCTATTTAATAATGATGCAAGTCATCCTCCATTCTTCCTATAAGCACAAAACTCAACAAGCGTCCATTAGTCATCATTGCCAAATGGTGACAATATCACCATTTCACCCGTTTGGCCACCATTTATCATTATGAGATGGTAGTATTTGCCATCTCACCCATTTAGCCCATTTCGTTTAACACTGTGTGATCATATTACTTAAAAATCGTTTCTTAATTCACTTGACCCATTATGACTTACGCAATATGATGTCTTTTCAAAACTCTTTATTTATTCACCATCACATGACTAATTTATCGTTTTACCCTTTTTACCATAAATCATGGTTTCATACCATTTTCACTTGTCTCGACCCGAATTAATTCGCATCAGAACATCATATTTCAAATACTAGTCTACATTTTCCTTAACCAATACTACAAGTATGTGTTCTACTTAAAAGATGTAAGCTTTACTTACCTTGCATCCGATTATGCTTTTTCCCCCTTGGTTGATCTGTTTGACCCGCTTCTTGCCAAGCTTCTACCAAGCTTATCAAGCATCGAACTATCATTTATCATTCGCAAGATGGTTAGATTAGTCATCATTCATCAAGACTATCTCACCTTACAATTTTTACATCAATTCACTATTTGATCATATTATAGGTCAGTTTGACTTCTAAAAGTCAACTGCCTATTAACATTTGCAAACGCACAGTTAAGTTCAACAAACTCATTTAGGCATTTATCAATTACTCGGCATGCGATAGTTTTAGGCTACCCTCTTATCTAAATTTCCAACTTAGTTCATGTCATTTCTTTCACTTAAACATGTTCGAGCGATCGTTAACATCAAGTTAAATTAGCTTTTGATTATCAATGCGAATTTATCCATTCATCATGCTATAATTAAGGGTTTTCATCTCTATGTAAAACCCACTCCATCATATTATTAGACATTCGTCCGAATACCTAATATCATCAAGTCCTACATGCAAACTGGTAAGCAACATGATCTTATACACTTATTAACATTAACTTAACATCTAATTCATTATTTCATACAAAACCATTCCATAGCAAGTATGAATATGTACTCAAACTCATAAATTGTTCAAGTATCTTCCTATTATTATCACGCATGATGATTCAAAAGATAGATATATCATCAACTTCATCATATTAGTAAAGCCCACTTCAATATCTACTTGTTAATCACCTACAAGTAATCATACTTCAAATATTTCATAATTCCACTATATCAAACAAATTATGCATACATATACACTCAATTTCATCTTTGGATCATAATCCAACAATTTAATTGCAAGTATTCTACTTGTCTCTAGTTACAACTTTCACCAATCTAAGTTTTTAGACATACCTTATGATCCCCTGGTCTAGGTGATCAATAATTTATGCTCATGCACGGAATTGAGGTCCGATTCCCCCTTCAATTTTGATAATCTTGGAGATACTAGGGTTTCCCCTTGTTTTTTCTCCTGATGATAGACATATACACACACTACGTGTGTGTATTATGTGTAAATTTTATGTTTTAATAAAACAAGTTTCCTTTCTTGGCAGCTTTGGTCCCTCGAGTTTAGTTTTGAGTATAAATGAGACTAAAACTCATTGCCTTGTTATTTATATACATGATATTAACTAGGTTAATTTGTTCCTAGTTATTTCGTTTACAGGTTCACTTTTTCCACTTACAGTCTTTTTCCCGCTCTTTAATATATAACGTGGTTTGATTACCAAACCCGTCTTGGGGTGTTACATAGGGAAAACCCACTGGTTTTAAATAAAGTTGAGTATCCACATCATTAAAGAATAGCAAGGTTCTAATGTTTCAAAGGTCTAGTTTGTCATACCCCGACCCGTAACGGAACTGTACGGGGTATCATGAGTGTCCATAGCTTATGACACTATTATAAGTGTAACACCCCATAAATATCAATACACACACACACAGACACACACACACACACATATATATATATATGTATATATATATATATGTATATATATATATATGTATATATATATATATGTATATATATACATATAGGATTAGGTTCAAGAGTGAACACAAGTGTATTTGCGAATTGAACGAACTAATCTTGGCCTTACACGTGTGTAAATCAATGGCCAGGATTCGATGATGAAATACACTAGTGTATTTTACGATTTGATGATGAAATCCTGGCCTTACATGTGTGTAAATCAATGGCCAGGATTAGTTCGCCCAGTTCGCAAATACACTAGTGTTCACTTTAGAACACTACCATATATATATATATATATATATATATATATATATATATATATATATATAACAAGGGATATTTAACCTAGTTAATGCAAAGTTGTTAAATAATAAAATCATAAATTAGGGTCTTATTTATACCAAACTGAACATGAGGGACTAAAAGGTGGCAAATTGAGAAAGTTGTGTTATTCAAAAATAAAACTTTAAAAACACAGCAACATATTATATGTGTGTACGTTTGTTCAGAGCTAAAAGATAAACTCCCAAACCCTTCTTACATCAAATTGATCAAATTGAAGGGTGAATTGGGGCTATTATTAGTGCATGAATCAAGAATATTGATCAACCATACTTAACTAACACAATGTAATTTACAATTTCAATTTCGGTGATGTTTGATTTTGGGTGAAGTTTGGGTAATTGAAGTTCTTGAATAATTGATTGATGTTATGACCTAAGGAAGGTGTAACCTAAGTATAGGATTGTAATCTTAACTGAAAATTTGTTGATGATCTCATAAAAAGTTTTATGTTGAAATCATTAAGATTAGTAAGAAGAAGTGGTCTTGATCCTAGCATGAAATGCCCAAGTGCTTGTATAAATAATGAATTTAATGGAAAGAGTTTGCAGAAATGTACATGTTAATATGAATTATGATGAGTAAATTAAACTTGTTAAATTAGGGATTCTTGATTAGCCAAGGTTCAATTGAACTATAATGAATAGCTAAAATGAATTGCCAATCTTGATCAATATGTATAAAAATGATGAAGATAACATGAGGTGTAGTGTATGGAAAATTTACATGCCTTAGTTATGCCGAGAGGTTCTAATAACACTTGGCTTGTACACTATAGGCAACGTAACCAAAGGGTCAGGGAGTCTAGTCGGTGCAGACACACGTTTAAAAGGAAAGCTTTAAGGTACGTGGCTCATTGCTTCGTAAAATTTTAATTATTACTCTCGTAGTGATATATGTTGAATAATGAAGCGAACTTAAACAAATTCGATTCATTCATAAGTGATGGATTTCACACGAATGAACCAAATAGGTGATATCGAATTAATGAGTTGTTTAGCTTATTTTAAAAGTGATAGCTTTCACATAAACAACCAAATGGGTCAGAAAAGAGAAGAGATAATAGGTTTGGTTGAATAGAAGATGGATTTCGCTAAAACAACCAAACGGTTTAAAATGATAAGATAAATGAGGGTTTGTTTGATCAAAAGCGATGGATTTTGCTAAGATAACCAAATGGGTCAAAATATAAGATAAATAAAGGTTTGGTCAAGTGAAAGCGATAGATTCGCTAAAACAACCAAACGGTTTTAAAGTGATAAGACAAATGAGGATTTGATTGATCAAAAGCGATGGATTTCGCTAAGATAACCAAACGGGTCAAAAGATAAGATAAATAAAGGTTTGCTCGGATGAAAGCGATATATATCGCTAAAACAACCAAACGGTTTAAAGTGATAAGATAAATGAGGATTTGGTTGATCAAAAGCGACGAATTGCGCTAAGATAACCAAACGGCTCAAAAGTTAAGATAAATAAATGTTTGGTAGAATAAAAGAGATGGATTTCGCTAAGGCAACCAAATGGGTCGAAATGATGTTTTAATGCATACCGAGAAGGATGCGTAATTGACTAATTTGCTTAAACTCACCAAAAGGGCAAAATCGGAAAATAAGTGGTAACCAAATGACGGATGTATAAATCATAAGGTATTTATTCCGAAGGATGGGGTGCATTTACATAATTAAAGATTTTGTAAAATTTATGAGGCATATCAAATTTGTTTGCTCAAATGTACAAACGGGATTTATGAAATTTACGAAATTAGAAACGATAGCATAAACTCTTGTAACGAATATATGAATGAAAACAGGAATTAGTGATTTACGGATGCATTTCTACAAGTTCCGAGTCATGTTTTAAACAACGGAACTTGAAACGGGTCGAACGAACAAGTAAAAACAATACAGCAGCTAAATTGCTGCAGTAGGTGGCGTCGCCGACGCCGTAACTGGTCATCGCCGACGCAACAAGTTGACCAACGCTGTAAACTACTGCCTATGGTAGTTCTGACCCGGCGCTTATTTAGATATGGCGTCACCGACGAAGCAATTAGCCGTCGCCGACGCCTTCCCGGAAAATTTTAGAAGTCTAATTTATTATTCGTCAATAAATTTTATAATAAACAATCCTTATTCAACACGTACCAACTAATTAGAAAGTTTGATTTCAACACGTAAATAATTATAAAGTTTATACAACTTTGTATTTTGAAATGTAAGACAGAATTTCGTTATTTTATATGATATATATATATATATATATAGTAAATATGGGTCTTACAAGTTGTTAATCAGAGCTTAAGGTTAAAAATGAAATGTGTTCGGTTCAAGGCTTGATCAAGACATCCGGTAAGAACTAGTTATGAAATGAGTTTCAATAGAAAATAATACAAAGGAAGATGATTTAAAGTGTATGGGAGGAGTGTATTAATACACTCGAACCCGAGAAATACACTAAAGTATAAAAGGTTGAGACAAGTTGTATACTTAATCAAACCGAAAAAGAATGATACATCATGAGTAGTATTGAATGATGAGTATAAAGTTCCATATAATGCTATGGAAATGATTAACTAAGTTATTTACCAAATTGTTGTGGACAATTTCAGTTAAAGGGAAGACGGGTGGTCCTTTGGACAACCCTAAAGTGCGATAAAATGACAAATATTCCATGCTTTAAACGTTTATCAGTTACAATTTGATGTCTACGGTGCATATGCCTTTGAAGGTACTGAAGAGCATAACGAAGGAACTTTAACGTGCTTTTTCGGGAAATTACAAGTGGCTAATTGAGGCTTTGGGACTTGAGAGATTGAAGAATGGCAAAGTGGAAAATTCTGCTTGCCACCGTAAGCTACGGTGCCCACCGTAGCTTACGATGGAGTCTACCCTCAAAAGCCACCGTAAGACAGTGGATTGCCACCGTAAAAGAATATTGCCCACTGTAAGCGAATATTGCCCACCGTAAGCTACGGGAAAGTTGTAACTACTCCATTTAAGTTGAGTTATGGACTTTTCACATTATCAATCATTGGAGATGAATTGCAGAGCAAAAAGGGGCGATCTTTAGTAGTTTCATTGATTCTAACAAGTTCCAAACATTATTTTGGTGTTATCGATTCGTATGAACAAGACACTTGAAGTATGTTTGATTGTGAGAACATGAGCGGCTAGACATTTGTGTGATCATCTTGGGTGAAGGTTTGTTGAACAAGTGTGTTTGAATTCTTGATTTCTAGAATAATTACTATGTCATGGTTATTATGGTGTTGATTGATTGTTTGTAAATTGTTGGTTGATATCTTTGTTATTGCCTATTTCGTACATTCTTGGTGTCATTGATAATCAAGATATCATGGGAAGGTTTACGGGTTGGGTATTGATCAACTGGTCATCGGGTAACGACCTCGCATTATAATCCGAGTACTTTGTTCCCTTTTATCATAAATAGTTAATCAAACACGAGTCATGTCTATGTGACTCTTTCTAGTAAAATTGAACATATGCGTTTTGAACCGGAAGCCCAAGATGATCATCCCCTTATTAATCTGTTAAAAACCAATTTTTGAATTGCTAGTAGTTAAGTCTAAAATCCATCATTCGAAATCTGAAATTAAATTCTTGCAAATTAGGTAATTAGTTATAATAGTACAACCTTTTGATAACACTAGTTCCACAATTCCTTGTGTTCGATACCCACTTACCGTTAGCTAATAGCAGTTTTGGGATTAAATTGGCGTGTGACAATGACTACACGTCAAATTTTGGCGCCGTTGCCGGGGAATCGTGCGCAACGTGTGTTATTTCGTGTTAGTATAGTTTGTTATTTTTCCGGGTTTACGCTGGTTGTGTTAGTGTGCAGGTTCTTACCGGTGTATGCATACTAGAGGATCTAACAAGCTATCACCATTGGTATTTGATCCAGAGATTGAACGAACCTTACGACGCAACAGGGTTTTGTTATGAGAGAATAAGATTAGTGGTTCCCCAACAACACCATCCACACCTATTTCACCACTCAATACCATGGAATAATTGCCTACCACCACAAACCGAACCTAACCATCTACACCTCCACCAAATTCCACCACTCACCTAACTTCGACACATGAAGTTGACCCGTCTAACGCCGCATCATTAGTACCACCATTCTCATCTTTCTTTCCCACATCCGGTCATCCTAATCCACCCAACACCCTTTACCAAATCAACCTTTACCTAGCTCCACCATTATCCATACTTCGCCTACATTTCAACCACCAAACCAACCGGGTTCCCATAATCCTTCTTCATAGTTTGTGCAAACATCATGTATAGGAGTAGACGGGAATGATGATGGTTATGAAGAGGAATTTGGAGGTTATGAAGATGAAGGTTACTATTATGGGGGTGAAGGAGGTAACTTGGGACCGTAAGGGGGAATGGGGTACCCACAAAGGCAACCTACGGGGGTGCAACAAGTTCGTCCTCGGGGCCACTATTCCAACAACCAATGCCTTTACAACAACTCCAAGTGCAACATCAACAACCGCAATTCCAAAGACCGATGCATCAACCTCCACCTCAACAACACTTTGTACCTCAAGGGCTAAGACAAGGTCCAGTGGGCCGACCAAGAGTACCATTAAGTGCTCCGCGTCGACATCATCAAGAAGTAGTGCGGGGGTTGAAGCGCATTTTCGTCCAGTTATTACCAATAATCCTTTTCCGGTAGTGATACCTCAACGCCGGATGGGAGGACATTTGAGGTAAGGACAACTGCATTGCTTTGCCGAAGTACAAGGGTCTAGCAACGGAGGAACCGTACTTCCATTTGGAGACTTATGATTCCATTTGCAACACTATTGGGGGGCAAGGATTTTCGTCAGATAATGTTAAATTGGTGTTGTTTCAATTCTCGTTGGAGGACAAAGCGAAGAGGTGGTTTCATACTTTACCGTCCGCATATATCTATACTTGGGCTGACATGCAACAACGATTTCTCGAAGAATTCTTTTCAGCCCAAAAGACAAATGAAGCAAGGCGGAGTATAAGGAGTTTCCAATAACAGCCAAGTGAGATGTTTCATGAGACATTCGAAAGATTTAACATGATGTTGAAGAATTGTCCTCATCATGGTATAGCGTTGTGGGAGTTGTAAAATGCATTTCATGAAGGTTTGAGCTTGAAGGATGCTCGGGATTTAATGTCTATCACAAATGGTATGTTTGGAACAAACTATGAGCAAGACGATTGGGCATTTCTAGAGCAAATGGCGATCACATAAAAAAGGAAAGCACAATCGTCAAGGCGAGCTAGACATGTGATCACAAGACCTGAAGTGTATGCGGTGGAGGATGGAGAAGAACAAGCATCAAACCAGGTATATAATGTTTGTACTAATTGTAATGAACTTGGTCATGCAGTGGAGGTATGCTTGGTGGGAGTAAATGCAAATCAAGTCGAGGAGGTGAATGCAATTGGAGGGGGTGTCGAAACTACAACATGAATTCAAACACATATCATCCCGGGTTACGGAACCATCCTAACTTCCGCTATGGGAACCCGGCGAATCAAGCGAATCCAAATTTCCAAGGAGCTCAACAAAATTTCATTCCACGCCAGCAATACAATCAAGGTCAGACTTCATCAAGTGGCAATGAAGTTATGGATATGTTCCGGATGATGCAACAAGATATGCAAAGGAGGAATCAATTGGATGTCGCTCGAGCACAAAAAGATGAGATTCGGGACAAAGCGATTCAATCATTGACCACCCAGATGGGGCAGCTGGCTAGTGAGGTAGCAACATTGAAGCAACAGAATGGGAAGCTGCCAAGTGATACGCAAATTAACCCGAAGAATACAAATAACATACCGATCAACGGGGTAAGTTTCGTTCCTAAAAATGATAAATGTTTAACTGCTTCTATTGTTCATGTGAGTGCAGGTTTGAGTGAAACAAGTGTCAAGAGAGGTGGAAGTGATGCAGGGGAACCGCTTATCCCGATTCAAGTTGGGAATTTTAAGATACACAATGCGCTGTTGAATTACGGAGCAAGGATGAACGTTCTCCTGGGTAGCATGTACGACCAGTACGACTTTGGTCTGTTACACGAGATTGATAGCATGGCGGCGTTTGCGGATGCGAGTTGGAAGCAACCCCGAGGGGTTGTGAAAGACGTAGTGATACATTTGGTCGAGTTTTACTACTCGGTGGATTTTATGGTGATAGACTACGCACCGTCGAGGACCTACGAGCAACCGTAGGTAGTGTTGGGTCGTCCATTCTTGTATACGGCGAACGCTCAAATCGATTATGGAAACGGAAAGTCACCATGAGCTACGAGAATCGTAAGTTGTACTTTAATGTGTTTTTAAAATCCATTCTTTACGATCTTGTTAATGACTTGAGTCACACAGTTGCTACTAACGAACATGTTTCAAGTGTTAGCACAGTCAGGTCAATTGCAAGTGGTGTTGAGTCATGTAGGTTGGAGTTAAAGAACGGTGAAAATCAGGCAAGGAAGAAGGCTAGTGTGAGCAGGAGAGCGGGCAAAGGAAAACCACCCGATGGTGGGATTAAATGGGGTGCTGAGGCTGAATTTGACCCCAATTGGCGTGAAATTGCAAACTTTCCAAGAAATTGGATGGAATATGGAGAGAAACGGGGAAGCAAGGGTTCATTTGAACCACCTTGAGTACGTCAGGTGGTGTTCTTTCCTTTGTACAGTTGTGTAGCTTTATTTTGTTGCATTTTGTTTAGATATAGGAAAGAATATATATAAGTAATGGAAAGCAATATTTGAAGAACAACACAATCTTGGAATAGGACCTAGAATAACTTATACATTCGGAATATTAGAAGATAAATGTAAGGAAGTAGCTTTACAAGAACAACATCTGAATCAAACCCTTATTTATCTTTGTTATTTCTGCTTTTGATATATTGATAACATATCACTACCATATTGTATTGAAATAAACCGAACAACATCATACCAGTGTGCATTAATTCTTATGAGAAAAAATGTATGTTTTTAACCAATTAAAATAATAGGAAAACAATAAAATAACAACAACTTAGAAATATATGTAATTAGAAAAAAACAATATTAAAAAAATGGTTGGGAAGGTCGGGGGTGTAGCATATTGACTGTTGTGTTGGGTTTGTGGTTTGTGGTTGAGTTTTGAGATATAAAGAAAAGAAATATTGGGATTTGAGTGTTTGACCGAAAGGTGATTTTGGAGGTAGCTGGAGAGATCATTCCGCTAAAACCATACATTGGGGACAATGTATCTCAAGTGTGGGGATGCGGGAAATTTTTAGGATTTTGAAAAATTTTTGTGAACCGAACTAAACAGGTGCCAAAGTTTGAAGGTACTACCAGATTATGCATGACACATCGGTATCCAATTCTATTCCTTTCTTTCTTGGTGAGGATTGAGCCACATAGATGTAATTGGGAATTTAAGGTTTTTCATTTGATTGAGTGGCGGGGTGTATATTGTGTTAATAGAACTTGGATAATACATGCTTGTCAAAACCTGAGGTTACATGCTTGTGGATATAATGAGGACATTTAGGTAGCCTCGTATGGATGTGTGTTGAGTGTGGGTTTGGGGGGTTTGACCTCATAAGTTATAAATATGAGCTCGGTAGTGAGCGGGATGGGGGTTTGGACATTAGTAGCCAAATTTGAGCTTGTAGCCTTTCAATTGTTACCTGAACCTATGTCCTACAAAATTCTACCTTTTAATCGACCCAGTTTAGATAGCTTGTTCTTGTTATGTTTGTATTTTCTCTTTCAATAGTTGTAATGCAATGGTTGTTATCCTGATGCAATATTGCCTGAAAAAAAGAAGGAAGTTAGTTGTACAAATAGAGTTCGTTATTTATGTTGATGTAATAATGAATCGGGTTAATTAAGCAAGCTACATGAATATTTCCCACCAATTCCCACCTGTACACATAGCCTTGTTACAACCCGAAAGTCCTTCTGATTCACGAGCATGTTAGACAAATTTGTAGGTAAAGACTTGATTGTCATCCAAGCTTATTGTCGCACATGTGCATACTTGTATTGAGTGATCTAGCACAATCTTTCTAGTACTACTTTGTCGCCGAGGGAAGAGTTTAGTGAGGGGTGTGTTATGTATTATGAAGGTAAAGTTGATAACGGGGCAACTTGTTTGTGTTTGGTTTACATGATGATCACTTGTAAATTTAAAACTTTTGAGAAATGGTTGCTTGGGGCAAGCAACGTTTAAGTGTATGGATATGATGGGTGGTCCTTTGGACAACCCTAAAGTGCGATAAAATGATAAATATTCCATGCTTTAAACGTTTATTGGTTACGATTTGATGTCTACAGTGCATATGCCTTTGCAGGTACTGAAGAGCATAACGAGGGAACTTTAACGTGCTTCTCCGGGAAATTGCAAGTGGCTAATTGAGGCTTTGGGACTTGAGAGATTGAAGAATGGCTAAATGGAAAATTCTGCTTGCCACCGTAAGCTACGGTGCCCACCGTAGCTTACGGTGGAGTCTACCCTCAAAAGCCACCGAAAGACAGTGGATTGCCACCATAAGAGAATATTGCCCACCGTAAGCTACGGTGGGCACCGTAGCTTACGGTGGTGAGCTACGGGAAAGTTGTAACTGCTCCATTTAAGTTGAGTTATGGAGCCTTTTCACATCATCAATCATTGGAGACGAATTGCAGAGCAAAAAGGGGCGCTCTTTAGTAGTTTTCATTGATTCTAACAAGTTCTAAACATTATTTTGGTGTTATTGATTCGTATGAACAAGACACTTGAAGTATGTTTGATTGTGAGAACATGAGCGGCTAGACATTTGTGTGATCATCTTTGGTGAAGGTTTGTTGAACAATTGTGTTTGAATTCTTGATTTCTCGAATAATTACTATCTTATGGTTATTATGGTGTTGATTTATTGTTTGTAAATTGTTGGTTGATATCTTTATTATTGCCTATTTCGTACGTTCTTGGTGTCGTTGACAATCAAGATATCACGGGAAGGTTTACGGGTTGGGTATTAATCAATTGGTCATCGGGTAACGACCTCGCATTATAATCCGAGAACTTTGTTCCCTTTTATCACAAATAGTTAATCAAACACGAGTCATGTCTATGTGACTCTTTCTAGTAGAATTGAACACATGCGTTTTGAACTGGAAGCCCAAGATGATCATCCCCTTATTAATCTGTTAAAAAAGCAATTTTTGAATCGGTAGTAGTTAAGTCTAAAATCCATCATTCAAAATCTGAAATTAAATTCTTGCAAATTAGGTAATTAGTTATAATAGTACAACCTTTTGATAACACTAGTTCCACAATTCCTTGTGTTCGATACCCACTTACCGCTAGCTAATAGTAGTTTTGGTATTAAATTTGCGTGTGACAACGACTACACGTCAAGGGACATCGGACGAAACTGATGATGATACAGTATCCCTCGTCACGGAGGAGATACGTGAAAAGGTTTCCGAGGAAGTTGGAAAGGCCCTAGAGGCTAGTTTACCCTAGTTTATGGATAGACTACAAACCACAATTTTATCAGTGGTAGAAATAAAAGATCAATGAGTTATAAGAAAGTCTTGTACAAGAAAAAGACAAGACTAAAGAGAAGAAAGCGTGTCCTTACGACAAGTTCATGGCATGTAAACCGCCAATCTATAATGGGGAAGTAGATCCAATCGTTTGTCAACGATGGATAAGCGACATTGAAGGAGTATTTGAGAGAACTCACTGTGATGCAACCGATTTCGTAGCTTACGGGACGGGTCAATTAAAGGGTCAAGAAAAAGATTGGTTGGACAATCTTTTAAAAGAACAAGGGGTCGAAACCACAAGAACCATGACATGGGAAGAGTTTAAGGTGCCTTTCCTTAAACATCATAGCCCCAAAGGCCGTAATCAACAAGATCAAAGAGGAATTCATTCAGCTAAGGCAAAAAGGTGAATCGATTAATAAGATCAAGAGGGTGTTCCACGATAAGCTCAGGTTTTGTGACGAGTTGGTTCAAACGGAAGAGCAAAAGATTTATTATTATTATAAAATGTTGAGTGTGGAATATATGGAGTTTATGACTCCCTCAAAGTATGAACAACTCACAGAAATTGTGAATGCCGCTTGGGAGCGGGAGATAGAGTTGAGAAAACAAGTGGAAAAGGGGAGAGAGGAGGGCGTTGGATACAAATCCAAGCCCGTCAAAGAAACCAAAAACGACTACGTCTTGAAAGAAGATGAACGTAAAAGGAGGAACACGAAATTGCAAAATTTGTGGCCGAGCCCATAAGGGCGAATGTTATTTCAAGAACAAGCCATGCGTGATGTGCGGAAAGACGGGACACGTAGTTTCAAATTGCCCCGACATGATATCGGTGTGCTACAAATGCTATTAACCGGGCCACAAGAAGTCCGAATGCCCGGATTTGGTAGGAAGGAAAGTCACAGCCGACAAAGAGGTGGAAGTCCCAAAGTCAAAGGCAAGATCTTTCCAAATAACTGCAGCCGAGGCAAAGGTTGAACCCGATGTGGTCACAGGTACTTTTACCGTAAATTTAATTTCCGCTCAAGTTTTATTTGATACGGGTGCAAACAGATCTTTTGTTTCACACGAGTTTGTTAAGCACCCATCATTCATATTAACAAAGTTATCGATGCCCTTAGAGGTAGAAGTAGGTAATAACAAAACTTTTATTGTCTGTGATATATGTCGGAATTGCAAATTGAGCATTGAGGATGAAGATCACCGTAACACCTCGTAAAATTCGTGTTCGGTAATGTACCGACACATGTACATGCCCTCAAATAATACCTCAAATGAGTTAGCCACTCAACTCCTTAAGCGAATCCAAAAATCTAAAAAAAAAATTTTAAACCTGACCGTAGCTTACGGTCCCGGACCCTAAGCTACGGTCCAGGCTTTCTGGTTGAGTTTATAACTAACCGTAAGCTACGGTCCGGTGACCGTAGCTTACGGCGAGTCACTAGAATTTCACTTTTACACCATTTTAACTTTCAAATAATAACCCAAAGGCCCCTAGACTTTATTATTACATTTTCCTTACATAAATAAGTCATTTTCGACCCGAGTGACTCCCGGTTAAGGTGATATCTTGTGATTCACCATTCTTGAGTATCACACATCTTCACCAAACCTTTAACCATACTAGCTTGTGTAATTTAACCCATGAAACCATAGGTATTCGGATCTTTCATGTTTAAGCTAGTAAACACTTATAAGTCGTAAAAACCCCTAGTGTGTGACACCCATTAACATTTGGTTACTCATACTCTTCTTCAATACATCTCATACTGAACGAAAAGACCAAGTTGTATCATTATATCATTGGATATAAGTCAAGGGACAATTCATGACAATCCCCAAAACTATTCTTGAGGGACTAAAAGTGTCAAAACCCAAAGATTCTATCAAGATGCCACCTCTCCTGCAAAATGCCACACTCTTGCAGCTCTTGACACCTTGCTTGACACTTGTGAAGATCCTACAACACCTCTAACACCTGGCTTCATCTTCACACACCTTCTTGCACTAGAAATAGCCCACTAGTTCACCTCATTTCCTTGCTCATTCACTCTTCTCCTCTCTTATTACACTCCTGGAAGTTCTTGACCATTTAGGAGCTTCCCTTTGAGTTCTAAGTTTCCCTTAGATCATTTGTAAGTGTTCCATCTTTACTGTTTTCTTTTTATAGGCTTCTAATAGCCAAAAGTCAAGCATTTTCGACAAATGCCTTAACTTTCGGTTAAGACCATTATGGTCCAGCCATTGTTCGAGATGGACATGGCTAAGTGATTGTAATTAGGAAGGAATTAATCCCTTAAAAGGGCACCTCCTAAAGATCACATTTACTAGGTCAATTGACGGGTCAACGTTTATGTTTTAAAAAGTCAAACTGGTCAGATTTCATAAATATTATAATCTGAGTTATATATTTTATAAACATGTTTTTGACACTTAAACAAGTTGGTAATAAATATTATAACATGTGGGAACATGCTCGATCCGAAAGTCGTGAAGCTTGACTTCTACTTTGACATTCGATTCTGACCCGACTTAGAATAGTTAACTTCTGATTATGGTCACATTATAATCATAATACAATGTAGCATAACCCTCTAAGGTTATATTACATGATCATAATCATAATCATAATGTGATTTTATGTACAAGTTCCGCTAAAATTCCAATTTTGACTAACATGCCCTTTTTACATAAAACAAGGTTTAATCAACAATGAACTTGCAAATGAATTACCTATTGATATGTTAATGTAATTAACATATTATGATGTTAATATTCTGATCATAAACTAATTTTAGTATAATATCGTAAACTATACTTTTAAATGACCAAAATGTCCTTTTGGTGCATAGTTTGGTCTTAAACTATAAATCACACTTATGTGTGACTTCTTACTGATAATATATCACAAATTAAGTATTTTCCAGAATCTTTATGATCATGACATCAAAATACATGCAAGTTCCTTTTATACGACATATAATGGTCTAAAACGCTTAATAAGGCGTAGTTACGTTTTAAAACCTAAACGGGCATATAAGTTGATATCCTACTGATATTACAACTTATTTAAAGTTATAATAACATTTAGAACTTGTTCATGACTCATCCAGTTACACGATATCGCTTATATGCGTACGGTTAAGTATATGTAACTAGTTTACGAAAATTAACCAAAACGGGTTTAACCTTATCATTTTAATCTCAAATTCCAGAATATTAATTGTTTACCCATATTATACAAGTCTTAAGTACTTTTTGGGTTTAAACTACATTCTATCTGGTCATCGATTAATCTAGCGTATCGTACTGTTTTTGATCTTTTAAGCTAGTCGTCTAAGACTTAAATAAGACCGTTAGCATTTTAATTGGTTAGCTTATGCCATAATCCAGACTAGAGCCCTCCAGTAAATGCTATCTTCACTTATTATTTTGAATATGGTTGAAATATTAAATATTGCATTATAAATCAAGACTAGCTCAGGTAAATACTCTTGACTTATTTTCCCTATACGGGCTTGGGTTACGGTAAATTATTACCGCTTGGTCGGAAATGGGATCAATCGAATGCCGGATTATGGCTAGTAAATCCGCATATTCCGTTTTGCTCAGTTTTGTTTGATAACTTAAACATTGGGAGTTAATGACCGTGTCCTGGATATCCTTGGCTCATTACATTAGTTACTGGCCACGACCAAAGCACGGGGTGTAGGCATACACCTGACAGATGCGAATGCTAAATTATTTTTACCCACAAGTTGGGGATAACTCTTTCATGGGTTCATAAGTGGTGTGTACGTTAAATATGTCTCAGTCTCTGTACTGGGCCCCATATGTATTGACAAACATGTAAAGCTGTTAACAAGGTTACAAAGCTGACTTTCCCAAGTTATAAAAGATTTGTGTCCTGTGCACTTAAATCTAATTTTAAAAATGTATTCAAAATGAGTCAGTTGGGTGTATTTACAAGAGAAATCTGACATATTTTCAAAAGACTAAGATGCAGGTACAATACGAAATAGGCTGGAAGATGCTCGATAGTGATATAAGAGGATCTTGCAAATCCTTAGATCTGCCCAAAGTCTGTTACACATTTTTGTACATTTTACGATCCGCCTGTGGATCTTTCATTACAAGCCGTCTGTATATTATTTTTCGTACTTTGAACATTTGGTTTGTGATAGTAATTTAAACTCCAAGACTTCTGTTGTGCTGTGTTTAATTGACTATGATGATATCAACTTATGTCACGATATTCCCCACACGGGCCCACTGGTGTTTGGATTGGAAATTCGGGGTGTGAGAGGTTGGTATCAGAGCCAACGTTTGAGAGAATTAAACACTAGCCTTTTGTGTTTAATCTCAAACTTACACAATAGCACATTCCTTAGACTTTCGAGTCTAGGCTTTGACCAAGGATTACTCATCTCATTATTAAGTTATTATTATTGTTTTAACTTGATTTTAAAAGGAAAATGCCGCCGAGAGTACGAGGAAGAGGTAAAGGACTAACGAGGGGAGGACCATCAGGACACATCCCTTCACAACCCCATCACTCGAATCCCTATGAGGATTCAGGGGATTCCTGGCCCCTATCAAGACGTTCACCTACCCACACTCAAAGTTCGTACCACTCGTATCATTCGCACGAATCACACCACTCTCATCATTCTCATCATTCATATCATGATAAGTTTAACCCAAACCAATACTTTAACACACCCCTAGCTGATCAGAAATCGTTGGATCAACCCAATCTAATGGATGAGGACTCCGATCCAGAAATGCCGCCGTCGGGATCACACACATCCCATCGAAATCTCAAGCGATTCGAACTCCTACGCTGGATCGCCATACCGAGGTCCTAATGAATGGGACTGGTATTGGAACCAATTTACTTTCGCTAACACTCCTTCCCATCACACCCCAACACCTCCTATACAAGAAGATGTTCACATGGAACCGGTGGAACAACATTAGCCGCCACCTGAGCCGCCAAGGAGGAAACGAGGAGCGCGTATGTCGGTACGTGTCGGTCAAAGGTCAGGTTCGCTGCCACCATTGCCCAAAACCTACCCTACCATTAACGAGGACCCACAAATGGGTGGACCCTCCAATGCTTCACCTGTGGTGGAACCAACACCACCCCCAATGGTTCAACCACCACCATCGGGTTTTAATAATCTTATTCCAAAATATCCGGATATAACTGGATATGATCCTTTTAATCCATCTACGCCGGTAAATTACTAGGCACTATAGTATGACCCTTATATGCAAGCGGTCGTGTATAATGCACTTTACCCGTCTCCTTTCCTACCTGCTTATCCACCTACTGGATATCCAAGTTATGGGTACCAATATCCTGTTGTGCCTTAACCTTAACCACAACCACTACCTCCGCCCCCTATTGAGGCTATTAATGAAGCCTTGGAGTGAATGAAGGAAATGCAACAACAAGCGGAGAAGACGGAGAAGAAGATGAATAAGTTCTTCAAAAAGATCTCTAAGTTGGTTAAGGGAAAGAAGGACGAGTGAAGTCTCTTCTATTATTATTTTTAGTTCATGCGAGGACATTGTTCTTTCTTTAGTCCCTGCGTGGATGTTTTTATTTCTTTAGTCCTTGCATGGACTGTTTGTTTCATTTATTATTTCTAGTATTGTAATTTCTATTGGCATTTAATGAAATATTTTGGGATTATATATATATATATATACTCATCCTCTTCAAGCGATCGTCTCGATTTTACTCGAAATTTATGATCAGCTATATAATTCCAAAAGATCTTAATGGTTTTGATTAGCCAAATGGCAAAGTCCATATTAATTGGCCAAATTATAAATGATAGTTAAGGATGAATAGCCTTCTATTATGGTAGTTAAGGAAGAATTATCGATGGCGGACTATAATCAAGCCTCCAAGTCGTTAAGGTCAATGTGACCGTGACTATTAATCGACCATTAGGATTGTGTTAACATTCAAGTAATGTTAATACTCTTGGTAGTGTGACCTGAGGAACCACACTAGCCGTCTAGGTAATGGACTACGTCCTAACCTTATTTAGCCTATGTGATCAAATTTGATCCCGGCTAATATCATCAATGCGAGGATAATAATTAAACCTCCACTAGTGATGTAGTGCCTACGAGCCATAATTAAACATCCACTAGTGATGTAGTGCCTAAGGGCCATAATTGACATCCATTAGTGATGTACGTGCCTACGGGCCATAATTAAAAATCCATTAGTGATGTAGTGCCTATGGGCCATGATTAAACATCAATTAGTGATTATTTGCATTCGATCAACACTATATTGTCAATTAAGACAACGACAGTTGTAACCTTATGGTTCCCTGGCCAAGGTGGTGAGCTATGCTCAAGCCTCATAGTCTTTATGATCAATGAGATCATGACTAATATCATCAGTGCGATGATTATCTATCTTAACATCTGGGATATGTTAATTGATTTGTTATATTATTTTGCCTACGGGCTAAGTTATAATTGTCAATATGACAATGACAGTTGTGGTTAATATAACCCTCTGCCCAAAATTATGTCCATTAGTGACAGGCCTATGTGTCGTATTTTATGTCCATTAGTGACAAGCCAATGTGCCATATTTTAATGTCCTGAGTGACAGGCCTATGAGCCATATTTTAATGTCCTTTGTGATAAGCCTATGAGCTATTTATAATTGTCTAATGACAATGACAGATGTGACATTATGATCCACTGTCTAATAATATATGGACTATGTCCCAATTGTAATTTGTCTTAGATTGTCCTTTTGAGACCTATGCCAAATATAGATAACATTATAGCCTATATGGTTATTAATACCATGACTAATGTAAATTTAATTTGGTATTTAGTACCCAAACATCAGAGATGGCTAACTCAGATGAGGCGCAAAGTAGTCGCTGTGATGATAGTACTGACAAAGCTGAAAAATATAGCCATCAATAATGATGATTTCCAAGCTCGTATTGATGTAGCTGTTGGAAAGGCCATGGAAAAATTTAAGGAAGTGACCGCTACTCGTTCCAGACCTTTGTCTATTCCACCAGCATCAACTCGAAAGGAGAGCTCTGTTCACTCATCGAATGTGAAGAGTGAACTAAAGGAACTAGAATTTAATGACAGGTGCCGTTCTTCTAAAGACGGATGTACCTATAAATACTTTGTCTCCTGCAAGCCCCGAGATTTTAATGGAGAAAAGGGAGCAGTAGAAGCCCTGAGATGGCTTGATGAGATGGAAACTATTGTAGATATCAGTAGTTGTGCTTATAAGGATGTGGTCAAATTTGTATCCCAATCCTTCAAGGGCGATGCCCGAATATGGTGGAAGGCCATGGTCCAGTCAACATGAAAAGTACACCTGTATAACTTGGGATGGTCCAAGTTTGTTGACCTTGTCAAAGAGTCGTACTTCCTGCCTCATGAGGTGGAGAAGATAGAGTCAGATTTGCTGACTCTTTCAATGAAAAATCTGGACTGTTGGAAGTATGTTTCTGACTTCAACTCCCTATCCAGATTAGTGTCCTATCTAATCACTCTTGAACCCAGACGCATCACGCGTTTCAATAATGGGTTAGCGCCCGAGATTAAGGGTATGGTAAAGGCTGCTCAGCCTAGTACTTATAGGTATGTTGTTTACCTATCTCTCTATCACACCTTGGATTTGGTGAGACAAAAGTCAGTCAAGACTGAGACTGAAGGGAAAAGGAAGAGAGAGGATGGTAACTCCCAATGATTTAATAAGATGAATAAGGGGAGATTTGAGTTCAGAAAGAACCAAGATAAGTCGGGTGTGATGCCGACATGTACCTGCAACCGCAGGCACTAGGGTTAGTGTAATTTTGATCCACATGCTAAACCCTTTGGTATTTGTAAGAAAGAGGGGCATAAGACCCTTGAATGCAAGGATCTTAAGGATGCCGTCTTCTACGGCTGCAATGAAAAAGGGCTTATTAAGACTAACTGCCCTAAGAATCTCAAGAGTAATAATGCGAAGCCTGGAGAGGCCAAGAAAGGAAATGCTCGTGCCTTTAAGATGAATGCCAGAGAGGTTGGTAATGACAACAACGTCATAACAGGTGCATTCCTCATTAATGACGTATATGCTAGAGTTCTTTTTGATTGAGGTGCAGATAAGTCTTTTGTAGACTATAAGTTTAGTAAACTATTAAACTTACCCGTAAGAACCCTAGACATAACTTATGAAGTAGAACTTGCTGACGGAACCTTAGAAATAACGTCTTCTATTCTTGATGGATGTTTTATATCCATTAAAAATCATTCAATTCCTATTTCTCTTATGCCAATGAAATTGGCCGGGTTCGATGTAGTGTTAGGCATGGATTCGTTATCTCATAACCAAGCCCGCATTGCCTGTGATAAGAAACTCATCGAAATTAAAACCCCATCTGGTGAAATGCTCACCATCTTTAGAGATTCACACAACGGATTGCTAGACAAAGTGTCGTTATTTAAGGCATCTAAGTGTCTAGGGAAAGGTTGTGTCATTTACATGGCACAAGTAACTATTAACAAGCCAAAGCCAAAGATTGAAGACCTTTCAGTTATCTCAGAATATCCTGATGTTTTCCCTGAAGAATTACCAGGTCCACCTCCAGATAGGCAAGTGGAGTTTAGGATTGACATCCTACCAGGAGCAGCACCTGTTGCTAGAGCTCCATATCGGCTAGCACCGACATAAATGAAGGAATTAAGAATACAATTAGATGAACTTTTAGAGAAAGGTTTCATAAAGCCTAGTTCCTCATCTTGGGGAGCTCCTATCCTTTTCGTTAGAAAAAGGACGTTCAATGCGGATGTGCATTGATTATCGTGAGCTAAACAAGATAACGATCAAGAATCATTATCCTCTTCACAGGATCGATGACTTGTTCGATCAACTTCAAGGGGCTAGTTACTTCTCTAAGATCGATTTGAGATCAGGATATCATCAACTGAAGGTTAGAAGTGAGGATGTTCCCAAAACTGCCTTTAGGACTTGTTATGGCCATTATGAATTTCTGGTGATGCCTTTTGGGCTCACAAATGCACCTGCAGCATTCATGGATCCCATGAATAGAGTCTGCAAGTCGTATCTATATAAGTTTGTCATTGTCTTCATAGACGACATACTTATATACTCTCGTAATCAAGATGGCCACTAGAGACATCTTTGGTGCATCCTAGAATTGCTAAGACAAGAAAAGCTTTATACGAAGTTCTCTAAGTGCGAGTTTTGGCTTAGAGAAATCCAGTTTCTTGGACATGTTGTAAGTGAGCGTGGTATACAAGTGGACCCCGCTAAGATTGAAGCCATAATGAACTGGGAAGTACCCTGGAGATTTGTAGTTTCTTAGGATTGACCAGTGATTATAGAAGGTTCATTGAGAACTTTTCAAGGATAACTACTCCTTTAACTACCCTGACCCGTAAGAATATCAAATTTAACTAGGGTCCAAAACAACAAGAATCTTTTGAAATTTTAAAACACAAGTTGAGCAATGCTCCTGTGTTATCTCTACCTGAGGGTATTGAGGATTTTGTCGTTTATTGTGATGCCTTGCACACTGGCATGGGCTTTGTGCTTATGCAAAAAGGCAAAGTGATTGCTTATGCGTCACGACAATTAAAGGTGCACGAAAGGAATTACACCACCCATGACTTGGAATTGGGTGCTGTTGTATTTGCACTTAAGTTATGGAGACATTACTTATATGGCACGAAGTATTATATACACTAACCATAAGAGTCTTCAACATCTGTTCAATCAAAAGGATTTGAACATGTGACAGCGCCGCTGGATGGAAATACTTAATGATTATGATTGCGAAATTCCAATCATCCCGGCAAGGCAAATGTCGTTGCGGACGCCTTAAGTCGCAAGGAAAGAGTTAAGCCTATTAGGATTAACGCCAAGAGAATTGAGCTCAGAAATAGCTTGAATGAGAAGCTATTAGATGCACAAAAGCAAGCTCTGTTAGAGGCTAATATTCCTAATGAAGGATTAGGTGGAACTATTGATCAATTAATGCCTGGAAAAGATGGAATCCTTAGATTTAATGGAAGAATTTGGGTTTTAATCTTTGGAGAACTTAGGGGTCTAATCCTCCAAGAAGCGCATAATTGAAGATACTTAGTTCACCCGGGTGATGACAAGATGTATCAAGATTTAAAGAAGAATTATTGGTGGATGGGTTCAAAGAAATCCATAGCCACTTATGTAGCTAAGTGTCTGAAGGTTTGCAAGTTAAAGCCGAACATCAGAAACCGTCAGAACTTCTACAACAGCTTGAGATTCGCAAGTTAAAGCCAAACATCAAAAACCGTCAGAACTTCTACAACAGCTTGAGATTCCCACTTGGAAATGGGAAATGGTAACTACGGACTTGATTACTAAGTTACCTAAGACCAAATGTGGTAATGACACGATTTGGGTCATTGTGGATAGGCTGACTAAGTTAACACATTTCTTGCTAATTAAAGAAACTTATAATTCTGACAAGTTGGCAAAGCTGTATGTGGACAATACATTTCTAGCCGATGAGTTGCTAGCAATGTCACATCAAGATGTGCAAATTGATAAAAACCTAAGGTTCATTGAGAAACCAATTTCGATCGAGGATCGACATGTTAAAAACCTCCGAAGGAAGCTATACCTATTGTAAAGGTTAAATAAGATGCCCGTCGTGGACCCGAGTATACATGGGAGGTTGAGTCCACTATGCGACAAAATACCCCATCTTTTTGAATAAATCTAGAGGTCGAGATTTTTTAAGGGGGTGAGGATGTAACACCTTGTAAAATTCGTGTTCGGTAATATACCGACACGTGTACATGCCCTCAAATAATACCTCAAATGAACATGGTTAATTGATCGTAATTAGGAAGGTATTAATCCCTTAAAAGGGCACCTCCTAAAGATCACGTTTACTAGGTCAATTGACGGGTCAAAGTTTATGTTTTGAATAGTCAAATGAGTCAGATTTCATAAATATTATAATTTGAGTTTATATATGTTATAAACATGTTTTTGACACTTAAACAAGTTGGTAATAAATATTAGAACATGTGGGAACATGCTCGATCTATCAATTTCAGACCTAGGGTCGGTTCGCAACCGAAAGTCGCGAAGCTTGACTTCTAGTTTGACTTTTGAATCTGACCCGACTTAGAATAGTTAACTTCTGACTTATGGTCACATTATGATCGTAATACAATGTAGCATAACCCTCTGAGGTTATATTACATGATCATAATCATAATCATAATATGAGTTTATGCACAAGTTCCGCTAAAATGTCAATTTTGACTAAAAGGCCCTTTTTACATAAAACAAGGTTTTAATAAACAATGAACTTGCAAATGAATTACCTACTGATATGTTAATAAATTAATATATTATGATATTAGTATTCTGATCATAAACTGATTATAGTATAATATCATAAACTATACTTTTAAATGACTAAAATGCCCTTTCGGTGCATAGTTTGGTCTTAAACTATAAATCACACTTATGTGTGACTTCTTACTGATAATATATCACAAATTAAGTAGTTTTCCAAAATTTTTATGATCATAACATCAAAATACGTGCAAGTTCCTTTTATAAGACATATAATGGTCTAAAACGCCTAATAAGGCGTAGTTTCGTTTTAAAACCTTAACGAGCATATAAGTTGATATCCTACTGATATTACACTTATTTAAAGTATAATGACATTTAGAACTTGCTCATGACTCATCCGGTTACCCGATATCGCTTATATGCGTACGGTTAAGTATATGTAACTAGTTTACGAAAATTAACCAAAACGGGATTAACCTTATCATTTTAATCTCAAATTCCAGAATATTAATTTTTTACCCATATTATACAAGTCTTAAGTACTTGTTGGGTTTAAACTACATTCTATGTGGTCATCGATTAATCTAGCGTATCGTACCGTTTTTGATCTTTTAAGCTAGTCGGTCTAAGTCTAAGACTTAAATAAGACCGTTAGCTTTTTAATTGGTTAGCTTATGCCATAATCCAGACTAGAGCCTTCCAGTAAATGCTATATGCACTTATTTCATTTTGAATATGGCTGAAATATTAAATCTTGCATTATAAATCAAGACTAGCTCAGGTAAATACTCTTGACTTATTTTCCCAATACGGGCTTGGGTTACTGTAAATTATTACCGCTTGATCAGAAATTGGATCAATCGAATGCCGGATTTTGGCTAGTAAATCAGCATATTCCGTTTTGATTAGTTTTGTTTGATAACTTAAAAATTAGGGGTTAACGACCGTATCCTGGATATCCTTGGCTCATTGCATTAATTAATGGCCACGACCAAAGCACGGGGTGTAGGTATACACCCGACATATGTGAATGCTAAATTTGTTTTTACCCACCAGTTGGGGATAACTCTTTTGTGGGTTTATAAGTGGGGTGTACGTTAATCATGTCTCGGTCTCTATACTGGGCCCCATATGTATTGACAAACATGTAAAGCTGTTAACAAGGCTACAAAGCTAACTTTCCCAAGTTATAAAAGATTTGTGCCCTATGCACTTAAATCTAATTTTAAAAATGTTTTCAAAATGAGTCAGTCGGGTGTATTTACTAGAGAAAGCTGATGTATTTTCAAAAGACTAAGATGCAGGTACAATAAGAAATAGGCTGGAAGCTGCTCGGTAGTGATATAAGAGGATCTTGAAAATCCTTAGATCTGCCCAAAGTCTGTTACACATTTTTGTACATTTTACGATCCGCCTGTGGATCTTTCATTACAAGCCGTCTGTATATTATTTTTCGTACTTTGAACATTTGGTTTATAATAGTAATTTAAACTCCATGACTTCCACTATGCTGTGTTTAAATTGACTATGATGATATTAACTTACATCACGATATTCCCCACACGGGCCCACCGGTGTTTGGATTGGAAATTCGGGGTGATAATTACTTAGTTGATTTAATACCCATGTCAATGGGGGAATTCCAAGTAGTGATTGGAATGGATTGGCTGTCTCGCACTAAAGTTATATGCTCCTGTAAGGAGATATAATTAATATTTCCAAGCGGAGAACTTAGGGGTCTAATCCTCCAAGAAGCGCATAATTGAAGATACTTAGTTCACCCGGGTGATGACAAGATGTATCAAGATTTAAAGAAGAATTATTGGTGGATGGGTTCAAAGAAATCCATAGCCACTTATGTAGCTAAGTGTCTGAAGGTTTGCAAGTTAAAGCCGAACATCAGAAACCGTCAGAACTTCTACAACAGCTTGAGATTCGCAAGTTAAAGCCAAACATCAAAAACCGTCAGAACTTCTACAACAGCTTGAGATTCCCACTTGGAAATGGGAAATGGTAACTACGGACTTGATTACTAAGTTACCTAAGACCAAATGTGGTAATGACACGATTTGGGTCATTGTGGATAGGCTGACTAAGTTAACACATTTCTTGCTAATTAAAGAAACTTATAATTCTGACAAGTTGGCAAAGCTGTATGTGGACAATACATTTCTAGCCGATGAGTTGCTAGCAATGTCACATCAAGATGTGCAAATTGATAAAAACCTAAGGTTCATTGAGAAACCAATTTCGATCGAGGATCGACATGTTAAAAACCTCCGAAGGAAGCTATACCTATTGTAAAGGTTAAATAAGATGCCCGTCGTGGACCCGAGTATACATGGGAGGTTGAGTCCACTATGCGACAAAATACCCCCATCTTTTTGAATAAATCTAGAGGTCGAGATTTTTTAAGGGGGTGAGGATGTAACACCTTGTAAAATTCGTGTTCGGTAATATACCGACACGTGTACATGCCCTCAAATAATACCTCAAATGAACATGGTTAATTGATCGTAATTAGGAAGGTATTAATCCCTTAAAAGGGCACCTCCTAAAGATCACGTTTACTAGGTCAATTGACGGGTCAAAGTTTATGTTTTGAATAGTCAAATGAGTCAGATTTCATAAATATTATAATTTGAGTTTATATATGTTATAAACATGTTTTTGACACTTAAACAAGTTGGTAATAAATATTAGAACATGTGGGAACATGCTCGATCTATCAATTTCAGACCTAGGGTCGGTTCGCAACCGAAAGTCGCGAAGCTTGACTTCTAGTTTGACTTTTGAATCTGACCCGACTTAGAATAGTTAACTTCTGACTTATGGTCACATTATGATCGTAATACAATGTAGCATAACCCTCTGAGGTTATATTACATGATCATAATCATAATCATAATATGAGTTTATGCACAAGTTCCGCTAAAATGTCAATTTTGACTAAAAGGCCCTTTTTACATAAAACAAGGTTTTAATAAACAATGAACTTGCAAATGAATTACCTACTGATATGTTAATAAATTAATATATTATGATATTAGTATTCTGATCATAAACTGATTATAGTATAATATCATAAACTATACTTTTAAATGACTAAAATGCCCTTTCGGTGCATAGTTTGGTCTTAAACTATAAATCACACTTATGTGTGACTTCTTACTGATAATATATCACAAATTAAGTAGTTTTCCAAAATTTTTATGATCATAACATCAAAATACGTGCAAGTTCCTTTTATAAGACATATAATGGTCTAAAACGCCTAATAAGGCGTAGTTTCGTTTTAAAACCTTAACGAGCATATAAGTTGATATCCTACTGATATTACACTTATTTAAAGTATAATGACATTTAGAACTTGCTCATGACTCATCCGGTTACCCGATATCGCTTATATGCGTACGGTTAAGTATATGTAACTAGTTTACGAAAATTAACCAAAACGGGATTAACCTTATCATTTTAATCTCAAATTCCAGAATATTAATTTTTTACCCATATTATACAAGTCTTAAGTACTTGTTGGGTTTAAACTACATTCTATGTGGTCATCGATTAATCTAGCGTATCGTACCGTTTTTGATCTTTTAAGCTAGTCGGTCTAAGTCTAAGACTTAAATAAGACCGTTAGCTTTTTAATTGGTTAGCTTATGCCATAATCCAGACTAGAGCCTTCCAGTAAATGCTATATGCACTTATTTCATTTTGAATATGGCTGAAATATTAAATCTTGCATTATAAATCAAGACTAGCTCAGGTAAATACTCTTGACTTATTTTCCCAATACGGGCTTGGGTTACCGTAAATTATTACCGCTTGATCAGAAATTGGATCAATCGAATGCCGGATTTTGGCTAGTAAATCAGCATATTCCGTTTTGATTAGTTTTGTTTGATAACTTAAAAATTAGGGGTTAACGACCGTATCCTGGATATCCTTGGCTCATTGCATTAGTTAATGGCCACGACCAAAGCACGGGGTGTAGGTATACACCCGACATATGTGAATGCTAAATTTGTTTTTACCCACCAGTTGGGGATAACTCTTTTGTGGGTTTATAAGTGGGGTGTACGTTAATCATGTCTCGGTCTCTATACTGGGCCCCATATGTATTGACAAACATGTAAAGCTGTTAACAAGGCTACAAAGCTAACTTTCCCAAGTTATAAAAGATTTGTGCCCTATGCACTTAAATCTAATTTTAAAAATGTTTTCAAAATGAGTCAGTCGGGTGTATTTACTAGAGAAAGCTGATGTATTTTCAAAAGACTAAGATGCAGGTACAATAAGAAATAGGCTGGAAGCTGCTCGGTAGTGATATAAGAGGATCTTGAAAATCCTTAGATCTGCCCAAAGTCTGTTACACATTTTTGTACATTTTACGATCCGCCTGTGGATCTTTCATTACAAGCCGTCTGTATATTATTTTTCGTACTTTGAACATTTGGTTTATAATAGTAATTTAAACTCCATGACTTCCACTATGCTGTGTTTAAATTGACTATGATGATATTAACTTACATCACGATATTCCCCACACGGGCCCACCGGTGTTTGGATTGGAAATTCGGGGTGATAATTACTTAGTTGATTTAATACCCATGTCAATGGGGGAATTCCAAGTAGTGATTGGAATGGATTGGCTGTCTCGCACTAAAGTTATATGCTCCTGTAAGGAGATATAATTAATATTTCCAAGCGGAGAACTTAGGGGTCTAATCCTCCAAGAAGCGCATAATTGAAGATACTTAGTTCACCCGGGTGATGACAAGATGTATCAAGATTTAAAGAAGAATTATTGGTGGATGGGTTCAAAGAAATCCATAGCCACTTATGTAGCTAAGTGTCTGAAGGTTTGCAAGTTAAAGCCGAACATCAGAAACCGTCAGAACTTCTACAACAGCTTGAGATTCGCAAGTTAAAGCCAAACATCAAAAACCGTCAGAACTTCTACAACAGCTTGAGATTCCCACTTGGAAATGGGAAATGGTAACTACGGACTTGATTACTAAGTTACCTAAGACCAAATGTGGTAATGACACGATTTGGGTCATTGTGGATAGGCTGACTAAGTTAACACATTTCTTGCTAATTAAAGAAACTTATAATTCTGACAAGTTGGCAAAGCTGTATGTGGACAATACATTTCTAGCCGATGAGTTGCTAGCAATGTCACATCAAGATGTGCAAATTGATAAAAACCTAAGGTTCATTGAGAAACCAATTTCGATCGAGGATCGACATGTTAAAAACCTCCGAAGGAAGCTATACCTATTGTAAAGGTTAAATAAGATGCCCGTCGTGGACCCGAGTATACATGGGAGGTTGAGTCCACTATGCGACAAAATACCCCCATCTTTTTGAATAAATCTAGAGGTCGAGATTTTTTAAGGGGGTGAGGATGTAACACCTTGTAAAATTCGTGTTCGGTAATATACCGACACGTGTACATGCCCTCAAATAATACCTCAAATGAACATGGTTAATTGATCGTAATTAGGAAGGTATTAATCCCTTAAAAGGGCACCTCCTAAAGATCACGTTTACTAGGTCAATTGACGGGTCAAAGTTTATGTTTTGAATAGTCAAATGAGTCAGATTTCATAAATATTATAATTTGAGTTTATATATGTTATAAACATGTTTTTGACACTTAAACAAGTTGGTAATAAATATTAGAACATGTGGGAACATGCTCGATCTATCAATTTCAGACCTAGGGTCGGTTCGCAACCGAAAGTCGCGAAGCTTGACTTCTAGTTTGACTTTTGAATCTGACCCGACTTAGAATAGTTAACTTCTGACTTATGGTCACATTATGATCGTAATACAATGTAGCATAACCCTCTGAGGTTATATTACATGATCATAATCATAATCATAATATGAGTTTATGCACAAGTTCCGCTAAAATGTCAATTTTGACTAAAAGGCCCTTTTTACATAAAACAAGGTTTTAATAAACAATGAACTTGCAAATGAATTACCTACTGATATGTTAATAAATTAATATATTATGATATTAGTATTCTGATCATAAACTGATTATAGTATAATATCATAAACTATACTTTTAAATGACTAAAATGCCCTTTCGGTGCATAGTTTGGTCTTAAACTATAAATCACACTTATGTGTGACTTCTTACTGATAATATATCACAAATTAAGTAGTTTTCCAAAATTTTTATGATCATAACATCAAAATACGTGCAAGTTCCTTTTATAAGACATATAATGGTCTAAAACGCCTAATAAGGCGTAGTTTCGTTTTAAAACCTTAACGAGCATATAAGTTGATATCCTACTGATATTACACTTATTTAAAGTATAATGACATTTAGAACTTGCTCATGACTCATCCGGTTACCCGATATCGCTTATATGCGTACGGTTAAGTATATGTAACTAGTTTACGAAAATTAACCAAAACGGGATTAACCTTATCATTTTAATCTCAAATTCCAGAATATTAATTTTTTACCCATATTATACAAGTCTTAAGTACTTGTTGGGTTTAAACTACATTCTATGTGGTCATCGATTAATCTAGCGTATCGTACCGTTTTTGATCTTTTAAGCTAGTCGGTCTAAGTCTAAGACTTAAATAAGACCGTTAGCTTTTTAATTGGTTAGCTTATGCCATAATCCAGACTAGAGCCTTCCAGTAAATGCTATATGCACTTATTTCATTTTGAATATGGCTGAAATATTAAATCTTGCATTATAAATCAAGACTAGCTCAGGTAAATACTCTTGACTTATTTTCCCAATACGGGCTTGGGTTACCGTAAATTATTACCGCTTGATCAGAAATTGGATCAATCGAATGCCGGATTTTGGCTAGTAAATCAGCATATTCCGTTTTGATTAGTTTTGTTTGATAACTTAAAAATTAGGGGTTAACGACCGTATCCTGGATATCCTTGGCTCATTGCATTAGTTAATGGCCACGACCAAAGCACGGGGTGTAGGTATACACCCGACATATGTGAATGCTAAATTTGTTTTTACCCACCAGTTGGGGATAACTCTTTTGTGGGTTTATAAGTGGGGTGTACGTTAATCATGTCTCGGTCTCTATACTGGGCCCCATATGTATTGACAAACATGTAAAGCTGTTAACAAGGCTACAAAGCTAACTTTCCCAAGTTATAAAAGATTTGTGCCCTATGCACTTAAATCTAATTTTAAAAATGTTTTCAAAATGAGTCAGTCGGGTGTATTTACTAGAGAAAGCTGATGTATTTTCAAAAGACTAAGATGCAGGTACCATAAGAAATAGGCTGGAAGCTGCTCGGTAGTGATATAAGAGGATCTTGAAAATCCTTAGATCTGCCCAAAGTCTGTTACACATTTTTGTACATTTTACGATCCGCCTGTGGATCTTTCATTACAAGCCGTCTGTATATTATTTTTCGTACTTTGAACATTTGGTTTATAATAGTAATTTAAACTCCATGACTTCCACTATGCTGTGTTTAAATTGACTATGATGATATTAACTTACATCACGATATTCCCCACACGGGCCCACCGGTGTTTGGATTGGAAATTCGGGTGATAATTACTTAGTTGATTTAATACCCATGTCAATGGGGGAATTCCAAGTAGTGATTGGAATGGATTGGCTGTCTCGCACTAAAGTTATATGCTCCTGTAAGGAGATATAATTAATATTTCCAAGCGGAAGGCGCGTCAATACTTATGGTGAAAAGAGTAACTACCCCATCATATGCTCGATAATGGGAGCTCGTAGACTCATTCAACACGGGTGCCTGGCTTACCTGACCTATATACTTGATTCAAAAAAAGAGTCACCAACGATTAGAGATGTACCGGTCATGCGAGAATTTGAAGACGTATTTCCGAAGAATTTACCGGGTATACCACCCGAGCATGATGTGGAATTCGGGATCGAATTAATCCTGGGTGCGAAGCAGGTGGCCAAAACGCCATACAGATTAGCACCGTCTGAACTTCAAGAATTACTTTCACAATTGGAAGATCTGCTCGACAAAGGATTCGTTCAACCTAGTGTCTCTCCTTGGGGAGCGCTGGTATTATTTGTAACAAAGAAAGACGGGAGTACACAAACTTACGGTGTAGAATCATTACCTACTTCCAAGAATCGATGATTTATTCGATCAATTACAAGGTGCGAGTTTATTTTCAAAAATTGATTTAAGGTCGGGGTATCATCAGTTAAGGGTGAAAGAGGAAGACATACCCAAGACGGCTTTCCGTACGCGGTATGGGCATTATGAGTTTCTCGTAATGTCCTTCGGGCTAACAAATGCACACGCGGCCTTCATGGATCTTATGAACCGGGTTTGCAAGCCAATGTTGGATAAATCAGTGATAGTGTTCATTGATGACGGATCATGCGTGCCATTTGCATGAAGTATTAGAAATGCTTAGAAGATAAAAGCTCTATGCGAAGTTCTCAAAATGTGCCTTTTGGCTTCGAGAAGTGCAATTCCTAGGGCATATCATTAGCGCTAATGGAATATTGGTCGATCCGTCCAAGATAGAAGCAGTGTCAAAATGGAATCCTCCAAAAAATCCTTCTGAAATTAGAAGCTCTTTAGGATTGGCAGGCTATTATAGGAGATTCATTCAGGATTTCTCCAAGATTGCTTCGCCATTAACTAAGTTAACCCACAAGGATGAAAAGTTTGTCTGGAATAATGAACAAGAAAGGGCTTTCCAAACGCTTGAAGAAAAGTTGACCAGTGCTCCGGTATTGACTTTACCAGATGGCACTGATGACTTAGTAGTGTATTCGGATGCATCGCACCTATGCCTTGGGTGCGTACTTATGCAACAAGGTAAAGTGATTGCCTATGCCTCGAGACAATTAAAAGTTCACGAAAAGAAATATCCGACGCATGATCTTGAATTGGCCGCAGTAATGTTTGCTTTAAAAATTTGGAGACACTACTTGTACGGAGTAAAATGCGTCATTTTCACCGATCATAAAAGCCTAAAGTACTTCTTTGATAAAAAAAGAATTAAATATGAGACATAGGCGTTGGTTAGAGACGGTGAAGGATTATGACTGTGAGATTCATTATCATCCTTGAAAAGCCAACGTGATGGCGGATGCCCTTAGCTGAAAGGAGGATTATGTACCTATTCGGGCACAATCTATGCAACTTGTGGTTACTTCGGGATTACTTGAACAAATCCGAGTAGCAAAAGAAGAAGCGGGAAAGAAAGAGAATTTGAAAATAGAACGTATAAAAGGTGTAGTAAAAGACATTGAAGATAGAGAAAACGGGTTAAAGTACCAATTTGGTAGAATCTGGGTTCCAAACACTTGTGGTGTAGAGGATCTCTTACTTAACGAGGCTCATAAGTCACGTTATTCGATTCACCCAGGAGCAACCAAATGTACAGAGACTTAAAACAGAATTATTGGTGGCCTGGAATGAAAAAAGATGTAGCAAAGTACCTTGAAAGATGTTTAACTTGTTTGCAAGTAAAAGTGGAGCATCAAAAGCCTTTTCGAAACTCCAACCGTAGAGATACCAGTCTAGAAATGGGAACATACAACCATGGACATGTTGACCAAACTGCCACGAATGGCTTGAGGATTGACGCCTTCTGGTGGTTGTTGATAGATTGACAAAAAGCGCGCACTTTATTCCATTTCTTGAGACTTATACTTGTTTGTGCATATTTGTGACAACAACTGAGATTTGGTCTTTGGATATCTTGTAATTAGTAAAACGATAAACAGTTAATGCGTTTAGTTTTGTAATAGTTAGTTTTAGTGATTGGGCCAAACCAGACCCTCATTATAGGGAGTGGTAGGTGAATTGGGCCTAGCCCATGTGGTTAAACCCAAGCCTAGTTGCAAACCTGTCTCTATATAAAGAGAGTTTTTCATTAGGGTTAAGGTCGCTTAGTTAGTCACGTTAGAGAGAGTTGAGAGAGAATTCATAGAGAGATTGGCTTGGAAGAATTCGTGAGATCTAGATTGATTGTAATCGTTGTGATAGATAATCAATAAAGATCGGGTTTATTGTGATATCTGTTCCACTTGTAATTCTATGATAATCTAATTTAGAGGATTCCGCACTCTAGATTGGATAGAAGATTCTGTGAAGATCCATACGGTTTAGGGACCTACAATTTGTATAAGAGAATTAGATTCTTTTTTTGCTCGGTTTAGAATCGTTACTTCAGAAAAAGTTGGGGCTTTTTGGACATTTAACGGTTGTTCTAGGGTTTCTACTGCTGTTTCGGATAAACACCAAGGATTTCGGATAGAGACTTGCATCTCGGATCATAAGTGAAGCATCACGGATCAGAAAACTTGCATTTCGGAAACAGTGCATTTTGGATCATTGGTGTTGATCTCGGATTGCATCTCGGATCAAAACAGTGGATTTCGGGTAAATTGAGAAGCATCTTGGATAAACTAGGAAGCATCTCGGATCATAATAGTGCATCTTGGATTTTGGTATTGATTTCGGATCATCTCGGATCATCTTGAATACCATCTTGGATCACTGTTCCGAATTACCATCTCGGATTGGCATCTCGAGTCAGTGTTACGAATTTGAAGTGTTCCGAGTTACTGTTTCGAATTCGAACTGTTCCGAGTTGAATTCAAGAAGGTGGAAAGTTAAGCACCTGACGTAATCGGAGATAAACGTTTTTGTACACAGAATTTGATCCGTAAACAATCATAACAAACCGACTGTGATTTTTAGGAAAAAAAAGGCACGGAAATTCTTAAAAAGGGTCTCAGACATTAAACGTCATTGGATTCGTATTGTCGAGATGAGTCTAATGGTACAGTTTGGTAATCACACATTTCAGACAAATTTTTAAACGTTTTTAGCGAGCTGGACCGTAAAAATGTCGAATATGTCAAACTTGAATGAATTGTTGAGAATGGAGCATGAGGCAAGCACGACTAACAAAATGCCAAAGATGTTGAAGGTAAGAATTACCTTACATGGATGGATAGATTTTAGTCGTTCATAGAATATCAGGACACACAGATGTGGATCCTTATTCAAGATGGGTACATAAACCCAACTCATGACTTTGAAGGCAGACATCGTGTCACTGCCTATGTAAACATGTTAGAGGCTGATAAGAGAATGTATGAGTCTGAAAAGAAGGCCTTAGCTGCAATAAAGATGTCGTTACCTGATGGTATCAAACATATATTCAAGCGATATACTAATATGAAGGAGATATGGGATGCTCTAGAGAAGAGGTATGAGGGCAATCCTGATGTGAAGAAAAACAAAGTTGACTTGCTTAAAAAGCAATTTGCTGTCTTTAAAGGCATGGGAAATGAGTCCCTTGAAGATATCATCATGAGATACTATCATCTAATGTCAGAAATGGACAATTATGATAGAGGGATACACGGACGTTGAGATAAACGATAAGTTGCTAGATGCTTTACCTGCCAAATGGGATATTTATACTCTTATGATAAAGGGTGAAGCTGACTATGAAGATAAAGACTTGGAAGAGGTTGTTGGGAAACTGAGAGATTATGAGCTCAACATGAAGAAGGAAACTGGATATAATCATGTTCAAGATCTGGGATTAAAAAAAGGGATTCCATCTTCATCTTCCAACAATGCTTCAAGTGATTCAGCAACTGCGTTTCTCTCATGTGAAAATGTGCAGGTTGTGATAAATGCTGATGGTGATGTATGTTTTGTAGTTGCTTCAGGAGGATTGTCAGGGACAAAGAGACAATAGGCTAGCAATAATAACAACACTACAAGGTCTATGCGTCTGAGTGTCAAAGCTGCTGAAGATCATCTGGCCTTGCTTGCTTCATTCGTTGCTTCATATGAGAACTACCTTCAGGGAAGAATATCTAATCCTGCTACTTTTGATGCAGATCATGATCAGATTGACCCTGATGACCTAGACGAGATAGATTTACAATGGCAAATGGCCATGATCTCTAGAAGAGTGAAGAGGTTCATGAATAGGACGGGAAGAAAGTTCGTTGGAAAAAATGTACGTTTTGACAAGCTAAAGTGAGGTGTTACAATTGTCAAAATGATGGACATTTTGCTAGAGAGTGTCAAAGACCTAAGACTGAATTTTGGACTAACTAATCTTTTCAAGATTCTCCGGGTCATGGTTCAAGCAACATGAATACATCAACTAACACTGGATCAAAGGCCTTGATCTCTACTGCTAGACAAGGTTCTTACGATTAGAGTGTTCATCTATAAGGTGATGACAATGCCACACATGCTTTCATGGCTGCGCTAGCCCCAGTTGATGATGCAAAAGTAAAGGCTAATGCTGGGGTAGAGCAAGAGACTGTAGCTGAAAAAGTTGATGATGATTAGACGACTGGAAACATAAAATCTGATGTAGATAGAATGCTACAGATAAGGAGATGGCTGCAGATTTTGCTGCTTTCATGGCTGATCTAAGAAAATCAACAAGAGAGGTACATTCTAAATCTGTTAGTTTTGTTTGCTTAAAATGCCATGAACTGCAAAGTGAAGTTGACAGGTTAACAAAACAAAACCAAAGTTTGGTAAATGAGATATCGAGCGTAAAAGAATCAAACTATTTCGTAAAAAGAAATGAGTCATTATATTTGAAGAAAATTAAGGGTTATGAAGAAGAAATCAATATTTTAACCTGTAAACTAAATGAAAAACATCAAATTATTGATGTAGCTCATGATACGATCAGTGAGAAAACAAAGAGATTTCTGAAAAATGCAAAGAGTTGTCAGAAGCACAACTAAAATTTGTGAACTTGAAAAGAAATTGAATCAATTTAGAGATTCATATTTTGTTATGAAACACATGATGAATGGCTTGAAGAAAAGTAATGACAAGACAAGTGTGGGCTTCAAAGATTTCAATGAAGTTCCACCACCTCATGGTCATGACTATTCTTTCTTGCCAGATAAAGAAGAGTTAACAGACTTTGTGTCAACTACACCTAGTAGTTCCACATCTAGGAATGTTGATGTGTCTGAACATGCCAAGAAGGATAATAACAGGGAAGCGGTTCTGAAAACAAAGAATACACACCCTAAGAATAAAATGCAATATTTTGTTAAAAAAGTTGATTTTGTTAAAGGGAGTGATATGAAAGAAGAGACCACTGTTATTGAAAGGGAGTCAAATGTGCAGTTCGCTAAAATTAAAAACATTGAAAAATCAGAAACTGAGCAAACTAAACAAGATCCTTTTAGGGCATCATCTTCACTTGATAAATCTAAACCAGAGACTTCAATTAAGAAGGATGCGGCTATAAGTTCGTGCTTCAAATGTCACAACAAAGAACATGTAGCTAGCTGTTGTGCTAACAAAAAGAATGAAGCACAAGTGACTGAGAGAAAGAGAGAAAAATCACCAGAAAAGATTGGTGATGGTGAGCAAGAAGTTTCTAACTCACCGAAGACATTTTCTACCAAGCGATAGAGTGTTGCGGTTGGTGTAGATAAGGCTGAAAAAGGAACTCACCAAGTTCCTCGTTTTCAAAGAAATCAAAAAATATTTCAGCCTGAATCTACATCAGGCAGATATGGAAGACCTAGAAGTAGTTCACCAAGAATGAATAACTTTAATGGTCAATCAAGTAATTTCTGAAGTCAAGGTCAATATCAAACTCGATATCAGAATGTTGGAAGTCGAAATTTTTATAACAATGGCTTAGAAATTATCACCTTCAAATTTCAAGCAATCAAAACCAAAATTTCCAAAGGTCACAAAGTCCAAAAATGTTTAGGAAACCTCAGGACCAGAGACCGAATGGAAATCAAAAATCATTTCCATCAACAGGTCTGAGATCCAAGACTCCAGTTAGGAGTGATGGATATTGGATGGATGTTCCGATGGTTGAGGAATCTAGAAGACCCAAGACCATTAATTCTTGGGTCCCCCATCTAACTAAATTTTGTTAGGTTGTGCAGCAACTGCTAAGGAGGATTATCAACTTGTGGTATGTTGAAAGTGGCTGCCATGAAGGGGGATGCGAGGTTGTTAACTGAGTTTGAAAATATAGATGGAGGTTATGTGATTTTTGCAGTTGCTAAAGGAGATCACATTACAGGTCGAGGAAAAGTGATTAATGGGAAGATCACATTGGACAAAGTGAACTATGTCGAGCAGCTAAAGCACAATCTGATGAGCGTGTCTCAAGTCTGCGACAAGGGTTAATCGGTCCACTTAACTAAGTCTGAAGCTTTGGTGTTGAAACCCGGTTTGGTAATACCAGATGATTGGATAGTGATGAGAGCGCCAAGGAGAAATGACACTTATGTCATGGACATGGGTGCTAAGGACTCTTCCACTGTGGTGGCGTGTTTATTGTCAAAAGCACCTGAGGCTGAGTCAATGTTGTGGCACATACGCGTGGCCCACGTCCACTACAGAAAAACTGAATTATATTATTATAAACGGTTTAGTGGAAGGGGTGCCAGTGCAGTGGTTTCATGTGGAAGATAAATATCTTCCATGTCAAAAGGGAAAACAACATAAGAAACCTCACAAGTCCAAAACAGCAAATTCCATAGATGCCCCTTATGAATTACTTCACATGGATCTATTCGGTCCGGTAAACGTAAGTAGCATAGGTGGAAAGTACTATTGTTTAGTTGTCACAGATGATTACTCACGGTATTCATGGGTTTTCTTTTTAGGTACAAAAGATGAGACAGCGGAGATGCTGATAGATCTTTTTACAAAATTAGAAAATTTCCATGCTGTACGGATCAAGAGGATAAGGAGTGATAATGGCACGAAGTTCAAGAATCAGATTCTGGATCTCTATTGTCTTCACAAGGGAATTGCATATCAATATTCTGCTCCTTATACACCTCAACAGAATGGAGTCCCTGAGAGGAAAAACAGGACGTTGATTGAAGCTGTCAGGACTATGCTTTCTGATTCAAAGCTTCCAGTTCTTTTCTGGGGAGAAGCTGTGAACATAACTTGTTATGTACTAAGCAAAGTTTTGACGGTTAAACGATTTAACAAAACATATCACGAACTATTGTTTAACCGGAAACCAAACTTGAAAATACTTTTGAACCATTTTGATTACCCTGCACCATTGTGCGAAATAAAAATAAGCAAAATTTCGGTGAGGTAGCTGACGAGGGATACTTTCTAGGTTATATGCCTGGAACAACGAATAAAAGGTTTTTAATCTAAAAACTGGTAAAATTGAGGTTGTGTTTAACATGGAGATCACTAGTTATTCACCTCAACAATCAACGAGTGGTCCTACTATATTATATGATTATGATAGCGTTTTTAAATCATTTAATAATCCTGAGTTTTCCAATGCAGATGACTCTCAAGTGATTCAAACTATGATCGGTGAAGATGAAGATGGTGACTTCATGCCTAGATCGAGTATATCAATGACAAATGCTCCAGAAACTTCCTCTAGTGAAGCTCAATAGGATTCAAGTGATAGTGAATTTGAACCTATTTAGGGGGTGGTTGGATCTAATATGGGAGATAATTTAGTTGTTGACACCATTGCTACCATACGCGCAAAAAAAGGATCAACCAGTTGAGAATATCATAGGTGATGCTGCTGCTGGTGTTTAGACAAGAAGAGGTGTGATCGAAGGTTCCTGTTATTTACTTCAATTCAGAAGACTGGGATGATAAATGAGTGTTTCTATAGCTGCTTTATTGCCCAAGAGGAGCCGAAGAATGTTCACATGGCTCTAAAAGATAATTCATGGGTTGAAGCTATGCAAGAGGAATTAGCTCAATTCAAGAAATTGAATGTTTGGGAGCTAGTTGACTTGCCTGAAGTAGAGAAGGAAATAGGCACCAAGTGGGTGTTTAAGTACAAGAAAGATGACCGAGGGATCGTGACAAGGAATAAGGCTCGGCTAGTGGTGAAAGGGTTCAATCAGCAAGAGGGGATTGATTACAATGAAGTGTTTGCACCAGTAGCAAGGTTGGAAGCAATTCGTTTGTTCCTAGCTTTTGCTTCATTTAAGGGCTTCAAAGTTTACCAACTTGACGGGAAGAGTGCGTTTCTTTATGGGAAAGTACAAGAAGTTGTGTATTCTCACAACCAGATGGGTTTACTGATCCAGATTATCCAGATCGAGTTTATCGACTTGATAAGGCATTGTATGGATTGCATCAGGCACCTAGGGCATGGTATGAGACACTATCAGAACATTTGTTAAAGTATGCTTTTGAAAGAGGTCAGATTACCAATACACTTTTCATTAAAAGAAAGAAGGAAGACTTACATGTATACGTAGATGTTATTATTTTTGGGTAATCTGATGAGAACATGTGTCATGAATTCAAGGAGTAATGAAGAGCAAGTTCGAAAGGAGTGCGATGGGTGACTATCTTACTTTTTGGGTTTGCAAGTTGAACAGGAGAAGGATGGGATTTTATACATCAAACAAAGTATATGTATAACATTTTGTCTCGTTTCAAAATGGAGGATTGAGCTACTTTCGACACACCTATCTGCGACTAAAAATCTGGTCCAGAACATGAGAGTGTGGATTATGTTGATCCAACTCAGTACAGTGCAATGATTGGTTCTCTAATGTACTTGACTGCTTTAAGACCAGATATCATGTTCGTAGTGTGTCTTTGTGCCAGATATTAAGCGAATCCAAAAAAGTCACATATGAAAGCGGTGAAGCGGATTCTTCGTTACTTGAGGGGAAACCTAAACTTGGGTTATGGTATCCAGCTGCTAGTGATTTGAAGTTTGTTGCTTTCACTGATTCGGACTTTGGAGGATGCAAATCAACCTGAAAGTCTACCACATGTGGTTGTCAGTTCGTAGGAGGAAGGATTGTGTCATGGCAATGCAAGAAGCTATGTTGCGTGTCTACCTCTACGTGTGAATCTGAATATATTGTTGCAGGTAGCTGTTGCTCTAAGGTTCTCTGGATACAACAGCAGATGCACGATTAAGGTTTGAATTTCACTCGTACTCCTATTATGATAGACAATAATGCCACTATTTCAATCACAAACAATCCATAAACATAGTTGCACAAAACATATTGACATTCATCATCATTTCATACAAGAGTGTTCTGAAAAGAAATTGATTGAACTGCATAGAGTCGACACACTAGATAAGCTAGCAGAGATTTACACAAAAGCATTTAACAGGGCTCTTTTTGAACATTTAGTCGAACTCAACGGGATGGGGAATCCAGAATAACCAATTTCCATAAGAATTTTGTGAATAATTTACTGTTTTTCGAAAATCAAAACATAAAAAATAGAAAATCAAAAATGAGTTTTCACTGTGTGGAAAAGAAGAAATGATAGTACATCAGTAGGATAGACTGTCATACTAAATTAAATTGCTTAAGTGTGATAGCAGCTTTATCATATGATGTAACAGTAGGCAGAAAACATGAAATAATCAACTTACCTTGGTGATATAAACATAACGAACTGTGTATGAGTGCGAAACATATCAGTGGCGTATGGTTTTATAACCTTAAATCTTGCGGGGTATCAGCTTTATCATAGATTGCCAAAATCTGAGGTTTTAGGTCTTTATATCATTATTTCATCCGGGCTATCAGGTTTGCTGCATCTAGATATATGCTGACCTAGATAGAACCAGGGTATCTTAAAAGAGCTAAAATTCAAAATCCCCGAAATTGAAGAAGCTCTCCTAGAGAGTTATTCAAATGTGCAAAACGCATAAATCGTACCAAAATGTTGTCTCTTTGCTGTACGGAAGTACTAACCTGTTCACCAATTATCTAACGTTGTAAATCAAAAAGGATGAATTTCAGTATACTCACCTTCTACGAGGAATCTTTGTGCATACCTTGATTGTGGGGGTATGTCCTGAAGTGGGACACAGTAGTATATTAGTATAAGATTACCTTAACATATCACTAGGTAATGGTACTTGAAATGTTCATGTATTTTATTTAAGTGGATAAACAATACTGGTAATCATCTTGAACAGTTTTTCATGAAAATTACATATAGAATTAGTGTGAAAACAATTTGATATTGCTATATGATCTTCTTCCCGGTGATTCTCACAAAGACAGAGTGTTCATTATTTCGTTATTTATTTGCTTTCAGAAAATATAAAAATCCAAAAGGATATTCTTTTTCTTGTAAATTCTTAGCGTACGGAATATGGTTGTTCATTGAGGAGTTATTACCGATAGGGGGAGATGATGTTAGAAGATGAGTTCAAAATTATAAAATCTTGCAGGGTCAGTGTGCTTAAAATCCTAAGTGTGTAGTTTGAGTTGAAAATTGCTTAATCTTTGATACAGTTTTACCATCTCTTGAATAATAATAATTTGTTAACTTGTGTTGAAAAATTCTTATGGTTTCTCGAGATGTTTGTTTGTATACAAATTGTAGCAGTGTGTTGCTGAGAAGTTTAGTGACGAAGAATTTGCTTGGATGCATGGTAGAACCTTCTTTCTGCATTGCAGACAAAGGGAGCTTACTTGCTTATATTGTATCCTAAACCAACAACCACTCAACGTTGCCTACATGCTACTAAAGAACATAGCCTCAAATGCTAAAGCCACACATTCGACGCCTATCTTCTACATGGCCTACGTAAGACGCACCCCGTGAAGATTCACAAAAAGGGTTGGCTTTACTTGGGCCGACATCAGCCTATGCTGAAGTTTGAGTCTCATCGCCGACTACACAATCGGGCTCTTACGCTTCAAAGACAACAAAGGAAAAATTTGGAGCACGAATGATCCGGATCAAGTCCTTGCAATTGAAGATAACCCCGACCGTCCTCCATGCTACTCCTACGAAAACACCTTCATAACTTGTATAATATCATGAAGGAAACACTTCAGGTACCCTGAAACACCTTCAACTTGGGGCAAAACACCAGCACCCGTGTAGGTTGCTTGGAGAGGAACATTGCCTCCATGCAATCCAAAATTACGTACATTCAGGAGCATATGGCATACCAGGATGAGTAGGAGGAGGAAGGCGGGGACATGGATCCAGACTAGGTGATGGTCGCAAAGACACTGGCTTGGCAGGCGACGTATCAGGTTAAATCTCTCCTCTCTTTGAACAATGTGGTTGATTGAGGGCTACGACCCGTCTTAAACAATTTACTTTTCAAACACTTTACTTTCTACATTTTATTTACTTTTCTTATGTTTGTGTGGTGATGGATGTTAAATGCTGGTAATTTTGGATTTTTCACTTTTCTTGTTAGATTGTTGTTGTTATGGTGTGAATAAGCTTAAAAGTACCTCGCGATGCTTGGATCCACCAAGCATATGACACCCCAAACCCAAAACAGGAAGCCAAGCACCTTAACTACCTTTGTTTCTCGAACAAATAGTAGCTTAACACGGGGTCGTGTCTACCTAACACGCCCCCATGCCTCTTCGTCGCTGAAACAAAATTTCTTCTCAGCTTGTCACACGAAGCCGTGTCCCCTAGACACGCCCCCGTGTCTACCTTCTGTAAGTTTTGAGAAAAACATGTTACTGGCACTTTTTACACGAGGCACAGCCCGTGCCCAATGTCTGATTTTTGAAAAAAAAATTGTTTTTTTTAACCCACATTAACACATTCAATCAAAGTTAACCCATTTTGGACACATTGAAGACAATGTGTAATTTAAGTGTGGGGGGGGGGGGGGGGTTAAATTGTTTGTCCTAAGAAAAATCTTACATAAAACTCTACTTGGAACCACTAAAACACTCCAAATCTTTTTCAAATATTTTTTTAGGTTATTTTGTCTTGTTTTTAGTTTAAGTTAGAAAACCAAGTTCTAAATATTTTGTTTTTACAAGTTTACAACTGATAGCGTCGTGATAAAAAAAGGACCATATATGAAAATAATATAAAAAAGGCATAACAACATTTTTAAAATTTGATTGTATTTATATATTTTCACACTTTTTACCCTTTCCCACAAAGTGTGAGTTTTGAGCCTTTACTAAGCATTCAATATCATATCTTTACTAAATGCTCACTTTCATTTCTTGTGTGATAGCCCGTATGGTTCTTACAAATCTAGAACTCTACAAAATAATACATTCTCGATCCTTACCGTCTAATCTAAGTAAGTAAATGATTGAGCCATTAGAACCATAAACCCTTTTTTTGTTTCAACCTTATTTTCTATTTTTATCTCCCCACCAACAAAAATAAAATCTTAGTTAACTCATTTGAGCCTAAATCTTTCGTTTCAAAACCTGCAAAATAAAAATTTTGCAACAGACGCCATCACCCTAAACGTTTTTATTTTTACACCTTTTATTTTATTAAAAGTCAGCTCTTTTGAAGAATATAAAATATGTGACTTACTCTCTCTTGTGAATATTATTCTATTAAAAAAATTCTCTCTAATTGCTTGAAATAAAATAAGCAAATTTATTGCTTATAAGCCTTAGTCTATATCTAAGTCACAACTAAACAAATTTTCAAAAGAAATCCGACATTTTATGTGACATTCGGCAAAATTCCGGTAATTCTGTACAACCTGAACAACTATTACACTATTTATTTACCGCACAACATGACTTAAATTATAGTTTTAAGTCTTAAAAGTCTAGGCATTCAACAAAATCATAGCTTGGCCTGATAATGAATTCGTCACAATCACAAACATATCAAACCATATCCTAGACGGATGACAAAGATACGAACACACAATAAATATCAGTACTGATTATGGTACAATCTGATATGACAGAATTAATACATAAGATATATCTGCATCGTTATACCATGAAAATTTTATTTAAAACATCAAATTGTCCAACCCTGCAGCAAAATACAGCATTCCGCAGCATATAACAGCAAATGTCCGAAAATCCAAAAATAAATATTTTTAGTTAAGAATAATAACGGCTGTTAGAAATAGTATAAAACCTGTATATAAATCCTGCTGTTTAAAGCTATACATTTTGTTCAGTAAAAACCTGACAACAAAGCCGGTACAGGAACTGAACTCAAAATGACAAATTTCTTAGTTTGGAGAGTTAGATTAATAAACATGACAATAAAATTGTACTAGAACTATTATGAAAATAAAATTTTATAAGTAACACAATATATCAGTATTTTACCTGGTACAAGACCCGAACCAAATTTATCAATCGAACAACGAAACAATAAGACTAGTAAGTTATTCTGGCATATTATAACACCACTTTAAAGTGTTGGGCCATTAGATTTTATAAAAAATTATATATAAAAAATAATTAAGTTTAAAGATTTTATTAAAATTACAAGTTTTTATAAAAAAATACTAATAATAACCAAACCACCCCTCCCCATTCACGGCTAGATGGGGTGTAAAACCCAATGCCACTTAATCACCATTGTTGTGTTGGCTTAATGTGGGCATGTTTAGTGGATTTTGTGGTGTAAGAACTTGAACACAAAACCAAAATCATAACCACTTCCATTTCTTTCATTTCTCAAACACCAAAACACAAAACACCTCCAATTTGCTCTCTAACAATCGGCCAAACACCACCATGTTCACCTTCAAATTTTAAAAATCCAAACTCAAGAAATTCAAGCTTGCATGAAGATCCAAGGATGATCTAAAGTGTTTGCAAGGATTAGGAGGCACACTTGGAAGCTTTGGAACTCTTGAATCATCACTTTCTTCATCTTTTTACCAACATTTTGATCATCCCTAGCCAAGTGCTAGCAATAAGCTCCATAACTTAATCTTATACTTTATGTTTCATGAAAATATACAAGATCATCTTAAAAGATATTTAAAAACCCACTTGAAAAACACTAATAAAACTATAATCACTAACATAATTATGTGATTTTCTTGATGATTATGGATGATCTTGAAATTGTCATTAACTAGTAAACTTGAATCTTGCATTTTTACGTATAAAAAGATAATCTAAACACATGCATGTTTAGATTAGCAAGATTCATTAATAAAAATTGTCATGAACATGAATTTATATTTTAAGATGATCATACAAATTATAGTTAATTAAATAAAATTTATGATTTAGAAATTTTGTTAAAAAGTGATATAAATTTTCTATTTTAAGAAAGTTTTAAACTATAATAATTTCATGACATTTTTGTTAATACATTATTATAATACTTGTGATTTGATGATGATTTGATTTAGAAAAGTGATTTAAACATGTTTATATAAACATGAGAAAGATTACATTTTAAAGGAAACTATAGAAGATGTGGTTAAACTAAAGATTTTGTGCTTAAAAGTGATTAGGAACTTTAATCTTGTTTAAACAAAAGTTTGAGTAAAAAGGTTTAAGATATAAGTACTTGAGTTTTCCATAAACTAAAAAGAAAATAAATATATACTTTTTAGGTAAAAGTATATATTTTAAAATCACCAATTATGTGTACACATATTCTTGTATAAATATTATATATTTAGATCATGTAGGATCTAATATAAAAATATATAAGTAATCAATCTTTTGACAAAATAACATATATCGGATAATTCGGACAAACTTGGACAATTTGGACAAAATAAAGTATATTGTATAATCGAAACAAACGACAAAGACGAAACGAATAAAATGGTCGACACAAACATAACGGTCAAAACGAATAAATCAACCATCACACTTTATATTTACTAGGACTTATAAAAATATAATTTATAACTAATAGTTTTACAAATAAATTTTTATAAGTTATAATAATTACTAGTAAATATTTTAAAAACTTGGGTTAAGACCAACTAAACTAATTGTTTGGACTAAGCCCATTTTCATAAAATTATATTAGGCTAAAACCATTTTTATAAAATATACGGACTAGCCCATTTATATAAATTAATTTGGGATAGGCCCACTTGTATAAAAATCAAACTTGGGCTAAGCCCACTTTTATAAAATTCACATGGACGAAGCCCACTTTTGTAATTTTAACTTTGGGCTAAGCCCACTTTTATAAAAATACATTGGGCTAATCCATTTTTAAACTATTTTTGGGCTCTGCCCACTCCTTAATTTTAACTTGGGCTTGGCCCACATGAAATTAGTTGGGCTAGGCCACTCATATGAAACAAATTAAGCTAGGCCCACACATAGTAAGCAAATTGAGCTAGGCCCATTTACATGTAATCAGTCTAGAATATATATATATATATACACACACACACACACCAACAAAGAAAAACCAACAAATACAAGTATGAAATTCAAGATAAAATACTTATACGAAAAACGAACGAAAGCCTAAGTGTCTAATAGATTAGAACACTTGTAGGTCGAGAAACGAACGAAGTATCAGGAGTCTAATAGAGATTTGCACAGAACACAAATCTATGAGTTCATGTTTCCCCTTTTATTTTAACGTTTTTATGGTTTTTTAAACATGCGGGGATGTATACATGTTACATTTAGTATAGTTGGGAAATGAAAATATGTAGATCACATGTGGATAAGGCTCAAGCATTGGGACCATTAATGAATAACAAGTGCCGAGGAACAAGGGGATAGATCTATTGGGTTTGGGCGAGCCCCACTCTATTACGACAATAATAACAGATCATATTAGAGTGCTTTTATGTCTAAAACGAGTGTCTCAAACACAATAAATCGTCAAGGGTTGGTTGGCACCTTCTTCGGCATACAGATTAGTGTCCTTGCAACACAAATGATCTTACAAGTTTCATTAAGCTATATTAAACGAATTTATTATTTCACATGTTTTTGAAGATTGATTTGATACAAAAATTTATAAAATGAATTCACCAGCTTTTGTTGACGTCTTTTTCAAAACTAACATGAATTACAGGAAACTAGTGGACGGCCTTTGGGAAAAACATGTTCGTATATTGTGAAGTCAAGATGTTATGTTTCATCTAGTCTTTTGTTATTATGTTTATAAACTCATGTTTGAATTTTAAATAATGTTGTTAAACTTGTGGTATGTTTCAAAAACAAAAGTTTGTATGTAAATAATGTGTTAAATAAAAAGCATGGATGAACATTTTGTAATGTATTACAATTTTCGTTTACTTGGTTGAATGCAACGCTTGTTGCTCTAGCCACACCTCACGCACGCTTCTGCTACATTGAAAATAGGGTGTGACATTTTGCGCCTTTAGCCACTTTTCAAATAAAAATACCTAGCCCTAGCCAAAACATACCATTTTTAAAGCCCACTTGATATTTACGAAGATTGTGTTAAGAAGGAGGAGGTTTGATTACTTGTTAAGCATATGATAGGAGTTAGTTCCATACCGGGACCGAGCGTTTCACTTATACATCTCAGATCGAGTGTTGAGTGATCACTTACGACTTGTGTGAATTTGTATATAGCTTATGAAATTTTAAAAGGCAAGTTATGCCCAAAAATATTTATTTTTCTTAAACATAGTTTTAAATAAATCATGTCGAATATGATTGTAAAAAACATAAAAACAAGAATAAAAAGAACTTGGATTCCCGACACTCTAAAACAAGACTCAAAAACTTCTTCTCTACCTATTCGATTTGGGTGTGTAAGCAATATTAAAGAGTTTTGCTTGAGTACAAGCAAAGATTCAACTATGGGGGTATTTGATATGCAACATATAAATTATATCAAAGACGGTATAAAATCAACTATTTTATATACTAATGTTGGAAAAGGTGTGTTTCTTTGTATACTTTTTGATTTTCGGAATCAAAAGAGCTTAAATGTACAAAAGTAACAAATTAACGGCAAAAACCATCGTAAATACAAAAGAAGAAAATTGATACATCATACCGAGCTTCACCCCAAGACCAAAAATAACAAATCAGAAGACAAACACGGGGCTGTGCCACCAAGGCATGGTGTCATGCCTCACTTTAGATTCCAAGAAACATAAGACAAATTGAAGCTAGCAAAAGACACGGGGCCGTGTCCAATGGACACGGGCCGTGATCAACTCCCAGATATGTAGAATCATGGATAGTAGAGCAAGTACCAGGGCCACGGGGCCGTGCCGTGGACACACGGGGCCGTGTGAGGATATTGACTGACACAGCTATTAAATGAAGACAGAGAAAAAGGAAACACGGGGCCGTGCCCTCCGGGCACAGGCTGTGTGAGTAGTCCATTTCCAGCTATATATAGAGGTGCTTGGTTCAATTGCAATCCATCCCTTGGCAACCCTATCTCTCACTTCACCAACACTTCTCCATCACTCCAACACCATCATCCACCACAACCATTAGATTTTAGAGTGTGTAGTAGTCTCAGGATCCAAGATTGATCGCAAGAGCCTTTGTCAAACTTTGGCCATGATTGGCTAATCTTTAACATCACTTGGTGAAGAAAAGCATTTTATGTATTACTTTTGATTTCCAAGCTTTGGTAACTTTTTAATTGGGTTTGTCTTAATGACTTTAATAACTAGTTTTTTATATTGAAAGTGAACTTTATTCTATCTTCTCTTCATATTTTCTAATTCACTCATTCACGTCTTTACGGTCTATATAAAGCGCGTTAACTACCTAGAAGGGGGTTAGAAGGGCAGTTTGGGTAAAGTTCTTGCCTCTTTCAGTGTATAGATCCTACGAGGACTTGATTCAAGCTTATTAGGACTTCCTTTGAGGCAGATAGCATCAAATTTGGGGAAAGTAAGAACGACTTGAATCACGTATAAATAACTACTATTAAAATTTTAACTGACCTTGTGGGACTATACCACTACTAACTCAGACCATTATGGCCGAGGGCAGCGTTGCCTCCAAAAGAGGGACATGCCACATTTTGCATTAATAACTTAATTATCTTCCAATATTCCGGCCTTGCAGGACTGTATCCCTGTTGACTCAAACCAATATGACCAAGGGTGGTGTTGCCTCCAAAAGAGGGACATGGCACTATAACTAAGATAATCTTTTAAAAAACCCAAAGTGCGGAAATTATCAAAGGATGCGTAAAGATGAGTCGGAACTAGGTGATTCTATCTTATCTATTTGTGTCTTTTATTATTTTAGTTTATTTCTTTATTTAATTACTAAAAATCTTTTCTCAAAATTTGCTTTGATTAGACGTTGACGATATTCCGGTATTAAAAGCTCTTGTGTCCTTGGACGACCGCGGTATCTTACCATCACTACATTACTCCAACGATGGGTGCACTTGCCCTAACGTGTTGTAGAGAGTGATAGTGTTATATCGTGTTTTATAAAAATAAATCTTGATAAACGAGTAAAAGTGCTTAAAAATATATTAAAAATCATACCACGCTCGCATCACGTCAGACTCAAGCGCCGAAGAGAGAATCTAATGATGGTGGCAATAGTAGGCTACAACCCATGGCTGTGGGGAACCTAGTTAGCTGGCAGATACACAATGACATGATATAATACAATAGACTACGACACCACATAACAAATAAATAAATCACAACTACGCATCCATATAATAACACATTGAATTTTGCATGTTATTAATAACGTGAATAAAACGCGAATATATATAAGATGATACACCCTTAAGATTTTATATGTAGAAAGGGTGAAAAAGATAGAATCACTCACGGTATGTAAAGCTTTCCACCGAGTATGCATAATGGAAATCCAGAAGAAGTCCACGATAAAGATCACCCTAAAAATAAATAAATCAATACCTGAACAAACACCACGACGAAATGAGACTAGTAATTCGGGTTCTTGATTTGGGGACTTTTGTTAAAAAAAATTATGCAAAGTTTGTCTCCATCTGCGCCATAAACTCAAGCGTGATGAGACGAGTTTCTCTTAAATGCATATGCATCATTTTATCTAGCAATTACATTCGCAAACACGGCCAACCCAATCATCAAAGCCATCAAAATCTTACCCCCTTTCGTTGACATACCATGGAAATCCCTAAACACATAAAAAACAACAAAAAGTGCATGAATTAGAACCACTGTTGGTGGAATTTTTGTATTTAGGATAATAATTTACCTTATGGGTTCTTGGTAGATATATACCGGGTAAAATGGGTCGGACTGGGCTGGGTAACGGGTTTGGATAAAACATGTTTTAAAACTAGTTCAGGTCAGGACGAGACTGAAGGCGTTGGATCTTAGTCGGACATGTGGCCGTAGAAATAGTTTTTGTTGTTTGTTTAACAAATGGTTGTAGAAACGTTGGATCTAAGCTCGTTCTAACTTGTAGAGAAAGATTGGTTAAACAAGAGTTGTAATCCCCTTTTACATAAGGTAATATCTTGTTTAATTTACAGTTTACACATGTGTAATGAGCTGCACATGTGTAAAACAGTATCAATTAATTGATAGGGAACAATTTGCACAAGTGTAAATGAGCTAAAAATGCATAAAACATAAACTATTAAGTGACCACAAAACAGTTTAAACATGTGTAATAGAGCTAAAATAGGTAAAAACATAACCAAATAAGTGATAAGGAATTGTTTACACATGTGTAATTCAGTTGAAAATGTGTAAAAACAACAACTTACAAATGTGTATATCAACTAAAAATGTGTAAAACATAAACTTATAACTGATAAGGAACAATACTGACACATGTGTAACACCCCTAAACGTATGTAAGTCATAAACGAAAAAGTCACAATGAAGACTTACACATGTGTAAAACAACAGTTACACATGTGTAACACCCCTAGAAGATGTGTATCTAAACAAGATGGAATGCAAGCCATTAGTAGTTACACATGTGCCATTAGGTGAATAAAAAGACTACATCTAAAATACACAGATTCAATTTGAAATGATGGAATATATGAAACAAAATTAATAATCATTGATAATCGAAATTCAATTAACATGTAACAAAATCAACAATTATTGAAGATCAAAATTAAATTAATGATAACTGAAAACTTGAATTGATACCTGCAAATCACTGAGAAATTGATGAATATAGCTTCAGAATAGATAAAAGAATTTTATAAGCCTAAAATCGTTGAAGAAATCAAAAGATTGAAGAAATAGTTGAAGGTTTCAGATTTGTGCCCTAATCATCAGCAATATAATCATCTCTGTGATTCATCATCTAGTAAGAGCGTGATTCTTTTTCTAGGTTTTGAAATGATATTGAGTTTAAGGAATAGAGAATTGTATAGTTACCAATTTACTCTTTTCATCAAAACACAAGGGATATAAATGAGTGGCTGAGATTTGTTCTCATGGTTCTCACAAAAAAAATGGATGTTCTCATTTAAACCAACCCATATATATATATATATAATAGGGTTCATGCGAGAACCACATTATTGTAGGAACCACGAGAACCAATGTGGATAGGAGGCATTACTATAAACACATAACAAAATTTAAATCAAGCGCCTCCTCATCCTCCTTCGCCTCCTCCTCCTCCTCCTGGACTTCAAGCATTAGTTTAAACAATCTTATTTATTCAGTTCATGTCTCACATTTGACACGCCAATTTCTCCACAATTCATCATCTCAGTTCACGTCTAACTCTCCAAATTCTCCAAAATTGGTCATCTCGATTTTATTATTCATCGTGTATTCGTTGTGTATTCGAAATTAGGGCATTAATAAAAAAATCATCGATCATATATTTGTCATCTATTCGAAATTAGGGCAATAATAACAAAATCATTAAAGATTGTGGCGCAATTAGGGTAAATCAAAAGTATAGATGTCAAACGAACTCGATGTAACCTAGTTATTGTCGGAATATCCAGCGACGCTACACTGTTCCATGAATTTGTAAGTTTATACAATTTATTTTGCACTTTTATAGATAACATGATGCTCAATCATCGATTCAAATCTTTTATATGTGAATATGACGCTTAAATCATCATTTCAAATTTGCATTAGAGAAAATGGTGATGTATATAATTTTTGAGGGATTAGGGGTGAATGTTGTCATAGAACGACATGTAATGTAGTACTTATGTGTGTTTTTAAGTAGTTTTGTTACCGATTAATGTTAAATATTGTGACACCTTGTAAAATCATGTCCAATAATATAGTGACACGTGTAGTATTTTTATTTTAGTCTATTAAAGACTAATAGGGACTAAAGGTGTCAATATGCTCAAACTGAGCCTCTGAGTGACTTTCTGATGTCAACATGCATAAACATTAGCCTCTGAGTGACTGGTATGTCAACATGCTTAAACATTAGCCTCTGAGTGACTGATGTGTCAACATGCTTAAACTTGGCCCTATGAGTGACTGATATGTCAACATGCTTATAATGAGCCTTTGAGTGATCCTTTACGAAGTCCTAACTCTCATATGTCCCATTTATTGGACGAGAGGGATTAAATTCGTAATTATATGAAAGTTGGATGATGGAGGGGTCAAAAGTGTCAACCTGTTAATTTACACCTCTGAGTGACCTTTTAACGAACCGGGAGCTCGACAATGTCCGGGCATACTTCTGGGTACGCCAAATATTGGTTACAGAGGGCTAAATATGCTACAAAGGTGTCTTAGGAGATTTTATAAGTTGAGGGGCTAAATGTGTCAAACTTTAAAACTAACCATAGGGCGCTCGCGGGGTGCGAGAGGCAAGGCCCTAGCCTCTCGCAGGACGTGAGAGGCCTGTGTTTGTAGAAAATTTGCTTTGGCCTCCACACATTTTGCCAAAAACCATTGCTTCGAAACCATGGACTTCCAAACAGCTATGACACGTTTTAGGACACTTGTAAGCTCCCTCTAACACCCCTTAACACCTGGCATCACCTCCTTCAAGCTCTCCAACTATAAATAGGTGTATTACTTCACCATTTGAACTTGCACCTTTCTCATTTCACATTCTATCTCCCTCCTCTGGAGGTTCCTAACTGAAAGGAGCATCCAACTTAGTTCTATTGCATCCTAAGAATCACTTGTAAGTGTTCCTTTCTCTTGCATTTTCATTTATAGGCTTTTATAGCTAAAAGTCAAGCTTTTACGAAAAACACCTTGACTTTCGGTTAAGACCATTATGGTCCAGCCATTGTTCATAACGAACATGGCTAAGTGATCGTAATAAGGTAGGTGTTAATCCCTATAAAGGGCACCTCCTGAAGATCATGTTTGCTAGACCAATTGATGGGTCAAAGTTATTATATCAAAAAGTCAAACAAGCCATTTTTCAAAAATGTTATAATCTGAGCTTATATATGTTATGAAACATGTTTTGACACTTAAACAAGTTGGTAATAATTATTAGAACATGTAAGAAAATGTTCGGCTCGTCAATTTCAGTTCTAGGGTCGGTTCGCAACCGAAAGTCGCAAAGTTTGACTTCTGCTTTGACTTTCAATTCTGACCCGATTTAGATTAGTTAGCTACTGATCTAAGGTTGCATTATGATTGTAAAATAATGTAGCATAACCCTGAGGTTATATTACATGATCAAAATCAGAATCTGAGTTTATGCACAAGTTCCATAATTAAGCCATTTTGACAAAAATGTCCTTTTATGTAAAACAAGATTTAAACAATAATGAACTTGAAAATGAATTACCTACTGATGTAATATCATAAGTAGGATTAATTGGGATGTCAAATCAGACTATAAACTGAGTTTATGAACAAGTCCTTGTATTATGTCGATAAATGATGATAAAGCCCTTGTGGCTTATAAAATGGGTTTAACCATATCTTTTCAAAGTAAATCTTTTGCATACTGATATGTTATATTAAATAACATATGTAAGATATGTTAACTTGACCTTAACATCATTTTACATTAAACATCGGATAAATCATCGACATAAGCGCCGTTTCGGCGCATAGTATGGTTTTACACCGTATATACCAACCAAGACTTATTACCTACTGATCTTAAAACTTAATTTAAATATTTTTACATTACGTACATTATATACACTCAGAATCCCAAATAAACTATAGTTCTATGTGTAAAATGACCAAAATGCTCCTCGGTGCATAGATTGGCCATAGATGATAAATTACACATATTATCATGTTCCTACTGATATTATATCTTAAATAAGTTATTTTTCAAGAATATTTGTGGTCATAACATTAAATTATATTCAAGTTCCTTTCACATGGTATGAAATTACAAAAATCCCCTTATGAGGCATAGTTTCATTTTAAAACCTTAACGGGCATGAAAGTTGATATCCTACTAATATTACACCTTATTTAAAGTATGCGTATGGTTAAGTATAAGTAAATATATTACGAAAATTAACCGAAACGGGTCTAACCTTGTCATTTAAGTCTCAAAATCCAGAATGTTTATAGTTTATCCATATTACACAAGTCAAAGTACTTGTTGGGATTAAACTATATTATGTCTGATCATCATTTAATCTAGCGTTACACGTTTTGATCTTGTACGCTACTCGGTCTAAGTCTGTGACTTAAATAAGACCGTTAGTATTTAATTGGTTAGCTTATGCATTAATCCAGATGAGAGACTTGCAGGTAAATGCTATCTACACTTAGTACTTTTGTGTACGGCTGAGTTATTAAATATTGCGTTTAAATGAAGACTAGCTCAGGTAAATACTCTCGACTCATTTCTCCTATACGGGCTTGGGTGAAGGAAAATTATTACCGCTTGGTCGGATATGGGATCAATCGAATGCCGGATTGTGGCTAGTAAATCCGCATATTCCGTCTTAATCAGTTTTGTTTGATAACTTAAACATCAGGGGTTAACTACCGTGTCCTGGATATCCTCGGCTCATTACACTAGATAATGGTCACGACCTTAGCGCGGGTGTAGGCATACACCCGATAGACGCTCAAAATGCATTACCCACAAGGTTGGGGGAATAACTCCTTCGTGAGTTCAAAGTGGTGAGTACGTTAATCATGTCTCGGTCTCCGTACCGGGCATGTATGGACAAACATGTGAATCTGTTAACAAGGTTACAAGGCTAACTTTCCCATGTTATAAAAGATTTTGTGCCAATGTGCACTTAAAACAAATTTCATTTTTTTTAAGATGAGTCAGTTGGATGTATTTACCAGCGAAAGCTGACATATTTTCAAAAGACTAAGCTTACAGGTACAATATGAAAATGGGCTGGAAGTGCTCGGTAGTGATAAAAGGATCTTGTAAATCCTAGATCTGCCCAAAGTTTGATATAAACATTTGTACATTTTATGATTCGCCTGTAGATCTTCTATTACGAGCCATCTATATTATTTTGTATTTTGAACATTTGGTTCATAATAGTAATTTAACTCTAAGACTTCCACTGTGTTGTGTTTTATTGACTATGATGATATCACCTTACGTCACGATATTCACCACCCGGGCCCACTGGTCTTTGGATTGGCTGTGGAAAGCCGGGGTGTGACAATTTGTTTGTAATACAAAATTTGAGCTAGTAAGGGTTAGGGTTTTTTAGTGAAGCAAACTTGTTGATAAGGTTAGTCATGTTAATGCACATGTGTATAGTTTGTAGGTCCGTACCCGAATCCGATAGCTCAGGTCCTAATTTGATTAGCCTAGTCTTATACGTGTGGAATCCATATTAGAGTTAGGCGACACTAATAACACGATTCACTTTTAATTACTGTTTCATTAAAACTTTCAAAGTTACAAATCCTGGAAACAACTAGACAAAGCTTCGCCATTTTGTTTACCCAAATGTCTACTAAACAAAAACCTCGTAAACCTGTTTATAGACTTAGACACTTCGTGCGAGTTGGATCAATCCACTTCGTTCGAGGTGATCTCTCTTCGTACGAAGTGAGGTAGTTCACTTCGTACCAAGTGTACAATCACTTCGTGCGAAGTGGCCATTACATATTAAAATCTTCAAATCTAACATTCTGTCCCTATTACAGACTCGATATAATTTGATGATGTAGGTGACAGACATATGTATCAACAGTCTCCCCCTTGGATGTTGCCGTAGTCATCAATTAGTCTTTAAGTTTCAAAGTCTGAGATCATCTTCAGATTTGTTTTATTCTTTAATAAATTTAACATTTTTGTTCAGCATACATCATCACCAATCTCCCCCATGCTTTTAAATTGTATTGTAAATGTGTTAGCCCCCTTTCTGTGAGCTTCCCTCATTATTCAACGTTTTTTTTCCTGCTCCCCCTTTCTAACGACTTCCTGTTCATTCTTCTAAACATTCAAATAAATATTTTAGTTTCAAACTTTGAAATTTTCAACGTAAACATTTCAAATTTTAAACACTTTATCAGTTTTAACCCTCTCAGCTAACCAAGTCCAAGTTAATGACCCTGGTTATCTGATTTATCTACCAAGCTCAAATGAATGACCTTGGTTGATCACTTTGTGAACAAACTTATGTATTTATCAAATGTAAGTTTCAAGTTAATAAACTTTTATCATTTCAGAACAATTCCTCATTTCAATTTTGTTTAACAGCTTTAGACTTTGAATATCAGCTTTCCATCATCAGTGGTCGAAACTAAGATAGAAACAAGATCTTTTTGTATTTTTCAAAGTTTATGCTAAAACACTCTGAAAAACTTTTTAAGGTTTTCTGAAATGAAATTTAAGCTATGTACAAACATATTTATAGATATATTTTTGTGAGTTTGTGTTAGAGATCATATCAGTTTATGAGACAAATCACCAATTTCGTTGATTTTGAAAACTTTATGTTTTAAAAAAATTCACTTAGATTGCTAGTATACTGATCCACTTAAAATTTTACACATTTCTCAATTGCTCTGAGATACGTTAACTAAATGTCTTAGAACTTGACTTAACAGTGTTTCCCACCTCAAAATATACTCCCGTATCAAGATTCCGTGGATTTTATCTTACAAATGAATATATCTAACTGATATCCGTATCTAGGTTGTGCGAGACCTTGAGAGCTCAGGTTAGTACCACCGTACAGACAAAGAGATTAAGGCTTGACTTAAAAGTGGTGTTCCAATTTGGAATCTTTTGAACTGCAATTGTTAGATCTTTTGATACTTTCAATATGCTGCAGTTTTGGGTTTTCAAAAGCAAAAGTATTCTACAAGTTCTAAGCCATTGCTGACGCAAAATCAGAAGAATTTGTATAATATCCTAGATATCAATTATCTATAAAGACCTAGTATCTTCGAATCCGACAATCTCTCAAAGGAAATTTCAGTGTACTAAGACCATATATCCGAGAGATGTTAAGCCACTAGTTAAGAAGTTTTTCTTTAAGTTTATATCTAAGACACAATCTATTGAATGTGTGAAGCCTACTGACACATAATCTATGAGACCGTTTAAACATTTTGACACTACATTTCCTTAGCATACTGTGATAGTCACTGATATACTATCATTTCCTCTTTTTACACGACAACTTTTTTTGTCCTTTTCATGTTTTGTACACTTTCAAATTTTTGTATGTTTTTGTATTTTTCACAACCCCTAAAATCAAAAACATATTTTCGGATTTTGTTTTTAAAGAAAGAAGCATTGACTGATCAATGAGAATCACATTAATTCGCTGTCCATTACTGCTTCTCAATATTTCTTTTAAACTCTTTCCCCCTCATGATGACAAAACTTAGACACTCTTATTTTTAAAACATTTACAAATCTGTATTTTCAATCAATTTTGTATGTTTAACAGTGAAGTTTCTGTGATTTTTATTTTTTCAAAAAATTTTCTTCAAAAATTTTCATCAAACTCTTCATGGCCCTCGGATCATTTTCATATTAAACCGGCCAAATCTACATTATGTGCCAAGGAACCTCACTCCCCATGATTTGCTTTAATCTCGGAAATTCCTACATCGAAACAAACACAATTAGTTGAATAGAGATAACCAAGTTTTTTCAATATTGGGTGAAATTTCTTCAACCTTAACTTTCTTAACACAATCAGAATTAATTGTGACTTTCTCTAGTTTGGGAAAGTCATCTAAACTTTCAATTTTCACTGATTATTTAATTTCTTTTTCTCTTATCACCCATGTTTGATTTTTCTTTAAAGCTTTTTTGAATTACAATGTAGAATTATTTTGTCCATTATTTTTTTAAGATTCACCAGTTTCTTAATTTGAAAACTTTGTATTCACTGGTTTCACTTTGTTGGTATATTCTGTATATTATTTCCACACATGTGTTGGTACAAACATTAGTGATGATTTTTTCTTCAAATATTCAGATTTTTTTCTTGACATCATGAAAAGGTTAAGGATTTTTCTCTGAACACTTTCTAGCAATGTGTCCGACTTTATTACATTTAAAGCACATCCTACTGTCTGTGACAACTGAGGATTCTTCAACCTGTTTATTATATTAAAAAGTCAAACAGGCTATTTTTCTGAAATGTTGTAATTTGATCTTTATATATGTTATAAAACATGTATTGACACTTAAATAAGTTGGTAATAATTATTAGAACATGTAAGAACATGTCCGGCTCGTCAATTTCAGTTCTTGGGTCGGTTTGCAACCGAAAGTCGTGAAGTTTGACTTCTGCCTTGACTTTAGTTTTTAACCCGATTTAGATTAGTTAGCTACTGATCTAAGGTTGCATTATGATCATAATATAATGTAGCATAACCCCCCTGAGGTTATATTACATGACCATAATCAGAATCTGAATTTATGCACAAGTTACGTAAGTATCCCATTTTGACTAACATGCCCTTTTTGCATATAATGAGGTTTAAATAATAATGAACTTGAGAATGAGTTTCATACTGATGAAATATTATAATTAGGATTATTCGGGATATCAAACCAGATTATAAACTGAGTTTATGAACAAGTCCTCGTATATGTCGATAAATGACGATAAAGGCCTTGTGGCTTATAAAATGGTTTTAACAATATCTTTTCGAAGTAAATCCTTTACCAACTGATATGTTATATCAAATAACATATCTAAGACATGATAACTTGACCTTAACATCAGTTTTCATTAAACATCGAATAAGTCATCATTTTACGACATAAGCGACGTTTCGGGCATAGTATAGTTTTAAACCATATTTATCAACCAAGACTTGTTACCTACTGATTTCAAAACTTATTTTAAATAATTTTTACAGTAGGTATATGATATAAACTCAAAATCCAAAATAATTTATAAAACTATGTGTAAAATGACCAAAATGCCCCTTCGGTGCATAGTTTGGTCATAAAAGATAAAATTACATATATAATTAATATCATGCTGATATTATATCATAAATAAGTCATTTTTCTAGAATACTTATGGTCATAACATTAAATTATATTCAAGTCCCTTTTACACGGTATGAAATTACCAAAATACCCTTATGAGGCATAGTTTCATTTTAAAACCGTAACAGGCATCAAAGTTTATATCCAGTTGATATTACAACTTATTTAAAGTATGATGGCATATAGAACATGTCCATGTCTTATCCGGTTACCCGATATCGCTGATATGCGTACGGTTAAGTAAATGTAACTAGTTTACGGAAATTAACCGAAACGGGTCTAACCTTGTTATTCAAGTCTCAAAATCCAGAATGTTTATTGTTTATCTATATTACACAAGTCAAAGTGCTTGTTGGGATTAAACTACATTCTATCCGATCATCGTTTAATCTAGCATTATACATTTTGATCATGTACGCTAGTCGGTCTAAGTCTATGAATTACATAAGATCATTAGTATTTAATTGGTTATCTTATTCTATAATCTAGACTAGAGACATTTTAGTAAATACTATCTGCACTTAGTACTTATGTGTACGGCTGAGTTATTAAAATCTTGCGTTTAAACGAAGACAAGCTCAAGTAAATACTCTCGACTTATTTCCCCTATACGGGTTGGGTTACGGTAAATTATTACCGCTTGGTCAGAAATGGGATCAATCGAATGCCGGATTATGGCTAGTAAATCTGCATATTACGTTTTAATCAGTTTTGTTTGATAACTTAAACATCGGGGGTTAACTACCGTGTCCTGGATATCCTCGGCTCATTACATTAGATATTGGCCACGACCTTAGCGCGGGGTGTAGGCATAAACCTGACAGACGCTCAAATGCAATTACCCACAAAGTTGGGGATAACTCCTTCGTGAGTTCGTAAGTGGTGTGTACGTTAATCATGTCTCGGTTTTCGCACTGGGCCCTGTATGTATGGACAGACAAGTAAATCTGTTATCAAGGTTATAAAGTAACTTTCCCAAGTTATAAAAGATTTTGTGCCAATGTGCACTTAAAACATCTTTAAAATGTTTTCAAAATGATTCAATTGGGTGTATTTACCAGCGAAAGCTGACGTATTTTCAAAACACTAAGCTTGCAGGTACAATATGAAAATAGGCTGGAAGTGCTCGGTAGTGATAAGAGGATCTTGCAAATCCTAGATCTGCCCAAAGTCTGTTTTACATTCCTTTTGTACAATTTACGATCCGCCTGTGGATCTTCTATTACGAGCCTTTTGTATATTATTTTGTACTTTGAACATTTGGTTTGTAATAGTAATTTAATTCCAAGAGTTCCGCTGTGTTATGTTTAATTAACTATGATGATATCAACTTATGTCACGATATTCCCCACCCTGGCCCACCGGTGTTTAGAATGGTTGTGGAAAGCCGGGGGTGTGACAGGTTGGTATCAGAGCCAACGTTTGAGAGAATTAAACACCAAACTTCTTGTGTTTAATCTCAAACTTACACAAGCACATTCCTTAGACTTCCGAGTCTAGGCGTTGACCTCGGATTACTAATTTCATTATTAAGTTATTAGTATTGTTTGATTTGATTTTTAACAGGAAAATGCCACCAAGAGTAAGAGGAAGAGGTAAAGGACCAATGAGGGGAGGACCTTCTGGACATATTCCCTCACGTCCCCATCACCCGAACCCCTATGAGGATTCGGGGGATTCATGGCCATTATCGCAACATTCACCTTCTCATACCCAAAACTCTTACCACTCGTACCATTCACATCATTCAAACCACTCTCACTGCTCTCATCATTCTTATCATGATGAGTTTAACCTCAAACAATACTTTAATACACCCCCAGCCGACCAAAATCAATTTGACCAACCCAATCCCATGGACGAGGACTCCGACCCGGAGATTCCGCCATCAGGATCACACACGCACCCCATCGAAATTTCAAGCGATTCGAACTCTTACGCTGAATCGCCATACCAAGGTCCTAATGAATAGGATCAATATTGGAACCAATTTACCTTCATAAACACTCCTTCCCACCACTCCCCAACTCCTCCTGTACAAGAAGATGTCCACATGGAATCGGTGGAACAACCCCAATTGCCACCTGAACTGCCAAGGAGGAAAAGAGGAGCACGTATGTCGGTACGTGCGAGCCAACGGTTGGAATCGCTGCCACCTTTGCCCAAACGTTACCCTACCATTCACGAGGACCCACAAATGGGTGGACCCTCCAATGTTTCACCTGTGGTGGAACCGACACCACCACTAGTGGTTCAACCACCACACTTGGTTTATAATAAACCTATCCCAACCATATCCGGATACATCTGGATATGATCCTTTTAACCCATCTACACATGTTGATTATCAAGCATTGTCGCATGACCCTTACATGCAAACAGTCATGCATAACGCACTTTACCCGTCTCCTTTCCCTCCTGCTTATCCACCTAATGGATATCCAAGTTATGGGTACCAGTAGCCTATTATGCCACAACCACAACCACAACCACAACCTCCGCCACCACTTGAGGCCATCAATGAGGCCTTGGAACGAATGAAAGAAATGCAGCAACAAGCGGAGAAAACGGAGAAAAAGACGAACAAGTTCTTCAAGTAACTCTCCAAGTTGGTTAAGGGAATGAAGGACGAGTGAAGTTTCTTCTAATAATAAATGTTAGCCCATGCGAGGACATTGTTATTTCTTTAGTCCCTGCGTGGACATATTTATTTCTTTTAAGTCCTTGCATGGACAGTTTGTTTCATTCATTTCTTTCTAGTATTGTAATTTTTATTTGGCATTTAATGAATTACTTTGGAATTATATATATGTATTCATCCTCTTCAAGCGAACGTCTTGATTTTACTCAAAATTTATGTTCTGCTATATAATTCCAAAAGACCTTGATGGATTTGATTATACCAAGTGGCACAGACCATATATTGGCCAAGAAATAATAAGTTAAGGATAAAAGGCCTTCTATTAGGATAGTTAAAGGAAGTTATCCTTCTATACAAAGGTAGTTGACTAGGTTCAAGCCTCCAAAGTCGTTAAGGTCCAAAGTGACCGGGACCATTAATCAAACATTAAGTTACTGTTATGTTAACATTAAGGAATGTTCATACTCCTGGTAGTGTGACTTGAGGAACCACACTAGCCGTCTAGGTAAAAGGACTACGTCCTAAGACCTATTATATAGCCTATGTGATCATTGTGATCCTGGCTAATGTCATCAATGTGATGACATGACAGGCCAACGTGCCATATGTTATGTCCAAAGTGACAGGCCAACATGCCATATGATATGTCCAAAAGTGACAGGCCAACGTGTCATATGATATATCCAAAGTGACAGGCCAACATGCCATATGATATGTCCAAAGTGATAGGCAAAAGTGCCATATTTTGTCCATTTGGGGATAGACCAAAGTGCCATAGGCCAACGTGCCATATGTTATGTCCAAAGTGACAGGCCAACTTGCCGTATTATTATGTCCATTAGTGACAAGCCTATGAGCTATACATAATAGTCAAATGACAATGACAGTTGTGACATTACGATCCACTGTCTAATAATATATGGAGTTCGTCCAGATTGTAATTTTCCTTTGATGGTCCCTTTTGAGACCTGGGCCAAATATCGATATGATAAGCCTAAGAGTTGTGATGTTATTCACACTAGCTTCAATAGGCGATGGATTGTTATATCCAATGTTTAAAACCTATGTGGTTATCAATACCATGGCTAAGAGAAATTTTATTTGGTGTTTAGAACCAAAACTCCAAGAATGGCAAACTCGGACGAGGCACAAAGTAGCCACCGGGATGTTAACTCAAATAACGCCGAAAACATAGCCATAAATAACGATGACTTCCAAGCTCGCATAGATGCAGCTGATGGAAAGGCTATAGAAAAGGCCATAGAAAAACTTAGGCAGTTGAGTGCTACACGCTCCAGACCCTTATCAATTCCACGTTCCTCAGTTCATAAGGAGAGCTTTGTTCATTCTTCAAATGCGAAGAGTGAACCAAGAAAATTAGAATTTGCTGATAAGTCCCATTCTTCAAAAGATGGATGTACCTACAAATATTTCGTCTCCTGTAAGCCCCGAGATTTCAATGGGGAAAAAAGGAGCAATAGAAGCCTTGAAATGGCTTGATGAGATGGAAACGATTGTAGATATCAGCGGATGTGCTGATAAGGATGTGGTAAAATATGTATTACAGTCCTTCAAGGGCGATGCCCTAATTTGGTGGAAGGCTATGATTTAATCTACAGGTAAGGTACACCTGTACAACTTAGGATGGTCTAAGTTTGTCGATTTAGTCAAGGAGACTTATTGCCCACCCCGTGAGGTGGAGAAGATAGAGACAGACTTTCTGACTCTTTCAATGAAGAACCTAGATTGTCGGAAGTATGTATCTGACTTCAATTCCCTGTCTAGGTTAGTTTCTTATTTGATTACCCCTGAACCCAAATGCATTGCGCATTTTCTTCATGGGTTAGCTCTTGAGATAAAGGGGATGGTAAAGGCTGCTCAGCCTAGTACCTATAGGTCTGCTGTAGACCTATCTCTCTCTCTCTCTCACCCTTGATTTAGTGAGACAAAAGTCGGTTAAAGCTGAGACTGACGGGAAAAGGAAGAGAGAGGATGATAGCTCCCAAAGATTTCATAAGAAGAATAAAGGGAGATTTGGGTTCAGAAAGAACCAAAATAAGTCAGGCGTAACACCGACATGTAAAAACTTCAACTGCAGGCATTTGGGACAGTGTAGTATTGATCCACAACATAGACCCTGTGGTATCTGTAAGAGAAAGGGGTATAAGACCCTAGAGTGCAAGGATCTTAAGAATGTCGTCTGCTACGACTGTAATGAAAAGCGGCATATTAAGTTTAACTACCCTAAAAACCCCAGAAAGAATGATGCAAAGCCTGGAGAGGCTAAGAAAGGGAATGCTCGTGCCTTCCAGATGAATGCTAGGGAGGCCGTTAATGACAATAACGTCATAACAGGTATATTCCTCATCAATGACATATATGCTAGAGTTCTTTTTGATTCGGGTGCAGATAAATCTTTTGTTGACCATAAGTTTAGTAAACTATTAAAACTTGCCCATAAGAACTCTAGACATAACCTATGAGGTAGAACTTGCTGATGGAATGTTAGTGACAACATCTTCCATTCTTGATGGATGCTTTATATCCATTAAGAATCTTTTTAGCCATATCTCTCTTTTTCCAATGAAATTGGCAAGGTTCATGTAGTTTTAGGCATGGATTGGTTATCCCCTAACTAAGCCCGCATTGCCTGCAATAAGAAACTTATCAAGATTAAAACCCCATCTGGTGAAACGATCACCATCCCTGGAGATTCACACTACGGATTGCTAGACAATGTGTCGTTATTTAAGGCATCCAAGTGTTTGGAAGAGGTTGTGTAATTTACATGGCACAAATAACCATCAACGAATCTAAACCAGATATTAAAGACCTTCCAGTTATCTCGGAATATTCTGATGTTTCCCCTGAAGAATTACCAAGCCTACCTCCAAATAGGCAAGTGGAATTTAGAATTGATATCCTACCTGGATCTGCACCTGTAGCTAGGGCTCCGTATCGATTAGCACCGACAAAAATGAAGGAATTAAGGACGTAATTATATGAACTTTTAAAGAAAGGTTTCATACAACCTAGTTCCTCACCTTGGGGAGCTCCAATTCTTGTCGTTAAGAAGAAGGTCGGTTCAATGCGGATGTGCATTGATTACCGTGAGTTGAACAAGTTAACAATCAAGTAAACCGAATCCCTTGCTAGGATCGACGACTTGTTCGATCAACTTCAAGGTGCTAGCTACTACTCTAAGATCGATTTGAGATCAGTATATCATTAGCTGAGGTTAGAAACGAGGATGTTCCTAAGACTGCCTTTAGGACCCGATATGGTCATTATGAATTCTTGGTGATGCCTTTTGGGCTCACAAATGCACCTGCAGCATTCATGAATCTCAAGAATAGAGTCTACAAACCATATTTGGATAAGTTTGTCATTGTCTTCATAGACGACATACTTATCTATTCTCGTAATCAAGTTGATCACGAGAAACACCTTCGGTGCATCCTAGAACTGCTAAGGCATTTATGCTAATTTTTAAAGTGTGAATTTTGGCTTAGAGAAGTCCAATTTCTTGGACATGTTGTAAGTGAGCGTGGTATCCAAGTGGATCCCACCAAAATAGAAGCCATAATGAATTGGGAAGTGCCCAAAACTCCATCGGAGATTCGTAGCTTCTTAGGATTGGCTGGTTATTATAGGAGGTTCTTTGAGAACTTTTCAAGGATAGCCACTCCTTTAACTACCCTGACCCATAAGAATATCAAATTTAACTAGGGTCCAAAACAACAAGAATCTTTTGAGATTCTAAAACATAAGTTGAGCAATGCTCCTGTGTTATCTCTACCTGAGGGTATTGAGGATTTGGTCGTTTACTGTGATGCCTCGCACACTGGCATGGGCTGTGTGCTTATGCAAAAAGGTAAAGTAATTGCTTATGCATCACGACAATTAAAGGTGCACGAAAGGAATTGCACCACCCATGATTTGGAATTGGGTGCCATTGTATTTTCACTTCAATTGTGGAGACATTACTTATATGGCACAAAGTGTATTATATACACTGACCATAAGAGTCTCCAGCATTTTTCCAATCAAAAGGAATTGAACATGCGACAACACCGTTGGATGGAAACACTTAATGATTATGATTGCGAAATTCGTTATCATCCCGGCAAGGTAAATGTCGTTGCTGACGCCTTAAGTCGCAAGGAAAGAGTTAAACCCATTAGGATTAATGCAAAGAGCATTGAGCTCAGAAATAGCTTGAATGAAAAGCTATTAGATGCACAAAAGCAAGCACTGTTAGGGCTAATATTCCTAATGAGGGATTAGGCGGGACTATTGATCAGTTAACGCCTTGAAAGGATGGAATCCTTAGATTTAATAGAAGAATCTGGGTTCCAATATTTAGAGGACTTAGAGATTTAATCCTCAAGGAAGCACAGAAATCAAGATACTCGTTTACCCAGGTGGTGACAAGATGTATCAGGATTTGAAAAAGAATTATTGGTGGATAGGTTTAAAGAAATCTATAGCCACTTATGTAGCTAAGTGTCTGACGTGTTCGCAAGTTAAAGCGGAACATCAGAAACCGTCAGGGCTTCTACAACAACTTGAGATTCCCACTTGGAAATGGGAAATGGTAACAATGGACTTGATTACCAAGTTACCAAAGACCAAACATGGTAATGACACAATTTGGGTCATTGTAGATAGGCTGACTAAGTCAGCACATTTCTTGCCAATTAAAGAAATGTATAATTCCGACAAATTGGCCAAGTTGTATTAGACAAGATTGTGTCCCTGCACGGTGTGCCAGTATCTATTGTATCTGACAGAGATAATAGATATACATCTCATTTTTGGAAAAGCTTCCAACGATCTTTGGGCACAAGATTAAACTTTAGTACGACTTACCACCCAAGACGGGTGGACAAAGTGAGCGTACTATTCAAACCTTGGAAGACATGCTTAGAGCATGTGTGATTGATTTAGGTGGAAGTTGGGATGATCACTTACCCTTAATAGAATTCTCCTATAATAATAGTTATCATACGAGCATCAATGCTGCTCCTTATGAGACCTTGTATGGGAGAAAATGTCGAACGCCTATGTGTTGGGCAGAAGTTGGGGAAGCCCAACTGTCAGGCCTGGAGATTATCCTGGAGACCACTGATAAGATTGTGCAAATCTGTGATCGTCTCAAAGCTGCTCGAGATAGGCAGAAGAGCTATACTGACAACAGGCGCAAACCTCTCAAGTTCCAAGTAGGGGACAAAGTCATGCTGAAAGTATCACCTTGGAAAGGTGTAATGAGATTTGGAAAGAAGGGCAAGCTAAGCCCAAGATATATAGGACCATTCGAGATAATCAAATGTGTCGGCACTGTGGCTTATAAACTTAAGCTGCTAGAGGAGCTTAGTGGAATTCATGATGTGTTCCACATCAGCAATCTTAAGAAATGTCTAGCCGATGAGTCGCTAGCAATGTCACATCATGATGTGTAGATAGATGAAAACCTTAGGCTTGTTGAGAAACCAATTTCGATCGAGGATCGACAGGTTAAGAAGCTCCGAAGGAAAGTAATACCTATAGTTAAGGTTAAGTGGGGTGCCCGGGGTGCCCTTAGAGGCCCCGAGTATACATGGGAGGTTGAGTCCACTATGCGACAAAAGTACCCCCATCTTTTTGAATAAAATCTCGAGGACGAGATTTCTTTTAAGGGGGTGAGGATGTAACAGCTCGTAAAATAGTGTCCAATAGTATAGTGACACGTGTTGTATTCTATTTTAGTCTATTAAAGCTAATAAGGACTAAAGGAGTCAACATGCTCAAACTGAGCCTCTAAGTGACTAATATGTCAACATGCTTAAACATTAGCCTCTGAGTGACTGATATGTCAACATGCTTAAACGTTAGCCTATGAGTGACTGATATGTCAACATGCTTAAACTTGGCCTATGAGTGACTGATATGTCAACATGCCCAGCCTCTGAGTGACATCAAAGTCAACATGCTTATAATGAGCCTTTGAGTGATCCTTTACGAAGTCCTAACTCTCATATGTCCCATTTGTTGGACGAGATGGATTAAATTCGTAATTATATGAAAGTTGGATGATGGAGGGGTCAAAAGTGTCAACCTGTTAATTTATACCTCTGAGTGACCTTTTAACGAACCGAGAGCTCGACAATGTCCGGGCATACTCCCGGGTACGCCAAATATTGGTTACGAATGGCTAAATATGCTATAAAAGTGTTGTAGGAGGTTTTATAAGTTGAGGGGCTAAATGTGACAAACTTTGAAAGTGGCCATGGGGCGCTCGTGGGGCGCGTGAGACATGTTGCCAAAAACCATTGTTTCGAAACCATGGACTTCCATACAGTTATGCCACATTTTAGGACACTTGTAAGCTCCCTCTAACACCCCTTAACACCTGGCATCACCTCCTTCAAGCTCTCCAACTATAAATAGGTGTATTGTTTCACCATTTGAACTTGCACCTTTCTCATTTCACATTCTATCTCCCTCTTTTGGAGGTTCCTAACTGAAAGGAGCATCCAACTTAGTTCTATTGCATCGTAAGGATCACTTGTAAGTGTTCCTTTCTCTTGCATTTTTATTTATAGGCTTTTATAGCCAAAAGTCAAGCGTTTTATGGAAAACGCCTTGACTTTGGGTTAAGACCATTATGGTCCAGCCATTGTTCGCAACGAACATGGCTAAGTGATTGTAATAAGCTAGGTGTTAATCCCTATAAAAGGCACCTCGTGAAGATCACGTTTGCTAGACCAATTGACGGGTCAAAGTTATTATATTAAAAAGTCAAACAAGCCATTTTTTGAAAATTTTGTAATTTGATCTTTATATATGTTATGAAACATGTTTTGACACTTAAATAAGTTGGTTATAATTATTAGAACATGTAAGAACATGTTCAGCTCGTCAATTTCAGTTCTAGGGTCGGTTCGCAACCGAAAGTCGCGAAGTTTGACTTCTACCTTGACTTTCGATTTTGACCCGATTTAGATTAGTTAGCTACAGATCTTAGGTTACGTTATGATCATAATATAATATAGCATAACCCCTTGAGGTTATATTACATGATCATAATCATAATCTGAGTTTATGCACAAGTTTCGTAATCATCCCATTTTGACTCAAATGCCCATTTTGCATAAAATGAGGTTTAAATGATAATGAATTTGAAAATAAGTTTCCTACTGATGTAATATTATATGTAGGATTATTTGGGATGTCAAACCAGATTATAAACTGGGTTTATGAACAAGTCCACGTATTATGTCGATAAATGACGATAAAGGCCTTGTGACTTATAAAATGGTTTTAACAATATCTTTTCAAAGTAAATCCTTTACCAATTGATATGTTATATCAAATAACATATCTAAGACATGATAACTTGACCTTAACATCAGTTTTCATTAAACATCGCATAAATCATCAATTTACGACATACGCGCCGTAGTATGGTTTTAAACCATATTTATCAACCAAGACTTGTTACCTACTGATTTCAAAACTTATTTTAAATAAATTTTACAGTAGATATATGATATAAACTCAAAATCAAAAATAATTTATACAACTATGTGTAGAATGACCAAAATGCCCCTTCGGTGCATAGTTTGGTCATAAAAGATAAAATTACACATAAAGTTAATATCCTGCTGATATTATATCATAAATAAGTCATTTTTCCAGAATACTTATGGTCATAACATTAAATTATATTCAAGTCCCTTTTACACGGCATGAAATTACCAAAATACCCTTATGAGGCATAGTTTCATTTTCAAACCGTAACGGGCATGAAAGTTGATATCCTACTGATATTACAACTTATTTAAAGTATAATGGCACATAGAACATGGAAATGTCTTATCTGGTTACCCGATATCGCTGATATGCGTACGGTTAAGTATATGTAACTAGTTTATGTAAATTAACCGAAGCGGGTCTAACCTTGTTATTCAAGTCTCAAAATCCAGAATGTTTATAGTTTATCCATATTACACAAGTCAACGTGCTTGTTGGGATTAAACTACATTCTATCTGATCATCGTTTAATCTAGCATTATACGTTTTGATCATGTACGCTAGCCGGTCTAAGTCTATGACTTATATAAGACCCTTAGTACTTATGTGTATGGCCAAGTTATAAAATATTTTGTGACAATGCTATCTGCACTTAGTACTTATGTGTACGGCCAAGTTATAAAATATTTTGTGACAATGTGCACTTAAAACATCTTTAAAATGTTTTCAAAATGAGTCAGTTGGGTGTATTTACTAGCGAAAGCTGACGTGTTTTCAAAAGACTAAGCTTGCAGGTACAATATGAAAATCGGTTGGAAGTGCTCGGTAGTTATAAGAGGATCTTGCAAATCCTAGATCTGCCCAAAGTCTCTTTTACATTCTTTTTGTACAATTTACGATCCACCTGTGGATCTTCTATTACGAGCCATCTGTAGATTATTTTGTACTTTGAACATTTGGTTTGTATTACTAATTTAATTCCAAGAGTTCCGCTGTGGTGTGTTTAATTGACTATTATAATATCAACTTACGTCATGATATTCCCTACCCGGGTGCACCGATGTTTAGATTGGCTGTGGAAAGCCGGGGGTGTGACATCAGAAGTCAAGTTCAATATCAAACTCGATATCAGAATGTTGGTAGTCAAAATTTTTATAACAATGGCTTTAGAAATTATCACAATTGAAATTCATGGAATTAAAACCAAAATTTCCATAGGTCATAAAGTCCAAACATGTATCGAAAACCTCAGGACCAGAGAACTAGTGGAAATCAAGAACCATTTCCGTCAACAGGTCTGAGATCCAAGACTCAAGTTAGGAGTGATGGATATTGGATGGATGTTCTGGTGGTTGATGAATCTGGAAGACCCAAGACCATTAAGGCTTGGGTCCCCCAATCTAACTAATTTTTGTTGGGTTACATAGTAGCTGCTAAGGAGGATTATCAACTTATGGTATGTTGATAGTGGCTGCTCCAGGCATATGAAGGGGGATGCGAGGTTGTTGACTGAGTTTGAAAACATAGATGGAGCTTATGTGAATTTTGTAGGTGCTAAAGGAGGGCACATTACAGGTCCAGGAATAGTGACCAACGGGAAGATCACATTGGACAAAGTGAACTATGTTGAGCAGCTGAAGCACAATCTGATGAGCGTGTCTCAACTCTGCGACAAGGGTCACTCGGTCACATTACTAAGTCTGAAGCTTTGGTGTTGAAACCGGGCTTGGTGATACTGGATGATTGGATTGTGATGAGATCGCCAAGGAGAAATGACACTTATGTAATGGACATGGGTGCTAAGGATTCTTCCACTATGGTGTCATGTTTATTGTCAAAAGCATCTGAGGCGGAGTCAATGTTGTGGTATAGACCATGGCCCACATCCATTACCGAAAAATTAATTATATTATTGAAAACGATTTATTGGCATGGGTGCCAGTGCAAAGGTTTCACATGGAAGATAAATGTCTTCCATGTCAAAAGGGAAAACTGCATAAGAAACCTCACAAGTCCAAAACATTAAATTCCATAGATTTCCCTTATGAATTACTTCATATGGATCTATTCGATCCGAAAAACGTAAGGAGCATAGGTGGAAAGTACTATTGTTTAGTTGTCACAGATGATTACTCACGGTATTCATGGTTTTCTTTTTAGGTATAAAAGATGAGACAACGAAGATGCTGATAGATCTTTTTACAAAATTAGAAAATGTTCATGATGCACAAATCAAGAGGATAAGGAGTGATAATGGCACGTAGTTCAAGAATCAGATTCTGGATCTCTATTGTCTTCGCAAAGGAATTGAACATCAATATTCTGCTCCTTATACACCTCAACAGAATGGACTCGCTGAGAGGAAAAACAGGACGTTGATTGAAGCTGTCAGGACTATGCTTTCTGATTCAAAGCTTCCAGTTCTTTTCTGGGGAGAAGCTGTGAACACAGCTTGTTATGTCCTAAACAAAGTTTTTACGGTTAAACGGTTTAACAAAACATGTCACGAACTATTGTTTAACCGGAAACCAAACTTGAAAGACTTTTGAACCATTTGGATTACCCTGCACCATTGTGCGAAATAAAGAGAAGCAAAAATTCGGTGAGGTAGCTGACGAGGGATACTTTCTAGGTTATATGCCTAGAACAACGAATAAAAGGGATTTAATCTAAAAGTGGTAAAAATGAGGTTGTGTTTAACATGGAAATCACTAGTTATTCACCTCAACAATCAACGAGTGGTCCCGCTATATTATATGACTATGATGGCGTTTTTTAATCATTTAATATTCCTGAGTTTTCTAATGCAGATGACTCTCAAGTGATTTAAATTGTGATCGGTGAAGATGAAGATGGTGACTTCATTCCTAGATCGAGTATATCAATGACAGATGCTCCAGAAACTTCCTCCAGTGAGGCTCAACATGATTCAAGTGATAGTGAATCTGAACCTATTCAGGGGGAGGATTTTACTAATCCATTTGCTAATGAGATCATTCAGGGGGAGGTTGGATCTAATCTGGGAGATAATTTAGTTGTTGACACCATTGCTACCACACGCACAAACAAAGATCATCCAATTGAGAATATCATAGGTGATGTTGCTGCAGGTGTTCAGAAAAGAAGAGTTGCTTTATTGCCCAAGGGGGACCGAAGAATGTTCACATGGCTCTAAAAGATAATTCATAGGTTGAAGCTATGCAAAAGGAGTTAGCTCAGTTCAAGAAATTGAAAGTTTGGGAGCTAGTCGACTTGCCAGTAGGAGAAAAGGAAATAGGCACCAAGTGGGTGTTTAAGTGAAAGAAAGATGACCGAGGGATCGTGACAAGGAATAAAGCTCGGCTAGTGGTGAAAGGGTTCAATCAGCAAGAGGGGATTGGTTACAATGAAGTGTTTGCACCAGTAGCAAGGTTGGAAACAATTCGTTTGTTCCTAGCTTTTGCTTCATTTAAGGGCTCAAAGTTTACCAATTTGATGTGAAGAGTGCATTTCTTTACGGGAAAGTCAAAGAAGTGGTGTATGTCTCACAACCAGATGGGTTTACTGATCCAAATTATCCAAATCGAGACTATCGACTTGATAAGGCATTGTATGGATTGCATCAGGCACCTAGGGCGTCGTATGAGACACTATCAGCACATTTGTTAAAAAATGGTTTTGAAAGAGGTCAGATTGACAGTACACTTTTCATTAAAAGAAAGAAGGAAGACTTCCTGGCTGGTACATGTATACGTAGATAATATTATTTTTGGATCATATGATGAGAACATGTGTCATGAATTCGAGGAGGTAATGAAGAGCAAGTTCGAAATGAGTGCGATGGGTGAACTGTCTTACTTTCTAGGTTTGTAAGTTGAACAGAAGAAGGATGGGATGTTTATACATCAAAATGAGTGCGATGGGTGTATGACATTTTGTCTCGTTTCAAAATGGAGGATTGCGCTACTTTCAACACTCCTATCTGCGAGAATCACAATCTTGGTCCAGATCACGAGAGTGTGGATAATGTTGTTCCAACCCAGTACAGGGCAATGATTGGTTCTCTAATGTACTTGACTGCTTCAAGACCAAACATTATGTTCACAGTGTGTCTTTGTGCCAGATATCAAGTGAATCCAAAAGAGTCACATATGAAAGCAGTGAAGCGGATTCTTCGTTACTTGAAGGGGAAACCTATACTTGGGTTATGCTATCCAGCCGCTAGTGATTCGAAGTTTGTTGCTTTCACTTATTCGGACTTTGGAGGATGTAAATCATCCAGAAAGTCTACCACATTGTCAGTTCTTAGGAGGGAGGATCTTGTCATGGCAATGCAAGAAGCAGTCTTGCGTGTCTACCTCTATGTGTGAAGCTGAATATATTGCTGCGGGTAGCTGTTACTCTCAAGTTCTCTGGATACAACAGTAGATGCGCGATTACGTTTTGAATTTCACTCGTACTCCTATTATGATAGACAATATTGCCACTATTTCAATCACAAACAATCCCGTAAAACATAGTCGCACAAAACATATTGACATTCATCATCATTTTATATGGGGTTGTGCTGAAAAGAAATTGATTGAACTGCATAGAGACAACAAACTATATAACCTAGCAGATCTTTACACAGAAGCATTTGATAGGGCTCCTTTTGAACATCTAGTCAAACTCCATGGGATGAGGAATCCTGAATAACCAGTTTTCCATAAGAATTTTGTAAATACTTTACTATTTTTCAAAAATCAAAACACAAAAAAAAAGAAAATCAAAAATGAGTTTTCACTATGTGGAAAAGAAGAAATGATAGTACATCAGCAGGTTCGACTGTCATACTGAAATTAAAATTAAATTGCTTAAGTGTGATAATAGCTTCATCATATGATGTACCAGTAGGCAAAAAGCATGAAATAATCAACTTACCTTGGTGATATAAACATAACAAACTCTGTATGTGTAGGTAACATATCAGTGGTGTATGGTTTATAACCTTAAATCTTGCATTGATAGATTGCTAAAATATGAGGTTTTAGGTCTTTATATTGTTATTTCATTTGGGGTATCAGGTTTGCTACATCCAGATATATGCTGACCTAGGTACAACCAGGATATCTTAAAAGAGCTAAAATGCCAAATCCCAGAAATTGAAAAGGCTCTCCTAGAGAGTCATTCAAATGTGCAAAATGCATAAATAGTACCAAAATTTGGTATTTGCCCTAACCCTCGTTGGATATTGGTCTCTTTGCTGTATGGAAGTACTGACCTAATCACCAATTATCTAACGTTGTAAATCAAAAAGGATGAATTTTTGGTATACTCACCTTCTACGAGGAATCTTTGTGCAAACCTTGATCGTGGGGGTATGTCCTAAAGTGGGACACACTACTATATCAGTATAAAATTACCTTAACATAACACTAGGTAATGGTACTTGAAATATTCATGTATTTTGTTTAAGTGGATAAACAATACTGGTAATCATCTTGAACTGATTTTCATGAAAATTACATATCGAATTATCTAATAGTATGCAAACAGTTTGATATTGCTTATATGATCTTCTTCCCGGTGATTCTCACAAAAACATAATGTTTATTATTTTGTTATTTATTTGCTTTCAAAAATATAAAAATCCAAAAATATTTTATTTTTCTTGTAAATTCTTAGCATACGGAATATGGTTGTTCATGGAGGAGTTGTTACCGACAGGGGGAGACGGTGTAAGCAGATGAGTTCAAAATTTTAAAATCTTGCAGGTTCAGTGTGCTTAAACTTTTAAGTGTGTAGTTTGAGTTGAAATTGCTTAATTTGTGATACAGTTTACCATCTCTTGAATAATAATAATAATAATAATAATAATAATAATAATAATAATAATAATAATAATAATAATAATAATAATAATAATAATAATAATAATAATAATAATAATAACAATAATAATGTGTTAACTTGTGTTGAAAAATTCTTATGGTTTCTCGAGATATTTGTTTTATAGAATACAGATTGTAGCAGTGTGTTGCTGAGAAGTTTAGTGAAGCGGAGTTTGCTTGGATGCAAGGTGGAACCTCCTTTCTACAATGCAGACAAAGTTGTATGCAAGTGCTAGACTAGAATTTTCTCCAACGCTAACGATTTAGAAGATTTGGTGATTGGATGCATCAGCTGTGGGGGAGTCTATTGCTGATAGAAGCTATTAAAACTGAAGCTATCCAAAGTCCAAAGACGTTGAAGATTGCAAGATGACTGAAGAAAAGTTGTTTTATGAAGCTATTATCAAGGGGGAGTTTCTTGGTGCATATTTGTGACAACAGCTTAGATTTGGTCTTTGGATATCTTGTAATTAGTAAAACGATAAACACTTAACAGGTTTAGTTTTGTAATAGTTAGTTATAGTGATTGGGCCACACCAGACCCTCATTATAGGGAGTGGTTGGTGAATTGGGCCTAGCCCAATTTGCAGGCCATGTGGTTAAACCCTAGCCCAGTTGCAAATTTGTCTCTATATAAAGAGAGTTTTGCATTAGTGTTAAGGTTGCTCAGTTAGTCACTTCCGAGAGAGTTGAGAGAGAATTCGTAGAGAGATTGGCTTGGACAAATTCGTGGGATCTATATTGATTGTAATTGTTGTGATAGATAATCAATAAAGATCTGGTTATTGTGATTTATGTTCCTACTCGTATTCTGTGATAATCTAATCTAGAGGATTCCACACTCTAGATTGGATAAACGATTCTGTGAAGATACATACGGATTAGGGGACCAACATCCTACTTAGCTTATCATAAGCCTCGTTTGTTTCTTTGTAATCACTTAACAAGTTATCAATATGATGTTTTAGCTCTGTATACTTTCCATCTTTTTCCAAACAAGACTTGCACAATTCTAAACATTTTGTGCACAATTTTTCTTTCTCAACTTTCTCAATTTTCTTCTCTTCCAGGACTATCTCATCTTTGAATTTCTGATCAACCTTACAAATTTCTTCTTCCTCATTCAATCGATCCATCATAATTTTCTCAGCTAGCATGTTTTCTTCACTTTATGTGTTCTGGTTATCTCTTTGTTCATCGAAGAAACCTGCATTAGATTGATAAACTTCAGGAGACACAGATGCTTGACAAGCGCTTTGTAAGAATTCTCCTTCAGAAAAATAATAGTGATCAGGTTCTTCTGGAACTTCATCATAAACAACATCTGGTTCCGGTTCTTCGATAATTTCTGCCAACAATGCGTGACCTTTGGTTTTCGAAAGATGTTTATCCCAGTCGAAACCTTCATTTTCTTGTGTAGCAACTAGGGCTTTATCTTCTGATCTTGCCGAATTATCATTTAGTTGGAATGTATTCTAAGATTGTGAAGTTCTATGATATATTGCTCTTTTATAATAATCACCAAAAGAATTTCAATGACCTCTAGGAACTTCTCTATTTGAACACTCTCTTTTTAAATGGCCATTTTCTCTACACTTGAAGCAAGTCACTTTGGATTTATCAAATCCCAGTTTTGTGTCAGTACTAGCGAGACATTTCCTCCTAGTAATTTCTAAAAAAATTTTAGCTCTACAAATTACCCTAGCCAAACACCATTTTATATCCATCAACCCTAGCTCCTTCGAATCAATCTGATCATAATCCTCTTTTCTTATTCAGGATTTCCAATTTTTACTGCAACTAAACACTTATAGGATTCCAACACTTAAGCAAGTAAGCCCATGTGTTGTTTGGCCGTGTGTTATGTGAAATCTTGAGCGTTTTGTAAGTTTATAGCGATGTTGCACTGCAGGATACAAGGATTAGAGTTGCTTTGACTGTATTGACTATTGTAGCCATTTGAGCTTTAAGATGACTAGGGGCTCTGTATCTGAGTATTTAGCTCAAAACTTGAAAATGATGTGAATCCGTTGCTATTGTTGGAAGTAACTGTCATATAGCCAGATGAATTTCTGCACTAAATGCGGTTTAAATCTTTGGGACTTGGATGCTAGCTGTTAGACTTCCTTAATAGTAAAGATTAACATCTTGTTGAGAATTTACACCTTTGTTTTTAGCCATTTTTTGCATTTCCAATTCATGTCCTTCAAGTCTCTCAATGAATTTGCTTAGACTCAATGAACTATATTCAGAACTGTTTTCAAAATTGTTAGATAAGTCTACCATTCTCCCTAAGGCAACGTGTCGGCTAACTTATCAACTAGTTCTTCATTTTCTTTTCGTATCCCGAGCCTTTTCATTTCCATAACAAGATGACAATATCTATCAATGACTTGTTTCATCGTTTCTCCTTTAAAAGCAGTGAAGATATCAAATTCTTTCTTGAGTAGCACGCTTTGCTCTTCAACATTTATGTGCTATCTTGAAACTTTACACATAACGCATTCCAAATTGACTAAGCATCACCGTCATGTTGCAGTAAAGTGAATATGTCTTCTTGCAACAAAATCTTTGAATAATGAGAGTATGAAAATGATTTGAATATATGAACATTGAAATATGTATAATGAATGTGTATGTAAGTATGTATGTTTGACTGTAAATATAAACAAATATGAAACAAATAAATATCATAAGTTTGTATGTAACCACCTAATCAATTAAAATTTAGGCAGACTATAGTATAGGCTCTAAGGGTCTAATAACCTATCCTATATCCCTATAGTCATGGCTCTGATACAAATCTGTCACACCCCGACCCGCAGCGGAAAAGGTGATCGGGGCATGATTGGGTTATCATCAAAGCTCATGACATTTATTTTAACGTTTCATATTCATTAATACACTTTAATGGAAAATTACAATCAATATTACAACATGTCCTAAATATCAATCTAGGCTTCATTGTTTTCTTCTAAGGCATTTCCTATGTTTTCCTTGCTTCATCCTGTTCACCTGTATCATGTGTAAAAGGGTTTTTGGATCAACAAAAAGTTGGCGAGTGAATCCTATAGAAAACATTTGAACAAGTTTATTTTAATTGATTATGAAATAAAGTGCACAACCACACATGAGTAAAAATAGATGTAAACTTATTCATAAATCAATTTAATATTAAACAATACACACATGAACAATAATGGATCGTTTAGAGGCACGCGTTGCTCAACTCGTCTCTCACGAGGAACTGATGGGCCTAATGAATGAATTGCATAACCATGATAATATGAAAGACATAACTACCAACAATATAAACTCAATAATACACACATGAACAATAATGGATTGGTTTTGAGGCACGCGTTGCTCAACTCGTCTCCCACGAGGAACTGATGGGCTTAATGAATGAATTTCATATAAGTTGACAAAATGAAATACATAATCACAACAATATAAACAATCTAAGTTTAGATCACGATATGGTATGGCACAAGTTTAAATAAACGAGTTAATTATTTTGTGACACATGACACACCCCAAAACGTGTAATTAAAAAGGGGGAGTTGTAAGATTCACTCACAGTGGGTGCGTTCGGTTGATGATGTTGAATGCATGCGAAGTGGTTTTAACCACGAGTGAAATTAACCTAGATAGCATTATGGTTCGGTAAGTAAACGGATTTTATTGATCCATTTTAGTAGGATTGTTGGGTGTATTTTTGTGAGTTTAAGGCTATTTTCTAACCTTAAAAATGTTATTTTTAAGTATTTTTAATTGATTTTTAATTAAAATAAATAAATAAAAATAATAATAAAAGTTGACTTTTTTTGACCGTTGACCATTGACCTTGACTGTTTGACCGGTTCGTATGCGTGTAAGTGTGCGCTGAGTGAGGCTCGAACCCGAGACCTCCCGTACGCGTGCACGCAGCTCTACCAACTGAGCTACGTGTCTAACCCGAAATATTTCTGTTTTTAATTATATTTATATATTAATTAGATTAATCCGAAAATCAATTTATTTCTAAAAAGATTTTACTGAATCGGACCGGTGCGCTCCACAGGTCTCGAACCCGGGACCTGTGGGTTGAGTTAACACACAGTCCATCGCTGGACTGTGTGTCTAACTTGTTAAATAATCCGGTTTATATTATACTTATGAACAAACTTCATTATTTCATTTCTGCCTTATTTTAAAAAGTTAGATAATTGTCCGAATCGGTGCAGTAGACCGGACTCGAACTCGTGACGTGTGTTTAAACATTCACACAGTCCACCGCTGGACTGTGTGTCTATCTTGGTTATTATTCTGGTTATTATTAAACTTAACATGTACAGCGGTGACTCCGGTTCGGTTAACAAAAAAGACATTTTTATTAAGGCAAGCATGCGTGGGACAAGATTCGAACTCGAGACGTTTACGTGTTTATTGTGCACACAGTCCACCGCTGGACTGTGTGTCTAACCCGAGTTATAACTTTATTTTTATTATACTAATACACAACTGGAACTTCATCTTCTTCGTTGAATTTAACCAGGATCGGAAGTCCGACTGGTTCGAAGATTAAATCGTGTTCGTTAGTGTCTGATGGTTAATTACATGTGAGATTAAATAAAAAGAATGAAGGATCAAGCGTAAGGTATACCGACTGGACTCCTCTGTTTCTCCGGCAGAACTCCGGCGACAGCAAAAGATTCCGGCGTCGTGTGTCTTGCGGCAGAGAGTCTTCAGAAAGTTTGAAACGGATGTGGGTGACTTCGGTATAAGCTCAGGAGGTTCAGTAAGGCTCAGAAGTGAAGGGTTCGGTTTTCCGGCGATGTGCAGAAGTTTTCCGGTGAGTAAATTTTCGCCGAGAGAGGGTGCGGTTTTGAGCGAAAAAGCTTGTAGAGGTTCGAGGAGGTATTTATAAGGCATGTCATCGATGAATTTGGTCCAATTTCCGACTTGATTCAAAGTCATTACGTTTTCCGGCGGTTATAGCTTGTGTCGCGAGTTCAGGCGTCGGTTATAACCGATGTAGGTTTAAATGTTTACGTTAAGACTTGAAGAAACCGTCCAATCTCGCGAGATCGCCAGGATTTCCGACGACTGCATTTGGGCGCGCCGATTTCGAATTCGGAAAACATGTTATGAATTAATTGATTCTAATAATTAACAAAGAACACTAGTGGCGCGGTGGTTGAGTGTGTGTGCGATAAGACTTTGCTGAACCGGTTACTGACACGGGTTCGAAACCCAGCAGAACCATTTTATTTTTATTTCATTATTTTTAACAATTTTTCAAAAACAAATTATATATTCCAATATAATAATTAATTATGTATCGTTTAAAATTAATTTGGGCATTAAATACGCCACGAAATTTTAAACTGATTGTTCGGTTAATAAACGGAGCGGGTTTGGTAAAATCCGTTTTTGACGGATGTTACATATAGCATACCAGCACTCGAAATAGTTTACTTGAACCCAGTTCACAAACTGTTCGTGCCAACCTCCATAATCTCCTAGATTCATCAACTTTGGCGGTTTTTGCATTGTTCCCATTAGATTATCCAGGTTTAAACTTTCATTAATTGAATTGGAAGTTGATGTAGACATTGTAGCGAAAGAATTATAGAACTCGTTCTCCATTTCGACAAAAATTTGTTCAGAAATTGCTTGGTGTGAAGTGACCTTGGTGCGATGTGAACCTCTTCGTGCGAACTGAAACACAAACAATCAAACAAGTCAAAGTTCACTTCATGCGAATTGAAGTACACTTCGTGCAAAGTGAGAATTTCAATTTTGACAAAATTTCACTTCGTGCGAAGTGAGAATTTCAATTTTGACAAAATTTCACTTCGTGCCAAGTGAATGTTTGTTTGTGCGAAGTGAGGACATTAAATCATGAAAAGTGAGTTCACAATTTCACGTTTTGTTTTGCAATTTTCGTCATGATTTCGGTTGTTTTTAGCTCTGATCTTTTTATGGGTTTGTTATTAGTCAATTTTAATCAGTCCTGGAAAATACCAGTCCATTATGTTTGTTCAATGTCCGGGAAATGATAAAACGAAAGAAAAATGAGTAGGAGAGAAGTTGATTCTTGATCAAATGTCTTTAAATCAGGCCTTCCTGCTCTGTCCGTACTCGAATCCGATAGCTCAGGTCCTAATCTAATTAGCCTAGTCTTATACGTGCGGAATCCATATTAGAGTTAGGCGACATTAATAAAATGATTCACTTTTAATCACCGTTACATTAATACTTTCAACGTTAAAGATCCTGGAAACAACTGGACAGAGCTTCGTCATATTGTTTACACAAACGTCTACTGAACACAAACCTCGCAAACCTATATATAGACTTAGACACTTCGTGCGAGTTAGATCATCCACTTTGTATTAGGTGACCTCTCCTCATACGAAGTGAGGTAGTTCACTTCATACGAAGTGTACAATCACTTCGTGCGAAGTGATCATTACATATCAAAATCTTCAAATCTAACATTCTGTCTCTATTACAGACTTGATATGATCCGATGACGTAGGCGACAGACATATGTATCAACAAAGTTATGTACATGTGCATAGTTATGCACATCTGCATATTTTGCTAGTTAGTTTAATAAGGCCAGTTATGTTGATGCAAATGTGTATAGTTACGCAAATGTGCATAATTTTTCAGAATAAGTTAATATGTTCATTCAAGTTGATGCACATGTACATAGTTTGTTAGAATATGTTAACAAGGTCATTTATGATGGTGTACATGTGCATAGTTTGCCAGAATAGATTTGTTATTGATTAATGTTAAATATGATTGGTGGTAATACGAATTTTGATTTGGTACGGGTTAAGGTTTTTCTTATTGAAGCAAGCCTGTTGATAAGGTCAGTTATGTTAATGCACATGTGCATAGTTATGCATGTGTGCATAGTTATGTACACATGCATATTTTGCCAGACTAAGTTAATAAGGCCAATTATGTAAATGCAAATGTGCATAGTTATGTACATGTGCATATTTTGATAGAATATGTTAATAAGGTCATTCATGTTGATGTGCATGTGCATAGTTTGCCAGAATATGTTAACAATGTCATTTATGTTGATGCACATGTGCATAGTGATGCACATGTGCATAGTGTATATGGTGATGATAAAGTTAATGTTAATGCACATATTCATTAAGATTATATGTTTATTAATCCTATGTTTTTATCTATTATTGTAGATTAATAATTGAAAAAATCGTAGAAAGTAACTTTTGTGTTGAAGTCAAAGGATGAAGGGTAAAAAAATGTTAGATGCAACGGAAGATGATTACGTAACAGTTAATATGTGCATCCTTGTATTACTTTCATTTAAATGATATCATTTATGTAAACACATTAAATATATAAAATACAAGTGTGCAAAAAGAAAAAAAATCATAAAGAGGAGGACAAGTAAGCGAAATCACGATTGTAACGCTTCGCATATTTGTACATCCATTTTTAGAAAGCTTGTATTCATTTTCTATCTTTAGTAACTTTGTAATCGTACTTAATTCCAATATTGTAAATCCGAGAGATCAATCATAATGGAAAATCATATTTATATCAATCGTATCTTAATTCATGCTTGTGTTACGTAAAATCAATCATCAAATACGTATTTACATTTATACTTATGTTCTATGCAATAAATCAAGATTTAGACTTCTTTGGAATATTATTTATACATGTTTACTCATTATGCATACTTATATATCTTTAAATCCATATATATATATATATATATATAATATATATATATATATATATATATATATATATATAATTTATAAAACAATATTTTAATTAAATTTGAAATTTCTCTCCTCTCATCTACCAACCACTTCGTTTATGACCAAACCTTAATACCCACTTATAAATACAAGCCTCCACCACCTCCTAAACACTTTCCACATTCTCAACTCACTCTCAAACTCTCTCAATGCTCCAATCTTTGCAACTTTTTGGCAGAAAATTTATTGCTCAAAAAGTGAGTTTTGAACTCACTTCTTCATATTTTCTTCTTATTTTTCTGTTTCTCCTTTCTTGGATAACCTCTAGGATTGTTACCCCATATTTACCCAAGTTAAACAAAGGTGGAATATCACCACATTTGAGGTCCAAAGTTGGGTATATATATATGTACATAACCGAACTCATGAGGTTAACCGAATCATGGTTACATGTCATGAAAATAAGTTATATTATCTAAGTTTTAAACTTCTCGTTACGATTCTAATGGTCAAGTTTGACCCATGAAATCACATGAAAAGTTAATAGTGTCAAAAACCAGTGTTTAGGACTAGATAATTATTTTTCGTATACTTACTTTTATATACTTTAAAATTTTGAATCCGAACTCTCTATCGAATCCGAATACTCACACACCTTTGTTTCCTCATGTAGGGTAACTTCGTTGCTCCATCCTCCAAAATTAACGACTCGCGGATTGCTAGGAATGCTTTGCTAAACCGTGAGTATACTCGATCCCATATTCCATTTTAATCACTTTGGATGCAACATGTATTCTTATACAAAAATCACGAATCACGTTAAATTTGTTATAATCACACTCTATCCATTTAAAACATGATACTTGCATTATTCATGTTAATGCATGCTATGTATACTTGCGTCTATATGCTCATTAACTTTACTAGCCTCCTTTAACAATTATAACGCTATAGGATTAACGCACCGCCCGTATTCTTGTCGAATTGTTAAGTAAACTATTTTACAACCTTGTCATTTCGGTGTCAATGGTATGCACGATTGCGTTAGACTTTGGTTTGACATATAGGTAACACATATTAGTATGCTAGTAACAATGTATGCAAATTACCATGTTGGATATGAGACAACTTTTTCACTATTATGCTATGTAATAATACTTGTATGCTTGCCAACTTTTTGTTCATCATATTTTAATACATGCTGTAGGAAACTAGTTGATGACGACTAAGAATGTTACTTAGGGTGGATTTAGATACACATCTAAATTTAAACTTATGTATTTGCTTCCGTATTGTTTCATGTTTGTACTTGTTGTATTTTTTCCTTTCGAACGATGTATTACCAAGTTAGTATCAATGAAAGTTAAATTATTAAATATTGTCACAAATAATGTTATGAAGTCTCTTGCAATCTTATTTTCGTCCCGCCCCGAAGTTTCCGCCATCGGTTGGGGTGTGACAACAATGAAACACTGAACAAGAGATTTGATAGAGTGCGTGTGGTAAAGAATAAGAAGTTGGCAAAATCTACAGTGATAGCAACAAATGATAATGATGACAATACGGTGGACAACAACACTATTGGTGCGTGTTATGTAAAGTATTCAAACAAAGTTTAAATTGCACATGTGCATCATTGTGTATGAAAATTATATGACATGTTTTTTTACATTTTGTGTGAATAAACAAATTTAAAATAGGAAAGCAAATAAAAAAGAGTTAAGATATTGGCGATCAAGTCAAAAGGCAAAAAAGTTTTCAAAGAAGTTAAGTGGTGTTGAATACGAACACGTCTGTCACCACATCAACTTTTGATGGGGATAAATAGATTGTCAAGTAAACAAAAGGAGGCAGTTAAAAGGATGGGGTTTGGAAGGATTTTACAGTTGAGAACAGACAGTTTACCATCAAAGTTGGCACATTATGTGGTGGATAGTTTTGACGGAAAAAATATGGTGATTAAACTAAAGGAAGGTATTATAGATGTGAATGAAATGGTAATGATTAGTTTGTTAGGCATAAAGAACACCGGGGTAGTTTTGTCAGATCACAAGCAAGAAGAACGAATTGTGGAGGAAGACAAAGAACAAACTGTGAATGAAGAGGAAGAATCAGATGAAGAACCAGGGACACTTGATACATGGTTCGATTTGTATAAAGGGTGAATAGAACATAATCCAGATGATGATGGAATATTCTTTAGATATGACTTTTTTACATTGTTTATGAACACAATGGTGGAGATATAAAAAGACGGAGTGTGTAAAACTAAATGTCTTAATTTTTTAGATGAAGATATTAGAGGATGTGAATTGGTGTGCATACATTTGTGATATGATTAAATCAAGCAAAGTTGGATGGCAACGAAGTAACACCTCATGGTTATTTAAACGAAGCGCTTACGATTTAGGTGGTAAGTTAATTATTGTACTTACATATTATATAAAATACGAACCGTTTGTTAATAATTTTGAATATATGGATTTCTTGGCAAACAATTGTCACTTATTTTGATATCGTTGCACATGTGCACTTGATTTATGTCTAACACCGTGTACGGGGATATTAATAGGATACGAACAAGGAGTCCCTTGGCATTCTGGACGAATGATATGTTAAGTAAGTGGAAGAAGTATGAAATAAAAAATGGTGGTTTTGAAAAGGGGAATTACGAGATGGTTGTTGAATCTGAAGATTTGAATGATATAGATGAAATGGTGGTAGATGATAGAAGAAAGGATGTCGGAGATAGAGGCGTAGAGGAACTGGGAAAAGGGCGGGGAGATGAAAGTCAAATAGATTCGTTTAAGTGTGCATGATCATGTTATTTATAAAGTTGCACATGTGCATAACGGATGAGAGAAAGTTGATGCACATGTGCATAAAAAAACTAAAAGTGATGCACATGTGGATAATGATATGTTTGTTATTATTTATTTATATTTTATTTATTTTTGTCATTCATGTGTTAATAATTAGGGTCATATGGGTATGATTGTTAGATTAATGGACGATATGTTGTAGCAAAAGAGATTATTGGATAAAGAATTGGATGAGGCTTGTTTGAAATACCCAAAGAATGAAAAGGTGGTAGAATTTGTTAAGAGATATGATATTGCATTTAAAGGTGAATTCAAAATGGCGGGTCTAACAGATGGGAATACTAAGATTGATGTTAATAATATAGAAAATGTGGTTGGTAGAGAAGAAAAAGAAGATAAAATTTTAATCTGCAAGAAAGGTGGGATGAAGGTGCTTATTAGATCGAAAAAAAGGGTTAACAAATGAAGGTGATAATATGGGTGACGTATTGAAAAATGCTGTAGGTGGTGGAAAAAAAAAGGGATGGAGTGCACGAGTGATAGAAATTCTAGCTGCAATCTGTGGACGTATGTCAGCCGACCGAATTACGTAAATCCTTGTGTTCTTTTATTTTCAGTAGGTTATTGTTTGCGTATGTGTTGCTTTTGCGTGCGTGTACCCAAACAGTAACAATGTTGTGCTTCGTGCTTATGTGGCACGAAGAGATTTATGATTTTGAAGAGGTTAATAAATTTTTTTGTATCAATTGTCATGTTGAACTCATTAACTTCAATAACATATTCATTTAATTTAACTCGTTAAATGGTTTATATATCACTAGATAACTGAAATACGTTAAAAAATTATGGGTATCTTAAAAAGTTCATAATAGTGCATGATGATGTAAGAGTTACAAAGAGATATCAAGTGTTGAACTTCTCTAATCAACAGATGAGAACGCCACTGCAACCAAGAAAGGATAAGAAAGTTATTAGACGTACAAGCGTTCAAAGCAGAAGGCAGTTTAAAGATTTTTAAGTCTCCAAGTGGGAGATTATTTGGTTGTGCGTGGAAGCTTGATTTGGGTTGGGCTCGATTCAGATTAGAAGACAAATTTGGAGCAGAAGAATTATATTGAAGACATAAAGGCTTGGCCCATTTTATTTGATTAAAGCCCATTATTAGTTTTTTTTCTCTTAGTTTGTAACCTAATCCTGTAATTATAAATAGGTGTCTTGTACTTGTAATTACTCATCACGTGATGAGAGGTAGAAAGCAACAGAAATCCTGGTTGCAGCCCATGGATGTTGCACGTTGGTCAGTCGATCAAACCACGTAAATCCTTATGTTCTCAATGTTCGTTTATCTTCTGTAGGTTATCATTTGAATGTGTATCGCTTCTGCGTGCGTATACCCTACAATAACAACGTTGTGCTTGGTGTTTATGTGGCACAAAGAGGTTAATAAAACTTTTTTGTCAATTGTTTCGCTGAACTCATTAACTTCAATAATATATGTATTTAATTTAAATCTTTAAATGATTTATATATCATTAAATAACTTTAATACGTTAAAAGAAACTTATGGGTATTTAAAAAGTTCATATAATAGCGTATGACGATGTAAGAGTTACAAAGAAACATTCAAATGTTGAAATTTTCTAATTAAACTTTATCAAATGAAAACATAAAGAAACATTCAAATGTTGAACTTCTTCTAATTGAATTTTACAAATGAGTGGCTACAAAATGTGTCCAAATGCGTTGTTTAGGGTTTTCTGAGTATAACCTTAAATACAACATAAAAAGAAAAACGTAACTATCAATTTCCATATAAATGCCATTCGATGAAAATAACTAAAAATTTAAATCACAACTTTTAATTTAGGAATGAATTTAAATCAACTACGTCATATATATTACAATTAGATCATGCACATTCAACAAAACCCTTTATTGGATCATACGTAACAAAACCCTTGAGGTTAAATTCAGACTTAGATGATTAAAATGTGTACTACTCGAATGTGAATCCATCGAATAGGTTGACTATCTCAAACTGAAAACGAAAGATAAGGTTAGAACTGGAAAGAAGAGGAATACCAAAAAAGTGACAAATATATACATTGATGTTAAAGAGACAGCCGATACTAAAGCTATAGAAAACTTGTTTTAGTTCCTATCTAAGGGGACATGTACATCCACCTCTTTATTTTTTTTCTTTTTGTGGCTGTTATTCCTTGTTCATTAATATTTCAACCTCCTCCAACTTTTGACTAATATGTGGCTCACATTTTATTTCATTAATGAATTGAGTTGTATTACAACACATATATATAGCGCACTTGGTAGATGTATTTTATATAAAAGTTTTAGTTTTTAGGATTATTACTGTAAGGAAAGAGGAGTAAGTGTTATCATTAAAAAATATATATATATATACAAAAACATACACACATCTTCATATACATATATATGGGAAGGTTCTATGCAGAGAACACTAAATATTGCGAGAACACGCAGAACAAAATGAATCACCAATTTTTTTAATTCTAAAAACTTAAAATGTAAATGAAAATGTTACAAATGTAATATTTATTGTTTCTCACTCTAGAATTTAAAACAAAATATAAAAAATTATTTGTTTCTATATAACCTATGCATGTGTAGGTTAAATTACCTACATGTGTGTAGGCTATGTGTAGATAAAAATATATGTTTTTTATGTATATATGATACACGTATGAATGTAAGAAACATAAAATTTTAAAAATATAAACCTTAAATCCTAAAATTTAGTAATCTAGAGTTGTTCTTTGATTATAAACTCGTATGGTACATGTGATTTTATAATAAAAATAAAACTATAATAATGTTAAAATAAATAATGTGTATAATACAAATTATATATTATGTAATGTCGATAATGTTTTGGTTACTTACATACTAATAGCTAACGGAAAATATATAAAGAATAGGATTTCGAACCTCAAAAGATTTTGAAAGTTTGTTCTAATATCAAAAACTTCTATGAATGAAAGTTTGTTATTTTAAAATAATTTTGAATTGAAATCTTCTAAAATAATTCATATAATTATCTAAATTAAAAACCTTCTATATGTAAGAAAATTTGTTGTTGTATAAAATAAATTTTTAGAAAGGATTGTATATAAGTAATTCTGGGCACAAATCAAATAAATAAAATAAGATTCAATGCAAATTAATTTTATTTCAAAATTTGAACTTAATTGAAATAGATTTTATATAAATGAGAGAATGTACTGTTGCCACATCACGTTATTAGGAATCGTTTATAAGAAGTAGAATATTTACATAAATATTATATTTATTAATATATGGAATTTTCAATATGAGGTGCGATCCACATATATTTTTTGTCAATATTATTTCTCGTATTTTAGTATCATAACTTATAAACATGCGATGAAACTTTATAAAAGTTTGAAAAGATTAATTAGAGTGTGTTTAGACTCATAAGATGTGAGTTTACTTAATTACTTATGGACAATAGGTTTGGCCAAACTTAACGGATAAGAAACTCAGAGATTCTTAAAAAAGGTTATTCTAAAACTCAATACGTACTTATAAGCATTAGTTATTAAGTTGTTCTTAATATTGTGCTGACACGAAATTCGACTGATTTAGACCAAATTCATGACATTAACAAAACTCAAAGGTAATCCTTATTCTAAAAATGTATATAAAACCTCATTGTACCATCAAGTTTATAAATAATAACCTACAGGTATTAACAACGGATTTATCAGTTGGACATCCGTTTCTGAGATGGAACAAATATCCGTAAATTACTTTTGACATATGTATATTATTTCCTACAAATGTTCGTAACTTTATTGATTATAACTTTATAATCCTTGTATAACGATTTGTTTAATATATATTCATCTTATTTATAGTTCTATTCTTATTTATATATAAAAAAGGTTATTTCATTTGTTAAATCCAATAACTACTATGGAAAAACACAAAATAATTAAACCATTTTTTAACACAAAGTGTTCTATGTGTTATTTGAAGAAAGACATTTAATTTGTAAACTTAATGTAAATAAGTACATTTGTAATCATAAACATAAGTTAACTAAAATATATTAATATAGTTGTGAAGTTAGGAACTAGAATTAAATATCAATTATAAATTCGACATAGATAAGATTAGCAACAAAGTATTTGAGAGAGGAAAGGAGTTGTCAAGTGACATTATTTAAAATAATTTATTAAAAAGATAATTTAATGTTACTTAACCTATACTTATGTTAAATTAGTTTTTTAATGGATGCAGATATCTAATTACTTGATAATATAAGGATATATGTTAAATAATTTTTACAATACAATTATAAAGTTATCTTATTATTAATAATATTTGATAATTCCTTTATCTTTAAAATTATAAAAAAAAGGTTAATATCGTGTTCGAATAGGAGATATTAAATGGTATAATGTGCTAAAAAATATTTGTTATGGTTTTAAGTTTATCTATTTAAATAATTAAATTAAATACATATTCCTTAGCCCATCCATAACCAATTCACATCCATGTCATGTGGCATTGGGCCAGGATGGTTTGGGCGTGCCACACCATCAGAGGCAGAGTGGGTGAAGGCGGGAGGAGGTGGGCGAGGGCTTGTTCACGCCTTGGAGGTGTGTGGTGATGGCGAATTGTTTGAACCAATCAGAATTTTTGAGTGTGTTTTTTAATTCATTTAAAGTTAGTGTTATTTTAATGAGTAGTGAACTGTGATGTGAAGTAAGGTGGGGGGACCATAGTTGGTGAAAGTGAAAGTAGGGGAAAGTAGAGAGGTGATGTGTTAGTGAGGTCGTATGCACTTCATGACGTGACAGTAACATGAAGTGAAAGGGGCATGAGTCTTTGGGGGGAAATGGTGGTCATCACCCATCACAATCAATCACACACGACATCCAATCACCAATTGATACCTCACTCCATCACAATCCATCACAATTCACTCAATCACACAAGGAGTGGTCATCACTCACTCTTTTTAAAACATAATTAATTAAACAAATAAGATATAAAATTAAAATAAATAAAAGCCAAGATTTATAAAATGCATTGAACTAAAAACATACAACCAACAAGAAAAATAAATATTGATAGTTAAAAACTAAAATGAAAAAAAAGCTATTCTTCCTCGGAATAGCGAAATTGGATATCTAAACTACCAATATGTTCACTTAGAGCAAATCGTAGTCGAAAATGTGTTTCTTCGTTTTGCAACTCCTATTGAATATGCTCGCTAATGGCTACCTGTGTTGGAGGGCCCATAACGTGGCCTGGTGATATTGCGTGCCCCTCATCCTTCATGATCAAATTGTGCAATATGATACACGCGTACACCACAGTCCTAAATATTTGTACTTTAATTATATGTACCGGTCAATCATACGCCATTTACTTTTCAAAAATACCAAACGTTTGCTCAACGTCTTTTCTCGCTGACTCTTGTAACTTCTTTAAAACTTTTTCTTTGGGGCCGATTGAAAACGAATACGCCTTTACAAAAACATGTCACATCGGGTATATACCATCAACAAGATAGAAGTCGTGTCTATAATTTATCCTGTTGACCGTAAACGCACATGATGGCGTCGTTCCTTGTAACACAACATTGAATAGCGGTGATTGATGTAGAACATTAATGTTGTTTGAACCAGGAGCACAAAGAACGCATGCTAAATACAAGTAGCTTCTCTATAATCACCTCTCATATATTGTCCTTGCAACTTAGTCGAGAAACTTTTCCAAACTATGTATGTATTGTCGATGCTACCAAGCATCCCCGAAAAGTGCCATCTAGCACGCTCGCGACGATGTGCTATCATTCAACACTCGATACTCACAACACTTTATCACACTACCATCCCACCACCCTTATTATTTGACATTAAATATCAATTAATATACTTGTGATAAAGTTTATAACCAAAGTTAAATATTGATTGTATATTTAATTTAATAATATAAATAAAGTTAAATATTGATTGTATATTTAATTTAATAACATAAATAAAGAAGATTAGCAAGAAAATTATTTAAGGGTTGAGAATGTATTGTAACGTGACATTATTTGAAATTTTTTATTAGAATTTAAAAGGTTTAAATATATTAATTTTAATTTTAAGTAATAGTTATATATAATCAATTTTAATTTGGAAGAAAGTTATAATAGGCTTTTAGGTAGTGTTTTGTGAATTTAATAAAGAGTAAAAACAATGTACATTAAAGTTGTAACATAATCATTTCTTGTCTAGTGGTAGGAGGATTGGATTATTCAGTGAAAATTCAAATTTGGACCTAGTTATGTTACTTTTGGTGGATTAAGACAATGAAGGATTTGACCTAGGGAATAGGCCTATCCAGGTTTTCGCCCGACCGTGTGTTACGCTAGAGAGTTCAACTTTTGTGGTGGCACAACGATTGTTAGCTGGCAGTCGACGGTATGGTTTCCCGAGGGGGGGACGCTCAACCCAAACTTTGAAGTGAGCGTGGGCCCGGTTAAGAAAACATCTCTCTACTTTTGTGGTGGCACAACGACTGTTAAGTGGCAGTCGGCGATATGGTTTTCCAAGTAACGCCCAAGCCAAACTCTAAAGACAGCGTGAGCCCGGTTAAGACAACATAATCCAACCGGATCCAATTTAAAAGTGCGATAACCAAATATAAGAAAGTCGTCGTTCTAAATATATATATATATATATATATATATATATATATATATATATATATATATATATATATATATATATATATATATATAGGGTGGGGTTATTGTAAAAAAGGTGTGTTTTGTGAGAATGGTAAGAAAGAATCTAAACCATTAGATATTTAATCTAATGGTTGAGATCTTCATGGCAATTCTGTAAATAGTATTATTAAAATTTATAATTGATTTGACTATTTAGAGGTATTATTGGGCTTTCATCAATTTTCAAATCAAAACCCGTATCTCTCACCCTCCACAATCGCGATTAATATGCTCGAAAAATCAGGGTGTTACTCAGCACAGATTTTTTTTCTGGTTTCAAAAAGCAGAGATATCGTAGTTATATTGATTAGGCGACATTGTTATATTGTCCCAAACTTTGATCAAAATAGAAGAATAACATATTGGGAAGTAGGATGAAGAAGATTACTAAAGCATCTGCTACCGATCGGAAAATTACACCGTCGACGAAGATATCAAAAACCCAGAAAGGTTCGTATTTTTTTCTTCGGATATTTGGCGATAATGTTCTTGAATTTTAATCCTAACCAAATAGTGGTGTTAGTGTAAAAAACTAGGGTTCTTTAAACTGTGTTTCGGGATTTCTATTTGTTGTATGGTGTCTACACATTGTTGGTTTCTGATTGTTGTATGATGTATTTACATTGTCGTTAGGGTGTCTTTCCAAATGTGTTATGAGTCAAGGTGTTCTATGGTGTCTTTTACATTGTTGGGTTCTGATTGTTGTGTGATGCCTTTACATTGTTGTTAGGGTGTCCTTCCAATGGTGTTATGAGTTAATGTGTTTAAGGTGTTGAATGATTTAAGGTTTGCTATGGTGTCTTTAAGAGGTTTCTGGTGATTTGTGAAGATGATCATTGATTGGGTCTCATATTGTGTTTTGAAATGTGTTTAAGGTGTTGAATGGTGTCTTCAAGAGGTATCTGGTGATATGTGAAGATGATCATTGATGATGTTATTGTTTTTTAGTATAAAACCTGGTACAAATGGTGTTGTGTATGACTGGGTCTCGTATGGTGTTTTGTAATATGATTAAGGTGTTGAATGGTGTCTTTTCAATGTTATTTGCGGGGGAGTGTTTCTTCAAGAGGTTTCTGGTGATTTGTGAATATGATCATTGATGATGTTGTTTTTTTAATATAAAACCTGGTAAAAATGGTGTTGTGTATGACTGGGTCTCGTATGGTGTTTTGTAATGTGTTTAAGGGGTTGTATGGTGTCTTTACATTGTTGGTTCTGATTGCTGTATGATGTCTATACATTGTTGGGTTCTGATTCTTGTATGATGTCTTACATTGTTGTTAGGGTGTCTTTCCAAAGGTGTTATGAGTTAGGGTGTTCTATGGTGTCTTTATAAAACCGGGTACAAATGATGTTGTGCTTGAGTGGGTTTCTTATTGTGTTTTGTTTGGGGAACCGGAAAATACAAAAGTGAATAATTAGATATATGTTATGAGGTAATGTGTTCAAGGTGTTGAATGAGTTAGGTGTTGTATTTTGTCTTCTGATTGTTGTGTGATGCCTTTACATTGTTGTTAGGGTGTCCTTCCAATGGTGTTATGAGTTAATGTGTTTAAGGTGTTGAATGATTTAAGGTGTGCTATAGTGTCTTTAAGAGGTTTCTGGTGATTTGTGAAGATGATCATTGATTGGGTCTCATATTGTGTTTGAAATGTGTTTAAGGTGTTGAATGGTGTCTTCAAGAGGTATCTGGTGATATGTGAAGATGATCATTGATGATGTTATTGTTTTTTAGTATAAAACCTGGTACAAATGGTGTTGTGTATGACTGGGTCTCGTATGGTGTTTTGTAATATGATTAAGGTGTTGAATGGTGTCTTTACAATGTTATTTGCGGAGGAGTGTTTCTTCAAGAGGTTTCTGGTGATTTGTGAATATGATCATTGATGATGTTGTTGTTTTTTTAAATATAAAACCTGGTAAAAATGGTGTTGTGTATGACTGGGTCTCGTATGGTGTTTTGTAATGTGTTTAAGGGGTTGTATGGTGTCTTTACATTGTTGGGTTCTGATTGTTGTATGATGTCTATACATTGTTGGGTTCTGATTCTTGTATGATGTCTTACATTGTTGTTAGGGTGTCTTTCCAAAGGTGTTATGAGTTAGGGTGTTCTACGGTGTCTTTAAAAAATCGGGTACAAATGGTGTTGTGCTTGAGTGGGCTTCTTATTGTGTTTTGTTTGGGGAACCGGAAAATACAAAAGTGAATAATTAGATATATGTTATGAGGTAATGTGTTCAAGGTGTTGAATGAGTTAGGGTGGTGTATGGTGTCTTCTGATTGTTGTGTGATGCCTTTACATTGTTGTTAGGGTGTCCTTCCAATGGTGTTATGAGTTAATGTGTTTAAGGTGTTGAATGATTTAAGGTGTGCTATGGTGTCTTTAAGAGGTTTATGGTGATTTGTGAAGATGATCATTGATTGGGTCTCATATTGGTTTTGAAATGTGTTTAAGGTGTTGAATGGTGTCTTCAAGAGGTATCTGGTGATATGTGAAGATGATCATTGATGATGTTTTTGTTTGTTAGTATAAAACCTGGTACAAATGGTGTTGTGTATGACTGGGTCTCGTATGGTGTTTTGTAATATGATTAAGGTATTGAATGGTGTCTTTACAATATTATTTGCGGAGGAGTGTTTCTTCAAGAGGTTTCTGGTGATTTGTGAAGATGATCATTGATGATGTTGCTTTTTTAAATATAAAACCTGGTAAAAATGGTGTTGTGTATGACTGGGTCTCGTATGGTGTTTTGTAATGTGTTTTAAGGGGTTGTATGGTGTCTTTACATTTTTGGGTTCTTATTGTTGTATGATGTCTATACATTGTTGGGTTCTGATTCTTGTATGATGTCTTACATTGTTGTTAGGGTGTCTTTCCAAAGGTGTTATGAGTTAGGGTGTTCTATGGTGTCTTTAAAAATCGGGTACAAATGGTGTTGTGCTTGAGTGGGTTTCTTATTGTGTTTTGTTTGGGGAACCGAAAAATACAAAAGTGAATAATTAGATATATGTTATGAGGTAATGTGTTCAAGGTGTTGAATGAGTTAGGGTGGTGTATGGTGTCTTATGATTGTTGTGTGATGCCTTTACATTGTTGTTAGGGTGTCCTTCCAATGGTGTTATGAGTTAATGTGTTTAAGGTGTTGAATGATTTAAGGTGTGCTATGGTGTCTTTAAGAGGTTTATGGTGATTTGTGAAGATGATCATTGATTGGGTCTCATATTGTGTTTTGAAATGTGTTTAAGGTGTTGAATGGTGTCTTCAAGAGGTATCTGGTGATATGTGAAGATGATCATTGATGATGTTTTTGTTTGTTAGTATAAAACCTGGTACAAATGGTGTTGTGTATGACTGGGTCTCGTATGGTGTTTTGTAATATGATTAAGGTATTGAATGGTGTCTTTACAATATTATTTGCGGAGGAGTGTTTCTTCAAGAGGTTTCTGGTGATTTGTGAAGATGATCATTGATGATGTTGCTTTTTTAAATATAAAACCTGGTAAAAATGGTGTTGTGTATGACTGGGTCTCGTATGGTGTTTTGTAATGTGTTTAAGGGTTGTATGGTGTCTTTACATTTTTGGGTTCTTATTGTTGTATGATGTCTATACATTGTTGGGTTCTGATTCTTGTATGATGTCTTACATTGTTGTTAGGGTGTCTTTCCAAAGGTGTTATGAGTTAGGGTGTTCTATGGTGTCTTTAAAAAATCGGGTACAAATGGTGTTGTGCTTGAGTGGGTTTCTTATTGTGTTTTGTTTGGGGAACCGAAAAATACAAAAGTGAATAATTAGATATATGTTATGAGGTAATGTGTTCAAGGTGTTGAATGAGTTAGGGTGGTGTATGGTGTCTTATGATTGTTGTGTGATGCCTTTACATTGTTCTTAGGGTGTCCTTCCAATGGTGTTATGAGTTAATGTGTTTAAGGTGTTGAATGATTTAAGGTGTGCTATGGTGTCTTTAAGAGGTTTATGGTGATTTGTGAAGATGATCATTGATTGGGTCTCATATTGTGTTTTGAAATGTGTTTAAGGTGTTGAATGGTGTCTTCAAGAGGTATCTGGTGATATGTGAAGATGATCATTGATGATGTTATTGTTTTTTAGTATAAAACCTGGTACAAATGGTGTTGTGTATGACTGGGTCTCGTATGGTGTTTTGTAATATGATTAAGGTGTTGAATGGTGTCTTTACAATGTTATTTGCGGAGGAGTGTTTCTTCAAGAGGTTTCTGGTGATTTGTGAAGATGATCATTGATGATGTTGCTTTTTTAAATATAAAACCTGGTAAAAATGGTGTTGTGTATGACTGGGTCTCGTATGATGTTTTTGTAATGTGTTTAAGGGGTTGTATGGTGTCTTTACATTGTTGGGTTCTGATTGTTGTATGATGTCTATACATTGTTGGGTTCTGATTCTTGTATGATGTCTTACATTGTTGTTAGGGTGTCTTTCCAAAGGTGTTATGAGTTAGGGTGTTCTATGGTGTCTTTAAAAAATCGGGTACAAATGGTGTTGTGCTTGAGTGGGTTTCTTATTGTGTTTTGTTTGGGGAACCGGAAAATACAAAAGTGAATAATTAGATATATGTTATGAGGTAATGTGTTCAAGGTGTTGAATGAGTTAGGGTGGTGTATGGTGTCTTCTGATTGTTGTATGATGCCTTTACATTGTTCTTAGGGTGTCCTTCCAATGGTGTTATGAGTTAATGTGTTTAAGGTGTTGAATGATTTAAGGTGTGCTATGGTGTCTTTAAGAGGTTTATGGTGATTTGTGAAGATGATAATTGATTAGGTCTCATATTGTGTTTTGAAATGTGTTTAAGGTGTTGAATGGTGTCTTCAAGAGGTATCTGGTGATATGTGAAGATGATCATTGATTATGTTATTGTTTTTTAGTATAAAACCTGGTACAAATGGTGTTGTGTATGACTGGGTCTCGTATGGTGTTTTGTAATATGATTAAGGTGTTGAATGGTGTCTTTACAATGTTATTTGCGGAGGAGTGTTTCTTCAAGAGGTTTCTGGTGATTTGTGAAGATGATCATTGATGATGTTGCTTTTTTAAATATAAAACCTGGTAAAAATGGTGTTGTGTATGATTGGGTCTCGTATTGTGTTTTGAAATGTGTTTAAGGTGTTGAATGGTGTCTTCAAGAGGTATCTGGTGATATGTGAAGATGATCATTGATTATGTTATTGTTTTTTAGTATAAAACCTGGTACAAATGGTGTTGTGTATGACTGGGTCTCGTATGGTGTTTTGTAATATGATTAAGGTGTTGAATGGTGTCTTTACAATGTTATTTGCGGAGGAGTGTTTCTTCAAGAGGTTTCTGGTGATTTGTGAAGATGATCATTGATGATGTTGCTTTTTTAAATATAAAACCTGGTAAAAATGGTGTTGTGTATGACTGGGTCTCGTATGGTGTTTTGTAATGTGTTTAAGGGGTTGTATGGTGTCTTTACATTGTTGGGTTCTGATTGTTGTATGATGTCTATACATTGTTGGGTTCCGATTCTTGTATGATGTCTTACATTGTTGTTAGGGTGTCTTTCCAAAGGTGTTATGAGTTAGGGTGTTCTATGGTGTCTTTAAAAAATCGGGTACAAATGGTGTTGTGCTTGAGTGGGTTTCTTATTGTGTTTTGTTTGGGGAACCGGAAAATACAAAAGTGAATAATTAGATATATGTTATGAGGTAATGTGTTCAAGGTGTTGAATGAGTTAGGGTGGTGTATGGTGTCTTCTGATTGTTGTGTGATGCCTTTACATTGTTTTTAGGGTGTCATTCAAATGGTGTTATGAGTTAATGTGTTTAAGGTGTTGAATGATTTAAGGTGTGCTATGGTGTCTTTAAGAGGTTTATGGTGATTTGTGAAGATGATCATTGATTGGGTCTCGTATTGTGTTTTGAAATGTGTTTAAGGTGTTGAATGGTGTCTTCAATAGGTTTCTCGTGTCTTCAATGAGTTAGGGTGTGTTATGGTGTTATGAGTTTTGGTGATTTATGAAGATGATCATTGATGATGATGTTGTTTTTTTAGTATAAAACCTGGTACAAATGGTGTTGTGTATGACTAGGTCTCGTATGGTGTTTTGTAATGTGTTTAAAGTGTTGAATGGTGTTATAGAATGAGAATACATGCTATCTCTGGTGTTATAGTACTGTTTTGATGTTATAACTTGGTTTAAATATATTGTTTTAAATGTTTTCTATAATCAGGTCAACCCAATGGCTTAAATAAAAATGTACAGATCGAAGTATAAAAACACTACGGAAACACCACTCATATGTACCGATTCAGATACAGAAAAAAGTGAGGGCGAAGGTACTTGCATTGTATTAAAACACCACTCATGTGTACCGACTCAACAATAAATTTACCTGATAAGACTTGACTTTATCTCCAGCGGATGTGCCTACTCAGATGAATGAGGGTGTGAATGAGAGTACAAACATCAAAAAGGAAGTGCCAACTAATAAAGCTCCTCCAAAACACCATGCACCCGTAACAAAAAATGCAATGCTCCCGCCCGGGAAGCAGTTTAAATCAACGCCACGGTGGTTGGTAACCCGGACAAGCACACATGGTATACATTTATGTAAAAAATTATAGGGAACTAAATGTCTATTGTGTACCGGTTTACTAATACTATATTTGTTTAATGTAGATCTGAAGTTAAACTCAACCAAGCCTGCAAAGGCAGACCATGACCAGAAAACTTCTTTGTCGCCCGACCCGGACGATGATTTTGTTGACACCCCACCTGGTAAGCGGCGTAAGTCACTAGCAAAAAGGTTAACAATACATACAAGACAGCAAATACGGTCGCAACCTTATGACCATTTACGGGTGCACGAATTAGGTCATAGGTGTCGATAGATAATCTGATAAATCTAGCACATGGTCTGAGTAAGAAGCAACAAGAAAAGGTGTATGAAATTGGGTTTGGCTCGATTTTTAGCCTTCAAGTAATAGGTGTGCCCACCGCATTGGCACACTGGTTGGTCTCGAATTATGACCCAAATGCATGTGTGTTGAATCTCGGTAACGGCGGGCTTGTAAACATTACACCCGACCTTGTGTAGCGTGTGTTCGGGCTGCCTCGTGGAGAAAATATGTTGGTTAAACAAAAAAAGGCAAACAAAAGGAAGGATATTGTTGTGCAAGAGTTCAGAAATCAGTTTAAGGATATAAAAAGCAAGAGATTGTCACCATTGCAGCTGATGCTATACATCTTGGGTATAGACGAATATGGGCGGTTGTTCGTCATTAGTTTCCTGGTTATGTACTTCTCATTCTTGGGTGAAACTACGAGTAACAATTCAGTTAATGTTCGATATGTTCCATATATAAAACTAGGTGTTGATATAAAAAGTTTTGACTGGTGTTCGTACATGGTAACATGCCTCAATTGAGAAGACATGGCACGGTGGTGATGATCATTTTAGAGGACCAATGGTGTTACTCATGGTAAGTTGATACTCATTAACACATAATCATATAAGTTCATACTATAACATGTATAATAATGTAATAAACATCTTGTCGTGCATTGTGTCAGTTGGCATACGCAATTGAGAAGAAAAAACATACCTTCGTCGCATAGTTCACCTCTCATTATATTAGTCAATGATGATGTGCTTAAAGAGCTTGCTTCAGAGATGGACAAGAAACACAACGATTAACTGAAGAAACTAAAGGGAATGGTGCGGGAAAAAAGCAAATCAGCTGATGAGGTTGAGTCGGTAGATAAAGGGGAAAAAGGAAGCGAGATTCGGAAAAGAAAAGCAGCGGGCAAATATCACCAAGTATAAAGGAAAAAAAGCATATGTATGAAGCAATTGAAGAGGTGGAAGATGATGACGCGCACCTGGGTATATACAAACATTGTGCAGACTACTTACTGTCGCAAACTGACACCCAAACGTGTGCCCTGCTTGTAGGTCCCGATGGAGAGTTCCGTGTGCCAATGATATCACAATACGGAGACACACCATCGCCACCAGCCGTGTCTGAAGGGGAATCCGATGTGGTAAATAAAAAATGTTATGAAATCGAATTGATACTATATGTTAGTTTATCTGACATGTTATTAAACCGGATTTTGATACAGGATAAGTCCAATCTTTTGGACAGTTTGTTCAAAGAGTTTGAAGAATGCGTATCCAGGATAAACGACACAATTACATAATCGTGTGTTATGTACCTGGTGAGTGATCTGTTGAAGAAAAAAGCATTAGAATGGAATGGAATAAAGTTGAAACATCTTAATGTTGTTGGTGAACGTGAAACTGTACAAGTCGATGGAGACCAGGGTCATTCAATCGTTAGAGCTGAAGGAGAAAATATGCAGCCAATATGCATGATGGACTAACTCATGAAGGCGTTAATTGTGGACAAGGTAGTGTAACCTTTACCGGTAATAACACTACTCCAAACATGAAAAATGATGAAAGTCTGACCCAAAAAGATTCTCCCTTTTCACCAATGACATCGTCATTTATGGCAGAGGTAGACGTAGCGATGGATGCGGGGCATACTGAAAAGATACCTGAAACACGGTTCAATGTTTTAGGACATCAAGCCTTGAACTTGTCGAAGAGACTGGACAATGTTTGGTATCAAGAACGTAGTGAAGGAACGCAAGCTGCGGTGCCAGCTAAATCACCACGGCTGAAAAGGACCATCATTTTGCCGCCTACGCTACGGTCACCGATGTCAAGTGGGTAGTTTCATTGAGAGTCGGTCGAGAAAAGGCTGAAGACACAGTTGCACGGTGTATATTCTGTGGTGTACGTAACACGTGGTACGTATCCTTCTAATATATATAGTATTATTCGTTAACATTATTTTGTTACAATTCATGAATCCACCTGTTATCAAGTTCACACTCGTTAGAAATATATATTTCGGGTTATAGGGATGTCTTATTCAGCAATGATGGGCAAGTCACTGAAATGAGGGGGCCATTCGAGTCCATGATACCGGGTGTCACAGTACATGTGAATGTCATAAGTTCATGGGCTGTAGTCTTGAACTACGAGGAAAATATGAGGAAAATAGGAACAACCCCAAAATTGTTCTGCAATGCTGGAATGTTGGTATGGTATTCATTGATTATTATATAGCATTTAATAACACCATGACATCTAACAATGTTTTACAATCTTTAAATACGCAGCTAGAGAAAGACCGAATAACAAAATTTGCTGAGAACATGAACTATGTGTTGGTTGGGACGGAACAAAAGACCTTTAAAGGTTTCCAGATGTAAGACCCTATCTTAGAATAAATTTCTATTAAAAACTTCACATTTAAATGAGTAAATGCGAATACACATCACTACAAATTTTCGAGTTTATTAAAAACTTTATCATCAACACCAAGCATTTTGACGTATCATTACTGATTAGTTTCGTAACACTAAAACTAAATGCGAAAGCTTGATCTTTGATCGTGTTCGGTTCTTCATTGAGCTTGATCGTCATCCAAGGATATTCTCAATTATCCTGAGCTGGAAATTTGCAAAATATTAGTATCATAGCAAATAACTGAAAGCATAATATAACTACTTGTTAAAATATCAAAACAGAAAAATTTAGTTTCTGAGGTAGCGTCGGCGACGGCTGAAAGCCTCGTCGATGACGCCTCCTTAAAACCTGCGTCGGGGCTTTACTGCCGTAGGAAGTAGCTTAAAGCGTTAGGACTACAGCGTTGCATCGGCGACAACAGGTTGTACCGTCGGCGACGGTGCCTTCTGTAGCAATTTTGCTACAGATTTGTTAATTTGTGCGTTTCACCCATTTCAAGTCCCGATCATTTATAACACGACTCGAGACTTACGGTGACATGTCCATAAAACACTTTTTCCTATTTTCAATCAACAGTTGACCATTGTAGGCTACGGCTTGCCACCATAGCTTACGATGGGCTGTCGCAAGATTTTCTGTTTTTGCCGTTTTTGTTATGAAAACTTCCGTAACTTGTTATATTTTCGTCCGTTTCCTATGAAACTAGTTTCTAAATGTCCATAAAATGTTTTCTTACATAATTAACCTGAATTCCAAATCCTGGATTCTTAATTCTTATGCATTACGCATCCATTCCTGGTTTATGCATATATTCATTTTGACTCATTAAGAGATTTAAGCACTTAAGCTTAAATCTCACTTCCTCTTACCTTACTCCTCATTTCCTCACTAAGTTATCTATTTATTTTCCACCAAAACTATAATTGTGATGGATTGGCTTTTGAAAATGATATATTTTTAAATTCTACCATTCGGTTTGACAATTTACGAAAAAGACCTATTATGAGGCATTAAGCTAAAACGGCTTATGTCATTCACTATTACACTATCGTATGGGTGTATTTTATTATAAAACTCATTTTTAAACTACCCTCAAAGGTCGTTTGGTCAATTTATCATTCAAGGACGTTTTGGTAAATTTTTAGTCCTTTTTACGACAAAGGGCATTTAAATGCATATTTTGACCAAACAATCATCTTTAACTCATATTCTATTAAATTTTCACTATGTTCCTAAGAACGTAATGTCTAGAATTTAAAATACTAGATATACCTCTTTTTAGGTAATTCAACGTTCATCCAAGTCTCATTTAACTCTCATCGGACCTTAAGTCCTTGTTGAGAGTTTGACCCGTTACACGTACCTGGCTCGGGTTATAGCATTGACCCGTTGTAATACCTTGCTCTATTAGTTGCTATTTAATAACAATGCAAGTCATCCTCCATTCTTCCTATGAGCACAAAACTCAACAAGCATCCATTAGTCATCATTGCCAAATGCTGACAATATCACCATTTGACCCGTTTGGCCTAAATGATCATTTATCATTATGAGATGGTAGTATTTGCCATCTCACCCATTTAGCCCATTTTGTTTAACACTGTGTGATCATATTACTTAAAATCGTTTCTTATTCACTTGACCCATTATGACTTACGCCATAGATGTCTTTTTCAAAACTCTTTATTTATTCAAAATCACATGACTAATTTACCATTTTACCCTTTTTACCATAAATCATGGTTTCATACCATTTTCACTTGTCCCGGCCTGAATCAATTCGTATCGGAACATCATATATCAAATACTAGTCTACCTTTTTCTTGACCAATACTACAAGTATGTGTTCTACTTAAAAGATGTAAGCTTTACTTACCTTGCATCCGATTATGCTTTTTCCCCCGTGCTTATCCGTTTGACCCGCTTCTTCCCAAGCTTCTACCAAGCTTGTCAAGCGTCGAACTATCATCTATCATTATCAAGATGGTTAGATTAGTCATCATTCATCAAAACTATCCCACCTTACGGATTTTAAATCAATTCACTATTTGATCATATTATAGGTCAGTTTGACTTCTAAAAGTCAACTGCCTATTAGCATTTGCAAAGTCTAGGTGATCAATTATTTATGTTCATGCACGGAGTGGAGGTCCGATTCCCCCTTCAATTTTGATAATCTTGGAGAAACTAGGTTTTCCCTTGTTTCTTCTCCTGATGATCGACATATACACACACTGTGTGTGTATATTATGTGTAAATTTTATGTTTTAATAAAACAAGTTTCCTTTCTTGGCAGCTTTGGTCCCTCAAGTTTAGTTTTGATTATAAATGAGACTAAAACTCATTGTCTTGTTATTTATATACATGTTATTAACTAGGTTAATATTTTCCGAGTTATTTCATTTACGGGTTCACTTTTATCACTTACAGTCTTTTTCCCGCTCTTTAATATTAACGTGGTTTGATTACCAAACCCGTTTTTGGGGTGTTACACCAGATGGTATACATAACTATCTTGAATGGGGATCACTACTATTTGCTCTTTTTCAACTTGGCAACGAGCCAAATATTGATCATCGACAACATAGAGGGGAATGCGGGTATAGAAGAAAGATACGGCGGGACTATCGAGAATATGGTACGTTCAACTAGATAGATACATAACTATATGTATAGAGTGTAAAGAACTATAATATTTAACATTACCACATCTATTATTCAGGTAAGTGCATTTTGTGGTTTCCTTAGCTAGATACAGTCAGTGGTTGCTGCAAAACTACGGGTTACTAAACCCGTTAGACTGGAATTCCCATAGCAGACACTATATAACGGCATCGACTGTGGTATTTTCCTGATGCGCCATATGGAGAGTTACAATGGTAAGCTACACGTTACTCCATATATTGAAAAAACACCTGTAAGTACATATGAATGTATCTGGTTATGAAAAATCATGTCTTTTGGCTTGTATAGGAACCAATGTGGTGTGGTTTCTCCGCTGAGAGACATCAAGGGGGAAGTCTTGGAAAATCAAGCAAAGAAAATCGCCGATATGCATAAGAAGTATATATCTAAAATGCTTCTTAGTGAGGTGAAAACCACACGCATAACGGTAGAGAAAGAAGTAAAGGATTTTGCATGTTTAAAAGAGGATGAAAGGGTGAAGCTTGAAGAAAATGCAGTATGGAGGATTTGTCAAAGGTTGGATGGTAACCTGTAGGTTTGTGACATCTTCATCCTGTTAGAACAAAACATATTACGTAACTTTAACATTTACCATGACTAGGATTTGGTTGCTCTTATCTTGGGGTGTAAACAATGGTCAAACATTTGAACACTTTTTTGCTTTTAGTTTCCAAAATACACGTAATATGTTGTAGTAGTTAACTATATGGACAGTGTTTATTGGCAAGATCATATGTATATATTTACAACTCCTGTCAATTAACTTAGCAAGGAATCAAGCAACAGTATATGTTTCAAAAAAACACCAATAAACATATCATGGAAATCGACTACTCAAAAGATGGGATTACCCATCAAGATGGATCATTAAGTGTTTCTATTATTGTGATTTGTATACTCTCGGAAATAAACAATATACATTGTTACAACACCATGAAGTGTATAAAGTTTGAAAAATAAACTGGCTACTCAAAGGGGATTACCCATCAAGATGGAGCATTAAGTGTTTTGATTATTATGATTTGTATACTCTCTAAAATAAACAATATACATTGTTACAACACCATGAAGTGTATAAATTTAAAAAAAAAACAAATGTATTGTGCTTATATATTTGAAAAATAAAGATGTCATACGCATTGATACATAAAACAAACACCTCATCAAGTGTATAAACAAACACCATGAAGTGTAAATAAAAAAACCTCATCAAGTGTATAAAGTTGACCAAAAAAAATCAAAGTATGAGCGTTCAAACAAAAAGAAACAACTTTAGACAAAAACATAAGTCTATAGGACTTCAATAACTTCCTAATCATCCTCTCCTTCCTCCTCGTCTGCTTCCTCATCGGATTCGTCCACTTCCTCATCGGATTCGTCCACTTCTTCCACCCCCGCTTCTCTAGAACTAGCGTCTTCTTCTTTCCTTGTAGGGTGTTTGCAAGTACGTCTGTTATGACCGTACCTAAAACAGTTTTGACACCATCATATCTTTTTCCCCAATTGGCTTCTCGCAATTTTACGTTTAGACTTCATCCGTTTCGGCTTACCCATACCTTTGTATCTAGTTCCAACGAGGACATGAACAGTTACAGTAGATGGTTATGTATTACCAGTTATTTCAGCAAACCTTTCCCTACGACTCTTACGAGGTGCATTAACCACGACCTCATCAGCGGTTTGGAAAAAACTTAACTACATGATCCCTAAATGAGCACAACGCATCGAAATTGGTAACAAGCTTGTTAATAACCGACTCAGTATAGTATGTGATCTCACGTACAACGCGGTTAACTTCATTGTAACGATCGCCTTTCTCGTTCATACCTAAAATAGCACAAGGAGCGCTATTGGGAACAACCTCCCTAGTCCAATGTCTAAATATATAACGTTGTGGAAATTCCATGACATCAAGCATCCTAAGCACACAAAAGATGTGTGAGCACAACAACCCAAACAGTTCAAATCTTTTGCATGTACAGTACACAGTCATGTCGTCATCCCGCACCATTATCTATGAGACACAATTAAAAAAATCACATAAAAGCAGAGAACTATATTTTTTGATAGATAACACCACATAACACCATAATAATTCATATAACAGAAAATGCTTTATTTTTTTGATATATAACACCACATAACACCCTGTGTAACAATACGCATGGAACAATGTAAAATGAACTTAAATATTTAAGTCTTTATATCTACCTCGAAGAAAGTGGTGCATGGTTGTTCCCAATCCTTCACAAAAAATTTAACAAAATCAGCGATCGTTTCCCACTTTCCGATAGCACATCTGTGTAGACCATTTTGTATCTCCAGTTAGACATCACAAAAAATAGTGCGTGTGTATATACTCGTCGCCTGATCCTCCAATAAAAAGTCTACTGCCCATATGCCCCAAAAATTCTACAAGAGTACACTCCGGGTTACAAAACTGTCCAAAAAATGGTTCTCACTCTCAGAGCGAGATGAGGTGCGCATAAGCCCAGACATGTACTCCTCGCGATAATACGGCAGTATCCAATTATCCCTAATCTAATAAATTGACTGTAACCAATCATGCTCAGCCAAGTTATAATCGTGCAGTATGGTCGCCCAATCGCTTCCAAACTGCTCAGGTAGGATTGAATCGGTCCACACAATGGCACACAACCTCTTTTTCAAATTTGTACTATTACAAATTGTAGAACCAACCTATAACACCATCGAACAACATATAAAACACCTTAACAGTAACATATGGGAAAAAGTAAAAAAAATATCTTAATACATCGAATAACTAAACACCTTAACAGTAAGCGTGTTCATTATATGCCACATGCATAACCTATGCCTACTCTCAGGCCATGTATCTTCAATAGCCTTCTTCATGGTTGGGTCTTGGTCGGTGACTACCACCGGAGGGGCACGACCAAATGATTCACGAAACACCTTAAGCAACCAGCTTACGTTTCAGCCGTTTCGTTACCTATTATAGCGGCACCAAGAGTAACGTTGCGATTGTGGTTGTCGATACCAGTAAATGGTACAAACATCATTTTGTACCTAACAAAAAAAATTAAAAGCACCATGAAAAAGTCATTGATATATAATTAAACAAATTTGTAAAAAAATCCAAACACAGATAATTAGTAAACAAACTTGTTACGCTGATATGTCGCATCAAATGAAACAACGTCACAAAACACTGAAAAATTCCTCTTGCCATCCTCGTCTGCCCAAAACAAAGCTCTTAAAATACCATCTTCAGTGGTTGTATACTCCATTGAAAAATTTGGCATGTACTCTTTCTTTCTCAATAGTCTTTTAATCATCATATCAGCATCAAACTCTGATATGTACCTGTTTAGATCTCGTTTAAAATTTTTAAAATCGATTTTGGTTGCCCCAACCTTGTCAAACCCACCGTAAAGTGTTCTCATGTTATTAAATGCTTTGACAGGTCCAATATTTAACATACTCAAAGCATTAACCGCTTGCTCTTGCATATAGTTCATACCTCGGTTAGTGGGAACTAAATACCTATTATCGTCAGCAACAAAAGAGTGGTTATGATCCTCCTTGAAATAATATACCTCGTATAGTTTCGAAGCGTTTAACTTTAAACACAGGCGTGCTTCACATCCCATCCTTATAGAAGGAACCTGTCGAATAGTTTTCCTTTTTGACCCATTATTTGAGCTGTCAACTTCTTTAGATGAGTCGATCACCTTAAAAGTTTGTTCCTTCCTTTGAACAAACTACATATTTGGATTTAATGACATCATGCGGCTTGTATTGAGAAGATTTCTTGGCAATAAAACCTGCAGCCATTGCGTACTTTTGATAAAAAAAAAAGGAATGAATTATTCAGTGTGTCAAACGTCATCTTCTCCTTCGGCCTAAGCGACTCATCCACATCAGGTAAAAAGGTCATCTTACCGGATTTGAGAGACAGACGTAATTGCCCAACTGGCTGGTAATTTTGAAAACCTACAAAAAAATAGATTAAATAAAAACTTGATTAAATTCAGTTTATAAATGTTCGAAAATTAGGACAATACAGAAATACAAAAAACACTATACAATATCATATAATATGAAAACACCATATATAAATAAAACACCATACTACTTAAAAATCATCAAAAACGATACTATATATCAATATCATATACTATGAAAAACACCATACATCAATAAAACACCATACTCCTTTAAATCATCAAAAACCACAACGATAGTATGATCAGAACCGAACACTATATATGAAACAATAATATGAACACAACATATGGAAAGAACACCATTCAACACCCCAGAGTATACATTGGGTACATCAAAAGGAAATAAGACACCACAAAAATGGTCTGTACAATAAAAACATCCTTTGGAAAGAAACACCTTTTGCAAAGAACCACTCCCTACTACCAATGTACATACAGAAAAAAAACACCATTCAACACCCCAGAGTATACATTGAGTAATTAAGATAATTACAAAAAGTATAGTGTCATTATGTCATAATATATATTTCATAATAATTGATATTATCCGAATTATTTCAAGTTAGATCATTGCTTTATCTTCTAGTGCCCGAGCGAGTGTTTCATAGAATATCATCTTTAACCCAAACATATTTTACTATGTAGTTCTTTCCTCCCAGAGGTACAATGCGTCTAAAAGCATTGGTATTTTATGAGTTCAAACATTTTTTTTTATAAATCTAACATCTCATTTATTCACAATCATAGTAAGTTATGCCTTTAAGGTTTGATATTGTTAATTTATTAATAGTTGAATAAAGAAAGCAAAGTCTATAAATTGATGTCACGTGTGATGGGCATAATGAATGAAAATGAAACTTAGGAATACGATGTTTATAGAGATGACTAAAGCACTTGATATCAATAATACGATTCATATTCTAATATAGACATACGTGGTGTCCATACATGTATGTATGTATTATTAATAAGTTTTAAATTGAAAAAGATAATATAAAAAATGAAACACAAATGTAACAGCCATCTCTCTTCTTTTATTTCTCGTCTCTATTATTATTTTTCTTTCATAACATGTCGCCTTCACTTGTTTTTTTCTTTATTTTACCTTTATAGGAACCATACTATATATTTGTTGTAAGGGGGTCCTGACCCGATGGTTTTAAAATGGGTCAGTCTGGATATATTAGAAATATAATGGATGATTTGGGGTTAGGAATTTTAGTAATGGGTCAAAGTGGGTCATTTAGAAAAAATAGAATCTCATCTAAGGGTCAATTAGGGTTCACAAAAGTAAAAGAGCGGGTCATTAGGGTTGAATTGACACAATCACGGGTTGAACCAAATCAAATCAATTAGGAGTTCAGATATTTCAATTTTGTTGCCTTTCATTTGACATTCGGTAACCTTATAGACTGAATCGAATAAACTATACGACTAACTATATCTTATAACACAATTAGTTCATTACAAATACTATAGTGATAGTTATTTTGTTTTAAACTAGATAAACAAACAAAACGAATCAAATTCAGTTATCACCTAACCGAATCCATATAATACCGAACTAAAATACATAATTGGCTCTCGGTTGACCCCGAATTGTGTTTTCGATTAGGTTTTTCGGTTTCTGAAATATGAATTGGGTTTGATCCGAATATTAACTAATGGTTCTTGTAAGTTTTTTCATTTAACCCGACCTTATTTAGCCAAGCCCAGTCAAGTAGGTAGAATTTATCTTCTGTATATAACGCTTGATTGATGGTAATGTGTTTTACATTAAATAAAATGGACAATAAAAACTTTATTCTGGCTGGTCACAAATCAAATATGCAACAGCGTGGTAATTAAAAACCATAAAAGAAGAGTAAATTATTAATACACAAAATTTCACAAAAGTGAATTACAGAGATTGTCATTTATTAATCTATAATAAAATTTCACTCTTTACCCTTTGCTTTTAAAATATTCAATGTCCTTTTATATACCGATTTTGCGCACTCCTTATTATTTTCTATAACTACCATCCAACACCTCCGTTAAATGCTATTATGTGTCCTCACAATTTAATAGCAGAACAAAACATAATCGAGCAAACATTCTATTAATTTAGGTACTGATTTCTTATTGATACGTGATTTACAAAGCACTTGTGTTTCTAGACAAAACCCTGAATTGATAATTGATGTGATTCCCCTTCGCCCCAAAGTTGATTTGGGGCATTTGTCGGTCCAAGACTTCGTCCCATGCTTCTTACGTAATTTTGTTTTTTATTAGATCAGGCATACATGCATATATTATCATGTATGTGTAAATGATAATACCATAAATATTAACATACTTTTTTTGTTTTATATAAGAAGATAATCAGCTCAGACGGCTCAATGCATGGTCTGCTAAAGTGTCGCAATGCATTCTTTATTCATATCTTCTAAAATTAAAAAAAATGTATGAAAAATTACTTATACATGTGATCTGTGTAAGTCGTGTAAACAAACAATAAAAAAGATTGTAAAACATATGTACTTTGATAGTTTTTATGTACATGTACACATTTTTATTTAATAAATAGGAAAGTTAAAAATATATAATTAGGTTCTTGCTCGTCAATTTCGTTTCCTGGGTTCACTCGGTCCGCTGGCTATTTTCTCTTTGCCATTCACTTGTGTAGTCACCTACCCACTGGAGTCGCCAAATGTAGAAGGTGGATAAGGCTAAGTATTACGTAGAGAATGAGGCTGATGTCTTGGAGTGGTGAGGTGGCTCAGGAGGTCGCCTAAACCGAATGAAAGTCTTTCTGTTCCTGATTCAACTCCTTCATGCCATTGATTGATGCAAGTCTTTTCCTTGTGTAAGATATATTCCATCAAGTTTATAGAGACTGAAGTTCGCCTTTCTATTTATAATAGAAGAACTCTTCTATATAATTAGCCAAATGATTTTTAGCATGAACAGAATCGCCTTTGTTCCGAAGGCCTAGAGAGCCTCCGCCCGTTTGATCGGTTGCGAGCCGGAAAGCGTACCGGCAGTTTTAGTCACGAAAGGGCCGCTTGCTTAACTTCATTTTTCTATTATAAAAATATTCACTCAACGTACGTTTATTATTTAATAATTTATTGTTTTGCAATGACATATATTATACATGTCTCACACACGTATGTAAAATTAAAATACCGTATGTGTGTGTGATACATATATGTAAAATTAAAAAATTACTCGATTCCATTTTCACTATAAATTAGCGTTTGAATGTATCATTAAAACTCATATAGATATTATTATATAACCTTGACTTTGACTATTATCACGCAGAGTTTAACATGTTTATGTGATAATTTTTTTTATTAAAAATGTTGATGTTGTATCACGCTTTGAGTTTACTTTTTTTTTTATTTATTTTCTAATATATCTGGTAGTTCGGAAATAACATATATCAAGTTTTGCCTCTTCTCTTCTCTTTTAGAGCATCTCTGAATCTTTAATGCATCTTCTTTTAAATGTATCAAGTTAGTTGTCAAATCAGATTTAACACACACATATACAGAGAGGGTTGTGTGAGAGGGGTCCACCTCAATCCATGAGCGTTCAGAACTACAGACGCCAGTTAATGAACACCAAAAGATATGAGCCTCCAATGGGGCGTTTGGATTTAGAGACATCACCTAACCGTCCGCTTTGATCTGAAATTTAAAATTGGATAATGGTGATGCTCTTATTAAAGTATAGTTAGTTTTAGTATCCTTTTCAAATTTTATTTAGAGAACAAATCAAATAAATATTTTCACGCTAATAATAAAGTAGTTATAAATGACAAGTCGAGAAAATATGATTCAAACAAAAACGATCACATAATACTGCTATTTAGATATAAAATTAAATTTTAAATACTTTTACGGTGTAGCTTGACCATTTTGACGCATTTAACTTTTTAAATAGAAGACATACGTAGATACAAGAAAGAGTTAAGTGCAATTTGAGTACCTGTGGTTTACATGAAAACACATGTTGAGCCCCCAAACTCTATAACTGACCTCCTGAGGCCTTGTGGTTGCAGTTTATGCATCTGAGTCTCTCAATGTAACGAGACTGGTATATTTGTTAGATTGTGAACGACGACTATAAGGGTCGGGGACGACTATAAGGGTTGGGATTCTTTTGGTCTTTTGACGAAAAATCATGCCCTAAATACCCAGATGTGTCCCCCCCCCCCCCCACCCTTCAAACTAACCACTCACTTGCGTCTTTGTTGTTTGCCATCAAACTCAACCCACCAAAAACTCACGAAGGTCATGAATTTCTGGATATCACCAGGTCCGGATGTATGAAGATATGTTAGGAAATTTTTATGTAAGTATTGAAGAAAACGTGATCAGTCTGATCAACTGATGAAGATAAAGTCATGAAGGTCAAACAGAACGAAGAGACGAGGCTGGATAGAAGAAAAAGGACAACAGATCTTCTATTTTATCAGACATAAATCAAGAACAAGTAAAGACAATCCGAAGACCATTATGATGGATCTGATGATATTACTGATGAATATCATCAGTTTCTGGTAAAGTCTGGTCATTAGAATTTCTGATGATCTGTTCATCAGATTTTATGATGAGATGGATCTCAAGACTTTTAAGAGACCAACTTGTCCGAAAATAAGGCTCTGCTACTTCCTAAAGTAGTAAGTTGACCCTAGTGGATTCAATGATATGCCAAAAAGCCACTTTATGTAGAGCAAGTGCATGAATAAACAATTTGTTTATTCATGCTAAGAACTCTCTATTAATTGAGAGTTAAAACCACTGAAAGAAGAGGAGTTATACTACAAAAACTCCATTACCCTTTCACCACATAATTATACAACTATTCGTTTGTACTAGTCAATAATCTCACAATCACCTTGTAAACCATTTTGTTTCAAACTGATATAAACTTGAAAATTCTGTTTGTTGTTTCTTGAAAGTTTGATTTCTATTTCCGCACACTATTTTCATATCTGTTGAAATCAATTGCCATATTAAGTTAAAAGAGAATTTTTCCATCTCGGAGCAACAATTGGTATCAGAGCAAGTTGAATAAATTATTTTCAAACGATCAACTGTTCACTCTTTTCTTTTATCCAAATATGGCAAACTTTCAAACCTGGAAGAATGCTTTCAACATTAGGTCTATGTCAAAGCTTCCGACCTTGGTCAGAGAGGAGTACCCCCAATGGAAAATCAGGATAATCAATTTCCTTAATGGACTTGATCGAGCTCTGTGCCAATCCATTGTGTGTGGCCCACATATACCCATGGGTGAGATACCAGGTTCCCCAGCAACTGATCAAACACCTGAAATACCTGTCTCCGAGGCTCCAAAAGCTGAAAACTTCTGGAGCAAAGAAGACAAGGAAAAGGTGGAAGCCGACGAAAGGGCCAAATCACTTTTGATTATAGCACTTCCAAATGACATATTCTCTCAAGTAGATGCATGTGCTTCTGTTAAAGAGATATGGGATCAGTTAGAAAATCTTTGTGAAGGAGGAGAAAGGATGAAGAGAAATAAAAGAACACACTATGTCTCCTCTTATAAGAGGTGTAAAAGTTTACCAAATGAAAATCTTTGTGAAACCTATAACAGATTTGCAAAAATTTTAAGTGATCTAAAGAAATTTGGTATTGAGAAGTCAAACGATGAAAGGAATGTCAAATTACTAGATGCTCTACCAAGAGAATGGAGAAGTCTCACAGTGACTTTAGCCTCCACCTTAGAGCTAGAAAACATGAGTCTACTTGACCTCTATAACATTCTTGTCCCTAGAGAGGAAGAGATATATGAGAACTCAAACCAAAGAGGTGAATCCATTTCTCTCATCTCAAACTCACAAAGAACATCTAATCCTAATCCTCAAACCTTTTATTGCCAAAACATAGAAATATCTGATACCTCATCAGACTTTTCTGCATTTGCTGAAGCAATTACACGAAAGGTGGAGAAAAGTGACAAAAGGGAGGATGGAAGGAAAGTCAAGAGAAAAGGCTAAAGCAGAAGTTGTGTGCTATAAATGTAAGCAGAAGGGTCACTATGCATCTGAATGCAAAAACAAAAAACAAAAAGATGTTGCTTATTATGAGATGAAGCTAAGAAACAGCAACATGTAAGTCTGATAGCAGGAACAGATACTTGGCTAACTGATGATTCTTCTGATGAAGAACAAGAAGAAGAGATGGCAAATTTTTGTCTCATGGCAAAGCTTTCTGATGCAGAATTCGAAAGATCAAAACCAAAGGTAAGCTTGAATAATTTTGATCTTGAACAAAAATTAAACAAGCTTATGTCAGATTTTATAAACTTGCAAGAAAAACACAAATTAGAGAACAAAAAATCTGATGATTTGCAAAGAATGTTGAATAAAGTTATAATGGAAAATCAATTGCTAACTGAAGAAAGCTTAAACAAAAATGCAAAGATTGAATTCTATGAAAAGGAAAGAAAAGATCTGTATAAAAGAATTCATGACAAAGAAATCAATTTAAAAGGTTTTCACAAGCCAAAGATTTTATAAACTTTATTGAAACCTGACCAAAAAAATAAAAGTGAAGGATTGGGATATGTAAAAACAAACATCAGAAATACCACCACCTTTGTTAAAGTATCATATCAGATTTCTGATAAAACAACATCAGAATCTGACACTGAATCTTTCAAATCATTGAGGTCTGACAACTCTTTTCAGTCATCAAAAACTAACAACAAAGGAAAAAGGCATGAATCAAAACAAACATTTTAAGAAAATTCAAAAAGGATTCATCCAAAATTCTAAAAATATGCAAATCTTCCATCAAGACAAAAGAATAAGAAAATCCTAATAAAGAAAATTGTATGTGTGTTGACATACGGAAGCTAGTTTAACACCATCTCCAAACAAAAACCAAACAATCTGTTAACGGCTCAGCATGTAACAGAATTTCTAGTGAAAATTCCTCATCCGTAGAAGAAAACTTAATCAAATCTTCATCAGAAAAAGTACCCAAGCAAGTCTTGGTACCAAAATTTCTCTAACTCTTCCATTTCAGGACCATCATGTGCAGCAGATCTGGTATTGTAACTCAGGAAGTTCCAAGCATATGACTAGGGATAGGAGCTTACTCAACAATTTTGTTCCAAAGCTGGTTAAATTAGTCAATTTTGGAAATGGAGTAAAGGGAAGAACATTGGGCTATGGATGCATTAAGTATGGATCTTTAACCATTGAGAAAGTAGCTTATGTAGAAGGTTTGAAGTATAATCTACTAAACTGTGGTCAATTTTGTAACAGATGTTTTCAGGTAACCTTTTTACCAGAAAAATGCTTAGTACTTGGTTTACATGATAATAAAATCTATTTAAGTGGAAAAAGAATAAGAAAATTCATATAAATTGTGCTTGTTTTCAAAAGACAATAAAGGTAATAGCTGGTTGTGGCATAAAAGATTGATCCACTTAAATTTCAAGAATCTAAATCAACTAGCAAGCAAGGGTTTGGTAAAAGGTCTACCATTCATATCCTCCAAGAAGGATAAAATATGTGAAGCCTGTGAACTGGGTAAATCCAAAAGAGGCTCACATAAAACAGTTTCGGAATCATCAATAACTCAAAATTTAGAACTTTTGCATATGGACCTTTGTGGAATTGTAAGCACACCAAGTTTTTCTAGTAAGAAATACATTTTGGTCATTGTAGATGACTACTCTAGGTACACTTGGGTTGAATTCTTGAGAAAGAAAAGTGAAACCCCATATCTGATAATAAACTTCATCAGAAAAATAGAAAACCTATTAAAATTGTAAGTCAGTGTGGCCCGTGGGCGGCGGTGGTTCTAGAAGGAGGTTTTGGGATAGTACAGATTCGGCAGAACGATATAGACATGTAAGCACAGAATCAAAGGAAGCTTTTCATTCATTCATTCATACCGAAAGAGTATACATCTTGACTGGCTGGCGGAGTTCCTGGAGAGAATCCGCCAGCGTTTCCCCTAAGGGAACTTCCAAAACTTACAAACAATGAACACACAACACCTATTTATAGACATGACAGCTCGTGCGAAGCGAGCAGGTTGTCACTCGTACGAAGGGTCATTCGTACGAGTGAGATGTTATCACTCGTACAAGTAACAAAATCACTCGTACGAGGCACACTATCACTCGTACGAGGCAAATGTCACTCGTACGAGCCAGTACCCGTTCGCACTTGGGTCGTGTGTTCGTTTCTAATCTATACAATATTCAATACACACTCTTTCTAGCCTATTCGCACAGTGACGGCCATAAAGTGCAGCAACAATTTCCCCCTTGGACGTCACTATCGAAGCTTGAACTTGAACTTGAAATCTAAGAGCCGTGTTTGAATATTCTGCAACTTTAATTAGGTATCTGTAGACATCGTAATTCCCCCTTGATTGAAGATCCGGGTTTGCATTATCTATGTTTAAGCAACATTCCCCCTGAAATAATTTTCTCCAGAAATTGATCTTCAGGTCGTTGTTTGCACAGTTCAGAACCTCCTCTAATTTGCTTGATCTATAAATTTTCTCGAATAATCACCAACTTGAAATTAAAAAATGCAGCTTCTCCGTTTCGACGTTAACTATATATGCGTTTGGTTTAGCGCACTCCCCTGATGCTCGATCCTCCGATCTTCAAAATCCAACCAGCAATTGATAGAAGCTTCGAAATACTAGACTGAAAAACTTCAAACCAATAAATATCTACAAAAATCTTCTCAATCAGTAAATCATCGGAAACAAACTATCTGGTGACACATCGAATCTGAGAAACATTCTTCGGCAATCAAAATCACATTCTTCCTTTTTAGTCATAATAACAGATGTATAGCTATCTCTGTTGGAATGGGGCACTGAAACTACAAGACATCCTTGTTTCCTGGCGATTATCGAAAAAAAAGTTCATTTGCCTTGCAGAGTTAATGATAGGCAGTCGTATGTGCTTCCGATTCCACATCGTGGATTAGGTAGTTAGCCCTTGAGCATCAATCTGTAATATGATAAAATTCTGAACATTCTTCGATCACACATTCTGAATGTATAGTCTATTTGCAGTCTGAACCACCCGGATACTATTGCAGCGTCACGAATTTCAAAAATGCCGGAATTTTAACATATACGTGAAAATTTTTATTCCCCTCATTTTTGCAAATTCTGACGTCTTTAGTTCTTATGGGAATGAAGATTATGGCACGACTGCAGCACATGGTACCCAAATTTTGCGAAAAATTTCCCAAAATCGTAGTTTTGATCAAATGCTGACTAAACGTTAAGGCTCATTAATAGTCACTACACCAGATGATCAACGTTTTGCGCAGGTATCAGTAACTACCCCAAAATCTTCATCCCTTTGTGATCGTATCATCAAATCTATACTTTAAAGCTCTAGACGGTGTCCTCAAACAGCCCCAATTTAACGTTAAAATCTCAAAAAAAATTGTAATCACCAAATTTTTTCTAGACACCGGTCTTGTCAGTACGATCAAAAAATACCTTTTTTTGGTCACCACTTCGTACGAGCCAGACTTTGTACGATTAGGGCTTCATACGAGTGGTGCTTCTTACGAGTGACCAATTATCACTCGTACGAGCCACTGAGACTCGCTCATACGGATGAAACTGATTACGTTTTTCGATCCAGAATCTTCATTTCTTCGAATTTCGACATGATTTTTGTACAGATCTGGTCGAAAATCAGTTTCTAACAATCCTATGGTATCAATTTTACAATATGTCCGTGGATTGTCCGATTATTTGATGTTTACGTCTAAAACCCTTCATACGTCTAAAATTCATGAGCGTAGGTGATTCATCAACTGTTAGATTGAATGAATCGGTACCATAGCTCTGATACCAGTTGTGGTCCCGTGGGCGGCGGCGGTTCTAGACGGAGGTTTTGGGGATAGTACAGATTCGGCAGAACGAAATAGACATGTAGGCACAGAATCAGCGGAAGCTTTTCATTCGTTCATTCATACCGAAAGAGTATACATCTTGACTAGCTGGTGGAGTTCTTGGAGAGAATCCGCCAGCGTTTCCTCTAAAGGAACTTCCAAAACTTACAAGCAATGAACACACAACACCTATTTATAGACATGACAGCTCGTGCGAAGCGAGCAGATTGTCACTTGTACGAAGGTTCATTCGTACAAGTGAGATGTTATCACTCGTATTTGTAACAAAGTCACTCGTACAGGCACACTATCACTCATACGAGGCACGTGTCACTCGTACGAGCCAGTACTCATATGCACTTGGATCGTGTGTTCGTCTCTAATCTATACAATATTCAATACACACTCTTTCTAGCCTATTCGCATAGTGACGGTCATAAAGTGCATCAACAGTCAGAAGAATCAGATCTGACGATGGAAGAGAGTTCAAAAATTCAAAACTTGAGACCTTCCTTATAAGCGAAGGAATCTCTCATGATTTTTCTGCTCTTAGAACTCCACAACAAAATGGAGTTATGGAACGAAGAAATAAAACCTTGGTAGAAGCAGCAAGAACCATGCTAGCTGCCAAATTGCCCACTTACTTTTGGCCACAAGCCGTTGCAAATGCATGTTTTACACAGAACATATCCATAATAAACAAAAGACTTCAGAAAACACCCTACAACATCTTAAATGGAAGAATACCAAATATCAAATTTTTGCACACATTTGGTAGTAGATGCTTTGTATTCAATGATTTTGAAAGTCTTGGAAAATTTGACAGGAAAGCTGGAAAAAGGTATTCTTCTTGGTTACTCTTTGTCCTCAGAAGCTTACAGAAATTTTATTTTAAACACAAGGACAATAAGAGAAAATTTATATGTATCCTTTGACGATTCATCAGAAACAGAAGTTCTTGGTGAAATTATGAAAGAAATAAACTTTTTTATTGAGCAAGAAAATCCTAATCATCTTCTTAACATACTAACTTAAGAACTTCTTGAATGTGACTATACAAACAAAGAATCATCCGAATATACATCACATACTAACCCTGCAGGAAATCCAATGCTGGAAAATTCAGAAGCATACTAGAATTCCGAGAGCTCATCAGAAAATTAAACTAATCTTCAGAATTCTGATCCTCTCAATGCAACAGTAGTAACCAATCAGGAAGAAGCTTCAGAACTACGGAATCATTAAGTTCACACAAAAATTGTAGATGGGTCAAAGGTCACTCTCAATTAAACATTATTAGGAATCCTTAAAAAAGTGTCAAGACTAGATCAACTACCGCTCATGAATGTCTATATGCTGGCTTTCTAAGCATGATAAAACCCAAAACTGTCAAAGAATCACTCAATGACTCAGATTAGGTGCTCGCAATGCAAGAAGAGCTTGACCAATTTGAAAAGAGTCAAGTATGGAATCGGGTACCAAAACCAACTGACAAAACTATCATTGGAACAAAATGAGTATTTAGGAATAAATCTGATGAGCAAGGTATAAAAACAAAGAAACAAGGCAAGACTGGTAGTAAAAGGTTATTGTCAACAAGAAGGCGTAGATTATGATGAGAACTTTGCACCAGTTGCCATATTGGAAGCTGTAAGAATATTCCTTGCCTATGCTGCATTAAAAAACTTCAAAGTTTATCAGATGGATGTGAAATCGGCATTTTTAATGGTAAAATGAGGAAGAAGTATTTGTGCAACAACTAGAAAGCTTTGTTGACCCTAAATTTCCAAAACATGTTGACAAACTAAACAAAGCCTTGTATGGGTTGAAGCAAGCTCCTAAAGCATGGTATGAAACTCTCTCAAACTTCTTAATCAATTCAGGCTTCACAAAAGGTACAATTGACACAGCTCTATTTCTCAAAACACATAAGGGTCACACTTTGTTGGTTCAAATATATGTTGATGACATTATTTTTGGTTCAACCAATGAAAAATGTTGCAAAAAGGTTGAGAAACTAATGGCCAGCCATTTTGAAATGAGCATGATAGGTGAATTAATTTTTTTCTTAGGCTTACAGGTCAAACAAAGAAGTGATGGCATATTTTTGAGCCAATCAAAGTATGTCAGAACAATCTTGAAAAAGTATTCACTTGAGAATTGCTCTATCTCAAAAACTCCCATGGCAACTTGAAATAAATTTGATTCTGATTCCAGATGGTAAAACCGTTGATATTAAAACCCTATAGGGGAATGATAACAGCCAGTAGACCAGACATAATGTTTTCCACATGTTTCCTGGCTAGATACCAATGTAATCCTAAGGAATCCCATTTGAAAGCTATAAAAGGAGTTTTTAAATATCTGAATGGCACATCAGATCTTGGTCTATGGTATCCTAAAGATACAAATTTAGAACTAATAGCATACAAAGATGCAGACCATGCAGGATGCAAAATAGATAGAAAGAGCACATCTGGTGCCTATCAAATGTTGGGAGAAAAGCTAGTCTGTTGGGCAAGCGAGAAACAAAATTATGTTTCCACATCAACAGCTAAATCAGAATATGTGGCAGCAACAAGCTGCTGTTGACAAGTACTGTGGATGCAAAGTCAGCTAAGAGACTATGGAGTAAATCTTACCAAAATTCCTATCTTGTGTGATTCCAAGAGTGCCATTCCCATAACAGAAAATCCGATGCATCAATCAAGAACCAAACACATTGATGTTAGATATCATTTCATAAAAGATCATGTGGAAAAAGCTAACATTGAAATGTATTTTGTTCTAACAGAAAACCAAATTGCTGACATTTTTATAAAACCTCTCGATGAAAAGAGACACAATTTTCTAATCAGAAAATTGGGAATGGTCAATATAAAATATGAAGAAAATTCAGAAAACACATTGTCACAAAAGGATAATCAAAATTATAACATAAATTCTGATAACCCATCAGAAACTATATAAATTCATCAGAAAATCTGATAAACTATCAGATATGTCAAAATCATCAGAAAATTTGATATGGCTCATAATTTATGCTTTCTTTTTCAAAGTTGCTTCATACATATACTGTTGCATATAATTTTTGTTCTTGTTTTCATCTATTTGTGTTCATATTTCTCTTTCAAAATTAAAAGAATTAAAATATATATACATATATATATGTGTATATATATATATATCCACCATAAATCTCTGAGTATTAGGGTACATTACATGACAAAGCAAAATTTCTAAACAAAAATTCATTGCTCACACACATTCTCAGCTAATTTTTAAAAGCTTAGTTATCAAGATTGGAGAGAAAAAGGGAGACACATAGGCAGGATAATCATTGTAATCTTACAAAAATAGCTGCCTAAAACATTTAATACATAAAATATTACCTCACACAGTTCTCTTTGCCTCTGACTGAGGATCTCATGCATTAAAGGACCGTGAGAATAAAAAGAAAGAAAATTATAAGTTGGTAAATACAATTTATGGTACAACTATCACTTTCACTTATATATACAACCACCACCTGAATGTCAACTCCATCTCATCTGTCACTCCAACTTCTCTCTTCTCGTTCAGAAACTCGGACAAACTTCTCCACAAACCCTAACAGTGGCAGAAATAAGTGTTGCACTCTATCCACTTCCACACTACATAACTCACAACATGAAGATCCAGAGAAATCTTAATGGTCAAGCATGGGAAGGCTGTGGCATAATCCTCAACATGCTGATGCAAAGTGCTCTAGCATATGCTCTGTCAACATATATCTGGGTCCATCTGAGTCTTCTGCAAGAGTTCTAGTGGAATTCACGAACCATTTACCAAGGAACGAAGGTCTGGATTAAAAGTCAAGTGATGGGGAAGGACATCATCCTGAGCAAGAAGATGATCAGAGAGGCTCTACACCTCGATGACAACCACGGTGACACATTCTTCACTCGCAAGACTCTAGATCAGATCCTGGAGGAGATGGGGTACTCAACAGCAAATCGTGCAAGGGGGATCATCAAGTCCTGATTCATCCAACCATGGTAGTTCTTGGTCACACAACTTGGTGCATGTGTCTCTAGAAAGTACGTAAACTTTCATGAGATCTTATATAGGTTGATGGAGGTGGTGCATGGAGTAGTGCAGAAGTCCCCTATAATTTCTCTAAGTATCTTATGAAGACTTTGAGGGGAACTTGAACTGTCATAAACCATTTCTGATCTACCCTCGTTTTTTAATGAGGGTGATCACGCATCAACTGGACTTGGGAGGAGTACCAAACTAGTATCCAAGAGCATAGGCTATCCTTCAAGAAGACATGCATATTGCTAGCCTGATACCAACTGCCAACCATTCCGGAGTGGTGACCTACTTGTGGTTTTTGCTGAAGTTATGTATGATGAAAATTAGTTTATATTTTTTTGTTGTATTTGTTTATATTTTTCTTCTTTCCGTAAGTTTTCCTTTCTTTTCCTTTTTGCTAGTTTTCTTGTAAATATTAATCTATATAAGTATTTTTTTGTCAAAAAGTGTGGGAAGGGAAAACGAGTCCTAAAAGCTTAAAGAATGAATCAGAAAGGGGGAACACTAGTCTGTTAAAACCAAGGGTGAATATCAAGAGATCTGATAAAACTAAGTCAACCTCTGATAAAACAGACCGCAATCTGTTGAAAATTTCAAATCTGATAAGATATGACAAAAATTCTTTCTCCCCATTGAATCTTTGTTTTAAAACAAAGGTTAAAGGCAATCTTTTAAAAAAACAAAAGACAAAGAAGAACCGCAGGGTCTAACACTTTAAAGTCCATCTCTATTGCTCTACTATTTCATCATCATCAAAAAAATTACTATCTCAAAGGGAAAACTCTCATTCTGATGACTTTCTGATGAAACCACTCAATTAAATTTTCTGATTTCATGTACCAGAAAATAAGACAAATTTCTGATAATGTTATCAAACTGAATTTTACTTTCAAAAAGGGGGAAGAAATATTAGACCCTAGAAAAGGATATCATTGGACCTTTTCTTTAACAAAGGGCCCCACATGAAGAACAAGATACAAGTTGGCCGTTAGTATTCTCCAATCAAAAGTTTGTCTCAAATTTATTTTAAAGATATATCAAAATTTGGAGATACATTAAAAATTGGGGATATATCAAAAATAAATTTTTCAACAATGATAAAGTTAAAACATTATTAACTTGTCATTAACCAACTTAAATACTAACCACCCATGATCTCTGTCCCACAAACCCTATATACAATATTCAAAAGGACGAGAAACACACTGAGAAACACACATGCAACTTCCAAACTTACAAGCCCAAAAAATTCTACAATTTTTTGAAAAGCAAAATTCATCTCACCATGGCCGCACCAGACCTCGTCAATCTCAAATTCGGGCCGTAGAAAACTTCGTCCCGTTCATCAGAGATGATTACTTCTTGCCATTGAAGAAGAACAACTTGTTGATGAACACCAAACATGAAGCCTACGACGAAAAATGTCAAATTTTGATCGAATTTCTGCTAAGATGCCCTATTGCTCAAGCCCTGACCAAAACCAAAGAAATACCGATGAATATTATGCAGCAACTCGTCAACACACTTAGCGAAACCAGTGTGAACGAAGTCACAGCCCATCTATGGGGTAACATCTCTGTTACCATTAGACCATAAAGAATCAGGGAATGTTTGGAACTTCCAACCAATGATCACTATGTTGAAGCACCTAGGAAGGAGGTACTGTTGGGACAGCTTGATGTTCTGGTAGGATATGGAAAGAAGATTTCTTTAATTGGGGAATTCTAAAGGAATGAGTTACCTGCCTTCTAGCAAGTGATGATGGAAATCCTAACCAAGTGTCTAACTTTGAAAATTGGGGGCACTGATCAGATTAACATAACTGTTATGACAATCATGTATGGACTCATCACTAGGACCAACATTAGTTACGGAATGGAGATTTTTAATCTGATGAAGAGATCTGTATTGACCAAGTCTGGAATAATTGACTCTCATTTACCATTTCCCAAATTATTGTCAATCCTCATAGCTGAAACATTGTTTGAAAGGAATGTTGAACTTCTTATAGCAGAAAACATATGGAGAACATTCGTTATGTAGCCCTAGAATGAAGCATCAGCATGGAAGTCACACAAAGATGTTCCTAACCTACCAGAAAGTATGATGTATCTGATAGAAGAAGACTCACCTACAGGGTACAGTATTTGGAAATTCTGAACAGAGGACCAGATAATACTGAGGTGTATGACAGTAACTCTTCACCAGATCATGTTCATCAAGAATCAATGGCTCCATAACTGATGAAATTGAGCAATTTCAATATCAAGACATCACAATATCACCCGAACCAATGGAGGTTGATGAGCAGATACAACAGAATCCAAGAACTGAACAACATCATGCTGAGGCATCTCATATAGAAGAAAAAGGTGCACAAACTAACCTTAATGAATTACTGTTGCAAACTCAACAGATTCTGATTCAGATGAACCCGTCAGAGGAAATTATGTTATAAAACTTAGAAAACCAAGAGGTTAGTAGTTCAATGGGTCTAGTCTCTAAATCAGTTAATGAGGAGAAGATTGAGACGGCAACAGGTAGAGATCAGCATGCTGATCAAGGAAACCTGGGTGAGAAAGATAAGAGTTTCTCAGCAATTTACAGAGAGTCATTCTCAGGAATGGTTCCAGGAAGTGAAAAAATCTAGAATGTGAATAAGTTTCACAGTTCTAGTAAAGCTGTGCAGGATTGGCCTTTTGACCAACCTAATCCTTTTCAATATCAGCAAGTGTGTCTTCTGCTGGTATGAGATAAGGAACATATGTTGTTCCTCCAACTTTACCTACTAAACCAATCATATCATTAGACCAGCTTGAACAAATGTTAGAAAGTGTTGTCAAAGTTTGTGCAGAAAAATCCCCTGTTAAAACAAAGTTGGATGTGCTAATATGAGAAATCAGAAGTCAAAAGTCTGACATGAAAGTTCTATCAGAATCAGTAGAAACCATCAGAAAGCAATTAGAAGAAAATACTAAAGCTCTGAAGAACTTGCAGCAGATTCAAAAGACATCAGACAACAGCAAATATGCAGCAGACTTTGAAAAAGTATTTAAAGAAATGAAGGACATAAAAACCAAGGTGATTGAAGCTGTGGAAACAAGAGACACCACAAGCTCTGGAAAAATTCTGGAAGAAATTCATAGTCTAAGAGCCAGTAACAATAGTCTGACTGATGCTCTTGACAAATTGGTGAGAGAATGGGCCACACATCAAAATCAAAATATGGAGGAGTTCAAGAAGATACATGATGAAGAAAGAAGAAATGCTCAACTACTAGGTGATGTGCAATCACTTATAAAAAGGCTACAGTTAAATGTTGCCAGATTGGCAAACATTGATGTTTATAAACTTATAGCCCCCATTCCTAAAGAGACATCACACCAGAAAGAGCCAGAAGCAACCCAACACATTCAAACAAAGCAAACAACACCACTTAGTCCATCTAGGCCTACACAAATGGGGTCTCCACCTATTATGTCAAAGTCAGAGCTGCTGAAGAGATTAAAAGCTACTCCTGTGATAATTTCTAAGCCAAGCAGTGTTTCTTCAAGTGGTACACAACAAGAACAACCAAAAATAACCTCATCTAGGGAAACAACATTTAGTGAACAGCTAAATCAGGCAGAGAAAAGGAAATGGGAAGATTCAACTACTTATTCAAAGAGACCAAGAGTTAAATTCAGAAAAATCCACAAGGAAAAGAAAAAGAAATTCTGCTACAACAAATTGATCAAGACAGTATGATGTTCCTTGAATATCATTTAAGAAATTACTACAGGAACAGTGAAGAAGATAAGCTTGATGGTGTATAAGAATTTATACATCTTTAAAACGTCAAATAGACCCGTTTACGCGAGAACTTGTCGTATTTTCATTGATTTAGATACTCATTTGAGTGATTTGTGAAAATGCAGGTCCGGGCTTTGGCCCGGTAAAGAAACAAAGGCTTTTGGAGCAAATTGGAGCAAAAATGGAACATTTCTGCCAAATTGCCAGATATGGCACGACCGTGCCAACCATTGGCACGACCGTGCCAAGCATCAAGAAGTCGGCACTATCACAAGCACTATCATAAGACTGCACAATCCGAGCCAAATCAACACTTGGCACGACCGTGCCAACCCCAAGCACGACCGTGCGCGTGCAATCACAGGCTCTGATCAGCTAGTTTCCGAGTTCAACTTAGTCATTTCCGAGTGCGATATCGATAAGCACGACCGTGCCAAATGGTGGCACGGTCGTGCCACCTCGGGGAAATTTTAGCGGGATCTTTCCGGATTTGGAATCAAACTTGGTCAACAACTCAGAAAGGCACCTGACACTTACCAAGCACGACCGTGCCAAATGGTGGCACGGTCGTGCCAAATGCCCAGTAGCTTAAATACGTGAATTCAACTCATTTGAAGGGGAGTTGGAGCATTTGGGTGGATTTCTCTCTCAAGAAGCTGATCTTGGAAGCTTGGAGATTGAAGAAAGGAGCCTTTAGGAGGTTGTATCACTTGATAATCCAACTCATTTAGCTAATTATCTTGTCTTAAACATTAGTATTTTCACTTGTTACTCATGCACAATCCATATTACTTTATGTTTGTCTTAGTTATCATGAGCCTTGTAGGCTAAACATTTGGTGTTGTCTAAACTAGTTGAAGCTTATGAATATGTGATAATCATGGAAGTTGACGTGGTGATTGTTTTTGTTAATCTTCATAGTAGTGCTTGAATCTTGTTCTTGAAGTTCTTATACATGCTTAAAGTCCTTGTTCTTGAATGTTTGGTTATAAGTATTTACATGTTGTGTTAGAAAGCCTATGTAAAGATTATGATTATTGAATCTTAGTAACTTGTTAGCATGATTCATAACATGAAACTAGGAATGGTAATTGTTAACATGACTTGAATGATGATTTGAACATGTGTAGGAATTCTTGCATTTAGATTTGGAAAAACATAATAATGTTTACTTGGATTCAATAGTTGTGTTTGTGTTAGATTGATGATTTTTGGCCAAGATTGTTATCTAGCATGACCATGCTTGTGGTTTTTTTTGTCAAGAACACGATGATTGTGCTACTTACTTGAAAGCAAGTTAGGGTGATTGTTATGTTGTTCATGGTAATTTTCCCAAACTTGTGGAGTTAGGAGTTTTGACAAACAAATAACTCTTGTTTAAAGGTTAACATTAACTAAGCAAGTGAGCTTCAAATAATAATTTTTAGGTGATTAGAGTGATTATTTCATTTTAGTTTTCCTAAGGTTTATTAAACTATGAAACCTTGATTAGAGACTTAGTTAACTTAGAGCTTGCATCACCATTGATCCTCCACTTAGTTGTCACATGTTTGTTTGTGGATACTTAGTTTAGGCAACCCTTTCTTAGATATTGTCATTCTCTAGTTTAGTAGTAGTTTATTATTTTGCATGATAAATTAGGAACAAAACCAACTCATCAACTGGAAAGGTTTAAAAGTAACGAAAATTTAGTACTGAGACACGAGTCGACGGATTGATATCCGGTTCTTACCAGCGAACTATACTACCACCTGACGGGTGCACTTGCCCTATGTGTGTAGTTGGTTTTAAGTAAAAACTATTTTAAAACCTAATCTGTGTGAAAAAAAATTATAATGATAAAAATATATTTAATTCACGCACATCACTTGACAGACCTCTCAGTCCAATAAGCACAAGGATAAAAGAAAAGAAGCTGAAAAAAAGGAAAGAACGGTTTTCATCATGCTCTCACAAATCCAGTGGTGAGTGTACACAATGTGAACATTGAGTCCTTTGAAAGGAAGATCATGAGAACTCATGAGCAAAACAAGTACAGTCTAATCAGAAAAGATGGTAGTGTAACAACAATTTTAGATGCAAATCTTGGAGAAGAACTTCATCCCAAAGACTTAACAAAGCTAAAGCAGCTTTTTGATAAGAAAAAAGGAAGATACAAAAGTCAACAGAAGGGCCATCTACAGCTTAACAGAAGCAGGACAAAAAAATGTACTCAAGGATGGCTAAAGCCGATGTTAACCTTTGCATTTCTTTTGACCACAGTAAGAAAGTGCAAACACTTCCACTTGACACATTTGTTCCAGCTGAACTTGAACCTGAAGCCAGAACAGGAGTCATATTTGAAAAACCTAAATTGTCTGTTGTGTTTAGGAATTTTGAAGACAAAAAGGCTCTGTTCAGAGTAAATGAAATATGCAGGTACTCAAACCAAACACTTAACTACATCAAAGACTGCATGAATAAGAAACAGGAACAACTCAAGGCTAAAGGAAAGAATAAGGAGATCTTGAGGAAAGAAATAGAAGACATCATAAACGAATGGATCACAGCCAGGGTTGGTACAAGGATATGTACAAGGTCTGTCACAAGCTAATCGAATACAAGAATCAACTAAAGAAAGGAGATCTCTACAAGAGTGGACTTGAGAATATTTGTTTTGCTCTGAACAATGTGTTTGTCTGTTATTTGGATTTTGATGTTTTGAAAGTTCTTTTTGAAATGTTCCTTGATATGAGTTGTTGTTTTTCTTACAATACTTAGGGGGAAATTGTTAGTAAACTTTTATGTAAGTATTGAAGAAAAACGTGATCTATCTGATCAACAGATGAAGATAAAGTCATGAAGGTCAAACAGAACAAAGAGACGAGGTTGGATAGAAGAAAAAGGACAACACATCTTCTACATTAATTAGATATAGATCAAGAACAAGTAAAGACAATCAGAAGAGACTATTCTGATGGATCTGATGATATTTCTGATGAATATCATCAGAGTCCGGTAAAGTCTAGTCATCAGAATTTTTGATGATCTGTTTTAAAGTAGCAAGTTGACCCTAGTGGATTTCTGATGATCTACTTTAGGCTTTGCTATTTCCTAAAGTAGCAAGTTGACCCTAGTGGATTCAATGAATATGCCAAGAAGCCACTTTATGCATAACAAGTGCATGAATAAACAATTTGTTTATTCATGCTAAGAACTCTCTATAAATTGAGAGTTAAAACCACTGAAAGAAGAGGAGTTAAGCCAAGCACTTAATACATACTACAAAAACTCCATTACCATTTCACCACTGAATTATAAAAGTATTCGTTTGTACTAGTCAATAATCTCACAATCACCTTGTAAACCATTTTGTTTCAGAGTGATATAAACTTGAAAATTCTGTAGTTGTTGTTTCTTTAAAGTTTGATTTCTATTTCCATACACTATTTTCATATATGTTGAAATCAATTGCAATATTAAGTTAAAAGCGTATTTTTCCATCTGGGACCAACAAGATGACATTCCTAAGACAACATTCAAAACTCACCAAGGTCACTATGAATTTCTGGTCTTACCCTTTGGTTTGAATAATGCACCGGCTACTTTATAGGCTTTAATGGATGCTACCTTCAAACCTATTTTGAGGAAAACTACCTTGGTATTTTTGATGATATTTTGGTTTATAGTTCTAATATGGAGCAACATCTCAAGGATTTACAAGAAGTTCTACCACTTATGAGATTACATTCCTTAAAGGCAAACAGAACAAATTGTTCTTTTAGGGTTAGTAAGGTGGAATATTTGGGTTACATTATCAATGATAAGGGGGTATCTACTGATCCATCAAAAATAAAAGCTATTCAAGATTGGCCTACTCCATCTATAGTCAAGCAGTTAAGGGGATTCTTAGGACTGGTCGATTATTATAGAAAATTTATTAAATCCTTTGAGGTACTTGCTAAACCTATGACTGGTTTACTCAGAAAAGATGCTTTCAAATGAAATGCAGCTGCTCAAAAATCTTTTAAAGAACTTAAAACTACATTAAGCACTCCACCGGTATTGGTTTTACCTGATTTCTCTAAAGTCTTTGTCATTGAGACTGATGTGTCTACAAAAGGGTTGGGGGTTGTTCTCATGCCAGATAATCATCCATTGGCTTACATCAGCAAAGCTTTGTCTTAGCAAAGCTTTGTCTATCAAGAAACAAGCCTTATCTGTATATGAAAAGGAGTTGTTAGCAATTTTGATGGTAGTCAAACACTGGCATCACTATCTCATTGCTAATCACTTTATTATAAAAACTGACCATCAAAGTTTAAAGCGTTTGTTGGATCAAAAGGTCATTACACCCCTCCAACAAACATGGTCATCTAGACTGCTAGGCTACGATTATGATATCAAGTAAAAGGTCTAGCTCTTTTTAATATGGCAATTAGTTCATTGGATCCTTTATTATAGGATACAATATAAAATTCATGAACTGATCCAAAGTCTCGGGAACTTATTACTCAATTGACATAAGGCACAGTGATTAAAAAAGTAGGACTTTGGATGGCACATCTTTGAGACAGAAGGGTAAATTGATAATTGCACATGAACCACAACTGAGGTATGACATTTTACTATTGTGTCATTCTTTTACAATTGGAGGCCATTCAGGTTATAAGCCTACCTTAATTCGTCTGAAACAATGGTTTATTGGAAGGGTTGTTCCAAAGACGTACACTAATTCATTAAGAAGTGCCAAATATGTCAAAGGGAAAAATATGAGACGATCGCCTCACCTAGAATATTACAAGCGTTACCCGTTCATAAGACCATTTTTAGTGATATCTCAGCGGACTTTATCTCAGGTCTTCCTATATTATATTATAAAGATACAATTTTGGTTGTGGTTGACCGTTTGACCAAGTATGGTCACTTTATTCCTATTGGCCACCCTTTCACAACTGCACAACTGGCTCAGGTCTTCATGGATAATGTGCTCAATCACCATGGTTGCCCTATTACCATTGTCTTAGATGGTGACCCAATTTTTTTGAGTAACTTCTAGAAAGAGGTTATGCGATTACAAAGGATAAATTTGACTATGTCTTCCGCTTACCATCCCCAAACGAATGGTCAAGCCGAGGTCGTAAATAGATGTTTGAGTATTCCTTGAGATGTATGAGTATGGATGTACCTAAAAAGTGGCTAAAGTGACTGCCTCTTGCTCAAAGGTGGTATAACACCACCCATCGCTCTACCATTGCTATGTCGCCATATGAAGCCTTGTATGGTATTCCACCCCATATGCATCTTCCATACATTCCTAACGACACTGCAATTGCTATTATGGAAGATCTTCATCATGACAGGGAGATCATGATTCGAAAACTCAAGTTACATCTTGAAGTAGCTCGTAATCAAACAAGTAATTTGTGGATGCAAAGCAAATGAACGTACTTTTCAAGTTAGACCCTGGGTTTATGTCAAATTGCAACATTATGTTCACACATCTTTAAAAATCCATCGCAACCTGAAGTTATCTCCTAGATTTTACGACTCATTTTTATTGTGGAGAAACTGGGCGTATTTGCTTACCGTTTAGATTTGCCTCCTGATACTACTATACATCATACTTTCCATGTTTCACTTCTTAAAGCTAATGTAGGTCCTCATTCACAATCTTTTACACTTCCTTCTAAGATTATGTTTTTCTCCTAGATCAATTGTAGACAAGAAGCTGGTTGTTAAAAATGGCAAGGTTGTTGTCAAGGTGCTAGTTAATTGGAATGATTTGCCATTATCAGATGCTACTTCGGAGTATCTAGAAGAACTAAAGTTGCGATTTCCATCTTTCCCATTTTGAGGACAAAATGTATTTAGGGGGAAAGATTGTTTAGGCTGTTAAATAGTTCGTTACTCAATTGGAATTCTTGTAAAGTAGAGGTACTGGAATTTTAAATGTTGTAGTATGTTTGTTAGTTATATATTGGTTAGTGGGATGAATTAACGAACGACTTTGGTTCGACATGGAACCCTAGGGACGTAAACGCATAAGGAAGATGAACATGCGGAGTAAATGACAAGGGTTTTAGAAAGTTGTTTTTTTGTCCTCTCCAATACATATGGTTAATTACGAAAATGCCCATCATATGCTTAACATGTGATCTAGACTTAACAATAAAGTAGATGAAGTTAGGCATGTGGACTGAAATCACAATAACTAAAACGTTGTTGTGTAAATTGCAGGACTTTTAAAATTTGTAAATTGTAGCAATAAAAAATAAACCATTGGGATCAAAATAACAATTATCTACTATCAATTTGAAACATGGTAGTGCATATGTGGTTTTTACCACATGTTTATTAGTTTGTTTATGTTGTATTGGGTTGTATCATGTGGTTAATTTGTAGTATTTGTTTTAGGTATTAACTTTGGGTTTTGTTTTGTTTAGCTTCATTTTGAAGCCAAACCTCTCTCTCCCCAACTGCCTCCCTCTACCTTTCCCCCACTGCCGCACCACCGCCTGTCCGCTAAGTAACATTAGGATTTAAAAAACAAACCTAGTTTACTCTTTTTGGTATTATAGATCATATATCTCTGTGGTGGCCTGGTATATTCCTCTTCTCAATGGCCCAGAACTTGAGTAACTTAGAAAATATCTACTATTTAGGCCCAAGTTATAGTAAGTTTAGTACTCGTATAGTTGTATAGGACGTACTGAAATTAGGTAATGGGCTGGGCTACATACATTATTGACAGTTAATTTGTTTTGGACAAGGGGACGGTTATACATGGACTCGGATTCAAAGTTCTAACGCTATAATGCCTAACCACAACTTCTAGTATCCTTCAATTTTGATAAATAACAGGCCGAGGTTTTACATGTTTACCAAGCAAGATTTGAAGTTGGATCACGAACGATATCACTCATGGCCAAAGGTACTAATTTATTTCTCCAATAGTAATAGTATTGTGTGTGCGCACGCGTGTGTGACAATGGTATATGATTTCGAATATATTGCTGTCTAGTATGTGATTTCTAAGGAACACTTCTGAGTTTGAGACTCAGAATCCTTACTATCTAGCAAGAGCAGTGGAACTATATGTATTCAAAATACTTTTTATATTGGTATGTATTGGAACTAAATGTATTCAAAATACTTTTTAGATTGCTATGTATTAATTCGAGATGCATTTAGCGTAGAGGTTAAAAGAGATGGGTTGGGTCATGAGTAATTTTAAAAGGGGTCAAAACTTTCTTAGGCTTAAAAGGATTATTGGCATTGTTATTAACAAACAAACACACTAAAAAGTTAATAGTTATTTATGTAACTTGTATGCTTCTACGTGTGTAAATTTATAGGTTTAGATTAAGTTCATTTTCTTGCTGTAGTTAATAATCTATAAAACTTTAGGGCTTCTATGATACAAAATAAGTCTTTATAAAATCTATATTTGTTCCATACTAAGTTTTAAATTCCTAAGCTGTGTTTTGACACATAGAAAACACTATTAATTTGCTTATTTTTTCTCTACTGGATCCAGATTTTAGAGCAATCCAGCGCTATTAAATAGACTTATAGGCTTCTATGATACATAAGTGAAAATATATGAATTATATTTGATTATAAAAAAAGGTGCTCCTAGCATAAGTAAATAAAAAAAAACTGAGCCAGATATAAAATAACAAATTACTTTTTGGTCAAATTCATACCCTAACTTTTTGGAAGCATAAAGCCTTGAATATAAAATAACAAATAATTTTTTGATCTAATTATGACCCTAACTATGTGGGAGGATAATTGGATAAAGTCTTAAGACTTGTTGTAAAAGCTTAATGCTTAGCAGCAACCTTTGTAGATAATATCGCTGCGCTCTATGAAGATGCCACGCCACGTAAGCGGTATTTCAATATTTACTATACATCTTTTGTTAATAATATCAATTCGTGGTATTTGTAGATGCCATGTAGGTGGTGAGTTTTTCCACGTTTACTAAACATGTGTTATGGTTATCTAAAATATCATGAGTTAATATCCGAATAAGAATTATGTTATTCTGTTACGATGACAATTAATCTAGCCATCCAATTCAGATATATAATGGACTTTTGTAATGTTCTAAAAATCGGTTCAAACTGACCAGTTAAACCAGTTAAATCGTCTGGTACATCTGATTGAACCGTCCAATACACTTAATTAAATCGTTTCTAAACCAAATCTGATACGATATAAAAATCAAATTTTAAAACATTGGACTTTAGGGCTACAATAACTTTGTATGTGATGTGTCATTGAGTAGATGAATTAAAAGAAGAAGATTAAGGAAAAGTTCAAAATATCTCGTGCTGACTCACTCCCCAATCGATTCCATCTCATACACACGTAGGATTTGAGTCATTAATTTAATCCGATAACACTTATTTCAGTTGAGGAAAACCAAATCACCCATAAATATTATTTCAGTTGAGGACTCGAAACTTATCCAAATAACAAACAAGTACCTCTTAAAAACACTATAAAAACACTCCATTCTTTCATCAATCATCATCCACCACTTTATAATTATATTATCTGTTGTTTATTATTAGAGTTAAGTACGGTTTTCGTCCTTATGGTTTGTCAAAAATCACTATTTCAGTTCATTAGTTTAAAAATTGTCATTTCAGTCCCTGTGATTTCAGTTTCGTAACGATTACAGTCCACCTCCGTTAACTGCATCCATTTATTCTGTTAAGTGTTGATGAATTACCCATGTTTAACATTAACCTTTTTTAATTACAATTTCATTTATTACATGTAAACACTAGAAACCCTAATATGTTATCAACCGCCACTCTTCTTCTTCTTCATCTAAACACAAACAACAAACCCTAATTCTTAGTCCTTCTGCTGCTTTTTTCAGATTTGTAAACAAACAACCTTTCACAAATCACATCTCCGGTTTCAAAATAGCCCTATCTCAGTTCCAAATCGTTTAATTTCTTACCGGAAATCTGCGATTCTGATTTCAGAACAACTACCTTTCAATCGGTTATTAAACCTGTAACTCCGTTTCACGTCGCTGGTTACAAACAACACAATCATGTCATCGTTACTACAGATCTAAACATCTAATGGCAGTGGGTAGCTGGAAAACGGAGTAGAGAAAAGAGGCAAAACCGAGTTGATCTAAAACGACACGAGGACGATGTTGGTGAGCTGGTGATACACGAAGGTAATGGTGTTCGATTGGAAGCACGATGGTGATGGATGAACTGGGTTTTTGGTTTTGGTCACTAACTGGGTTTTCTTGTTTTAGGATGTGGGTGGAGGATGGGTTTGAATATAGAATGGATTGAAGCCCAACAGGAAACTCCACCGAACGGGAGTTAGTCCGTCGGTGTGCAGCCGGAGGTCCGGTTGTTGCAGAGGCGGGGTGCGTGACCGGAGACGACAATGGCTGTTGCGTGAGGGTGGCTATTTGGTGGGCGGTGGTGTGGTATGGTGGTGAGGTTGAGACGAGTTTTGTTAGGTTTTTAACAGAGGGTATTTTAGACATTTCATTAAAAACTTAACGGTAAATTAGACGGTGTTAAGTAGGTGGACTGTAATAGTTACGAAAGTGAAATCACAGGGACTGAAATAGCAATTTTTAAACTAATGGAGTGAAATAGTGATTTTTGACAAACCATAAGGACTAAAAACATAATTAACTCTTATTATTATTTCCTGTGTCAAGATGACTGTCTGCTTCGATCAATCCGTACAAGGTAATTCATCTCTTCTCGTATAATATTATCGTGCATGCATCTTTTCATTTGTGGTTTTATTTATTTATAGATCCCCAATTGGTTGATAACAAGAACCATTGTAACACCCATGAACTGATATTGGAGGGAGGGTTTATGGTGCCTGATCATACTGGTGGGTTTGATGCACCAGAAATCAATGCATTTGGTCACACTTTCAGGTTTTATATTCTTTAAAAAATATTTAAATTATATATTGACATGAATAAAAGGATATTCACATCATATGGGTTTTTGTAACAGAGATTATGATGCGGAGAGTGAGAGACAGAAGCAGGTGGAGGAGTTTTACAGGATGAACCACATTAACCAAACATATGAATTTGTAAGCACTCAATGATATTATTATTTTTTATAATGTTCTTGGTGAAATTTGGATGGTGATGATGTAGGTGAAGAAGATGAGAGAGGAGTATAAGAAACTGGATAGAGTGGAGATGAGTATCTGGGAGTGTTGTGAACTGTTAAATGAAGTTGTAGATGATAGTGATCCTGATTTGGATGAACCGCAAATCGAGCATTTGTTGCAGACAGCTGAAGCTATTAGGAAAGATTATCCAGATGAAGATTGGCTCCATTTGACTGCCCTTATTCATGGTATGTATATGTATATTTATATGCAGGCATTACACACATATTCATGGTGGATTAAATCTTTGAATTTTATGACAATTATTTTTGATGGGTTGTGTAGACCTTGGGAAGGTTCTGCTTCTTCCAATATTTTGGGGAGCTTCCACAACGGGCAGTTGTGGGTGACACACACCCTCTTGGTTGTGCTTTTGATGACTCAATTGTTCACCATAAGGTATATATAACTTAAATGCCAAATTGCATGAAGCCTATGTGTGCTTCTTTTGTTTATTTATTTTTAATAATAAATGGTTGATTTTTTTATGGTGCAGTATTTTAAAGAAAATCCAGATATGAACAATCCTGCTTATCAAACTAAGAATGGCATTTATGAAGAAGGATGTGGACTGGAAAATGTGATGATTTCATGGGGTCATGATGACTACATGTATTTGGTATGTTCCTGTTGTTGCATTCTATGTAGGTCCCACAAGATAGATGATGAACATTAATTAGTTCAGTTTAATCTAAATGTGATTCTTGCATTCTAAATTTTCAGGTGGCTAAGGAAAATGGAACCACTCTGCCTCAAGCAGGATTGTTCATTATCCGTTACCACTCGTTCTATCGTAAGATGCTAAAATCATTAATTTTATTCTAGTTAAGCAAAGGGGTTTGTAGATTCGGATGTTTGAATCTAATTTGTATGATTACAACAACAACCACCATACCCTCCCTATATATCCCACATGTAGCGAGGCTATAAGTAGGGTCAGGAGGGTGAGATGTAGGCAAACCTTACCTCTAATCTGTATGATTATGAACTCATTTTTTTGGTTGTGCCAGCATTGCACCGGTGTGGAGCGTATAAGCATTTAATTAATGAGGAGGATGTTGAGAACTTGAAGTGGCTTCAAATTTTCAAGTAATCTTAATTAACTTATGAATAACTAAAGATTGATAAATGAATGATCATATGTTAGCGTTTAATCTAACGAGAAACATGTGGCTGCAGCAAGTATGATCTTTACAGTAAAAGCAAAGTCCGTGTTGATTTCGAAAAGGTGAAGCCATACTATATGTCCCTCATTGCAAAGGTGAAGCATTGTTCGATGAATTACTGTTGGTTTCATAAGAATATTACTTAATCTGATTTTATTTTTCTAATTTCAGTATTTCCCAGAAAAGCTCAGATGGTGATGGTTGGTGTGCATTGATCACATTGCAACAACATTTACATATTCTTTTTAGATTTAATGCAATTTATAAATCCTGCATTATCTTCAACAATTGTATGAGCATATTTTTAATGATATAAAGATATTTTGTGGGCTGTGGCCCACAATCAGAGAATGTTTCTTCACATAAATAATAGCACAATGGGCCAAAGATCTTGGGCTGATAAGCTCAATGGGTTGGGTTATGTATTGTGGGCGATTAGTTGTAAAATAAGTTTGCAAGTGAGATAAGGTAACTGTTGCGACTTGCGAGTTCTAATTTATAGGATTACAAGAAAACATGAACTTAAAATGAAATTCTTGTCAGGCTTATTTTGTAAATTTTAAACGGTATTTTTGTCGCAAGTTAAAAAATAGACAGTAATTTAAGCGTTGTTGCGTTATAAGCAGAATGACAGAAATGCCGATTAAGTAATTCCTCGCATAGTTATTTTTCGTTGTTATTTATAGTTTCGTACGAGGAAAAGAATTTAGGTTAAAGTGCCGTTTACAAAGCAGTGTTCAAGTTCGTGTGTGTGATATATGTCCCGATATTCGTGTTATGTCTGTGTTCACATGAGATTCGACATGTGAGGCTTATTGAATGACTCCTAAAGAGAGACAGATATATAAATTAAGTGTTACTTTTCCATGTAATATTTTTTTTGAACGGTCAACAAATTCTTCAAATGAGCTACTGGCGAAATTCACCGTATCGGGATACACTCGCCTCTATGTAATATTATTATATATATTTCTTAAAAGTCTTGTGATTCTAGAAGAAAAAGAAAAGGAAAGAGAATAACAAAGTGACGGGACATGATGTAGATGGTGTAACATGTCGGTGTTAAACCTTCCGTTACGTGGGTAGGTGTGGATGCTAAATAGAATACTAAAAAAGATCAAAAAACCTTGTATTACAAAAATAGAGAAAAATAACATAGCTTTTTGTTTTTACTATACTTTTTTTATAAATTTCATATCAGTAAAGATTTACCTATATAGTTCATATACATGAAAGTTTTATGCTCCTTAATCACTAGAAATAATTTGTAATATACAATTACAGACGAAATAAAAACATGAAATAATGGCCAGCTGTTGTGCTTTCGTACACGACAACTCATAAAAATAAAATAGATATGAAAATCTATTCACATATTCTGTAGGTATAGATTTAGTTGGATTTTGTTAGGCTAGATGGAATGGGGGCGTGGAGAGGGGAGGGCAAGCCCTTCCATACCACTCGCCACCATGTTTTTGAGGTGTTGCTTTCTTTTCTCATTGTGGAATTTTTCATGGTGTTTTTCTTTCGACCAAGCAAACACACCCTACTTGACCTTTTGTCTTTGCCCTTGCACTTTGCCCATAACACCACCCCTTCCCTTTTTGTTATGTGAGAGGCAAAGCCCGCATCTCGTACATGGAAGGGCTTTGCCCTCGTGCCGTTGCCCATGATTCCATGTAGTCTTAGAGGTACCCCCACCCCCTCCATATATGCTTGTCGTACTTCTCTCCTTAAACTCTAAAGTTGTCAAATCACTAATATTCTCTTTTTTTACACTAAGAAAACAAAAAGAAAATAGATATATCTCATTTGACGTTTCAAAGGAAAGTATGTATGATGAAAATTTTGGCGTATGGCGTATCTAGCCAATCCATTTATGTAAAAAGGAGTTGGCTAAACGTAGCTCGCCTCCTTAAATTTTCATTCTAATATCTTAAGAATGGCCTAATCACAAGGATCTTTTTTTATCTTTAATTATAAAAGCGAAGGGTATTAATTGTTTTATAATTTGATTAGGTACGATAAATAAGAATGAAAATAATGAATACGTTTAACATAACCCTTCATAAAAAAACGTGTATAATAACAAGTTAACAACTTAACGAGGGAGTAGGTTGCAATGAGCAGAAGAAATAGAAATAATGCTTAATAAATAATTGAGCAATTGTGACGTTGAATATATTAAATAATATATATATTAAGATAAAAACAAGCTTAGTCAATATCACCCGCACAAGTGGGAAGATTTGTGGCGGTTTCCCGAAAAAGAATGTTGCAAATATTATATGAACGGTTAAAAGAACAAGTATGATGTCAGAAATTAAATGTTATACAGCAAAGAAAAATTGGTAAAATACTATAGCCACTCATGACTCGATACCCGTCAGATCTGTTCTGCCTCACCTACTACAACGGCCTTGCTTAAGGAATAAAAATCAAGACGATAAATGTTTATTCCTCACGATATACTTATATTTTCTATTATTATTTTATATGATTATCTTTAAGCACTAATTTTTAATATGTTAATTTTACAAGATTTCGATTACGGAGTTGCGATGTATCCTTTTTTATCTACGTGATATAATTTTTACTCAAAATATAGCTGTGAATATACAAATAACCAAATTACAAATGTACATGCTATTAAAGTTGTCCCAAAAAATATAAAGTGATGATGTTTACAATTTCATTATTTGAATAATATGATATAGCATTTACTTGTTTTTCTCCACGAAATGGGTCAAATATAGTTTTTTTTCGTAAACCGAGTATCCTATAGTAAGGCCACATCACAGTATACTATTTGAAAAGAAAGTATTTTCTCAAAAACATGCAACGAAATTTAAATTTGTAAAAGTACATAATCATTTGGATGATTCAAAATTATTATTAAATCAAAATGGTACGAATGCCTTCCACCATATTCCCAAGTAAACCAATCCACTAACCAAGAGTATCTTTGACCTGAAACACAAACACACGGACAATCTAACATACATGTAAACTCAGCCACGCTTAGTAACTTCTAATAGTTAAAGTTAAAATAATTTAGTTATGTCGAAAGCACTTAAGTTGACCCACCATCTTTGTAAGAAATTATTAGGTCCTAAAAGTATGAGACTGACGCATCAAATATATGCAACGGTCTTTGGATATGAACTGGGTTTAATTTGGTTAGTTCATATTAGTGTTTGGACCTTTATAGGTCATTTGGGTCATGCCTAAGGCCATGTGGGTCAGACAGACCCATGGGGAGCCCATGTGAGGCATGGGCATGCTAGAGTATAAAACCTAGTTTGTTTCACAAACTAGGGTTAAGAGCCTCCATGATAGAGAATTCCTAGAGAGAGCTAGAAAGAGGCAATTTGGTAGAGAGAACACTTGTACTTGACGGTTTTATTTATCAAAGTAATAGAATCGTGTGCAAGGTGTTAAAGTGATTCCGGTATTGTTCTTGTTTTTTCTATTTTTCTTGAATCTCACCAAGTTTGGATTTCGCATATCCTTGGTGGTTGTTTGATATCATTGTTTGATCTGGTTATTCGAGACTTACAATTGGTATAAGAACCATTAGAATATGTTTTTAGGCTCGTTTTGATATGAAATACTCAAAAAAAATTTGAATTTTTGTTGAAAATCATCATCTTATTCTTCGCGTTCTTCATCAAGTTCATCAATTTTTACCAAAAATCGTTATATTATGCTTTTCGATCTGCTTGAGATATGTTAAAAGGATGTAAATCCAAAGAATTTAGGGTTATTTTATTCCTTGCCAGATTTTATCCAAACTCATCATCATCATCTGAACATTCATCATCATAAATAAATAATTATCCAAAATTCATCAGTCATTGTCCGAATCATCATATCATCATCCGCCATCCGAATTGCCATCATATCATCAGTCATCATTCAAATTACTCATCCAATAAGATCTGAATTACACAATCATTTTTATCCGAAACATATTCATTCATTTCGAAATAGCGCCATCTTTGATTCTGAATCATCCGAAAAACATCACAAATTCCGAAGAAAATATCATCATGTTATACGAAACATATCGTAACAATCAAATCGAAATCTTTTGTCTGAAACAAATTCTTATTAGAAATACATCATCTGCGTCCTCATTCGAAATAACTTTTGAATCACTGTTTCGAACCACCTGCGTCTTCTCCAAACCACCACAAAAGCCTTTGTCTCTACAACTATTAACCGTTATCCACCATTGGTAAACTTGACGTGAACTCCATCAACCACCGTTATCATCGATCTCCATCAACCACCTCCGGTCCCCCGTTCATCATCATTATCAATCTCCACCACCATCATCAGCATCATCGTTCATCACCATCTTCTCCGGCTGCCACCACCCCACCTGCAAACATTAACACCATCTTCTTCGGCCGCCTTCTCCAACCTCACAACTCACCATCTCTCGTCTACCATCGCTACACCAGGTGTTATAAGTTTCGCGACTGAAACTTTCAAAAATATTAGGGTTTTGGTGTGAGGTATCTTTATGACGAAGAAGAAGAACTGGCACAGGACTTTTGATTTTTGTTTGATTTGATTAAAGTTTTAATACATATCTAAAATAAAAAAAATATTATTTTTAAATAAAAAAAGGTTTTGGTGATAAGTTTTGACGAGTTTTGAGGTGCGATACAGGACACTAGTTCCTTCGACTGCAAAGTGTTCGAGTTAGCGTCTTCACGGGTTATTGCTTTGACTTGTGTTTCTCGGTTTTTGACGAGCTTCTGTTTTACATAACTTGGTTCAACGAAGGATTCTCCAAGCATTGATTCTTAACGTGAGTTGCTTTGGCAAGAACTCGATAATTTCTATTACATTGAGGGTGAAACCATAGAAAACTTGATCAGTGGGTTTACCCAGCTGCTTTCTGAAATCGAGAAGATCGAATTAAACATGACATATGGAAGGATCAACAAGACTTTTCTATATGTTTTGCCACGTAACAAGACATGGGATTATCATGTTGCAGTTATCATGACGACTTACAATTATTGTAAAACAAAACCGAGAGATGTGATCTCCTTAGTCAATGAATATGTTCAGGAGGACAAGCAGAGGAGTCAGACTCATGAAAACACATCGTCGTCTATGTTAAACTGTAACACCCTGTAAAATTGTGTCCAATAGTATAGTGACACGTGTTGTATTTTAAATAGTCTATTAAAGACCAATAAGGACTAAGGGCGTCAACATGCTCAAACCGAGCCTCTGAGTGACGGTCCGATGTCAACATGCATAAATAACAACCTCTGAGTGACTAATATGTCAACATGCCCAGCCTCTGAGTGACATTGGAATCAACATGCTTATAATAAGCCTCTGAGTGATCCTTTGTGAAGTCGTAACTCTCATACGTGCCATTTGTTGGACGAGAGAGTTCAATTTTGTAAGTATGTGAAAGTTGGATGATGAAGGGATTAAAAGTGTCAACATGTTAATTTATACATCTGAGTGACCTTTTAATGAACCGAGAGCTCGACAATGTCCGGGCATAATCTCGGGTATGCCAAATATTGGCTACGGAGGGCTAAAAGTGCCAAAAAGGTGTTTAAAAAGGTTTTTATAAGCTTTTATAAGTTAAGGGGGCTAAAGTGTCAAAGTTTGAAACTGCCTTTGGGGCGTTCGCGGGGCGCGAGAGGCAGGGCTTGTGCCTCTCGCGGCCCGCCAGAGGGTATCTGCTGCAGAAAGTTTTGTTTGGTCTCCAAGCAAAACTCCAAAACCATTAATTTAAAACCATGGCTTCTCTAAACTGCTATGTCACGTTTTGGGACACTTGTAAGCTTCTTCTTACACCCCTAAACACCTGGCTTCACCTCCTTTGGACTCTCCAACTATAAATAGGTGTGCAAGTGCTTCATTCTAACTTGCACCTTTCTAAATCATAACTCTTCTCCCTCCTCTGAAAGTTCCTAGCTGAAAGGATCATCCAACTTAGTTCTCTTGCATTGTAGGAACCTCTTGTAAGTGTTCCTTGCTCTTGCATTTTCGTTTATAGGCTTTTATAGCCAAAAGTCAAGCGTTTTCGTAAAACGCTTTGACTTTCGGTTAATACCAGCCATTGTTCGAAATGAACATGGCTAAGTGATCGTAATAATGTAGGTGTTAGTCCCTATAAAGGGCACCTCCTGAAGATCACGTTTGCTAGACCAATTGACGGGTCAAAATAATGAAAATAAAAAGTCAAACAAGCCATTTTTCGGAAAAATCATAAATTGATCTTATATATGTTATGAAACCTGTTTTGACACTTAAACAAGTTGGTAATAATTACTAGAACATGTAAGAACATGTTCGGCTCGTCAATTTCAGTTCTAGGGTCGGTTCGCAACCGAAAGTCGTGAAGTTTGACTTCTGCTTTGACTTTTGATTCTGACCCGATTTAGATTAGTTATCCGCTGATCTAAAGTTGCATTATGATCATAATATTATGTAGCATAACCCTCTGAGGTTATATTACATGATCATAATCAGAATCCAACTTTATGCGCAAGTTCCATAATTATGCCATCTTTGACCAAAATGTCCTTTTTACATAAATCAAGCTTTTAATGATAATAAACTTGAAAATGAGTTTCCTACTGATGTAATACTATAAGTAGGATTATTTGGGATGTTAAACCAAGTTATAAACTGAGTTTTCAAACAGGTCCTTAAACTATGTCGATAAATGACGGTTTTAGCCCTTATGGCTTATAAAATGATTTAATCAAATCTTTTCAAGGTAAATCATTTACCTACTGATATGTTATATTAAATAACATATTTTAAACATTTAATCTGACCTTAACATCAGTTTTCATTAAACATCGCATAAAACGTCATTTTACGACAGAAGCGTCGTTTCGGCGCATAGTATGGTTTTAAACCATATTAATGGACCAAGACTTGTTACCTACTGATTTTAAAACTTATCTAAAACATATTTATAGTAGGTACATGTTATAAACTCAGAATCCCAAATAATTTATAAACTATGTGTAAAATGACCAAAATGCCCATTCGGTGCATAGTTTGGTTATAAAAGATAATTTACATATATAATTGACATCCTACTGATATTATATCATAAATAAAGTATTTTTTCAGAATACTTATGACTATAACATTAAATTATATTCAAGTTCCTTTATTACGGTATAAAATTACCAAAATGCCCTTATGAGGCATAGTTTCGTGTTAAAACCATAACGGGCACACAATTTGATATCTTACTGATATCTTAACTTATTTAAAGTATAATGGCATATAGAACTTGTCCATGACTTATCCGGTTACCCGGTATCGTTATTATGCGCACAGTTACGTATACGTAACTATTTTACGGAATTTAACCGAAACGGGTTTAACCTTGTCATTTAAGTTTCAAAATCCAGAATGTTTATAGTTTACCCATATTATACAAGTCAAGTACTTGTCGGGATTAAACTACATTCTACCCGATCATCGTTTAATCAAGCGTTATACGTAATGATCATGTACACTATTCGGTTTATAAGACCGTTAGTATTTAATTGGCTAGCTTATGCCATACTCTAGACTAGAGCCTTCCCTGTTAAATGCTATCTGCACTTGGTACTTTTGTATACGACTGAGTTATTTAAAAATAAAAGAAGAAGACTAGCTTAGGTAAATACTCTCGACTTATTTTCCCTATACGGGCTTGGGATACGGTAAATTATTACAGCTTGGTCCAAAATGGGGTCAATCGAATGCCTGCTTGTGGCTAGTAAACCCGTATATTTCGTTTAATCAGTTTTGTTTGATAACTTAAACATCGGGGGTAAAATTACCGTGTCCTGGATATCCTGGGCTCAATACATTAGTTATTGGCCACAACCTTAGCACGGGGTGTCACACCCCGACCCGCAGCGGAATAAGAGTCGGGGCATAATTGGGTTATCACCAAAGCTCATGACATTTACTAATATGTTTCATATTTATTAAAGTCAAAGTTACATTTCCAAATATTCAAACATGTCCATACAATACAAAGATAATAAACCAAACATAACAATCCCAATCTCTAAATCATATTATTCTTCTAGTCCAAATCCTATGTGTTCCTAGCTGCTGCTGGTTCACCTGTATCATGTGTAAAAATGGGGGTTTTTGGGTCAACATAAGTTGGCGAGTGAACCTTATTAGATAAACATTTATTAATGAATTACTTGTTAGTTCATCAATGAAAAGTTGTGCATAATCATACATGAGCAAATGTAATTAATCAAGCAGTGGCAAATAGCAATCACAACTATAACATACAATAACATGTGATAGCATAAATTAACATACCACAACATACGATAAATAACATAAATGAAACTGTGCGATCAAGGCTCAATCAAACGGAGCCGATCGTATTACATGTACTGAAAATGAAAATGTCTGTGCGATCAAGGCTCAATCAAACGGAGCCGATCGTATGTGGGCACGCCAGGTTCAACCTCACGATAAAATAGGGAACATGCTCAACGCTCATAATGTAATGGGGAGCGGCGGCCTATGAAATTGCATGTACTGAAAATAACAAATTGCATCCAACAATAACTACACAACAGAAACAAACTGAATACACAAGTTCATGATATGATGTATGCACAATGGTTTAATTATAATATATAATACAAGACACATGATACACCCCAAAACGTGATTAAACGGGGAATTTGTAAAGATTCACTCACATTGTGGATTGGAGATGGTGAGATGCGCACGAATTAGATGAGCGGAACAACGAGAAATACTAACCTAAATAATAACGGAAATAAAATATTAAATGAGTGGATTTTATTAAGGATTTTAATGAAATTTTTAGATATATCTCACTATGAGTTTAAGGCTATTTTCTATCTTTAAAAATGTTATTTTTAAGTATTTTTAATTGATTTTTAATTTAAATTAAATAAATAAAAATATAAAAAAAATTGTTTATTTTGCGCTGACCGTTGACCGCTGACCTGTTGACTTGTTGACCGGTTCGGTCAGTGACATAGTTTGCGCCGGGTGAGGCTCGAACCCGAGACCTCCTGTACGCGTGCACGTAGCTCTACCAACTGAGCTACGTGTCTAACCCGAAATAATCTTGTTTTTAATTATATTTATATACTTATTCAGTTTAACCGAAATTCTTTTAATTGCAAAAACATTTTAATTCAATGAACCGGTGCCAGTGACGGGTTTCGAACTCGCGACGTGTGACTTCGTGTTGCACACAGTCCACCGCTGGACTGTGTGTCTAACCTGGTTATTATCTCGGTTTTTATTATACTTAATAACTAACTAAGTTATCCCGGTTTAGTTTTTAAACAAAAAGGCATTTTATTATATAAGGAGTGCGTGTATCAGGGATCGAACTCGGGACTTGCGTGTGTATTTTGCATACAGTCCACCGCTGGACTGTGTGTCTAACCCGTTTAAACTACCAATTTTAATTATACTTATAGTATTGTCAAAGTTCATCTTCTTCACTGGATTTTTACCGACAGCAGTTTACATCATTAAAACTTGTTAATTCGATTGTTAAGCATTACACAAACTGATAAGAGATAGCAGGGATGGCAATTAGAGGAAAAACATACCGGTGAACGATTGGTTACAGAGTTCCGGCAGGCGTCGGTCTCTGTTTTTGTGCACCTCAACTGAACAGACGATTAGCCGTTTTTGATTAGTCAATTGTGGAATTGAAGTGATAAACAAACATTAACGATGTGTTTGAAGGTCCTTACCGTTTCACAGACGGAAATAAAGACTTTCAGGGAAGTTCCGGCGAACTGGAATTAGTTGAATACAGCGCCTGAATTCGATTTCAATTGAGAGGTTTAAGTTAGAAATAGTCTAACAATTGTTGAACTACAATGATATTGAAAGATTTACCGTTTGAGGATGAATACGGTTTTCCGGCGAGATTTACAGAAAATTCCGGCGAGCTGATTTAAGCGTTCTGATGGTCTGAAAATGTGACGAAAGTGAAATGGAGTATTGGTATGACGTTTCTGAGTCGCGAGAGAGGTCTTGAGTTGAAGTAATCTGGATTTGATTACTTTTCGGTTATAAAAACCGATAATGATGAGACTTGATGCTCAATCAATTCTGAATTGACTAAAGACATCGGTTCATCGGTTATGAACGTGAATACGCGAGTAATCAAACGATTTGACGATTGATTTGCCGATTTCCGTTTCTCAGTTGGCGCAACCGGTTTAACCGAGTTTGTGTATAAATTTCATTTGTTTCCTAGAGATAACAGAAAACACAAAGTGGCGGAGTGGTGATGTGAGTGTGTGTTAAGTCGTTGGAGTTGTTCTTGGCTGACCCGGGTTCGAGTCCCGGCAGCAACATATTTTTTTATTTATTTTGTTTTAACATTTTATCAAATATAATTTTTATAGTTTAGTTTATTTATTACTTATGTATCATTTTAAATCAAAATAATCATAAATATTCAATGTGACTTTTATAACTTGATATTCGATTACAAAACGGAGCGGGTTTTGAAAACCCGATTTTTACAAATGTTACAGTATCCCCTACTTTTAGGAATTTCGTCCCGAAATTTAAGTAGTTGAAGTAGTAGGAAAAAGATGCCGGTATTTTTCGCGCATTGAGTCTTCACGTTCCCAAGTAAACTCAGGTCCCCGTTTCGACTCCCAGCGTACCCTAACAATTGGAATGCGACTTCGTCGTAGACGTTTCTCTCCGAAGTCCATGATCTCTACAGGTCTTTCAATAAAATGCATAGATTCATCAATCTGAATATCTTCCAGCGGAATGTGGAGGTTCTCATCAGCGAGGCACTTCTTCAAGTTCGACACGTGGAATGTGGGATGAATCCTGTTGAGTTCTTCTGGTAGATCAAGCTTGTATGCTACAGGACCTACTCTTTCGAGTATCTTGAAAGGTCCTACGTAACGTGGTGCTAGCTTGCCCTTTTGACCAAAACGAACTACTCCCTTCCACGGTGATACTTTTAAAAGCACATGATCACCAATGTTAAACTCTAAGGGCTTCCGTCGTTTATATGCATAACTCTTTTGTCGACTTTGAGCCGCTAGAAGATTGTTTCGAATTTGATGGATCTTGTCTGTGGTTTCTTGGATCAATTCTGGACCAGTAATTTGAGCTTCCCCAATTTCGTGCCAACATACAGGAGATCGGCACTTACGACCATATAAGGCTTCAAAAGGTGCCATGCCGATGCTCGAATGATAGCTGTTGTTGTACGAAAATTCAACTAATGGTAGGTGGGCGTCCCAATTTCCCTTGAAGTCTATGACACATGCTCGAAGCATATCTTCAAGAGTTTGAATGGTGCGCTCAGACTGTCCATCAGTTTGAGGATGATAGGCGGTACTGAGATCTAATCGCGTGCCCATAGCGGATTGTACTGCTTGCCATGTTCGTGAAGTGAAACGGCCATCACGATCAGAAATAATGCTTAACGGTACCCCATGTCAGCTTACGATTTCGTTGATATAAATACGAGCAAGCTTTTCGTTCTTGAAATCTTTGCGGATAGGAATAAAGTGAGCTGATTTTGTAAGTCGGTCTATAATCACCCATATAGTGTCATACCCACCAGAAGTGCGAGGTAACCCGGTAATGAAATCCATGGTTATATTTTCCCACTTCCATACAGGTATTTCCGGTTGGACTAGAAGTCCTGAGGGTCTTTGGTGTTCAGCCTTCACCTTGGAACATGTAAGGCACTTGGAAACAAAAACGGCAATATCCTTCTTCATTCCAGGCCACCAATAGGTGTATCGTAGGTCTTGATACATCTTATCGGCTCCTGGGTGTATAGAATATCGCGTTTTGTGAGCTTCATTCATAAGAATTTCACGAAGATTGTTGTGGTTAGGAATCCAGATACGATCTAGGTAGTACAGAATACCGTCAGATTTAGTTTCAATTTTTAACTCAGCTCCACAGGACATCTCCTTTTGTACATCTTCTTCCGTTATTGAAACGTGTTGGGCTTCTCGAATTTGATCTTTAATGTCAGTTATAATTTGCGAACATAGGAGATGAATGGAGTTCGCATAACCCTTTCGACTAAGTGCATCAGCCACCACATTCGCTTTACCAGGGTGGTATCTAATTTCACAGTCGTAATCATTTAGAAGTTCGACCCATCTTCGTTGCCTCATGTTTAACTCTTTTTGATTGAAGATATGTTGAAGACTCTTGTGGTCAGTGTATATTTCACACTTAGTACCATAGAGATAATGTCTCCATATCTTAAGAGCGAACACAACGGCTCCAAGTTCTAGGTCATGAGTGGTGTAGTTCTTTTCATGTGTCTTGAGTTGTCTCGAAGCATATGCTATGACTTTTCCTCTTTGCATTAGAACGCAGCCTAATCCTTGCCCTGATGCGTCGCAATAGACTACAAAATCATCACAACCTTCAGGAAGAGTGAGGATTGGTGCATCACAAAGTTTTTGTTTAAGAGTTTGAAAGGCTTCTTCTTGCTTGGGTCCCCATATGAAAGGTTTTCCCTTATGAGTTAAAGCCGTGAGTGGTACAACAATGCGAGAGAAGTTTGAAATGAACCGACGATAATAGCCAGCTAGACTAAGGAAAGATCTTACTTCAGTTGGTGTACGTGGAGCTTGCCATTCTTGAACCGCTTTGATCTTTAAAGGGTCGACATGTATTCCCTTGTCATTGACTACATGCCCGAGGAATTGCACCTCTTTTAACCAGAATTCACATTTGGAGAATTTGGCATAAAGCTTTTCCTTTTCTAGAAGTGCAAGAACGAGTCGAAGATGACGCTCATGATCATATTTAGATTTTGAATAAATAAGAATATCGTCGATGAAGACTATAACAAATCGATCAAGATAAGGTTTGCAGACTCTGTTCATTAGGTCCATGAAGACAGCTGGTGCGTTGGTTAAACCAAATGGCATAACCATGAATTCATAGTGGCCATAACGAGTTTGAAAAGCAATCTTAGGGACGTCTTCTTCATGCACTCTAAGTTGATGTTAGCCAGATCGAAGGTCGATTTTTGAAAAGCAGCTGGCACCTTGTAGTTGGTCAAGAAGATCATCAATGCGAGGTAGAGGATAGCGATTCTTGATTGTTAACTTGTTGAGCTCTCTGTAGTCGATGCACATACGAAACGATCCATCTTTCTTCTTTACAAAAAGAACAGGTGCACCCCAAGGCGACGAGCTAGGACGTATAAATCCCTTGTCAGTCAACTCTTGCAATTGACTGGCTAGCTCTTGCATTTCAGAGGGGGCTAACCTATAAGGAGACTTTGCAACTGGTGTAGCACCAGGTATAAGATCAATACGGAATTCGACGTCTCTAACTGGAGGAAGTCCTGAAATGTCGTCAGGAAAAACTTGTGGGAAGTCTTTTATTACAGGAATGTCTTCAAGTTTCTTCTCCATGGTTCCCTTTTTGATGATATGAGCTAAAAACGCGACATAATTCTTGCGAAGATATTTTTGAGCTTGAAGACAAGACATTAAGCTGAGCCCTTTCGACGAGGTTTCTCCAATGATTCGAAGAGTCTGACCGTTTGAAAGAGGAATACGAATAAATTTTTCACGACATACAACTTCTGCCTGATGTTGACTGAGCCAATCCATACCGATTATGATATCAAAACTTCCCAGCTTCATTGGAATCAGGTCGACTGAGAAATCGTGGTCGTTTAAGGTTAGTGTACAGTTGCGTATAATAGAGTTTAATGAAACTGGTTTCCCGTCCGCAACTTCTACCGTTATGGATTCCGTGAGCTTATCCCGATTTTTGTTTAAGATAGGTTCAAATTCTAAAGACACAAAACTTCTATCCGCACCAGTATCAAATAACATAGATGCATATCTACCATTTATAAGGAACGTACCGTTAACCACATTGCCGTCAGCTCTGGCCTGGTTAGCGTTGATATTGAAAGCTCTCCCTCTTGCAGGTGGAGGAGCTTGGTTTGCTTGATTCACCGGGTTGGTTTGGGCCTGAGCATGAATAATGTTGACCAACCTTGGGCAAGTGTTTCTGAAATGGCTCGGGTCACCGCAATTGTAGCAAGCCTGCATTGGTTGACCCATAGGATAATTGGGCTGGTAATATGTTTGGGCTAAATGTTGGGTGGGTGGTAATAGTAGGGGTTGTTGGGCTTGGCCCATTAATTGTTGGTGGGTTTGGGTTAAAGGTTGGTGGCGGTTCGTTCGTTGAGGCATGCGGCAAGTTTGAACAGTATGACCTGCGCGACCGCAACCGGTGCAATATTGGCAAGGATGATCAGGGGAATGGTGATATTGGCAACGGTTACATTTTGGTAACGGGCCAGTGTAGGGTCTTCTGTATGGTGAGGGTGAAGGAGTGACTTGAGTAATGGGTGCAGCAGGAATAGGGGAGTTGGTTTGAGTAACTACAAAATTTCTGGTGTTACGCTTCCTCTTGTTGGCAAACTTAGAGGAAGAGATGGGATGGTTTGAAGTTTGCCCTCGACAGGGGCTTTCTTTCTCTCTTCTTTGAACTTCCCGTTACGAATTCGGTTCTCGGTCAGTTCAGTTGCTAACTCCATAGCAGCTTCAAGTGTTACTGGTGAAACGCTGAGAACTGAATCTTGGATTTTCGAGGGAAGTCCTCGAATATAATGCTCGATCAGACGATAGGTTAGGGTGAACCGATTTGGAACCATTTGGTTCAACTCCAAGAACCTCTTGTTATAAGTGGTATGGTCTCCCTCCTTCTGCTTTAGAGCATGAAATTCATCCTCCAACTTTTTAATTTCACTCCTAGGACAGAAACGCCTAGTCATAATTTCCCTTAACTCCTCCCAAGTTAAGGCCATTGCATCTTCAGTTCCCCTCTTCCCTTTCTCAGTATTCCACCAAGTGAGAGCTACCCCAAATAGTCTCCCGGTGGCGTATCGAACCTTGCGATCCTCAGGACAATCGCAGTTTAGAAAGGTGTTTTCCATCTCCTCGAACCAATGTAGGAGAGCAGTGACACCCTCGGTCCCTTCAAATTTAGGAGGATCACAAGACTTGAAATGTTTGTATGAACACTTGCTGGTAGGAGGGTTGTCGATGTTCTGGTCATGTTGTTGGGGAGGGTTAGTAGGATTTGTAGCGAGGGCTTGTTGTACTTGGCCCACAATGTCAGGCAGTATCGTGGCCATTTGTTTCGCGATCTGCGTGGCCAAACGTTCCTGAGATCTTCCTGATCTTTTACCCCTTCGTTGCTGTCTAGACGACATCTACAGGATCATACAATGAGAAGATTGTGAGTTTATGGTGTCTTTTTAGGTGTCATGTGTCTTTAAGAAAATGAAAATAACATAAATATCAATAATGTAACTACATCCATAGGATGTCTTGGGTTCGCTCATGTTGGGCCTCAAATGTCCCCCATACCTTCACCTACATAGTCATGTGGGCCCCCATGGTTATTGGCTTGGTAGGATTCACATTAGTATTGGCAATTTAACACTCGCATCCCCCGAATGCAAACCACAAAATATGTTCATGAGATGTTTGGTCGGAACGTGTCCAGGTGTAGACACAATGACAACTCAAAGTGGGGTTAGCTCACACGACGTTTGGTATAGCATGCTTTGGCCTAATAGGTACTTCATACTCTCATCGTTAGTCCCCACGTAGGCAAACTGGTCCTTTATTTTGGATTTAGACGAATGCCAGCCTAGACAGGACGTTCCGACTACCGGTACTGGTACCCTTCCAGTTACTACATGCCCGTCATGAGAACTCACTTTGATGAGATTTGAAAACACAAAAATCATTGTAAAAGCAATCATGATGTGGTGTGTGCTTTCATGGATGTGATATGTTATGAGTATATGATTCATGATAGGCATTATATGATAATACATACTTATGAACATGCTTGCATAATATTGAATGTAACATTTAACATAAAACATATAAACATCATGAAATTTGGCATGTAACACACAAAAATCTTATAATTTCTAATCAACTATAGTATAGGCTCTAAGGGTCTAATAACCTATCCTATATCCCTATAGTCATGGCTTTGATACCAATCTGTCACACCCCGACCCGCAGCAGAATAAGAGTCGGGGCATAATTGGGTTATCACCAAAGCTCATGACATTTACTAATATGTTTCATATTTATTAAAGTCAAAGTTACATTTCCAAATATTCAAACATGTCCATACAATACAAAGATAATAAACCAAACATAACAATCCCAATCTCTAAATCATTTAATTCTTCTAGTCCAATCATATGTGTTCCTAGCTGCTGCTAGTTCACCTGTATCATGTGTAAAAATGGGGGTTTTTGGGTCAACATAAGTTGGCGAGTGAACCTTATTAGATAAACATTTATTAATGAATTACTTGTTAGTTCATCAATGAAAAGTTGTGCATAATCATACATGAGCAAATGTAATTAATCAAGCAGTGGCAAATAGCAATCACAACTATAACATACAATAACATGTGATAGCATAAATTAACATACCAACAACATACGATAAATAACATAAATGAAACTGTGCGATCAAGGCTCAATCAAACGGAGCCGATCGTATTGCATGTACTGAAAATGAAAATGTCTGTGCGATCAAGGCTCAATCAAACGGAGCCGATCGTATGTGGGCACGCCAGGTTCAACCTCATGATAAAATGGGGAACATGCTCAACGCTCTTAATGTAATGGGGAGCGGCGGCCTATGAAATTGCATGTACTGAAAATAATAAATTGCATCCAACAATAACTACACAACAGAAACAAACTGAATACACAAGTTCATGATATGATGTATGCACAATGGTTTAATTATAATATATAATACAAGACACACGATACACCCCAAAACGTGATTAAACGGGGAATTTGTAAAGATTCACTCACATTGGATGTGTTGGATTGGAGATGGTGAGATGCGCACGAATTAGATGAGCGGAACAACGAGAAATACTAACCTAAATAATAACGGAAAAATATTAAATGAGTGGATTTTATTAAGGATTTTAATGAAATTTTTAGATATATTTTTGTGAGTTTAAGGCTATTTTCTATCTTTAAAAATGTTATTTTTAAGTATTTTTAATTGATTTTTAATTTAAATTAAATAAATAAAAATATAAAAAATTGTTTATTTTGCGTTGACCGTTGACCGTTGACCTGTTGACTTGTTGACCGGTTCGGTTAGTGACATAGTTTGCGCCGGGTGAGGCTCGAACCCGAGACCTCCCGTACGCGTGCACGCAGCTCTACCAACTGAGCTACGTGTCTAACCCGAAATAATCTTGTTTTTAATTATATTTATATACTTATTCAGTTTAACTGAAATTCTTTTAATTGCAAAAACATTTTAATCCAATGAACCGGTGCCAGTGACGGGTTTCGAACTCGCGACGTGTGACTTCGTGTTGCACACAGTCCACCGCTGGACTGTGTGTCTAACCTGGTTATTGTCTCGGTTTTTATTATACTTAATAACTAACTGAGTTATCCCGGTTTAGTTTTTAAACAAAAAGGCATTTTATTATATAAGGAGTGCGTGTATCAGGGATCGAACTCGGGACTTGCGTGTGTATTTTGCACACAGTCCACCGCTGGACTGTGTGTCTAACCCGTTTAAACTACCAATTTTAATTATACTTATAGTATTGTCAAAGTTCATCTTCTTCACTGGATTTTTACCGACAGCAGTTTACATCATTAAAACTTGTTAATTCGATTGCTAAGCATTACACAAACTGATAAGAGATAGCAGGGATGACAATTAGAGGAAAAACATACCGGTGAACGATTGGTTACAGAGTTCCGGCAGGCGTCGGTCTCTGTTTTTGTGCACCTCAACTGAACAGACGATTAGCCGTTTTTGATTAGTCAATTGTGGAATTGAAGTGATAAACAAACGTTAACGATGTGTTTGAAGGTCCTTACCGTTTCACAGACGAAAATAAAGACTTTCAGGGAAGTTCCGGCGAACTGGAATTAGTTGAATACAGCGCCTGAATTCGATTTCAATTGAGAGGTTTAAGTTAGAAATAGTCTAACAATTGTTGAACTACAATGATATTGAAAGATTTACCGTTTGAGGATGAATACGGTTTTCCGGCGAGATTTGCAGAAAATTCCGGCGAGCTGATTTAAGCGTTCTGATGGTCTGAAAATGTGACAAAAGTGAAATGGAGTATTGGTATGACGTTTCTGAGTCGCGAGAGAGGTCTTGAGTTGAAGTAATCTGGATTTGATTACTTTTCGGTTATAAAAACCGATAATGATGAGACTTGATGCTCAATAAATTCTGAATTGATTAAAGACATCAGTTCATCGGTTATGAACGTGAATACGCGAGTAATCAAACGATTTGACGATTGATTTGCCAATTTCCGTTTCTCAGTTGGCGCAACCGGTTTAACCGAGTTTGTGTATAAATTTCATTTGTTTCCTAGAGATAACAGAAAACACAAAGTGGCGGAGTGGTGATGTGAGTGTGTGTTAAGTCGTTGGAGTTGTTCTTGGCTGACCCGGGTTCGTGTCCCGGCAGCAACATATTTTTATTTATTTATTTTGTTTAACAATTTATCAAATATAATTTTTATAGTTTAGTTTATTTATTACTTATGTATCATTTTAAATCAAAATAATCATAAATATTCAATGTGACTTTTATAACTTGATATTTGATTACAAAACGGAGCGGGTTTTGAAAACCCGATTTTTACAAATGTTACACGGGGTGTAGGCATACACCTTTTGATGCTCATATGCAATGTTCCCAAGACGTTGGGGATGACTCCTTCGTGAGTCCTGAGTGGTGTGTATTTAATCATGTCTCGGTTTCTGTACTGGTCCCTGTATGTATTGACAAACATGTGAATCTGATACAAGGTTGCAAGGTCAACTTTCCCAAGTTAATAAAAGATTTTGTGCCGTTTTGCACTTAAAACCATTTTAAAGTTTTCAAAATGAGTCAGTTGGGTGTATTTACCAGCGTAAGCTGACGTATCGTCCAAAGGCTAAACTGCAGGTACAATACAAAATAGGCCGGAAGCTGCTTGGTAGTGATAAAGGATCTTGCAAATCCTAAATCTGCCTAAAGTCTGTTTTGTATTCTTTCCATGTACATTTTATGATCCGCCTGTGGATCTTCTATTACAAGCTTGTATATTATTTTGTATTTTTGAACATTCAGTTTGTAATAGTAATTTTACTCCAAGACTTCCGTTGTGCCGTGTTTAATTGACTATGATGATCATCAACTGATGTCACGATACTCCCCACCGGGCCCACCGGTGTATGGATTTCGGGGTTGGAAATCCGGGGTGTGACACAAACTGTTAGAAGGTCGTTGTTACTTTGCCACTTGCTACTAATCCCGACGCTGCTCAGATTCCCTCACCTTCACATGTGGCTGCTGTATCATCTGATGTAAATGCCCCACAATCAACAGAATCTCATCCCGATGAAGTGGCCAAAAAGAAACCTCATGTCCAACAAGCTATAGTCAATAGCCTAGCACCCCAAGCCCAAACTCAGATTGATAAACCAAAATCGCTCATTGACATTATACACTACCTTTTATGTTCTGAACATGCAGGAATAAGGTTGCACAACTTAGGGCACTCAACTCTAAAATGGTTAATGATTATAACAGGGCCATGACTCAGTGCATCAGCCTTAGACAAAGCAACAAGTTGCTTACTGAAAAGGTTGAAGCAGAAAAAAAAATGATATAGCTCAGCTTCGCTTGGATCTCAATCAATAACAATGTTGGGTCCATGATTATAAAAATAAACTTAATGTAAAAACCATGGAATGTGATTATGTGAAAACTGAGCTAGAACTTATGACTGGTAAGTATTAATAAACTAAAATCAATATGAAGACGTTTGATACTTCCAGCAAGGTCGTTCAAAATGTGTGCGATGTGCAACTGGCATTTAAAGGAAACAAGGGGATGGGTTTGGAATACAATCAGGTTGCCCCACCATATAATCACAATTACACGAGAATTTCTGACACCGAGGAAGATCTTGAGAACGAACAACATATGGTGTAAGGCAAACCTAGTGATTATACATCAAACACACGGGGTTCTGTTAAACCTGTCAATGTTAAAAAGAAGCAAAAATGTGTGAATAACACTAATGCTTCTACTTCATGTGCAGAACAAATAACTATTGCAGATTGTGCTGATGACTCTTCTAATGATTCAGTTGAAGTGCCTTGTCTTTCATCCAATAAACCAGCACTCTCTAATTCTATCAAAGCTGATGAAGTGAAGACTTACGTGAACAAGGCTCGTAGTACGCAAACTGAACAATATGAACCTTCTGTCAGTGCTGTAAAGGTTTAGAGCAAACAAAGAAGCCGAAACGAGTATGTCAAGGATGAGAAAAGGAGAAATCTAAAGATCAAAGACAATCACACTCTCCGAGAGCATGTACGGGGTAGCAATAGTCCGCAAAAGGCTCGTGATGTAAAAAAAATGCTTTTGTTAAGCCAATCAGTAATGGCAAATGTGAGAAATATGCATTTGACTGTGCTAACAAAGCTTTTGGAAAGACTAGTGAGATTTCTACACAAGACTTGCAGTCTAAGCAAAACAAGAAGAGTCAAAAGAAATCTCCACAACAGAAGGCCTTTATAAACGATAAGTATAGACATCTGAATTCATCCTCGTTTGCAAGAAATGTGCAAATAAATTAAGCACAGAAAGGATCAGTTCATCCGTCAGGGCCTCCAATAGAAAATCAAGATAATCAGAATGCTTTCTACATGAAGAGACAAACATGCTTCAATTGCTGCATTCTTGGTCACATTGCTCGAAACTACACACATGTCCCTATGTATCCTATTATGCTCAAAATCAGAGGGTTACACCAAAGGATAACTATCATTCCAAGCCGATGAGGTATCATCACCTAAGGCAATAAAGAATGTGAATCCCAAAACCATATGATGGGGATTGTAATGTTGTTAAAGCTAAAAGAAAACAAGCTTGAAACCTACACAAGTTTTGAAAAATAACAAGGTTGAAAAGCCAACTACTTTGCCAAAGGCATCTAAGAAATTAGAAACGCCTAAACAAATTTGGAAAGCAAAAAAAAAAGCAGCAACATCACCAATCCTTGAAACAAAAGAGGACATGTGTCTAAAAGAAGTGTCTTATTTTGATACTTCAGGAAAACCTAGGACCACAATGGCCTGGTACCAATGTGTTACTAATCTCTTTATTTTTCAGGGACAACCAAGGAGGAGCTGTTGACAATCTCTTGAATGTTGATAGTGGTTGTTCCAGAGACATAATAAGTAACATCTCATTGTTGCAAAATGTTCTATTTCTTTTCAGTTGATATATTTCCTTTAGAGGAGATAAGGGAGATAAAATAAGATCAGCAAGAAAGGTATAATTTAAATTCGTACTTTGATTTTAACATTGATTAGTCTTTAGTTTGATGATGGAATGGTTAAGAAAAAAACAACAAAAATATTTTCATTTTCTTTCGTTTATATATTTGTACATAAGTTTTCATTATTAGGGGGAAGAGGGAGATATATGTATATATGCATTGTTTTAGGGGGGGGATGAGAAAATACAAAAACATTTGAAAAACTAAAAAAATACAAAAACATTTGAAAAACAGAAAAATACAAAAACATTTGATAACCAGAAAAATACAAAAACATTTGAAAAACAAAAAATCAAAAAGATTTTATTGCAACATTGGGAAATGAAATAAATGTTCATGCTAAAAGGTTTTGACCAACACATGTAAGGTGTTATAGCTGAAAAGACTAGGATCTACGGTGATATGTCTATAGGCTTGACGTTCAAAAAGATAAAAGATACCAAGTGATATTAACATAATGAACTACATACCATGTGGGTAACATACCATCGGCGTATGATCTTATGGTCTTAAATCTTGCGTTAATAGATAGCCAACGTATGAGGCTTCGGGTCTTTATGCTGTTGAGTCATTCGGGGTTATCTTGGATGTCTTTCTGTTGCATCCATATTATATGCAGACCTAGACATAGTCAGGATATCTTAAAAGAGCCAAAAAGAGACCAAAAACCGTAGAAGGAAGAAAAAACACAGAAGAAATTTATGTGTGCTTTTAAAGCTAAATTCGTACCGTAAAAGGTACTTGCCTAGCCCTCGTCAGACATTTTAGTGGTCACTCTGCAGTACGAAAGTACTGACTTGTTCACCAATAAGTCTGATGTTGTAAAAACGAAAGGATAGACTAAGTATACTCACCCGCTACGATTAATCGTTGTGCTTACCTTGATCGTGGGAGTATGTCATGGAATAGGACACACGGGTATTAAAGTATAATATTACATCAAGCATATCATGAAGTTAAAAATTGAAAGTTGAGTGTTAAAATTTAAGTGGATAAACATATTGGCAATCACTTAGACTAGTCTAAATAAGTTCACATCAAAAAGTGTTCCTTGGTCTGCCTGAAAACGATTTTGATCCCCTTGCAATTGTAAGTGTATATTATAACTGTTGAGTTTAGAACTGTAAACAAACCAAATGTTTGGCGAAAAATTCATGAACCATTCGGTGGGAAGTTCGTTTGTGTTTGTTCGTTTATGAAACAAACGAACACGAACATGAAATTTCATTTGTTTTGTTAAATGAACAAACATGAACAGAGGTCACGTTCGTTCGTTTATGTTCGTGAACGTTTGGTAACGTGTTCGCTTGTGTTCAATAGTTCATTAGTGATTTTAGTTTTTATATTTGTTTAAATATATCAAAATTACGACAAATTAAATATCTAATAAGTGTCAGTGCATTATATATTCAGTTCATGAATGATTGTTTTTTATGTTTGTTTGTTTCCATTTGTGTTCCTGAACATTACTTTGTGCTCATTTGTGTGCGTCAACGTTCGTTGCCTAAAATTAACAAACAAACACGAACATGTTCATTTCCTTAACAAACGAACACAAACATAAAATCTCATTCGATAAGTGTTCGTGAATGGTTCGCAAACACATATATTTTTTAACAAACACACACGAACAAGGTCTTGTTCGTGTTTTTTCGGTTCGTTTGCAGCCCTAGTTGAGTTAGTTTCTTTGTTTATTTGCATTTCTGTTTATGTTCTCATATAAAAAATAAAAAAATAGAAAATTCAAAACCCAAAAAAGTGTCTTGTTTTCTTAAAACCAAATTCCAAAAATAGAGTGTTTTATTTAAAATAAAAATAAAAAAATACATTAATCGTTCTTGAAGATTTGTCTGATCATCAAAAGTTGAAAGAAATTTGAATTGTGAAATCCGAATACAAGTACTTGGAAGTGCTAAGTGTTCATATGGTACTCTCCTATGTTGCAAAGAAATATTTGCTTACAAATTTCTGAGAATTTTGCAAAGTTTGATGTAAATCAAGAAACAGGGGTTGATGTAGAATGAGATGCTATTAGTTGCTGACAAAGCATGAATCATCACAGCAACAAGATGTACTTGAGTCAGAAGAACCAGATACGTGTCATCGTCTTACAATGAGAGTACATTTGAAGAAGTACCTATGAACCTGCTTAAAAGAGAAAGATTGAAGAAGAAAAGAGCTGCTTAGAATCCTCCTCTCACATTCTTTTTAACAAGATGTTCAAGAAGATGCTAATCGTGATCCTAATATAAAGCTAACCACAAGAGAAGAAGAAAGAGACCTAGTGCTGAGAGCTCAGAAGTCAAGAACTTCCACAACACTTATAACATAGAGATAACCATAGACTTCATTGAAAATGTTGCTAAATTCTTGATATGAAGACAATTTGAAGCATTAGTCTACGGGAGATTGTTAGGTCCTAGAAGTGTGAAACTGACGCATCAAATACGTGCAACGGGCTTTGGATACGAACTGGGTTTAATTGGGTTAGTTCATATTAGTGTTTGGACCTTTATAGGTCATTTGGGCCATGCTCAAGGCCATGTGGGCCAAGCAGGTCCATCGGGAGCCCATGTGGAGCATGGGCTTTCTAGAGTATAAAACCTATTTGTTTCACAATCTAGGGTTAAGAGCCTCCATGATACAAAATTCCTAGAGAGAGCTAGAAAAAGGCGATTTGGTAGAGAGAACACTTGTACCAGGCGGTTTTGCTTATCAAAGTAATAGAATCGTGTGCAAGGTGTTAAAGTGATTCCGGTATTCTTCTTGTTTTTCCTGTTTTCCTTGAACCTCACCAAGTTTCGATTCCGCCCATCTTTGGTGATTGTTGATATCATTGTTTGATCCGGTTATTCGGGGACTTACAATTGGTATCAGAGCCATTAGAATATGTTTCTTGGCTCATTTTGATATCAAATATTCAAGAAATTTTGAATTTTTGTTGAAAATAATCATTGTGTTCTTCGCGTTCTTCATCAAGTTCATCGGTTTTTACCAAACATATTGGCAATCACTTAGACCGGTTTGAATAAGTTCGCATCAAAAAGTGTTCCTTGGTCTACAAGAAAACGATTTTGATCCCATTGCAATTGTAATTGTATATTGTAACTTTGAGTTAGTTTCTTTGTTTATTTGTATTTTTGTTTACATTCTCATATAAATATTAAAAAATAGAAAATTCAAAAAAAATCCAAAATTAGTGTCTTGTTTTCTTAAAACCAAAAATCCAAAAAATAGAGTGTTTTATTTTTTTTTATTAAAAATATTAACCGTTCTTGAAGATTTGTCTTATCATCAAAAATTGAACAAAATTTGAATTGCTAAATCCGAGTACATGTACTTAGATGTACTAAGTGTTCATACGGTACGTTCCTCTGTAGCATAGAAATGTCTGCTTATAAATTTCTGAGAATTTTGCAAAACTTGATTTAGATCAAGAAACAGGGGTTGATGAAGAATGATATGTTGTTAGCTGTTGACAAAGCATGAAGCATCATAAAAACAAGGTGCACCTGAGTCAGAAGAACCAGATACGAGTCATTGTCTGACAATGATAGTACATTTGAATAAGTACTTGTGAACCTGCTTGAAAGAGAAATATTGAAGATGAAAAGAGATGCAGAGAATCCTCCTTTCGTATTCTCTTTAAAAAGATGCTTAAGCAAAATGCTGAGCGTTCAGAAGTCAAGAACTTCCACAACACGTAAAACATAGTGATAACAATAGACTTCGTTGAAGACGTTACTGAACTCATAATATGAAGAGAATTTGATGCATCAGTTTAGGGGGAGAGTGTTAGGCTCTAGAAGTGTGAGACTGACGCATCAAATATATACAACAGACTATGGTTGCGAACTGGGTTAGTTGATATTAGGTTTGGACCTTGTATAGGTCATTTGGGCCATGCCTAAGGCCATGTGGGCCAGGCAGGCCCATCCCATGTGGGGCATGGGTCCGCCTGGGCATATAAACTAGTTTGTTTCACAAACTAGGGGGAGAAGCCTTGTAAGTTACAGAGAAAATTCTAAGAGAGAGACGCTGCGATTGTGAGTGTGTTCATCTTGTACCAAACGGTTTTGCTTATGAAAGTAATAGAATCGTGTGCGAGTTAGAAAGTGGTTCGGTATTGTTCTTGTCTTTTTCGGTTTTCCTAAATCTCACTAGGTTTGGATTTCGCCCATCCATGGTGATTGTTTGATATCATTGTTTAATCTGGATTATTGGGACTTACAGAAATCCCAAAAAATCAAAAGAGACATCAACCCCAGATTAAAATATACTGGCACCAGCCCGTCACCTAAAACGACCCACAACTCTACTTATAACGCCTTCACCTACTCCTTCCTTTGGTCAAGTTAATGTTGCACATACCCAAACAACCCCAATGACACTCACCGATACAAAGACTAGTCATCCAAATTGAACAAGATACTTCTTAACACATACCACAACTACATAAATTAACTTCATACCACAAATACATGAGACACCCGCCGATTTATATAGCGCGGACACATAAAGGCACATAAACCGTTTCATATTGCCACCATAAGGTAGCTACCACAAAGAGGCTTCATCACCCACATATTTGCCACAAGGGCTTCATCACCATGACTCATCATCACCATGAGGTGAGAACTCGCAAAATCACCACTAGGGTGCTATATATTTTCCATAAGATGTGACCATCACTTGAAACACATTAGGGGTGCTACATCTTTCACAAAATACCTAGACACACATGTATAGTGTCCATGACAAATCAGCTCTTGACAGCCACTAACCTCATACCCATATACAAATGCCCCGCCTCACTTCAACTAATGACACACCCACATGCTCACCATAATGTTTCTTAGAACACTCATCATCTAAATTCTCACATGCTCACAGTATGGTGAAAAACCAACACCTTAGTTTTATAACCCATATACTATATAGGCATGATATCACCCCGGGACTCCTACAAACCTAATGTTTATCGACCTTAGGTTCATGCAACAAACATTGACTCAATAAAAAACCTACCCTACCTAGATACGCAATACCTAGAACTGATTCATCTGAAGTTCCGTCTAACATAACCCACGACACATCATTGACCAACGATGATATCTCAACTATCATAACTTCCAACAAATGTGCCTAGATAAGTCTTTGCTCGGAGTGTCGCACCCCGGTCAAAGATAATATTTATATGCCCTAATTACCCTTAATAATGTGTTAGTGGTAGTAAGGGGTCGAACCATGAAGAGTTTGTGGTTTGCATGCGGACAAGATTGATTTTAAAGAATGTTATCACTTTATGAAGCTTGCTAAAAATTGTGTTTAGTTTGATTGATTGAAAGGGATGTAGGATTAAACCGACAAGTTTGTGTTTGATTATTTTACTACGAATACTTGAAAGATTGTATGAAAACTTAATTGATGATTATAACAATATTGGAGAACAAGGTTCACACCCGGTTCGGTAATCGAAGTCCTAGGGTTCCTACACATTTTAGATTCAATTCAATTGCATAAATGACCAACGAATTTAGTGTTGTGTGGCTTAGGTACCAAACGTTATCGATGTCGTAAACAACGGACTACAATTCACTTCGTTGCCAATAATATGTAAACTCTAACCTAGACAAGGCAAAATTGCACATAAACGTTTCGCAAAGTCAAATTTAGTCTTCACTCAACAATTTATGAATACGATAAAAATGCAAGACAGTTATCTCAGGTTTCAAAATCAAACAACATTTTGTCACAATTCAAAACTCAAAACAATGTCAAACCCTAGAAACATATAAAACCCCACACCGGGGTGAAACCCTCGAGAATTAGCCGCTCATGATGAACGGAACACGAATGCTAGAAATTGAAACCTTGAACTTGAACATCTTGAAGCTTTGATGATGAAGATGGATAGGTATTAGGATTTCTAGTGGATGGTGAAGGTGAATGGATGGATGAATTGGTTGATGATGATGGTGATGATAGATTAGGCTTAAGATGGAGATGATGATTCGGAGAATTGGTATGAATTGGTGGTGATTGAGATAATGGTAGTATGATTCTTGGCTCCAAGAACAAGTTCAAACTCCCAAAAATGTGTAACTCCTTGAAAATGGTCAAGAAACATGATATAACCATCCCCAAACAAGTTTCAGCGTCTTCCATAAGGGAGGGGCATCGCCGCGGCCAAGAAGGGCGTCGCCGACGGCCCTTAGTTCTTCTGATTTTTCTCCGACACTCTAATCCACTGCCTACGAACAATTTTTGCCGACAGACCTAACGGAGGGGTGTCCCCGTCGGCCCAGAGGGGCGTCGGCGACGACTTCTCCAAATCATGTTTTCTGATTTTTCCATTTTGCACTCCCGGTTGACTCGTTTTCCGCCCCGATGCTTCGGAAAGCTCCCGAATAGCACCTTAAACTCTGCAAGACCTGTAAAACACAAATCCAATCAAAAGTAGGCTATTCAAACCAAAATTTATATATAAACATAATTTTAAACATATACGAGCACTGGTTTTCAATCACGCATCACATCCCCGCACTTGTCTTTTGCTTGCCCTCAAGCAAATCTGTTTTTTTATACTTTCACGTGGGTCGAATGAGGAACACACTTCCCATTCTCGAGATAAACTAAGGTCTATTGTCATACCTAGTTCATGATCTTTACAATTTTCAAAACATTTAGCGGAAAGTGACAAATCACATAAACATGGTTACCCAAGATTAACCCGCCCTTGAAACTCACAATTCATACACACCCCTTACAATGTTCCCTCCACTCGGTTTAAAAATTGGCTAATAGATGATGCATTAGCACTTTTGATGGAATCACTCAAACCGATTAGAACACGTACCCGCATAGGCTTGCAACTCAATCCTTCTCCACCCCCGAACACAGATACTAAGCATAATTCAAAAGGTTTTAGTGGGTTGTAACGGGGCTAGGCTAAGGGTATGTGTAATAGGGTATTTTGCAAATGGCTAAGGTGATGAAAACTCGACTCTTATTACAAACAATATTATTCTATCAACAAACTAAGAGGCAACGAATTTCGCCTTTTATTCAATAACTACTACACATTTTTTGTGCTTTTCTCAATGATTTTTTTCTCTTATTTTTCATCATATTTTATGTTTTTTTTTTCAAACAACTAATCCTAAAATCGAATTTTCAACACTCGGGTTAAAAATAAAAGGCTACACTGTTAAGGGCTAAATGGGTTAATCAAACAAAAGGTTTAGGCTCAATGTTGGCGACTAAGGGATTGCCTTGGGGTAAGAATATATAAATGGTGTAAAAAGGAAAAGGTTTACCTAATTCCTCAGTCATTCTTGTGCTTGTATTTGGTCTATGGCCTCAAACGTATTAAAGTTGCAAGTTCTACAATATGCGACTAAAGGTCCCTTAAACAAAGAAATATATGAATATATGATGTATAAAAGTGGCTCAAAATCTCATGTACAAAGGGTATGGTATGCGATATGTACAAAACGCAAGTTTCTTAGGCGGATTATTCCCAAATAACCACCGGCTAAATACCCGTCATGTTATTAATTTGAACTTGACCATGACAAAAGACCACATGGGTTGTGCTATCCCTTATTAACTTAGTTCCTTGTGCTTTTTAGATTGCTTCAACCAAAGATATTTTGAATTTTTTTTTTGAAAATTTCCCCCGTCCCCACACTTGAGGTCAACATTGTCCTTAATGTGTAGTGTTTAAATGAATGGCTCAAAATAAAAAAAAACCTTTTTCTCTCCATCCCCACACTTGAGGTCAACATTGTCCTCAGTGTGTAGGAATAGAGCTTTTAAAATGCATAAGGGATTTCACGGCTAACCTCCCCAAAATCCCCGGATAAGAAAATACAAAATACAATCCACTTATTAGAAAACTAAAAATGAAAGCTAAAAAGAAGCGTATGCACCTTGTTTTCGCTCATTCCTCGTGTGCTCTTCATTCTTCAACAAAAACGGTCATCTCATGACATGATGTACCTACAACTCTCAACCCTTGCGTAGAAGCATGCTTCTCACAACCATTAAAATTTTTTCGTTACCTAGTTCTACCATTTTTTATTAAAAATTACCAAGTCATTCATTATTTCACTTTGATTTTTGTGGAAAAATAATTTACACCAATAACAAACTTAACTCACTTTTGTAGGAATCACGGTTGTATTTAGTGCATGCAACAAGCCCTTTTAAACCTCTCGATAGCTCGGGAGGACGAGTAGGTCTCGTGAGGGTTATATAGAGAACACACCACAAAGTTCATTTAACTACTAAAGAATAATATACAAGAATATACAACAAAAACATAAAACATACCGAGCACTATCTCTGGTAAAGCTTGTTGGGATCAACCGGCGGGTATGGCTGGTAGGGATATCCAGTAAGGGCTGACATCATCTCATGAAAATCATCAAGGGGCCCTCTTTCCCCTTCCGCAGGTGCTTGAAACTGCGGTGGGATAAAACTGGAACCGACCCCTTCGGGCCAATGTAGAGATAGGTCGGAAGGTCCGGATGGGACGGGGAGGTTTTCATAATTCGTCCAAGGTGTGTGTTCTTGGTACGGTCGACCCCCTCCCTATCTCGATGATGGCGCTCTTGGTCGTGGATGTGTTTGGCATTATTTATTGCCATTTGTTGAGTTGTGGCCATCGTATTCCATCGACGGTCTTCCATTGCATTATGCTCAATGCGGAAGTGCTCTTGCTCTTCCCCCTATGCTTGCCGTCTGGACAACTCTTGCACCCGGTACAATTCTTGTTGTTCCATATAGGCCTGCTGAATGGCCCATTGCTCTTGTTGCCTCTCCCATTTTTAGCACGGTGGGCAACTTCTTCGGCCTAATGAACTTGTTTCTGGGCCTCCCAGTTTTGTTCCCACTGCCTTCTCCTTTGTTCATATTCCCGATTCTTCCCAATACTCTCAGAGACATTATCATATACATCTTGCTGTCCCCGGTTGTAGTTAGGATACCCCGGTTTACGCCGGTTGGGCACAAACTTGCTACACCTGCCGAAATTTCCTAGTGCGGCCGAACATACCTTCGACGCGGTCCCCTTGGACCTTGAGGCTCATCCTCATCTTCTTCATCTATCATCTCCTCCTCTCGTGCAACTTCTTGTGCCACACTCGGGTCAACAAACTGGAATTGGTGTCCTTGATCATCCGACACTGTATACTGGTGACCATAAACTTGTACCTATATATTCCAGTGTTGCTTCATCGATGCAAAGCAGATTTGGTCCACGGGCTTTGAAACCCACAGTGACTCTGGTGGTAGCCTGTTTTGCTGCACAATCATGGCGCTAATCAACCACATATACAGTATCATCTTATGCACGTAGAAATCATGGGTATCCCACGTATTCATCATTACAATTCGTAGCCACAACAACTTTGGTTCCCCAAATAATAATGCATGCAAAACCTGACAATCCGGCCCCTTCAACTTTCTGTGGTCTCAAAATCTAACCATGATGTTCTCGAGAGAGATAGGTTGAAGAATTTTTCCTTCAACTGACAATTGGCTCCTCAAAGCCGCCCCACCGTCCAAATAAGGTAACACCGATCCAACCATACCATTGAGATCTGTAGTATTTACTTTATTGTCCAAAAATTGATCAATGTTGTAGTAGAAATACTCGTTGACCCCCAAAGAATTGAACTGGATAATGCAATGGTCTCGAAGGACATCACCATTTGACCTCTGCTTGTGTCATCAACCAACTGCCACGTGTTCGGTGGACTATCCTTATTATTAAACGTTAATGATGCAAACCATTCGCAGACTGCTGCCAAATAAACCCGTGGTAGGATATCCTTACACCAATCCAAGACCCGTTCCCAACCGAGCCTCTTAAACATTTGGACGATCCCAATCGTCCGAAATTCTTCCACATTCACCGTTTTTTCTGGTACAACCCTCTCCGGAATGGTAGTAGATACACCATTCACCATCTTCCATTTCCATAATTTCACTTCAAGGCGTTTTTCATTGAACCTTGAAAGTGGTTGTCTCTTGTTACTGTCTCTAATTCTCTCCCAGACCCAATCTTGTCTGTACAACCTTCCATCATTTTCCTCTACTCTACTTAATTGTTCCCATTTCCTTGGCATTAACCCAGAAGAGGAACCGGCTCCTGAAGATGAGCCTTGATCCGAAACTTTGCTTCTCTTCCGGCTTGCCATCTCTGCAAACAACAATGCAACAAAAACAATCAAAATTCACTCAAAGCTTCAATTCAACTCACACTTTGAAAATATCATGCAATGTTGAACCACAACTAATCATTAGATGTAACTACTGATTTAAACATCCAAAGTATCAAACTTTATCATCTAAAGATTAAATTTTATAATGTTTAATCCTAAGTTCATTAGACTTTAACAAGGTTCAACATCACGTTCATGTTCAATCATACAAACCAATGAGTGTAATCACATCACTATACTTGTTGCATGTTCAATCCCCGCCAAAATCAAGTGTTTACCCACACTCAAGCTAGAACATCATACATTATCATAAGCAACCTACTCTTAAATAAAAAGTTTCATGCTTAAATTCAAGTAAAATTCATATCTTTGATTTTGTAGACTCAAAAGAACTAAGAAAAGATGTAAATCAAAACTTGAAGAACACCCTTGCGAAAAACCCGAAAATTCAAGTTCAGAAATCTTGCAAACGAATAAGAATTGATGAAAACCGTGATAGGGGTTTTGTTCCTCTCGAATAACTACACAAAATAGGCTTAAGAATCGTTGAATTTGGTGGCGAATTGAAGAAGTTATGAGAGATTGAAGGTTAGGGTTCTTGAATGGCTAGAGGTAGAAGATGAAGTGATTAGTGAGTTGTGGTGAAGGTGAATGCAGAGGTTTGTGTTTTTTAATGAGCCATGGGTCAGATAAGGTTTTTTTCGGGTCGAGTTTGGATGAGTTTAATTGTGTTTGGGTCCGACTTTATACGCTGAAACACATTCAGCGTCGGAGGACAAACCAAGGGCCGTCATCGACGGCACATTGGTACGTCACCGACGCATCCCAAAAATCACCAAAACCTCTGACGGCTTAATCCTCTGTTTACGCAACATCTGACTCGACGGCCCCAATGCAGCACCATCGGCGACGGCTTGGGACCCCATCACCGACGTCTTCTCGATTTTCTTTTTTTAATAACAAACAACAATAATCGTTTACGATTCCTACCACCCCCGAATAGTCGTGTATTGTCCTCTGTGAATGGGGGATCGGCTCCTCCGATGAGCAACCGGTCTGACATAACTCAACTAGCAGAGGCGGAATTCATTGCTAGAGAGGATGGCAAACGAACAAGTGAGATATACTGTTTAACTGCTCTGATTGTATTGATTGACGTGCAAAGTACAAGGCCAATAAACAAATCAGCAGGGCTTCGCCATACCAACTGGACTAACACTACTTAGCTCTAACACAAAACTCCTTTATTTATAGGTCGACATGACTCGTACTGTAGTGTGTGAAACAGAGACTGTGACTCGTGCAAGTGGCTGCCTCGTATGAGTGACAGAGAGTCACTCGTATGAATCATCTGACTCACTCGTACGAGTCATCTACATAATATATAAAACATACAATAACATATACAATCTGACCTTTAAGCCTTATATACAATAACGACATATCCTAGACGTAGGCAATAGACATTATGCACCAACAAACTCCCCCTTGGATGTTGCCGCAGTCTGGATAGTCTTCAAAAATCTTCATATGATTTGACGTTTAACGACCAAAAAACCGCTTCGGTGGCTTGCGACGCTCCTCAAAAGCAATTGGCGTTTAATCTGTTGGAGGAGGTCGGTTAACTGTATTGCGAAACCGAAAACTTCTCAGCGCGCTATGCAAGATCGCTCTACAATCCTTCCTTCCTTCATTTCCTTCTTCTTTTGCTCGGTCTCCTTCAGTTTCCTCCAAGAAGTGTTCCATGGCGATCCAGAATGTATATCATTTGTGAAACAGACATTAACAATCTTCTAAAACTGGAGTGCTTGTTCTTTGTCTTTTTCTTCGTAGCTGATCTTACTGTAGAACAAGCAATCTATATCTTTCTTCGTACAATTTACTAGCCCCATAGGGTCTAGTACTCGAATGCCACGCCACAGTCCGTATATACGTTTGTGTGCTATGACGGCTTCGGTTAGCTCCTCAGTTATCTTCCACGAATCATTATCAGGCTGCACGCATATCATAGCTTCTCCTATATTGGAATCATAGTGCCACCACTTGAAGATTTTGTGGAAATCATGCTCCATCTGAATCATAGGCATATTCTTCATTACTTTTGGCCTCTTCACGATGAGCATAACATCCTTTTCTTTAGTAACTTGATCAATCTTTGTAATACGCTTCGGAAAGTGAGGTTTCCAGTGTACAAATCCATGCAAAGCTTCAAGCTTAATCAACTTCCATAGCCTTTGGTCATGGAATTTCAACTTCAGATTGATCATCTTCGTTTGCACCAGTTCTTTGATATCCCAATAAGGCAAGGATTTGATGTCGCTCAAATATCTGAAGTACTGGATTCCAAACTCTCTTTTGATCGCGTAAAAATTATGTTCTTCAATCTAACCCCAGTTGATAATGTCCCCTAGAGAAATATCTGCGTCACGTGTACAGAACGCTAAGGGACGCTTGAATTTTCGCTCCGCTGGTGAACCCTTAAACCACTTCTTCCTCATTTTGGAAATTTCAGCTCTATTTAACTGTTGAGGAATTGTTCCCTGTTTAGCAGCTTCTTCAACTTTGTTTTCATCACATTGGCATTTTCTGCTGCAAACTGTTCAGTGAAAGTTGGGGAGTCATCTGTACCCTGATCGGCAAGATTAGTAACATCGTTATCAGAATCATCCTCCAGACAACTCGATCATAATCATTAGCTTCTTCAACATGTTCGAAGATATAATCACTTGGCTCGAAAGCGTTAATCACATTCAGCTCATCTTCGAAATTAAACTCAAACTTTTCTTCATCGACTCCTAACATTTCAGCAATCTCTTCCTTGGTGTAGCTGTGGACAAATTCTCCCTCCTCAACATCATACTCAAGATAAAAAAATCTTTGGCTTAGGCACGACAGGATCGGTAGATGTATCAATTACCGTGAGGATTCCTGCCTGCTGAGCATCAGAAGGGACTTCAGTTCTACCCTTAACACTTTCTTCAGACATTTGATTCGCAGAGTCGTCTAAATACACAGAATAATCAATCTCTTGATTTAAACCAGATACGGTTACACAATTACCCACACCCGCACCACCTACATTATCATCATCATCACCACTATCAGAATCAGAATCGCCAGATAATACATCATCTAAATTTTCATCTTCTTTCTCAGCATCTTCATCAAATTCTTCAACCGTTGTCTCAATCTCTTTCTCTAACTTTTTCTTTTGTAGCCATTCACGGTGTCGTGCAGAAAGATCTGACGTATCAACATCCACATTCTTTGGCTTTCCTATCAGAATAAACTTATTCGAGATTGTATACAACACGATATCTGTAATAACTGGCACAAATTCATCTTCTGGCTCAGTTGCGACGTTCATGGGATCCTCAACCACTTTCACTTTACCCTTGCCTTGCGCATCTGATAGTTCTTTAGCAAGATGTTCACATTCACATTCAGCTACATGCTCTCTGGCGTCAGCGCGTTCAATCTCATCTATTTCCGCAGCTATATTAACTCCCAGCTTTTTCATCAATATCTTCTCAAAAAGATTCATTCTTCTATCACTTCTGAGATGTTCCTCCTCGTATTCAGCCATTCGGATTCGTAAACACTCATTCTCTGACACAATGCTGGTGAGCATAGCTTCTAGTTGCTGTTTATCTTCATCTAGCACATTAAGCTGCTACTGTAACTCCGCAATTTTGACAATGTTTAACATGACCTGTTTCTGTAGTTCTTTAATGCGCGGGTCATTAAACATGTCTGCAGTAAAGTCTTCGCCCCCTGGAATATCCCCCAAAATCAAAATCAAAGTGAGGCTGGGACTGCGAAGTTTGCGGCTGCGGCGGTGTCGGTTGTGGTGTTGGTTGTGGTGGCGGCTGTGGAGTTGGTTGTGGTGGCGGCGTGGAGTAGCCTAACGTGGTGGAGATGGTGGAATTTGTGGAGTTGGTTCTATAACCTCTTCGTCAACCGTCTTCTCCTGCACTGTCTCTTTAGATTTGACCTTAGGAGACTTAGTGCTTCTTTCAGCTGATCGTTTCAGACGACGAGACTCTTCTTTGCAGGCTTGTGAACAAGAGCGCCAGAATCTCAACCCGAAGGTATATAAGTCGTGTCGTCCTTTCCTCCCGCTTTGCGCTTTTTCTCTTTAGCTTTTCTCTTTTTCACAGCAAGACGTTTGGCTTCTATTTTTTTAGCTCTCTTTCTTTCACCAGCTTGTCTATCTTCTGAATCAGTGCTAGAAGACGACGCTTCTTCAGCCACTTTAACATCACCAAAATCTTGCCTCTCAATGTTTGCAGCTATATCTTCAATATTTTCTTCAATCTCTGGTTCATCTCTCAATCCAGAACTTTCAGCTGCTTGCTTTTTCTTTTGAGGTGTAGAAGTAGAAGATGTAGCTGATGCCTTTCTCTTTACACTCTTGTGTCCATCTTTAACAAACCAAGAACTATGCTTAGCAACAAAACCATCTAGCGCAGTTAACTCTTTATTCTCATCCCCACTCTCTTCCTTCCTCCACTTTCCTGGTGCCAGAGCAATATAATCTTTGTCCACGATGGATTCAAAAACTGGATTAGCATTCGGGAATGTCTTAAGATGCAAATTCATCTTCTTAAGAGTAGAGACATCCATGTGTTCCAGCTTTAACACGTCATCCTTTTTCTTCTTCAAGTTCGGATGCAGGTGATCTAGCAGCATCTGTATAAAACGTGGGTACTGCAGAAACTTTTCCTTCTGAATATTTTGCACCATCTACGAGAATATAACCTTTGCAAAGTAAAGGAAGATTCAGAACCAACGCAGTAATCATGCACATTTAGTAGTCGACCAAATCATCAAACCCTCCCTTACGATGACTCAAAGCATGAATAACAACATGAGCAATACATCGAAATGGCGCGCTTAGGTTACCCTTCTTGAAAGGAGCGGCATTCACGAATCCGGCGTAACCCATGCGGTAAAAGCAACCCTTCACCATATACTCTGAAAATCTTGTCGGATCGTCTTCGTTGTCTTTAAAATCCAAAACCGTTCTGATCAACTCTTCCGTAATCTTCACCTGTATAACCTCATCACCAATCCTTACTTCTGAAACTATCGCATTCTCCTCGGAATCAAACTCTAGTGTGTTCCAAAAATACTCGACATGAGATCTATATGTAGTATGGCGATCAGTGAGAGCTTTAGTAATCGGGACTCTGCTCAAAAAGTCTAACACATCTCGGTAAGCAGCAATCTCCGGAATAGATTCATCAAGCAGATGGCATATGTTGTGGAACGGAGAGAAAGACGTTTTCTTGACCTGTACACATAGAGAATTCAATCCGTTAGAAAATTTTTGACAAACATCAACTTATAAGGTTACTTGTATGATCCATACATTCGCACGATTCAATCACTTAGAAAATTTTGCAAATTTAAATCAACACATCATCACTCGTATGAGTTACTACTTCGTACGAGTAACAAATACTTAGGAATTTTTCAAAGAATTTCATCAAACTTGCTTCGTACGAACGATACTTCCTACGAGTGAACAACACTTAACAAATTTTAGCATTTTAACTTTTAAGGATTCTAATCGTACGAATACTCACTCGTATGAGTGAAAAGGATATAACATTCTAAAATCTTGGCTCCTATCAGTGAATCATTCGCACGAGTTATGAACCGTTCCAAGTAACACCAAGTTTAAACCGAACTCAAAACCTGTTGATTTTAACAAATTCAGGGTTTATTCATAGGCTATTGGGCTGATATTAACGTTTTTAAGTTCAATCTTAAGTTTTAATGGTCCATTTTCCTTAAATCTATGTTTTATGTTCGTTTGGTCTAAATCCAACATTATAACGGCTAGAACATGCAATAGTACCTTTCCCGTCGTAAGAGGTGTGCGAATCACCCTCCCCAATGTATTGGTACACCGTAAATGTCAAGAAAAGTGAAGTATGAAACTGGTTCGCATAATAGTTCTCTCTCAGTCGTAAAGTAACATAAGGTTGGTTCGTGCGAATGAGAAGGCCTTTTATACACATCCAGTTCGCTCGTACGAATCAAAGACTTGTGTGAATGACAACAAATGTTACTCGTACGAGTTAGTGTTACTCGTACGAGTCAGTTCAGGCATATATTTTTTAAAATTTTTGATTTTTTTACACAATTTTATCTGTTTAAAACCCACTCAGTTAACCAAGTCTAACTTAATGACCTTGGTTGACCATGTTTGACCAAAAGAGATTTATTTTAAAATGCAAAGTTTCAAATTAATGAACTGTGTTGACGTTCACATAAACTTTCTTTTCTAAGATTAGCTCCCAACCCGTGGTCTTCAGATTTCCAAAAATATCGCATTCCTTTAAGAAACAAAATCTGCAGCGTTCCAAAAATACTCTACATGAGATCTATATGCAGTATGGCGATCAGTGAGAGCTTTAGTAATGGGGACTCTGCTCAAAAAGTCTTAACACATCTCGGTAAGCAGCAATCTCCAGAATAGATTCATTAAGCAGACAGCATATGTTGTGGAACGGAGAGAAAGACGTTTTCTTGACCTGTACACATAGAGAATTCAATCCGTTAAAAAACATTGACAAACTTCAACTTACAAGGTTACTCGTATGATCCATACATTCGTACGATTCAATCACTTAGAAAATTTTGCAAGTTTGAATCAACACATCATCACTCGTATGAGTCACTACTTCGTACGAGCAACAAATACTTAGGAATTTTTCAAAGAACTACATCAAACTTGCTTCGTACGAACCATACTTCGTACGAGTCAACAACACTTAACAAATTTTAGCATTTTAACTTTTAAGGATTCTATTCGTTCGAATACTCACTCGTACGAGTGAAACGGATATAACATTCTAAAATCATGGCTCGTACGAGTGAATCATTCGTACGAGTTATGAACCGTTCCAAGTAACACCAAGTTTAAACATAACTCAAAACATGTTGATTTTAACAAATTAAGGGTTGATTCATAGGCTATTGGGGCCGATATTAACGTTTTTAAGTTCAATCTTAAGTTTTACCGGTCCACTTTCTCTAAATCTATGTTTTATGTTCGTCTGGTCTAAATCCGACATTATAACGGCTAAGAACACGCAATAGTACCTTTCGCATCGTAAGAGATGTGCGAATCACCCTCCCCAATGTATTGGTACACTGTAAATGTCAAGAAAAGTGAAGTATGAAACTGGTTCGCACAATAGTTCTCTCTCAGTCGCACAGTAACATAAGATTGGCTCGTGCGAATGAGAAGGCCTTTTATACACATTCAGTTTGCTCGTACGAATCAAAGACTTGCGTGAATGACAACAAATGTTACTCATACGAGTTCGTGTTACTCGTACGATTCAGTTCTGATATATTCTTAAACTTTTTAAACGTTTTGATTTTTTACACAATTTTATCTGTTTAAAACTCACTTAGTTAACCAAGTCCAAGTAAATGACCTTGGTTGACTATGTTTGACCACAATAGATATATTTTAAAATGCAAAGTTTCAAATTAATGAACTTTGTTGACGTTCAGGTAAACTTTATTTTCTAAGATTAGCTCCCAACCCGTGGTCTTCAGATTTCCAAAAATATCACATTCTCTTCAGAAACAAACTCTTCAGCGTTCCAAAAATATTCTACATGAGATCTATATGCAGTATGTTGTGGAACGGAGAGAAAGACGTTTTCTTGACCTGTACACTTAGAGAATTCAATCCGTTAGAAAAAAATTTGACAAACTTCAACTTACAAGGTTACTCGTATGATCCACACATTCGTACGATCCAATCACTTAGAAAATTTTGCAAGTTTGAATCAACACTTCATCACTCGTATGAGTCACTACTTCGTACGAGTAACAAATACTTAGGAATTTTTCAAAGAATTTCATCAAACTTGCTTCGTACGAATGATACATCGTACGAGTCAACAACACTTAACAAATTTTATCATTTTAACTTTTAAGGATTCTATTCGTATGAATACTCACTCGTACGAGTGAAAAGGATATAACATTCTAAAATCTTGGCTCGCACGAGTGAATCATTTGTACGAGTTATGAACCGTTCCAAGTAACACCAAGTTTAAACGGAACTCAAAACATGTTGATTTTAACAAATTCAGGGTTGATTCATAGGCTATTGGGGCCGATATTAACGTTTTTAAGTTCAATTTTAAGTTTTACCGGTCGAATTTCCCTAAATCTATTTTTATGTTCGTTTGGTCTGAATCCGGCATTATAACGGCTAAGAACACGTAATAGTACCTGTCCCATCGTAAGAGGTGTGCGAATCACCCTCCCTAATGTATTGCTACACCGTAAATGTCAAGAAAAGTGAAGTATGAAACTCGTTCGCACAATAGTTATCTCTCAGTCGCACAGTAACATAAAGTTGGCTCGTGCGAATGAGGAGGCCTTTTATACACATTCATTTCGCTCGTACAAATCAAAGACTTGTGCGAATGACAACAAATGTTATTCGTACGAGTTAGTGTTACTCGTACGAGTTAGTTCTGATATATATATTTTTTAAACTTTTTAAACTTTTTGATTTTTTACACAATTTTATCTGTTTAAAACCCACTCAGTTAACCAAGTCCAAGTAAATGACCTTGGTTGACAATGTTTGACCACAAAAGATATATTTTAAAATGCAAAGTTTCAAATTAATGAACTTTGTTGACGTTCAGGTAAACTTTATTTTCTAAGATTAGCTCCCAACCCGTGGTCTTCAGATTTCCAAAAATATCACATTCTCTTCAGAAACAAACTCTTTAGCATTCCAAAAATACTCTACATGAGATCTATATGCAGTATGGCGATCAATGAGAGCTTTAGTAATCGGGACTCTGCTCAAAAAGTCTAACACATCTCGGTAAGCAGTAATCTCCAGAATAGATTCATCAAGCAGACAGCATATGTTGTGGAACGGAGAGAAATACGTTTTCTTGACCTGTACACATAGAGAATTCAATCCGTTAGAAAATTTTTGACAAACATCAACTTATAAGGTTACTCGTATGATCCATACATTCGTATGATTCAATCACTTAGAAAATTTTGCAAGTTTAAATCCACATCATCACTCGTATGAGTCACTACTTTGTACGAGTTACAAATACTTAGGAATTTTTCAAAGAATTTCATCAAACTTGCTTCATACGAAAGATACTTCGTACGAGTCAACAACACTTGACAAATTTTAGCATTTTAACTTTTTAGGATTCTATTCGTACGAATACTCACTCATACGAGTGAAAAGGATATAACATTTTAAAATCTTGGCTCATACAAGTAAATCATTCATACGAGTTATGAACCGTTCCAAGTAACACCAAGTTTAAACCGAACTCAAAACCTTTTGATTTTAACAAATTCAGGGTTGATTAATAGGCTATTAGGGCCGATATTAACGTTTTTAAGTTCAATCTTAAGTTTTACTGGTCCAATTTCCCTAAATCTATGTTTTATGTTCGTTTGGTTTAAATCCGGCATTATAACGGCTAAGAACATGCAATAGTACCTTTTCCATCGTAAGAGGGGTGCGAATCACCCTCCCCAATGTATTGGTACACCGTAAATGCCAAGAAAAGTGAAGTATGAAACTGGTTCACACAATAGTTCTCTCTCAGTCGCACAGTAACATAAGTTTGGCTCGTGCGAATGAGGACGCCTTTTATACACATTCAGTTCACTCGTACGAGTTCGTGTTTCTCGTACGAGTTCGTGTTACTCGTACGAGTCAGTTCTAATATATAGTTTTTAAACTTTTTAAACGTTTTGATTTTTTACACAATTTTATCTGTTTAAAACCCACTCAGTTAACCAAGTCCAAGTAAATGACCTTGGTTGACCATGTTTGACCACAATAGATATATTTCAAAATGCAAAGTTTCAAATTAATGAACTTTGTTGACGTTTAGGTAAACTTTCTTTTCTAAGATTAGCTCCCAACCCGTGGTCTTCAGATTTCCAAAAATATCGCATTCCTTTCAGAAACAAACTCTGCAGCGTTCCAAAAATACTCTACATGAGATCTATATGCAGTATGGCAATCAGTGAGAGCTTTAGTAATGGGGACTCTGCTCAAAAAGTCTTAACACATCTCTGTAAGCAGCAATCTCCAGAATAGATTCATTAAGCAGACAGCATATGTTATGGAACGGAGAGTAAGACGTTTTCTTGACCTGTACACATAGAGAATTCAATCCGTTAGAAAAATTTTGACAAACTTCAACTTACAAGGTTACTCGTATGATCCATACATTCGTACAATTCAATCACTTAGAAAATTTTGCAAGTTTGAATCAACACATCATCACTCGTATGAGTCACTACTTCGTACGAGTAACAAATACTTAGGAATATTTCAAAGAATTTCATCAAACTTGCTTCGTACGTGTCAACAACACTTAACCAATTTTAGCATTTTAACTTTTATGGATTCTATTCGTACGAATACTCACTCGTACGAGTGAAAAGGATATAACATTCTAAAATCTTGGCTCGTATGAGTGAATCATTCGTACGAGTTATGAACCGTTCCAAGTAACACCAAGTTTAAACCGAACTCAAAACCTGTTGATTTTAACAAATTCAGGGTTGATTCATAGGCTATTCGGGCCGATATTAACGTTTTTAAGTTCAATCTTAAGTTTTACTGGTCCAATTTCCCTAAATCTATGTTTTATGTTCGTTTGGTCTAAATCCGACATTATAACGGCTAAGAACATGCAATAGTACCTTTCCCATCGTAAGAGGTGTGCGAGTCACCCTGCCAATGTATTGGTACACCGTAAATGCCAAGAAAAGTGAAGTATGAAACTGGTTCGCACAATAGTTCTCTCTCAGTCGCACAGTAACATATGTTGGCTCGTGCGAATGAGGATGCCTTTTATACACATTCAGTTCGCTCGTACGAATCAAAGACTTGTGCAAATAACAAAAAATGTTACTTGTACGAGTTCGTGTTACTCATACGAGTTCATGTTACTCGTACGAGTCAGTTCTAATATATATTTTTTAAACTTTTTAAACGTTTTGATTTTTTACACAATTTTATCAGTTTAAAACCCACTCAGTTAACCAAGTCCAAGTAAATGACCTTGGTTGACCATGTTTGACCACAAATATATTTTAATATGCAAAGTTTCAAATTAATGAACTTTGTTGACGTTTAGGTAAACTTTCTTATCTAAGATTAGCTCCCAACCCGTGGTCTTCAGATTTCCAAAAATATCGCATTCCTTTCAGAAACAAACTCTGCAGCGTTCCAAAAATACTCTACATGAGATCTATATGCAGTATGGCGATCAGTGAGAGCTTTAGTAATGGGGACTCTGCTCAAAAAGTCTTAACACATCTCGGTAAGCAGCAATCTCCAGAATAGATTCATTAAGCAGACAGCATATGTTATGGAACGGAGAGAAAGACGTTTTCTTGACCTGTACACATAGAGAATTCAATCCGTTAGAAAAATTTTGACAAACTTAAACTTACAAGGTTACTCGTATGATCCATACATTCGTACAATTCAATCACTTAGAAAATTTTGCAAGTTTGAATCAACACATCATCACTCGTATGAGTCACTACTTCGTACGAGTAACAAATACTTAGGAATTTTTCAAAGAATTTCATCAAACTTGCTTCGTACAAACGATACATCGTACGAGTCAACAACACTTAACAAATTTTATCATTTTAACTTTTAAGGATTCCATTCGTATGAATACTCACTCGTACGAGTGAAAAGGATATAACATTCTAAAATCTTGGCTCGCACGAGTGAATCATTTGTACGAGTTATGAACCGTTCCAAGTAACACCAAGTTTAAACCGAACTCAAAACATGTTGATTTTAACAAATTCAGGGTTGATTCATAGGCTATTGGGGCCGATATTAACGTTTTTAAGTTCAATTTTAAGTTTACCGATCGAATTTCCCTATATCTATTTTTATGTTCATTTGGTCTGAATCCGGCATTATAACGGCTAAGAACACGCAATTGTACCTGTCCCATCATAAGAGGTGTGCGAATCACCCTCCCTAATGTATTGCTACACCGTAAATGTCAAGAAAAGTGAAGTATGAAACTCGTTCGCACAATAGTTCTCTCTCAGTCGCACAGTAACATAAAGTTGGCTCGTGCGAATGAGGAGGCCTTTTATACACATTCATTTTGCTCGTACGAATCAAAGACTTGTGCGAATGACAACAAATGTTATTCGTACGAGTTAGTGTTACTCGTACGAGTCAGTTCTGATATATATTTTTTAAACTTTTTAAACTTTTTGATTTTTTACACAATTTTATTTGTTTAAAACCCACTCAGTTAACCAAGTCAAAGTTAATGACCCTGGGTATCTAATTTCCCTACCAAGTCCAAGTTAATGACCTTGGTTGACCATGTTTGACCAAAATAAATTTATTTTAAAATGCAAAGTTTCAAATTAATGAACTTTGTTAACGTTCAGGTAAACTTCCTTTCCTAAGATTTTCTCCCAACCAGTAGTCTTTAGATTTCCTTCAGCAAGACGTCGCCATAACTTTAACTATCAGTGTTTTCATCATCGGTAGACTAAAACAAAAATAAAAGCTAAGAAAACTGAAAATCTTTTTGGGTTTTGGGATTTTTTTCACAAGAAATAACAAGGAAATTTATTCATATTTTTGTGAGTTTTGTGTTAAGAGGACCATATCAAGTGTTTTTAACAGATCACCAGTACCGTTGATCTTGGTATGCTCATTAAGCTTTTAACCAGATTTACCTAGATTGCCAATATACTTATCCACTTAAACCTCTTCTCGCTTCTCAATGGTATCAAGATATGTTAGGTAATATTATGAACATGACGTAACCGTGTTTCCCATCTCAGAATATACTCTCGCATCGAGATTCCCAGAATTTCATTTCACAGGTGAATATATCCAATTGATATGTGTAAAGGGGTGAATTGCGAGACCTTGAGAGCTCAGGTTAGTATTTTTATACAGACAAAAAGATGAAGGCTCGTCTTTAGGTGGTGTTCCTTAAAAGAATATTTTGAACTGCAGATGTCACAAAGTTTATGACATAATCATTTTTATGCAGCTTTTGTAGGCGAATAATGCGTAAAGTATTATACAACTTCTAGGCCATTGCTGACGCAAAATCAGAAGAACTTGGATAAAACCCCATATATCGATTAAATATAAAGACCTAGTATCGCAAAATTTGGCATTCTTTCAAACGAAATTTCGGAGTACTAAGTCCATATATCCGAGAGATGTTAACCCACACGTTATTCAGTTTTTCTTTTATGTTTATATCTTTAAAACAATTTACTGAACGAGTAAAGCCTATTGGCACATTTTCATTACTTGTTTAATCAATTCATATCTTTAGCATACTGTGATTGTCATATTGATATAATATGATCTCTCTTTTTCACAAAAACTCTTTTTGACTTTTAGAATGTTTTTGTATTTTCCCAAACTTTCTCCCCCTAAAATAAAACATTTTTTGGTTTTTAGAATTTTAAGAAAGAATGTACATAAAATTGTTACACCGATGAAAAATTCACGTCAAGTCGTCGTCATCCTCATACTCAACCTCGTGAACATCCCCTGATGTCAGGTTTTTTAAACCATTTAATTTTAGAAGATTTTTAAATCTTGTTCGATCAAAGGTTTTGGTATAAAAATCTGCTTTTTGGTCATCAGTGTGGATTTTTTCAATTCTAATCAACATTTTCTCGTAGCAGTCATGGATAAAGTGGTGTCGAATCTCAATATGTTTAGTTAGAGAGTGTTGACATGAGTTTTTAGTAATATCAATTGCACCCTGGTTATCTACATACACAGGCATATCAAGAAATTGCAGTCTGAAGTCTCTCATCTGCCGTTGAATCCAGAGTATCTGGGAACAACAGTTGGATGCTGAAACGTATTCAACCTCACAGGTAGAGAGCGCGACCGCGGTCTGTTTCTTGCATTGCCATGTTACCAAATGGGTTCCGAAGAACTGGCAACCAGCTGTCGTAGATTTGGTATTAAGTTTGCAGCAACCGAAATCAGAATCCAAGTAACCTGCAAGATTGAAGTCATCGTGTCTAGGGTACCACAAGCCGGTGCTTGGAAATCCCTTCAAATATCTCATGATACGTTTGACGGCGAGCAAGTGCGAATCTCTTGGATTGGACTGATAACTGGCGCACAAGCATGTTGGATACATGATATCTGGTCGAGAAGCAGAGAGATATATCAAGGATCTGATCATGGTGTGGTATAATGTCTCATCAACTTTGACTCCATTAAGATTTGGACAAATGCCGTGATTAGGAGCTAATGGGGTTGATGCTGGTTTAGCTCCTGCCATATCGAATTTCTCCAATATGTCATGAACATACTTCGTCTGATGGATGAAGATACCATCAGGCAACTGATCGACCTTAATTCCTAAAAGAACTTCATCTCCCCCATCGCACTCATTTCAAATTTGCGCTTCATGACTTCTTCGAAGTTTTACACAACTTGTCATTTGTTGATCCGAAGATGATATCATCCACATATATCTGTACAATAATCAAATGCCCATCCACTTCCTTCGTAAAGATGGTAGAATCTACAGTTCCTCTGATAAAGCCGTTGTCTAGAAGATGTCGTGACATTGTTTCATACCAAGCTCTCGGGGCTTGATGTAGACCATATAAGGCTTTGTTTAGAAGGTAGACTTTATCTTTGTGTATGGGATCGACAAACCCCGGTGGTTGGCCGACATACACTTCCTCTTTAACTTTACCGTACAGGAAAGCAAATTCACCTTGAAACCTTTCCAAGAAGCAAAGGCCAAGAATATGCTGATCGCTTCAAAACGGGTGACCGGGGCATAGACTTCAGTATAATCTATCCCTTCTTACTGATGAAAACCTTGTACCACGAGTCAAGCTTTGTTGCGGACCACGATACCTCTATCATCACGCTTGCACTTGAAGACCCATCGAGTGTTTATCTTTTTGTGATGATCTGGTAGGTCAACAAGCTTCCAGACTCCCAGCTTTTGGAATTGAAGCAACTCCTCTTGCATTGCGTCCACCCAGCTCTATTCTTTCAATGCGTCTTTCCAGTTCCCGGGTTTTACCTGAGAAACAAAACAACTATTAGAAAGTCTGGTTTGTAGTGGGGCAATACGAGTATAAAAACAGCTTAGATCCTTATTGATCTGATTGCGAGTTTGCACTCTTGTTTGTAAGCTGCCTATAATATTCTCCAAAGGATGATAAGATAGCGTCCTTGGCATCACTTCGCTTAGAACATCTACTTGAGATTGCACATTTGTGATCACCGTCATCAATAACAGGTGCAGACGATGAAGCTTCATTCCTGACGTTTGATTGATCAGCTTGAGTATTTAGGAAGTTTTCAACCTGCTCAGATCCTTCATCGGAACTAGATCCTCAATCATCGAAAGTCGGTTCCCGATCAGAATCGGCATTTGGCTGTTGTTGGGCAGATGATTCAGTATTGTTGACAATCAGTACAGGTACAGATTCTTGACGAGTAGAGCTCATGCCTACATCAGACGTGTTGACTGGTAGTGACTGAGAAATCACCAACAATCTAGAAACTTGTTCTTGATTAGATATTTGATGCTGTGAAAAAGCATAACAAGTTCTTCTTCTGAAGGCACATCTGGCAGGTCGAAAGAATTCCACAATCCCTCGTAGTTGAACAACCATGGATCCCCAGGTTTCTGTGTTGGTGTAGTATACCGTTGATAATCAACGTGTTGTGCAAGAATAACCTGGTTCAGACTCGCAAGAAGACACGTTTTTTAGGAGTACCGACGAAAAAACCTTCCATGGATTTGGCTCCAAATTTACCATCCGGGTCCAATATGGTACAGGTGATCCAAAAGGATCCAAAAATTCAAGGTTGGGCTTCCGTTGACTTAGTAACTCGAAACACGTCTTGTTGTGAGGCTTAACTGTTAACACACGATTCAAGTTGTAACACGTTGATGCGACTGCTTCACTCAAGAAACTGATTGGCAATTTCGAATTGGCGAGCATGGTTCTGGCAGTCTCGATTAGTGTGTGATTCTTACGTTTAGCTACTCCATTTTGTTGAGGAGTATAGGGGGCACTGAATTCGTGAAGAATCCCCTTTTATTGCAGAATTTGAGCATCCACTTGTTCTTGAACTCTGTACCATTTTCACTACGGATTCTCTTGATTGGCACGTGATACAGGTTTTCGAGTTTTCTGAAGAGATTCATTAGAGTCTCAAATGTTTCATCTTTGCTCTCCAGAAAGAAAACCCATGAGAATCTTGAGAAATCATCTGTAACAACTAGGCAATATAGATCACCAGAAATACTTTTTACGTTCACTGGCCCAGAAAGATCCATATGTAACCTTTATACTGGTAGCTTGATAGAATTCAAAAACTTCCGTGGGTGTGTTTTCTTATGCTGCTTCCCCTTTTTACAGCTCAGACAATCATCGGATAATTGAAAATTCTTCAAATTAACACCCTCCACTAGATCGTTATGCACAAGATAATTCATCTTTTGCAGATGAATGTGCCCCATCTTCCTATGCCATAGAATAGACTCTTTCTCGGTAGCTTTAGAAACAAAGCATTGAACCTTCATCGATGTTGTAGAAGAGACACTCATATCAAGAACATACAAATCATTTTCTCTCGGAGCTTGCATGAGAATCCATTCCTCCGGAATCTTGAATCTCGGCTTTAAGATCAAGCATTCTTTATCATTGAAGTGCGTTGTGAATTTCTTGTCACAAATCTATGAAATGTTGAGTAGATTTTTTTCAAGTTCCGCGATGTAGTTCACTTTATCAAATGAAACAACTCCATTCGTGAGAATTCCTTCACCGAAAATTCTTCCTCCTTGCGTTCCGGCAAAACCTACGTACCCTCCGCGGATAGCTTTAACATCGTATAACAACGCAAGCATCCCTGTCATGTGCCTGGAAGCTCCACTATCCATTATCCATATAGACATTATCGATCGCGGTAGCCCCTGCACACATGATGAAGAGACTATTAAAACAAAGAAACATGAACCTCGAGAACGAAATGGGTACAATGACGAAGCCGCCAAAGTTAATGAACCTCGAAGACTTCGATATTTGGAGCGAACATTTCATGAACTGGGTTTAGGCAAATCATTTTACCTGTTGGTTTGCTGTCGAAGAAAAGCACCAATCACCTGTTGGAGAGAACGGTCTCGAGAAGACATTGGCTCAACTTTCAGAGTATGAAAGGGAAAAGTTTATCAATGAGAAGAAAATGATGAATATTCTTCAACAATCCATCAAGGAAGACATTCTGGCGTTGTTACAACATGATGATGACGCACAATCATTATGGAATGCTCTTCGATTGAAATTCCAGGGAAGTGCCCAATTGCGTAAAGGGAAGAGATCGTTATTGAGTAAAGAATTTGACATCCTTACATTGATGTAAGTCCCGTTAAACGGATCAAACAGGTCTCACTAACCTAATCAATAGCGGAAATTATGATTAGGATGAAGAACAACTTGACTAACTTGAATAATATAACTTGCATACACCAGAGGATGTCAGATACAAGTTTTGTGATCAACTCTCTAACCCCCTAACAAATGACCTAACCCCTCTATTTATAAACATGAGAAAGCCCAAAAGTACAACCCTAGACCCACTAGGCACTAGGAAGCCCAAACTAACCCCAAAAGCCCAAAATACACTATAAATGAATAAACCTTTAAGCTTCAAGCCCAACATTCTCCCCTAGGTTTGTTCATTTGTCCTTCGGTGCCGCATCCACACCCAAATGTCCAGCAATAATCCCAGCAACGGCAGCCGTCCAGTCTTTAGCACACACCTCATATAGCTCAGCAGTACGTATTTGATGAGAAGCAAGAACTTGTAAATCTTCATCATGAAAGCTAACCAGATCCACCACATCATTCACCCTGAAAGCCTTCTCTTTCATCACAATTGCAACGCTTCCGACCTTTGGATCGTATAACCAGAAGTTGAAGTTCTTCAGAATTCCCTTTGGAAAGGTAGGAGCTATGGGAATCACCAACTCTTTATCTGTAGGAGGCCACATCACAGATTTGAACCTTTTGCCTGTGTGCGCATCGCGAACTCCCTTAGCTGCTCTCAAGTACGTTTCAGCAGTCTTCATACTCTTAAACCCGCTCCTAACCTCACATTCAAGCTTCTTAAAGAATTTCTAACACGGTCCACGCTCTGTAGTGTCGTCATCAGTGTATGGAGCTCTTAACATATCAATCAATGTGACTTTAGTCAAAGTCTCAAACTGCGACTCTTTCGAATAATATTCCCTCGTTCCATCTTGGCGTACAATGATCCACATGTTTTTAACATGATCATACATCCAAATCAACACCTTTGACTTGTTGCCCACCTTATTGTAATAACTGGATCCCAACTCTATCACGTATCTCTTAGATTGATTGGATGGATCTTTCAGCTGAAAATTTTCGTCCAGAGGATTTACGTTCACATTCTTCATCAATACCATCTGCTTCTTCTTCTTCCTCTGATCTGCAAGGCGTTTCTGACTGGCAGTGAACTTCTTACGTGGATCACTTAAGTAATCATCGAGACCGGCTTGACGCTCGGCTGCTAACTGCTCAGCCGCCAACCTCTGCTCTTCGGTTTCATCTGCCATACGCTGCTGTGCTGCACGATGTCGGGTTTTAACATTCATGGGATCATCAGTGGGATCGCTAAACTCCCTGCCAAACTTGTTCTCCAATTTTCCCCTTCAATCGAACACAATAGTCATCAGCATCGTCACATCCCCCTGCAGCTGTTAGATAGTTTGATCTCGAACATCCAAGCGATTCTACAGGGAGGCAATCTGAGCATCCTTTAACATGGCCTCCTGTTCCAGCACAACAACCCGTTTCTTTAACTCAACAACATCCACCTCTGTATCATCATCATCATCACTGTCTAATCCCCAAACTCGAGTGCCCGCTTCTCAGATCTGCGCATATAATCGTCTGCAACATCATCAAATGACCAGCTCCACTACCACCCGCTTCTGAACCACCGACACGAGACGAACTACCTCCAAATTCCATCATTTGCAATGCTGTGGCAGCAGGTATGGATACAACTGTGGATTGTGTAATGATAGGAACAATTTGCTGTGTAGAAATAATAGGTGTGTCAATCACTGATGTACAAGCAACAGATTCAGCAACAATAACCTCAACAGCAGTGATCTCGGCAGCAGTAGATGTAATCAACTCAGAAGCAGCACCGGTAACAACAACAGAAACCTCAGATGTACTAGCTGAAATGCTTAGCCCAGTTCTGCGCCTCTTAATCAACGCTACTTCATCTTCTTCGTTGTCATCATCTTCTTCAGGCTGAACAGTTGGAGTAACAACAGACGGTATGTTAAGCGGGGGATCACCTTGTTTCTCTTGAATGTCCTTCAATTGAGCAATCAAGGCAGCTAGATTCTCAGATGATAGCTCTGGTAGAATAGGAGTTAACGTAGCATTGAACGCATCAAGATCATCCAGAAAGGCTTGTCCAACATCATCCTCATCATCTGTAACCAAATCCTCGACTTCTATCTCTTTTTCCTTTGCCTGTATATCATGTTCCTCAGCCACAATCGCATTTACTGGAGGAGGAGGAGGTGGTGGAGCATGCAAATCGACAACTTCAGAAAACTTGCCAAACTTCTTCAAAGGAAACCTACCTATAAATACCGTCTTCAAAGTAGAGTGATTCTTCTTCATATTAGCAAAAATAGTAGGCCCCATTGGCTTCATATTTAGTAGATTGGCGTCTGTAGCATCCTTTTCTAAATCTGCATAACGAGCATCGAGTATCAGCTTGATAAAACGTGGATATAACAGAAACATCCGTTTCTTGGACTGCTCTAATATTTTCCTCATATTTTCGAGGATATAACTAGAATAGTTATACTTCCAGTCAATCACTAATGAAACAATCGCCGATGTCTGTGCCTGATTGGGTTGATCCAGTCCACCTTTGTTTTCCGACACACATTGCATGAACATGTGTATTAGAAACCTCCAGTAAGCCGGAAACATCTTCTTTAGCAGTGGCGGATAAGAACCCTCATATCCCATCTCCATGAGTACCGGCAGCACCTTTTCTTTGACATATGTTGTTGGATCATTGAAGATATCTGTCAGCTGTAGCACCTCCCTCCCACAAGCCTCATTAACCACAATCTCCGTCCTCTGAATCTGTGATCGTATGAAAGGTCTACCATCGTCACCTCTTGGCTGTATCCGCGCTCTTTTCCAAAATGAGTGAACTAAATCTCTGTATATCACGGGGTTCGCACGGAGGGCGTAGGCAATTCGGCAAGTGTTGAGCCCCACATTCATCGCCTGAAACTCCTGATAATACTCAGCCGGTGGGTCTGAAAGATATCCAGCCTGGTTGTGAAACCGTTCTTCAACCAGCATCACTGCATCGAAAGCTTCTTCCATCATGTCTTTCAAAATCAACAGAGTTAAAAGCCAACTAACGGAAGTAAACTAAGTAAACTGAGTTACCTGAGTTAATTGAGATAACTGAGTTAACAGAGTCAAAACTAACTGGACAGGTCAACAGAAATCAAGGTTCAAATTAAAGCCAGTTCAAATTAGTTAATGAGTTCAACAATTGAAAAGGTCCAAACTTAGAATGAATCCGGAACACTCTTATCAATCCGGATTATGTATCTCGGATAGATATACATCCCGGATGAAGATCCAATCCGAAATGATATCCGAGTTCATCATTTCGGATGAATATCCATCCGAAATGCAATCCGAAATGCTTAGTATTTGAAGATCTATCTGGAATGTAATCCGAAATGCATAAAATATTCATTAAGTTAATCCGGAATACACATGTACCTAATCCGGAAAGGGCAGTCCGAAATGCTAAGTTCGAGAGAGAATCAGTGAAGACAAATAGTAATTTGGATTTCGAATAATCTGAAATGAGAACAGAGCACCAATATAGATTTCCAAAATGGGCTTGGGCCTGAGATTTGAATCCGGATTGGGCTTGTGACAGGCCCCATCCGGAAGAGTAACACATTGGGCTTGTCCGGAAAGATTTAAATGGGCCTTTCCGGACAAGTCCAATTCAGAATTGTAATCTTTGGCCCAAGTGAGCCCAATTCTGAACAGTAACCTTAACTTCAATTTTTAGACTTAAAAACCATTTCATCAGGCTGGACCAAATCCCAAAGCACACTGGGCCAGTCCAATATCTCTTGACAGAAAAAACCATCCCACCAAAAGTTATCAAGTAAACTAACCAAGAATCCAACCATCATAAGGAGAACTTATTAAAACAGACATAAACAATTAACACAACATTGCTAAGGGATCAAATCGTTTCAAACGCTGACCAAAGAACATTTTTTTATATGAGCAGGTTTGGTTGGTCTAAGCGATTGTCAGTATACTTGTCCACTTAAATCCAAAACTCAACCCTTGTAGTTCAGGCACCATGATATGCTTAAGGTAATATTATACTAAGATACTCGTGTGTCCCATACCATGACATACCCCCGCGATCAAGGTAAGCACAACAGTTCATCGTAGCAGGTGAATATACCGTGATTATCCTTTATTGTACAACATCAGGCTATTGGTGAAAAGGTCAGTACTTCCGTATAGAAGAGAGACCAATAGTGACTGACGAGGGTTAGGCAAATACCTTATGAGGTACGTAAGAACTTAGAAAGAAACTTTTGTTCTCTTAGGTTTTGGCCTTTCCATTTTGGCTCTTTTATAAAGATATCCTGACTGTGCCTAGGTCTGCATATAATCTGGATGCAACAGAAGGGCAGTCAAGATATCCCCGGATGATCAACAGCATAAAGACCCGAAACCTCAGATGTTGGCTATCTATCAACCCAATATTTAACACCATAAAATCATATGCCTATAGTAAGTGACCCACTGAGTACAAAGTTCGTTATGTTTATATCATTTGACTTGCCCCATCAGTTTGAGTTTTAGACCTACCGACACATCACTTTCGATCCAAATCTTTTCTTCTATACCTTATATGTGTTAGTCAAACATTTTATCACGAATATCCATTTCATTTCCCTATCATTGCAAAATCGTAAATTTTTTTAAGAACTTTTTCTCCCCCTAAAGTTGTGCATAGAGATATGAACAAATTTATGAAGAAACGAAAAGAAAACAAAAACAGTAAATAAACACGAAGATAGTAGATGCCTAGAAAGAAAATCGAATAATTTTGAGAAGATCCACAAGCACTTGAAAACGTGCGTTGCTAACGGGTTTCGTGAACAAATCCGCCACATTTGTATCAGTGTGGATTTGCTCAAGCTTTACGAGACCCTTTTCATAGCAATCGCGGATAAAATGAACTTTAATGTTAATGTGCTTGGTTTTGGAGTGGAAAACAGGGTTTTTAACTATTTGGATTGCGGCATCATTATCACAATAAATCATTGTGTTTAGATAAGTCAAACCGTAATCTGCAAGCTGATGTTGCATCCATAAAACCTGGGAGCAGCAAACAGAAGCTTCAACATATTCTATCTTTGCAGTGGAAAGCGAAACCGTCTGTTGCTTCTTGCATTGCCACGAAATTAAGCGGTCTCCCAGAAATTGGCAACCAGCTGAAGTTGAGCACATGTCCCTATCTGTACCTCCTAGATTACTGTCAGAGAAAGCAAACAGTTCAAATTCAGAATTTTTAGGATACCAGAGGCCCAGTGATGGAGCCCTTTAAGGTACCTAAAAATTCGTTTAACAGCATGTAAATGAGAAAGTTTAGGAGTAGCCTAATAACGAGCACACTGGCAGACGGCAAACATGATATCTGGCCGACTAGCAGTGAGATACATGAGTGATCCAATCATTGAGCGATACATGGTAGGATTAACAGGCGTTCCTTCCAGATCTTCATTTAGTAGAGGCCGTTCTGCAATAGGGGAAGCCATTGGCTTGGAATCTGTAAGCTTGAATTTGGCAAGAACGTCGTGTACGTATTTTCCTTGATGAATGAGTATACCCTGTGGGCTCTGACGAACTTGAAGTCCTAAAAACATGGCCATCTCTCCCAATGAGCTCATCTCAAATTTCTTCTTCATGATTTCTTCGAACTCGCGGCACAAACCATCATTGGTGGAACCAAAAATAATATCATCAACGTAGATTTGGATGAGAATAATGTCCTTATCAACGCGTTTGATAAACAGAGTTTGGTCAATGGTTCCACGTGTGTAATCATGAGCAAGCAGATGCTCTGTAAGAGTAGCGTACCATGTGCGAGGCGCTTGATGCAACCTGTACAAAGCCTTGTCTAATTTGTAGGCATAATCTGGCTTGTCAGGATCAGTAAAGCCCGATGGTTGTGCCACGTATATTTCCTCTTTCACCTTGCCATATAGAAACGCAGTCTTGACATCCATTTGATAGACAGTAAAGTCCATGTAAGATGCGTATGCCAAGAAGATACGTATAGCCTCCAAACGTGCGACAGGTGCATAAACCTCATCATAGTCCAAACATTCAATCTGTCGAAACCCTTGGACCACCAGTCTAGCTTTATTTCGAACGATAACTCCATTGTCATCCTGCTTGTTGCGGAAAACCCAGCGAGTTCCAAGAGCGCGCTTTCCCTAAGGCAGCTTTACCAATTACCAAACGCCAAGTTTTTCAAATTGATTGAGTTCTTCGTGCAGGGCATCAACCCAGCCTGGTTCCTGCAAGGCAACATCAATACTTTTAGGTTCAATTTGGGAAATAAAGCAAGAATAGAGACATGTATTGATATCCCCAGATTGACTGCGTGTGCGAACAACAGCGTTTACAGGACCAATGATATTCTCAACAGGGTGATCACGCTGTAAACGTTGTGGTATTGGTGTAGGAGGAACCAAAACATCGGTTGGCAAGTTGGTGACACTAGCTGAAGCAACTCCAGATGCCTCCCCCTTAATCGAGGCACCTGTAGAGGTATGTGGTGAAGAATCCACCGCACAATCGAGGGGAGTAGGCTCGGGAAACAAGGAGGAGCCTAAAACATCAGGAGGAGGGCCTTCATTTGTCGTATGTGACTCTGAAGCAGAAACCACATCCTCAGTAGGATTCGGCTGAACGGACGAAGAGATAGATGGGTCTTGAGATTGTGAAAATGTGGAGGATGCCGAGACAGTGTTATTGAATCCAGGAGGATCCACACTTAGCTGCTTTAGAGTCTCATTTAGCGTGGCAGCGTCAGCGTCAGCGTCGGAAGTAATGGGCACCGTTGGAGGGAAAGAAGTCAAACTATTACCTGTAGACATATTAGAAGACACATCAAAATAATTAAATAAGGTAGAGTAGTCATACAATCAGTCAGGACCAATGCGTTTGTCCTTGGGATTTTCTCCAGCCAACCCACATTGTAGGTGTCAACCACCATCTTCTTGATCTTGTTATAACCGCGATATGTCGTATTTTTAGAAAAACCAACAAAAATGCAAGGATCTCCACATGCTTCGAACTTTCCTTTAGCGTCCATGAGCAGGAGTACACAAGGACATCCAAATTTGCAGAAATGCTTGACCGAAGGTTTACGACCTTCAACCACTTCGTATGGAGTCTTCATGTGGCGTTTGTTGATCAGGGCATGATTCTGAATATAGCATGCAGTATTAATTGCTTCTGCCCAGAAGATGAGAGGTAGCTCGGATTCAACTAGCATCGTTCGTGCAGCGTCAATGAGTGTGCGATTTTTGCGTTCTGCAACCCCATTTTGCTGTGGGGTTCTAGCGGCACTGAACTGTCGATCAATCCCCTTGGAGGAGCAGAAAGAGTTTAATGTAAGATTCTTAAACTCTGTCCCATAATCACACCGAATAGCCTTTACCTTCGAATCTGTCTGGTTTTCCATAAGCATGACAAATTGTGTGACTATCTCAGCAGTTTCACTTTTATGTGTGAGAAAGAAAACCCAGGTGAATCAAGAGTAGTCATCAATAATAACCAGACAGTAAGCCTTCCTTCCAATGCTGCGGATGTCTGTTGGACCGAAGAGATCCATATGGAGCAGTTCTAAGACCTGAGAAGTGGAGGGTATGGCTTTGGTTTTATGCGGCTGACGGTGTTGTTTCCCACAAGCACATGATTCACATTTTTCGATTTGCATGAAGTCACGAACTGGTAGATCTCTGACTAAACCACCTTTTGCAAGACGATTTAAATTCTTCATGTTGATGTGACCCAGTCTGCAATGCCATAGCATGGCGTCATGTTCGGTTGTCGAAAAGAAAAGGCATGTGAGCTTGTCAGAAGGAGCCTGGTTCATATCAATGACGCAGGCGATTCCTTTTCTTGCAGCTTTCAGAAGAATCCAATCATCTGGAATAATCCTGGTTTTAGCACATAACATCCTTTTTTTGTGAAGCGAACATCCAGATGATTGTCACAGAGTTGAGACACACTCAACAGATTGTGCTTCAATTCTGGTACATAGTTGACATTCTTAAAACTCAGGGCTCCATTGCAAACAGTTCCTCTCATTGTGATTTTCCCGGTTTCTCCACCTGTGAAGGAAACAAACCCGCCATCGAAAAACTGAAAACTGCGAGATGTCTCCTGTCATGTGCCTGGAACAGCCGCTATCAATATACCATAATCGAACAAGAGCGCGCCAGAGCTGTTCCTTCACATTTCAACAGGTTTTAGTTAGAAACGGGAACCCAGGCCATGGAAGATCTGGGTTTGCCTTTTGCATCAACATAAGTGACCTCACGAAAGATCAAATTAGTTGAGGATGAGGTTGATGATGCTTTTGATTTACTAGACAGGGGGTTGGCAGACTGATTCTTAGCCACTAACTTAGGCCTCCAGGTTATTGAATCAGACCTCTACACATTCCTAGGAGTGCTAGAGGGGTTCTGGGAAACCGAAGGTCTCAAGGGTTTGCTCATTTGTTTCTTGGCCAAGTTCCAGTCTTGATTAGAAGACTTAGCCACAAATCGAGCCTCAGATGGGCAATTAGGCATAGCCTTCTGATATCTGGAGTACAAAGTTTTGAAAGAGGTAAAGGTCGTTTGACAGTTTCGGGCAATGTGCCCGGGAGATCCACAATTGAAACAGGTCTGCCTCTTCTGGAAGAAAACAGTCCGTTCAGCTTGGGAAATTCTGGGCAATTTGTCGGTCAGTTTCTTGCTGGCGTTTACTGACGGCTGATGCACGGTCTTGGTCTTGGCGGTGTCCTGCGCACAACCATCAGCACACTTGTCAGATTTGTGATATGAATTGCAAGATTTTGAGCATGGAGACTTTTGCAAAACAGATGCAACGAGCGACTGCTGAGTTAATTCCTTAGTTTGATGAGAGGACTTAGCAGTTGCCTTTACAGTGTTTGAAGAGGCTTGTTTCGTTTTCTTCTTTTTAGATCGGCGTGTTCTCCTCCTTTTAGTCTTATTCTTCAAATCACGTTTCGTGACAGATTCTATATAGGACACGAGTGGCTCTACAGGGACATCTTGTTCAGAAATTTTAGCAGATGATGGTGGAATCTCGCAATTTAGAGAAGTTTGAGGTTTCGATTCACGACCAGGTTTAAAAGTTTCATTTGAATCAAATTGAGATTTGTGTTCATCTGCTGTCATTTCAGAATCAGTCCCTTGTATTGAGCCGCCCAAATCTTCTAGAATTATATCATCATCAACATTGACATAAACAGTTGGTTGGTCATTGTTAACACTGTCATCCCTAGGAGATGCATCAATAGATGCGGCCTCTAAAGGTGAACATTCGATATCCTCTGCTAAAGATGAACGTTCGGTATCCTCAGTTGAAGATGAACATTCGGTATCTTCAGCTGAAGCTGATGAGGCCGAGTCATCTGTTGATGTAGAACCTGCAGCTAAATTCATTTTCTCATCACACAAGTTATCATAGCTATTATCATCGTTCAAAACATCAGTACCAGAATTCAAACTATCTAAATTCTCAACAGAACCAACACTGTTTGAGCATGTAAATTGTTCAGAAAGAAATTGATTTAAAATGTCAAAGACATGTTTATAAAAAGCATAATCATCATCTAAATTGTCTGAATGTATATTCAGAAATTCTTCCTCATCATCCTGTGTGATGTCCTCAACTAAAATTTCTTCTGCACATGAATTAGACACATTAGTATCGTTCACCAATTTAGTTTGAGCATCAGAAGATTCCTTTTCATTAAGATTTGTAGAGGATGTGGATGGTTCTGCCTCAGGCACTTCTGTCTCCAATCCCACTGTACTCTCAGATGGACGATTACCAGTTCCACCAGGAAGTGATGTAGAAGCCAAAACACATCATCCTTCTTGAGTTCAGTGGGTTTGAAGAATTTACGGTAATAGGGCGTCCATGCTTTAGATAAGTAATATGACGGTTTACCATATATTATTTTTTCAGCATTTTCGGTTTCTTCCTCAGTTTCATGCATTCTAGTGCAGTTATGATTATATGGTGAAAGTGCCCTATTGTACCAAGACCCTTAGTGAAATTCTTTTGATAATTAAGCTGGAGGTCACATAAGTCCTTGACTAATTTGCTGGAAGTTTCAAATTTCCTAATATTTATTTCGTTTTCATGAAGCTTCCCTGTCAAGGAATTCAGCTTGGCTATAGCTGCTTGAAGTTCTACGTCCTTTTCAGCTAATTTTAGCTTGTAGTCGTAGACCCAACATTGCTGTTGGTTCAAGTCTAGCTTTAGCTGAGCCACATCTTGTTTCTGCGCTTCGACCTTCTCCATAAGAAGCTTGTTCTTATGTTTAAGGGCGATGTTCTGTGACGCAGCTTGTTGATATTCAGCCACAAGAGTTGAATTGTGGGCGCGCATTTGTGATAATTTAAAACGACAACTATCAGAACAAAGTATTCGATTTACCATTTCTGAAAGATCGGGTGTCTCTGTTGTCTGCGCCATCATGCAGTGGTTGCTTTCTTGGATAGATTCAAGGTTTTCATTTGAGCTGCAGCATCTGCCCAGTTCAAGCCCTCATACTGTTGGGCCACAAGTGCTGTGGACATCCCGCTTGAGCTGCCGGATGGACTCGTAGTTGACTTAGAAGGAGAGACGGGAACCAACTGTCTATCACTGCTCTATATATCGGCGACCCTGGATGATACATACCCTGATGGTGGCTTCTTGCATTCCCTAGCGAAATGGCCTGGTTCATGACATCGGTAGCACCTGAGTTTGTCCTTTGTGAGACCAGTCTTCAAGTTGGACAAGGGTTGCCTTCCATACTTTTTCTGAAACTTGTTGACCCGAAAGGTAGCCATTGCCAAATTCCAGGAGACACCGATCTCGTCTAGGTCCTCCTCCATGATCTGATCAACTTCTGTTGGAAGAATAGATGGAGGAGTCAGATCGCCTGCTAGGAAGGCGTTTAAGCTCTTGATCATTGACGCAGCAATCGCCAATTTCTCTTCGTTCTCCTTAGTGAGAAACACAGAGTTGGGCGCGGGTTGAGCAGAGCCAGGGACTGGTGCAGCGGTTTGAGGAATAACGCCTTGTTGCACTGTTTGAGGAGTTGCAGGACTGAAAACCACATTCGGATACTGAGCGTGGTACTGTGTGTGAACTTGAGCAGCTGAAACTGTTGTAGGATTTGGAGATTGAAAACCATACCACATTTGATCCACCCGGTGCTTGTGTAGTTCCTTGCAGAGGACTATAGACGAGTTTCTGTGACAATAAAGCTGTGTTCTGACTTCTCATCCCTCCGGCCATCAGACTGCTCTGATGGTTGATCTCGCTCTATTTGTTGTCAATTTCACATGATTTGATAGTAGCTATCATCTCAGTGAGAGTGACATCATTCAGGTTCTTTATCTTTTTAATCATGCCCACGTCTGCATCCCAACTTTTGGGTAGTGAATTCAACAACTGTCGGTTCATGGCGCCGTTGGTGAGGGTGATCTCAGCTGAAATCATCTGGGAAACCAGTTGACATAGCGGCGTATCTAATTTTCGATGGTTTCCCCATATATGTGATTGAACGAGCTGAATTGCTAATTCAGCTGGTTCACCCTACTCGCTTTCATGTCAGCATTTCCTTCATAGAGATTTTGCAACTCACTCCAAACCTCTTTAGCATTTTTACAGTTCCTGACCGCGATAGAAATATCAGGTCCTAGAGCCATGGTTAGTGTTGCCGAAGCCTTCTCATCTTCCTCTATGATTTTGACGTTGTCTGGAGTCCATAAGTGCATAGGCTTGGGAATTTTCATTTCGGGATCTTGCTCTGTGCTATACACTCTAGTTCTTGGACCATTCATGATGCATCTCCACACGTCGGGTTCCTTTGCCTTGCAATACTGTTCAAAGCGGAACTTCCACTCGTAGTATTCATCTCCGTATAACAAACGAGGCACTTTGGTGGAAGTGCCAATCACCTGATCCAGCTCTTGGTGAAGGGCTAAAGTTTGCGATTGAAGGGCTGCCAGTGTGGCATTTGTCAGGTCCTATGCGGTCATGAATCCAGCCATTGAAATTAAATTAATTAAAAATTTACCAAAGTTGATTTACAGTTTAATTAATTTAAGTGATTCTTATGAACAGTGCTCAATCCAAAACGGTCAATTCTGTAGTCAATATGGCAATCCGGAATCCGAAATGTTGGTCAACCTGAATGGACTATCCGAAATAAGCAATCCGGAATTAGGAATCCGGAATAAGGAATCCGATTTAACGATCCAAAATAGAAAAACCGAGAAGAAATCTGAAACAAGAAGACCGAAATACAGATCCGAATTGCAGATCCAAAATACAGATCCGGAATATCAACTCTTAAATGAAATCCGAATCAAGAATCCGAAATGCCTGACTTATCTTCTAAAAATCCTGAATAGTGACCCAATCCGTAACAGTGTCCCCGCCTTTTCTGCAACCGAATTCCAGAATTCAAGGAAGTCAAATACGGCAACAGTAACTCGAATCACAATCCGGAATGAAGCAACAGTCAGGGATCAATCCAGAATGGATGATCTCCTTCATGTTCTTCGGAATCCGGAACAGTAGCGAATCCGAATTATGAGAACCTTCTTCGTGTTCTTCGGGATATGGAACAGTGTCAAATCCGAAATCTGCAGAGCTTCTTCGAGTTCTTCGGAACAGTACCCTTTGTCGATGAACAACAATCCGAAATATTAGAAATCGATCCAAACAACAGCAATACACTTCAAAACTTCTTCAATCAGCAATACCCGGAGCCTTTCTTAGAACAGCAGGCTCTGATACCAATTGTAAGTCCCATTAAACGGATCAAACAGGTATCACTAACCTAATCAATAGCGGAAATTATGATTAGGATGAAGAACAACTTGAATAATATAACTTGCATACACTAGAGGATGTCAGATACAAGTTTTGTGATCAGCTCTCTCACCCCTAACAAATGACCTAACCCCTCTATTTATAAACATGACAAAGCCCAAAAGTACAACCCTAGGCCCACTAGGCACTAGGACGCCTAAACTAACCCCAAAAGCCCAAAATACACTATAAATTAATAAACCTTTAAGCTTCAAGCCCAACAATTGATCAAAGGAGAGACGGTTAAACAATTGATTGAAAGATATTTTCATCTGGTGGTGCAAATGAAGCGAATAGGAATCATCAAGACGAACGAAGAACTGGTTGATAAACTCGCCGATTCCTTACCTCAAAGCGAATGGTCTACTTATTTGACCATTTTGAATAATGGAACTGAATATGGTAATCTCTCATTACCACATTTCATTGAGAGATTAGAGGGACATGAGCTTGAAATGCAAAGATGGCAAAGAATAAGAACGTCCAAGTGCAACAAGATGTTAATCTTTATTTCAAGAATAGTTCTGCCGCTCGGATACAATCTCCAAGGATCCAGACTGCCGTCAGCGCCTACAGCACACCGAGTACACCGCTAAATCAAAACAGTGGCTTTCAATCATTTGCTACAGTCAATCCGAACGCATCTCAAAGCCCACAATCGTCACATGGATCGAGCAATCCCCAGATCAACCAGAACACTCAATCAAATCCTACTCAAAGGGTTCTTCAGTGTAATATCGTTGTTTATTTCCAAATGCACAAAACTTTGATGAGAAGACCGCCAAGCAGCATATGTCTCTATTAGCATCAGTCCTCGAATCATATGATAGTCTTGTAGCAGGTAAGATTGGAAACTCAGAAATGACCAGAGAGGACTATGATCAGATTGATCTAGTAGAAATGGAGTTGATCGACATAAAATGGTGTATGGTATCTATTGTTCGACGTGCACAACGCTTCATGGAAATCACTAAGAAAGATAACTTGGGAGGTTTGGATGGAAAACTTGGATTCGATAAGTCCAAATTTACTTGTTTTACGTGTCGGGAGAAGGGACATTTTAAACGTGAATGTCCAAACAGAGAAGTTCAGGGAACTCATAACCCTTTTGCCGATGACCACTACAAGAGAGCAATCTACCACCATCCTCAACCAAGAACTCGAATGGTGCCAATCGAAGATAGACAGCCAGAAACCAAAGACAAAGCACTTGTAGTGACCCAAGAAGACGAGGGCTTTAACTGGAATAAATACATTTCCAAGGATGAGATTATGGCAGATAATTGAAGATCCTGAAGAAGAATCAGAAACATCTTTTGATGAGGCTCAAGAAGATGATTACTACTATCATACATCATCAGAAAAGGAGGAACTTTTAACCAATGTATTTAAACACCTCCTGCCTAACGATATCTTGAAAACTTTTGCAGGTTACTTTGGACCAAGCCAACGATCATCTTGCGAAGAACAGAAGACACCTGATGTTGAACAGAAAGTTGATGAAAAGATGGAGAAGTTGATTGATGAGACCAGCAAGGCATGTATAGCAAACACAAATGAGGCAAATGAGTCTAAATATGAGTCTGTAGTAGAAAAATCATGTTTAACATGTACTGAGCCATGCAGTGAATCTATTACAAAAGACACACGATATAATGAGCTCAAAGGTTTAAAAGATAATTTGTCAAGTGATTACAAATCAACAAAAATAGCATACGACAAATTAAGTAAATCTGTTAAACAGTATGAAAAAGTACTCAGAGAAAATGAGAGAACTCTTTCCATGCTCAAAGCGATAGTAATGGACAAGCAAATGACCATTAATATCACTTAAATACTATCGCTGAGCTGAAAAGTGAGCTTCAGAAGGTAAGAATTGAAACTGAAAGGGTTAACAAATTTTTAATTAGTTATTCCACAAGCTCTTACGTCATTGATCACATTTTACCTAAAATTGAAAAGAAAGATGAATCTAAAAATATGATGACAAGAGAGCAAGTTATGATCGTATTCCACCACCCATGTGGAACATTTATGTTTGTAAAAACCATTAGGGGTGGAAAAGGCACTCAATCTAAAATTGAAAACTGAACAGTCAGATGAGTAGCCTACGAATATTGACGTAGCTTACACAAAACCTGAAAATGAATGTGACTCTGAGTTGTTAAAACAGTGGTCGAAAATGTTTTAAAAGGTGAATCTGAAAAGTCAGAATCTGATAAAACATCGGTAGTTTAAATATCGATCCAAATGTCATAGTTTATAAAATGAATGGATCTGATAAACTAAATTTGGATAAGTACTTTCCAATCCAGAACGTGAATCTGGATCGTGTTGATAAATTGTTCAAGCTTGTGGAGGTAAGCCATTCTGATTTGGATAAACACGATGTATCATTTTACTCTAAATCAAAATGTGTTAACAGACCCTACCAACATAAAAACATAGATTATCCTGAGAATAGGAGGGTGGGTTTGGGTTCCCAAAAGCGAAGAATGAACAACAAGTTCCAAAAGCTTAACTTTACTAAGAAAATCAATTTTGTTTTTGGGACAACAACCGAGAAGGAAAAATAAATTATCTAAAAACAATCAAATGATGATTTTAAGAAAGAGAAAGAGAATAAGAAACAAATTTTTTATTCCTCTATTTGTAAAGATAGTAGGACATGCTATAAATGTAAGAATGTTGGACATATTGCACGATATTTCTCACAAGAATATCCAAAATCTGTTCCGAATTCTAAAAAGTTCACCGAGGATGAGAAACAAAAAGCACCTATGGTTGCACCTAAGTGAATTTTGAAAAGAAACAACGAATCCTACAAAAATGTTAAACCAACATTTCAACGTAACTCTAAACATAAAATTGGTGAAACATCAACTAAATATCGTCAAGTGGATTCAAAATTTTATGCTAAAAGGGCAAATTGCAAACGCAAACATGGGTCGCAAAAGTCAAACCATCCAAGGTTGAACTAAAACCTTTTGTTCCACACAAAATCGAGCCTAAAAAGAATGGCAAAAACAAAGTAGGTCCGAAATTTGATGTTCCGAACCCACCCAAGACCAAACAGGCTTGGGTTTCTTTGTTTAAATAGTCTCTTCAAAATGTGTGCAGGGGCTCCCGCGATCGATAATGTCTAAATGGATAATGGATAGTGGAGCTTCCAGGCACATGACAGGGATGCTTGCATTGTTACACAACGTTAAAGCTATCCGCGGAGGGTACATAGGTTTTGCCGGAACACAAGGAGGAAGAATTGTCGGTGAAGGAATTCTCACCAATGGAGTTGTTTCATTTGATAAAGTGAACTACATCGTGGAACTTGAGAACAATCTACTCAGCATTTCGCAGATTTGTGACCAGAAATTCACAACGCACTTCAATGATAAAGAATGCTTGATCTTAATGCCAGGATTCAAGATTACGGAGGAATGGATTCTCATCCGAGCTCCGAGAGAAAATGATTTGTATGTTCTTGATATGAGTGTCGCTTCTACAACATCAAAGAAGGTTCAATGCTTTGTTTCTAAAGCTACCGAGAAAGACTCTATTCTATGGCATAGGAAGATGGGGCACATTCATTTGCGAAAGATGAATTATCTTGTGCATAACGACCTAGTGGAGGGTGTTAATTTGAAGAATTTTCAATTATCCGATGATTGTCTGAGCTGTAAAAGGGGAAGCAGCAAGAAATCACACCCACGAAAGTTTTTGAATTCTATCATGCTACAACTAGAGAGGTTACATATGGATCTTTTTGGGCCAGTGAACGTAAAAAGTATTTCTGGTGATCTATATTGCCTAGTTGTTAAAGATGATTTCTCAAGATTCTCATGGGTTTTCTTTATGGAGAGAAAAGATGAAACATTGGAAACTCTAATGATTCTCTTCAGAAAACTCGAAAACCTGTATCACTTGCCAATCAAGAGAATCCACAATGATAACGGTACAGAGTTCAAGAACAAAAGGATGCTCAAATTCTGCAATGAAAAGGGGATTTTTCACGAATTCAGCGCCCCCTATACTCCTCAACAAAATTGAGTAGCTGAACGTAAGAATCGCACACTGATCAAGACTACAAGAATCATGCTCACCGATTCGAAATTGCCAATTAGTTTCTAGAGTGAAGCAGTCGCATCAGTGTGTTACACCTTAACAGTAAGCCTCACAACAAGACGTGTATCGAGTTACTAAATCAGCGGAAGCCCAACCTTGCATTTTTTGATCCTTTTGGATCACCGTGTACCATATTGGACCCGGATGGTATATTCGGAGCCAAATCCTTGGAAGGATTTTCCGTCAGTTGTGCTACTCCTCAAAAATGTGTCTTCTTGCCGAGTCTGAACCAGGTTATTCTTGCGCAACACGTTGATTGTCCACGGTATACTACGCCAATGCAGAAACCTTGGGGTCCATGGCTATTCAACTATGAGGGATTATGGAATTCTTTCGACTTGCCAGATGTGCCATCAGAAAAAGAACTTGTTATGATTTTTCAACAGCATCAAATATCTAATCAAGAACAAGTTTCTAGACCATTGATGATTTCTCAGTCACTACCAGTCAACACGTCTAATGTAGGTCCGAGCTCTACTCGTCAAGAATCTGTACATGTAGCGATTGTCAAGACTACGGAATCATCTGCCCAGCAATAGCCAAATGCCGATTCTGATCGGGAACCGACTTTCGATGATGGAGGATCTAGTTCCGATGAAGGATCTGAGCAGATTGAAAACTTCCTGAATACTCCAGCTGATCAATCAAATGTCAGGAATGAAGCTTCATCGTCTGCACCTGTTATTGATGATGTGACCACAAATTTGCAATCTCAAGTAGATGTTCTAAGCGAAGTGATGCCAAGAACGCTTTCTTATCATCCTTCGGAGAATATTATAGGCAGCTTACAAACACGAGTACAAACTCGCAATCAGATCAATAAGGATCTAAGCTGTTTTTATACTCGTATTGCCCCACTACAAACCAGACTTTCTAATAGTTGTTTTGTTTCTCAGGTAGAACCAGGGAACTGGAAAGACGCATTGAAAGAAGAGAGCTGGGTGGACGCAATGCAAGAGGAGTTGCTTCAATTCCAGAAGCTAGGAGTCTGGAAGCTTGTTGACCTACCAGATCATCACAAAATGATAAACACTCGATGGGTCTTCAAGTGCAAGCGTGATGATAGAGGTATCGTGGTCCGCAACAAAGCTCGACTCGTGGTACAAGGTTTTCATCAGTAAAAAGGGATAGATTATACTGAAGTCTATGCCTCGGTCGCCTGTTTTGAAGCGATCCGCATATTCTTGGCCTTTGCTTCTTGGAAAGGTTTCAAGGTGTACCAGTTAGATGTAACATCTGCTTTCCTGTACGGTAAAGTCAAAGAGGAAGTTTATGTAGGCTAACAACCAGGGTTTGTCGATCCCCTACACAAAGATAAAGTCTACCTTTTAAACAAAACCTTATATGGTCTACATCAAGCCCCGTGAGCTTGGTATGAAACGATGTCACGACATCTTCTCGACAACGGCTTTATTAGAGGAAATGTAGATTCTATCTATACAACAGGAATGGATGGGCATTTGATTATTGTACAAATATGTGGATGATATCATCTTCGGATCAACAAATGACAAGCTGTGTAAAGACTTCGAAGAAGTTATGAAGCGCAAATTTGAATGAGCGCGATGGGGGAGATGAAGTTCTTTTTAGGACTTAAGGTCGATCAGTTGCCTGATGATATCTTCATCCATCAGACGAAGTATGTTCATGACATATTGGTGAAATTCGATATGGCAGGAGCTAAACCAGCATCAACCCCATTAGCTTCTAATCACGACATTTGTCAAGATCTTAATGGAGTCAAAGTTGACGAGACATTATACCTCTCCATGATCGGATCCTTGATGTATCTCACTGCTTCTCGACCAGATATTATGTATCCAACATGCTTGTGCGCCCGTTATCAGCCCAATCCAAGAGATTTGTACTTGCCCGCTGTCAAACCTATCATGAGATATTTGAAGGGATTTCCAAGGACCGACTTATGGTACCCTAGACATGACGATTTCAATCTTGCGGGTTACTCGGATTTTGATTTTGGTTGCTGCAAACTTAACGCCAAATCTACAATGGTTGGTTGTCAGTTCTTCGGAACCCGTTTGGTAACATGGCAATGCAAGAAACATGACAATTTCTTGATACGCCTATGTATGTAGATAACCAGGCTACAATTGATATTACTAAAAAATCATGTCAAGACTCTCGAACTAAACATATTGAGATTGGACACCACTTTATCCGTGACTACGATAAAAGTGGGTTAGAATTGAAAAAATCCACACTAATGACCAAAAAGCAGATTTTTATACCAAAGCCTTTGATCGAACAAGATTTAAAAATCTTCTAAAATTAAATGGTTTAAAAAATCTGACATCAGGGGATGTTCATAAGGTTGAGTTTGAGGATGACGATGACTCGACGTGAATTTTTTATTGGTGTGACGAGTTTCTGTACATTCTTTCTTAAAATTCTAAAAATCCAAAAATATGTTTTTTATTTTAGGGGGGGAAGTTTGGGAAAATTCAAAAACATTTTAAAAGTCAAAAAGAGTTTTTATGAAAAAGAGAGATCATATTACATCAATATGACAGTCACAATACGCTAAAGATATGGAATGATAAAACAAGTAATTAAACAGGTCTTACTGAGGATGTGCCAATAGGTTTCACTCATTAAGTAAATAGTTTTCAAGATATGAACCTAAAAGAAAAATTGAATAACGTGTGGGTTAACATTTCTCAGATATATGGACTTAACACTCCGAAATTTCGTTTGAGAGAATGCCATATTCTGCATACTGGGTCTTTATATTCAATCGATATCTGGGGTATTATCCGAGTTCTTCTGATTTTGATCTAGCAATGGCCTAGAACTTGTATAATACTTTACGCATTACTCGCCTACAAAAGCTGCATAAAAGATGATTATGTCATAAACTTTGTGACATCTGCAGTTCAAAAGATTCCTTTAAGGAACACCACCTAAAGACGAGCCTTCATCTCTTTGTCTATATGAAAATACTAACCTGAGCTCTCAAGGTCTCGCAATTCACCCTTTTACAGATATCAATTGGATATATTTACCTGTGAAATGAAATTCTGGGAATCTCGATGCGGGAGTATATTCTGAGATGGGAAACACGGTTACTTCATGTTCATAATATTATCTAGCATATCTTGAAACAATTGAGAACGAGAAGAGGTTTAAGTGGATAAGTATATTAGCAATCTAGGTAAATCTGGTTAAAAGCTTAATGAGTATACAAAGATTAACGGTACTGGTGATCTATTAAAAACACTTGATATGGTCCTCTTAACACAAAACTCACAAAAATATGAATATATTTCCTTACTTGTTATTTCTTGTGAAAAAGTCCCAAAACCCAAAAAGATTTTCAGTTTTCTTGTCATTTTAGTTTTGTTTTAGTCTACCGATGATGAAAACACTGATAGTTAAAGTCATGGCGACGTCTTGCTGAAGGAAATGTGAAGACTACGGGTTGGGAGCTAATCTTAGAAAAGAACGTTTACCTGAACGTCAACAAAGTTTACCTGAACAAAGTTCATTAATTTGAAACTTTGCATTTTAAAATAAATCTATTTTAGTTAAACATGGTTAACAAAGGTCATTAACTTGGACTTGGTTGGCAAATTAGATACCCAGGGTCATTAATTTGGACTTGGTTAACTGAGTGGGTTTTAAACATATAAAATTGTGTAAAAAATCAAAAAGTTTAAAAAGAATAAAAAGTTTAAAAAATATATATCAGAACTGACTCGTACGAGTAACACTAACAAGTACGAGTAACATTTGTTGTCATTCACACAAGTCTTTGATTCGTACGAGCGAACTGAATATGTATAAAAGGCCTCCTCATTTGCACGAGCCAACTTTATGTTACTATGCGATTGAGAGAGAACTATTGTGCGAACCAGTTTCATACTTCACTCTTCTTGACATTTACGGTGTACCAATACATTGGGGAGGGTGATTCGCACACCTCTTACTATGGGAAAGGTACTATTGCGTGTTCTTAGCCGTTATAATGCCGGATTTAGACCAAACAAACATAAAACATAGATTTAGGGAAATTAGATCGGTAAAACTTAAAATTGAACTTAAAAACGTTAATATTGGCCCCAATAGCCTATGAATCAACCCTCAATTTGTTAAAATCAACATGTTTTGAGTTTGGTTTAAACTTGGTGTTATTTGGAACGGTTCATAACTCGTACAAATGATTCACTCGTACGAGCCAAGATTTCATAATGTTATATCTTTTTACTTGTACGAGTGTAGTGTTCGTACGAGTAGGATTCTTGAAAGTTAACTGATAAGATTTGTTAAGTGTTGTTGAATCGTACGAAGCATCATTCATACGAAGCAAGTCTTTAGTCACTCGTACGAAGTAGTGACTCGTACGAGTGATGATGTGTTGATACAAACTTGCAAAATTGTCTAAATGTTGAATCGTACGAAGGAATGGGTCGTACGAGTGTCTTTGTAAGTTGAAATTTTGGAAATTCTTCGACGGTTTGAACTCTCTATGTGGGCAAGTCAAGAAAATGTCTTTTTCTCCATTCCACAACATATGTTGTCTGCTTGATGAATCTATTTCGTAGATTGCTGCTTACCGAGATGTTTTGGATTTTTTGAGCAGAATCCCGATTACCAAAGCTCTTACTGATCGACATACTGCATATAGATCTCATGTCGAGTATTTTCGGAACACAGCAGAGTTTGATTCTGAGGAGAATGCGATAGTTTCAGCAGTATGGATTGGTGATGAGGGTATACAGGTGAAGATTACGGAAGAGTTGATCAGAACGGTTTTGGATTTTAAAGACAACGAAGACGATCCGACAGGGTTTTCAGAGTATATGGTGAACGGTGGTTTTTACCGCATGGGTTACGCCGGATTCGTGAATGTCGCTCCTTTCAAGAAGGGTAACCTAAGTGCGCCGTTTCGATATATTGCTCACATTGTTATTCATGTTTTGAGTCACCGAAAAGGAGGGTTTGATGATTTGGTCGACTACCAAATGTGCATGATTACTGCGTTTGTTCTGAATCTTCCATATAACTTTTCAAAGTTTATATTCACGCAGATGGTGCAAAATATTCAGAGGGAAAGGTTTCTGTAGTACCCACGTTTTATACAGAAATATTGCTTGATCACCTGCATCCGAACTTGAAGAAGAAAAAGGATGACGTGTTAAAGCTGGAACACAAGGATGTCTCTACTCTTAAGAAGATGAATTTGCATCTTAAGACATTCCTGAACGCCAAGCCATTTTTTGGAGCCATCGTTGACAAAGATTATATTGCTCCGGCACCGGGAAAGTGGAGGAAGGAAAAGAGTTGGGATGAGAATGAAGAGTTAACTGCGCTAGACGGTTTTGTTGCTAACCGTAGTTCTTGGTTTATTAAAGATGGAGAAAAGGGTGTAAAGAGAAAGCATCAGCTAAATCTTCTACTTCTACACCTCAAAAGAAAAAGCAAGCAGCTGAAAGTTCTGGATTGAGAGATGAACCAGAGATTGATGAAAATATTTAAGATATAGCTGCAGACATTAAGAGGCAAGATTTTGGTGGAGATAAAGTGGCTGAAGAAGTTTTGTCTTCCAGCACAGATTCTGAAGATAGACGAGCAGGTGAAAGAAAAAGAGCTAAAAAGATAGAAGCAAAGCGTCTTGTCGAGAAAAAGAGAAAAGCTGAAGAGAAAAAGCACAAAGTGGGAGGGGAATGACAACACGACTTATGTACCTTCGGGTTCAGATTATAGCTCTCCTGTTCGCAAGCCCAGAAAGAAAAAGACACGACGTTTCAAACGACAAGCGGCAAGAAGAACTGAGTCTCCTAACGTCAAATCTAAAGAGACAGTGCAAGAGCAGACGGTCGAAGAAGAGGTTGTTGAACAAACTCCGCAAATTCCACCATCTCCACCACGTCAGGTTACTCCACAGCCGCCACCACAACCAACACCACAACCGACTCTACAGCCGCCACCACAACCGACACTGCAACCGCAACTGCAAACTTTGTAGTCCCAGCCTCACTTTGATTTTGAGTTTGATTTTGGGTATATTTCAGGTGGCGAAGATTTTACTGCAGACTTGTTTAATGACCCGTGCGTTGAAGAACTACGGAAACAGGTCATGGTAACACTGTCAAAATTTTGGAGTTATAAGAGCAGCTTAATGTGCTAAATGAAGATAAACAGCAGCTAGATGCTATGCTCGCCAGCATTGTGTCAGAGAATGAGCGTTTACGAATCCGAATGGCTGAATATGAGGAGGAACGTCTCAGAAGTGATAGAAGAGTGAATCTGTTGAGAAAATTCTAATGATAAAGCTGGGAGTTAATATTGTTGTGGAGATAGATGAGATTGAAAGCGCTGAAGCCAGAGAGCGTGTAGCTGAATGTGACGTCTTGCTAAAGAACTATCAGATGCGTAAGGCAAGGGTAAAGCAAAAGTGGTTGAGGATCCCGTGAACGTCACAACTGAGCCAGAGCTGAATCTGTGCTAGTTATTACAGATATCGTGATGTATAAAGTCTCGAATAAATTTATTCTGATAGGAAAGCCAAAGAATGTGGATATTGATACGACAGATCTTTCTACACGACACCGAGAATGGCTACAAAAGAAAAAGTTAGAGAAAGAGATTGAGGCAGCGGTTGAAGAATTTGATGAAGATGCTGAAAAAGAAGATGAAGATTTAGATGATGTATTATCTGGTGATTCTGATTCTGATAGTGATGATGATGTAGGTGGTGCGGGTGTGGGTATTTGTGTAACCGAATCTGGTTTAGATGAAGAGATTGATTATTCTGTGTATTTAGCCGACTCTGCAAATCAAACGACTGAAGAAATTGGTAAGGGTAGAACTGAAGGTCCTTCTGATGCTCAGCAGGCAGGAATCCTCATGGTAATCGATACATCTACCATTCCTGTCATGCCTAAGCCAAAGATTTTTTGTCTTGAGCATGATGTTGAGGAGGGAGAATTTATCCACAGCGACACCAAGGAAGAGATTGCCGAAATGTTAGGCATGGATGAAGAAAAGTTTGAGTTTGATTTGTGCGTATTATTCTTTGTTTTATCGTTGTCGTTTCGTACTAATCTCTTTAACTTGTGAAGTTTCGGATACCATAAATGGGTCATGAAGACGTAAGGTATGTCTTATACTTGCTTTGTGTATTGAGGATGCTGGTGCATAATGTCTATTGCCTACGTCTAGGATATGTCGTTATTGTATATAGGGCTTAAACGTCAGATTGTATATGTTATTGTATGTTTTATATATTGTGTAGATGACTCATACGAGTGAGTCAGATGATTCGTACGACGTACAAAACTCTACACAATTGTTACTGGTCCTTTAATTGACCGCATAAGTTGTACGCTTACCAAAAAGCTTACCAACTCCGTGTTTGCATCCTTGTTCTCCTCGTTATCATCAAGAAATGGTTTAAGACGATGATCTTTGACCGTTTGCTTTGACCCATCCTTTGGGTCCTTGATGGTAACATCACCCAACTTTCCGACTCGTGTAACCACATACGGGCCCATCCACTTGCTCTTTATCTTTCCGGGAAATAACTTGAGCCTCGAATTGTAGAGCGAAACCTTTTGACCCACCATAAATTCCTTCGGCTTCAACTTGGCATCATGTGCTCGTTTCATACCATGCTTGTATTTCAAAGCACACTTATATGCTTCATCCTGAAGCTCTTCCAACACACACAACTTCAACTTGTGTTCCTTACCTGCATAATCATACTTAACATTAACCTCTTTGATAGCCCAAAAAGCACGATGTACAAGTTCAACCGGCAAGTGACAATTTTTACCGTAAACTAAGCGGTAAGGTGTAGTGCCAATAGGTCTTTTATGTGCCGTTCGATAGGCCCATAAGGCATTGTTCAACTTCGTTGACCAATCCTTACGGTCCGGTCGAATAGTCTTTTGCAAAATTTCTTTAATTTGCCTATTCGACACTTCCACTTGACCACTCGTTTGCGGATGGTAAGGGGTAGCAATTCGATGGTCAACACCATACCGTTTCAATAATTTTCCGAAATTAAAATTCTTCAAATGAGATCCCCCATCATTAATGATCACTCAGGGAACCCCAAATCTAAAATAATATTGGTTTGAACAAAATTACAAACAATGGTATGATCGTTCATTTTGGTGGCGATCGCTTCGCCCCATTTAGATACATAATCTACCGCCACCAAAATATACAAATTCCCATGCGAATTCGGGAATGGGCCTATGACATCGATCCCCACACATCAAAAATATCGATAATGAGAAGCGGTTGCATGGGCATCTCACTTTTGACACTCGACACAATTTTTAGCAAAACTGAAAGCATTCTTAAAAATATTCGGCAACTAAAGACCGCTATTGAGCACTTTATGCACCGTTTTGTGACCACGAAAATGTCCCCCACAAGCAAATGAATGCAAGTGCGTCAAGACACTCAGAATCTCATCGTCCGATATACATCTTCTCATAACTTGATTCGGGCATATCTTGAACACTTCCGGTTTTTCCAACGTGTAATATTTGATTTGCGAGAGGAACTACAATCTCCTCCCTATCCCAATGAGCCGGTAAATCACCTGTCATCAAATAGTTAACAATATTAGCAAACCAAGGTAATACTGAAACCTTTAAAATATGCTCATCTGGAAAAGTTTCGTTAATCTCTACACGGGAAGAACCCTCTTCCACCAACAACTGGGATAAAAGGTATGCAACCACATTTTCACTACCCTTCTTATCCCGTATCTCTAGGTCAAATTCTTGTAACAAAAGAAGCCATCAGATTAATCGTGGCTTTGCATCCTTCTTTTCCATAGGTCAAATATATAATAACTTTGTTACCCCAAATGTAAGCCCAGATCCAATGCATATACCACCGCGAGTAGCTCTTTCTCGGTAGTAGTGTAATTTAATTGAGAATCCGAAAGAGTCGTACTTGCCTAGTATATAACAACGGGTTTCTTTTCTACCCTTTGACCCAATACGGCCCCCACCACGTAGTCACTTGCATCACACATAATTTCAAATGCTAAAGACCAATTCGTTTATTGCAAGATTGGGGCCTCAACCAGCTTCTTTTTCAACACGTTAAAGGCATTTTGAAAATCTTTGGTAAAGTCAAACGGTTGGTCTTTTAACAACAAGTTACATAAAGGTTTTGTTTTGTCACTGAACCCTTTTATAAACCTTCTATAAAATCCCGTGTGACCTAAGAATGACCTAACACCCTTAACACTCATGGGATACGGCAAAGTAGAGATGACTTACACCTTGGCATGGTCAACCTCTATCCCACGACTCGACACTAATGTCCCAACTCAATCCCCTCTTGAACCATGAAATGGCTCTTCTCCCAACTCAAAACTATTTTTTTCTCAACATATCTTTTCAAAACTTTTTCGAGTTGGTGAAGGCATGCATCAAATGATGACCCAAAAATTGAAAAGTCATCCATGAAGATCTCAATGACTCCCCCACCATATCCGAAAAGATACTCATCATACACCTTTGAAAGGTGGCTGGGGCACTACATAACCCAAATGACATTCGTCTAAATGCGAAGGTACCATATAGGCAAGTAAACGTAGTCTTAGCTTGATCGTCCGGATGGATAGCAATTTGATTATAAAACGAATACCCATCGAAGAAACAATAATATTTTTGACCCACTAACTTCTCAACAATTTGGTCAATAAAAGGTAAAGGGAAATGGTCTTTGGAAGTTGCGGTATTCAGCTTCCTATAATCAATACAAATACGCCACCCGGTTACCGGCCGAGTGGCGACCTCTTCACCTGCGTCATTTGTGACGACTTGAATGCCTACCTTTTTGGGAATGGTTTGCGTAGGGCTCACCCATTGGCTATCAGAAATAGGGTAGATAATACACGCATCTAGCCACTTTAGTACCTTCCTCTTGACCACATCTCGCATATTCGGATTCAACCATCCGTTGTGCGTCACGAGAAGGAGCAATGCCATCTTCGGTGATGATCTTATGCATCACCACAGAAGGACTAATTCCCTTCAAGTCGATAATGGTGCACCCAATAGCTGCTCTATTGGTGACCAAACTTCCATCAACTTCTCTTCTTGCTCCCCGGTCAAGTTTGATGCAATAATGACCGGTACTGTGCTGCCCTCACCCACATAAGCATATTTCAAATGCTTGGGCAACACCTTCAATTCAACAATAGAAGGCTCTACCAACGATGGCTTCATCTTGGTGCCAATCTTCTCAGGAAGGCTTTCCACTTGGTGTGTCCAAGGTGGTCTTCCTTCCTTCACCGCCATCACCTCCATTTCCTCTCCTCTTTGTCTATGCTCCGATTCGTCTCTGTTTGCAACCTGTCAAAGATAAAACATTCCTCTATTGTGTTTCCCTCTTCGACACCCATGTCGCAAAGAGGTATACACTCGTCAACAACCTCTGCCGTATAACATTCGTCGCTAACTAGAGGATCTGTTAGTCCTGAAAAGACATTTAACTGCAACCGACGGTTACCGAAGTCATATCGACCGTACCCGTTTTACAATATATTTGGGCATTCGATGTTGCCGAAAATGGTCGACCGAGAATAACCGTTGGTTGCATGATTCGGTCCAACGAAACGTAATCGAGTACTAGAAAATCCATCGGATAGTAAAAGTCCTCAACTTTGACAATTACATCCATGACTATCCCACGAGGTAGTTTGGGAGTCAAATTGGCTAGCACCACGGTGGTGTTTGCCGCTTGAAGTGGACCAAATTCGTATTGGTCGTATAGACTACCCGGTAAAATACTCACACTCGCCCCACGATCCAAATGTGCCCTTGTCATTTTAAATTCTCCAACTTGAATGGAGATGATAGGCGCCCTCGGATCTTGTAACTTAGGTGGTAGTGTACCCGAGAGAGTTGAACTCACATTTTCAGTCAAATCAAGTTTCTTTGGAAACTTGTGAGTTCATTTCTGAGTATGCAAATCCTTCAAGTATTTAGCATATGAAGGCACTTGTTTGATAGCATCCAAAAGTGGTAAATTTATTTTTTTCTTGTTTAAAAATTTCCCACATATCTTATTGATGGGACCATGTTTGTTTACCACCTTTTTGGATGGTCCAAACAAAGCTTCGGGATAAGGGGCGGTATTAACTTCCACACCATTTTCCTTATCCTTTGGAACGGGCGATCACAATGGGTGTGTTTTTGTCATTTTTAGAAACATTTTCATATGACCCATTTGACCGTCAACACCCTCATCATCACTAACATCTTCCACCACCCATTCAACAAACTGGGGTGATGGTGACACTACACCGGTATCAATGACTCGACCACTACGTAAAGAAATTTTATTTATGGGTACCTCACGTGTGTTCTTTGAACTAGACCCTTGATGCTTAGGGTTCACAGTGGTATCACTTGGCAATCTTCCGCCAATTCCTCGCATTTGCGCCATCTCTTCAGCAAGTTGACCCACTTGCTTTTCCAACGCCTTATGTGATTTGTCATGTACCTCGAACTCTTTCTTCATCTCCAACTTGATATCTTGATTTGAAGTGGTGTTGGCATTCATGATTGCATCCACTTTAAAGTTTAAAGAATCTTCACCACCCATTTGAGAATTTGAGTTACCACCCCCATTACCGCCTTGGTTGTAGCCCCGTTGGTAATTACCTTCACGATTTTGATACCCTTGGCCACTTCCTTGGTTATAATTTCTTTGGTACCCCCTTGATTACCACCTTGGCGGTTTCGGTACATCAATCCACCATGATTTCCACTTTGATTACCCGGTTGGAAGTTAGGGTTCATTTGGTTTGAGGTGTTACCATACCTGAAATTAGGATGGTTCCTCAAACCCGGGTGATAAGTGTTGGAATTCATCTCAAATTGTTTTCGATCCCCATACACTTGACTCACCTCCTCGGTGATATGTGCCATACCCACTTGGCATTCTTCGGTCCGGTAACCAATATCTCCACAATCATCACACACCACAAACTGAACGGCCCCTACATCCTTTTTCTTCATACCGGCCAACTCTCGTTCTAAAGTAGCGATTCGATCCTTGGCACTTAAATTGAGATCGGGAGACGGGATGCTTTTTGGATCGGTACGCCATAGCAACCGCTTTAGAGTTCTCATCCTTTCCAAAAAAATCCCAATCGTCTTCCTCATGATTGTTCAAAAAAGTACCGTTACTTGCCGATTGCAAATACTTGTGATCATCGGCGTCCAATCCCCTTACAAAGAATTTCAATAATTCCCACCTCGAAATTTGATGATGAGGACACTTCTGAACTAACTCCTTGAAACGTGTCAATGCCTCATGTAACAACTCCCCCAATAATTCCTTAATGACCTAATTTCATCTCTTGCATCGTCGATCTTTGCTATCGAATAGTATTTGTCAAGAAACACTTGTTGCATTTCTGCCCAAGTGTGAATACTATTTGCCGGAAGTGTGAGGAACCACTGTTTAGCTTTATCTTTCAAGGAGAATTGATATAAATGCAACTTCACCTCTTCTAGCACAAAATCATGACCCTTAATAGTGCCACATATGGTGGAGAACTCTGCCAAATGCGTGTACGGTTCGTTATTTGTCCTACCATTGAAGTGGGGTAGGATGTTGATGTGATTGGGTTCACAATAAAAAGCCCTTCCCCCACTAGGTGTAGGAACAATGGGTGAGTCGTTTTTGGTGACCACCAGTCTACATCAACCATTTACACCTCGCGGAGCTTGTTGATGCGGTTGACGTCATGGACCATTGACCTCTTGATTCATCGGTCTGTTATTGCCCTTCGATCACCACCCCTATCACCAATTTGATTATGAATTGCGGAATTCGGATACGGTTGATGTTATTGTTGTTATTGTTACTGTAATCTCGGTTCCTTCGATTGTTCCGTGGTTGACGGTTATTCCCTTAGCCTTCGCTTCGACCATAATCATACTCGTATCCGTCGTCATTCCTCACAAAATTGGCATTTTGATAGCCACCCTCTTCATATTCAAAACCTCGAGCCTGATTAAAATTCCCTTCATTTTTATTCCCCCAAGCGTCATCTTCAAACCGCTCACATGTTCTGGTGATTGATAACCCAGAACACTATAAGGTGCATCTTTGGGAATGTTGTTTCTCAATTTGTCAAGATCGAGAAACTGAGCTTCGTTTGTGGGAATGCCATGAGTTTGGTTAACTCCACGGTTGGCGTTTCTGTTGTTGAGGTTGGGTGGTAATGGGTTTTGTCGGTTTTGGTTTTGAGGAGGAGGTGTGGGTGTACGTTGGCTATTGGTTGGGTTTCGGCCACGATTTTGGAATGGTGGTGTTGGTGGTCTCGAATTATCACCACCCCCCGATTGATTGTTTTGAACATTTTGGTTTTAGGGTTGGTAATTATGGTATTGGTGTTGATTTTTAGGTTGGTTGGAGTTTTGGTAATCCATTGGAGTGGGTCCAAAGATGGTGTAGGTGGTGAATTGGTATTGGGTGGATTAGAAACAAGAGTTGCCTCTAATCGGTTGGCTAGGTTCCTTCTAACGACCCGCTCGATTCTGGCTCGAACACTAATGGTGTGGTCCTCCCGGAGTTCCGTGTATGCATGCACTACTTGTAACCTACACAAGTAACACACCCGCGTAATACAAAAGCAGAAACGATAATAAGAACAAAATCAGTTAAACAGTTAATCACGAAATCAAACAAAAATCCAAACGCAAAGCGCACGAACTCCCTAGAAATGGCGCCAAAATTTGATCGAGTGTCGTGCCTCGGTCAAAGATAATATTTATATGCGCTAATTACCCTTAACAATGTGTTAGTGGTAGTAAGGGATGAACCACGAAGAGTTTGTGGTTTGTGTATGGACAAGATTGACTTTAACGAATGTTATCACTTTATGAAGCTTGCTAAAAATTTTGTTTAGTTTGATTGATTGAAAAGGGATGTCGGATTAAACTGACAAGTTTGTGTTTGATTATTTTACTACGAATACTTGAAAGATTGTAGGAAACCTTAATTGATGATTATAACTGTTGATGCACTTTACGGTCGTCACTGTGCGAATAGGCTAGAAGGAGTGTGTATTGAATATTGTATAGATTAGATACGAACACACGACCCAAGTGTGAACGAGTACTGGCTCGTACGAGTGACATGTTCCTCGTACGAGTGACAATGTGCTTCGTACGAGTGACTCTGTTACTCGTATGAGTTATAACATCTCACTCGTACGTTTGACCCTTCGTATGAGTGACAACATGCTTGGTTCGCACGAGCTGTCATGTCTAGAAATAGGTGTTGTGTGTTCATTGTTTGTAAGTTTTGGAAGTTCAGTTTGGGGAAATGCTGGCGGATTCTCTCCAGGAACTCCGCCAGCCAGTCAAGATGTATACTCTTTCGGTATGAATGAATGAAATGAAAAGCTTCCGCTGATTCTGTGCCTACACGTCTATTTCGTTCTGTCGAATCTGTTCTATTCCCAAAGCTTCCATCTAGAACCGCCGCCGAACACGGGACCATAACTGGTATCAGAGCTACGGTACGGATTCATTCAATCTAACAGTTGATGAATCACCTACGCTCATGAATTTTAGACGTATGAGTGGTTTTAGACGTAAAAACATCAAATAATCGGACAATCCACGGACATAACGTAAAATTGAAACCATAGGATTGTTAGAAACTGATTTTCGACAAGATCTATGCAAAAATCATGTCAAAATGTGAAAAAAAATGAAGATTCTGGATCGAAAAAACGTAATCGGTTTTGTCCGTACGTGTAAGACTCTCGCTCGTACTAGTGACACTTTGTCACTCGTACGAAGCATCACTCGTATGAAACATCACTCGTACGAAGCAAAACTCGCACGAAGCTCAGCTCGTACAAAGTGGTGACAAATAGAGGCATTTTCTTGATAGTATTGACGAGACGAGTTTCTAGAAAAAATTTGATGATTACAAATTTTTTCAAGATTATAACGTCTAATTCGGGCTGTTCGGGGACACCGTCTGGAGCTTCAGTGTATAGATTTGATGATACGATCGCAAAGGGATGACGATTTTAGGGTAGTTACTGATACCTGTGTAAAACATTGATCATCTGGTGTAGTGACTATTAATGGGCCTCAACGTTAAGTCACAATTTGATCAAAACTCCAATTTGGGAAATTTTCCTCAAAATTTTGGTACCATATGCTGCAGTGGCGCCGTAATCTTCATTCCCATAAGAAACCAAGACGTCAGAATTTGCAAAAATGAGGGGGAATAAAAATTTTCACGTATATGTTAAAATTTTGGCATTTTTGAAATTCGTGACGCTGCAACAGTATCCGGGTGGTTTTGACTACAAATTATCCGGAAAACACAGAGGATCAAAGATTCATTAGGGATGAGATAAGTCTATTCACAAAATAGACTATACATTTGGAATGTGTGATCAAAGAATGTTCAGAATTTTCAGATCATGATTCAGATTGATGCTCAAGGGCTAACCACCAGATCCCTGATGTGGAAGTGGAAGCACACACGACTTCCTATCATTAACTCTGCATTGCAAATGAACTGTTTTTTCGGTTATCTCCTGGAAACAAGGATGTCTTGTAGTTTCAGCGCCCCATTCCAGCGAAGATAGCTATACATCTGTTATTGTGACTAAAAAGGAAGAATGTGATTCTGATTACCGAAGAATGTTTCTCAGATTCGATGTGATACCAGATAGTTCGTTTCTGATGATTTGCTGATCCAGAAGAGTTTTGCGGACATTTATTGATTTGAAGTTTTTCAGTGTGGTATTTCGAAGTTTCTGTCAATTGCCGGTTGAGTTTTGAAGATCGAAGGATCGAGCATCAGGGGAGTGTGCTAAACCTAACATAGATATGCTTAACGTCAAAACGGAGAAGTTGCATTGTTTAATTTCAAGTTGGTGATTGTTCGGGAAAATTTGTAGATCAAGCAAATCAAAGGGGGTCTTGAATCGTGCAAACAACAACCTGAAGATTAATTTATGGAGAAAATTACTTCAGAGGGAATGTTGCTTAACGTAGATAATGCAAACCCGAATCTTCAATCAAGGGGGAATTACAACGTCAACAGATACCCGATTGAAGTTGTAGAATTTTCAAGCACAGCTCTCAGATTTCAAGTCCAAGTTCAAGCTTCGACAGTGATGTCCAAGGGGGAAATTGTTGATGCACTTTATGGCCGTCACTGTGCGAATAGGCTAGAAAGAGTGTGTATTGAATATTGTATAGATTAGATACGAACACACGACCCAAGTGCGAACGAGTACTGCCTCGTACGAGTGACAATGTGCTTCGTACGAGTAACTCTATTACTCGTACGAGTGATATCATCTCACTCGTACGAATGACCCTTCGTACGAGTGACAACATGCTTGGTTCGCATGAGCTGTCATGTCTATAAATAAGTGTTGTGTGTTCGTTGTTTGTAAGTTTTGTAAGTTCCCTTAGGGGAAACGCTGGTGAATTCTCTCTAGGAACTCCGCCAGCTAGTCAAGATGTATACTCTTTTGGTATGAATGAATTGAATGAAAAGCTTCCGTTGATTCGGTGCCTACATGTCTACTTCGTTCTGCCGAATCTGCTCTATTCCCGAAGCTTCCGTTTAGAACTGTCGCCGACCATGGGACCACAATAACAATATGAGAGAACAAGGTTCACATCCGATTCGGTAATCGAAGTCCTAGGGTTCCTACACGTTTTAGATTCAATTCATTTGCATAAATGACCAACGAATTTAGTATTGCGTGGCTTAGGTGACAAAAGCTATCGACGTCGTAAACAACGGACTACAATGCACTTCGTTACCAAGAACATGTAAACTCTAACCTAGACAAGGCAAAATTGCACATAAACATTTTGCAAAGTCAAATTTAATCTTCACTCGACAATTTACAAATAGGATACAAATGCAAGACAATTATCTCAGTTGTCAAAATCAAACTACAATTTCTCACAAATCAAAACTCAAAACAATGTCAAACCCTAGAAACCTACAAAAACCTACACCGGGGTGAAACCCTCGAGAATTAGCCGCTCATGATGAACGGAACACGAATGCTGGAAATTGAAACCTTGAACTTGAACATCTTGAAGCTTTGATGATGAAGATGGATAGTGATTAGGGTTTGTAGTGGATGGTGAAGGTGAATGGATGGATGAATTGTTTAATGATGATGGTGATGATAGATTAGTGTTAAGATGGTAGGATGATTCAGAGAATTGGTACGAATTGATGGTGATTGAGATGATGGTGGGATGATTCTTGGCTCCAAGAACAAGTTTAAACTCCCAAAAATGCGTAACTCCTTGAAAATGGTCAACAGACATGATATAACTCGTCCCCAAACAAGTTTCAGCGTCTGCCATAAGGGAGGGGTGTCGCCGACGACCCTTAGTTCTTCTGATTTTTCTCCGACGCTCTAATCCACTGCCTACGAACAATTTTTGCCGATAGACCTAAAGGAGGGGCGTCGGTGACGGCTTCTCCAAACCATGTTTTCTGATTTTTCCATTTCGCACTCCCGGTTGACCCGTTTTTCGCCCCGATGCTCCAGAAAGCTCCCCAATAGCTCCTTAAACTCCGTAAGACCTGTGAAACATAAATCCAATCAAAAGTAGGCTATTCGAAACTAAAAGTTATATAAAAACATAAGCTTAAACATATACGAGCATCGGTTTTCAATTACGCATCAGTCTATGCACCCCACGATACTAGACAACTACCCGCTCGAATACTAACACCTAACACTCATTGTAACACACGACTCACTTGAACATGTTAAAAGCACGTTCCTATCATAAAGAAAAAATAGGTAAACTACATGTTTATTAAGCATTTGAAGTAAGCATGTAAGCCAGCCCCGAAAACATATAAATACAAGGGGGTAGAACTCATAATTTGCGTTTAGGTCCCTATAAATCCAAATCCTTGAAACTTGTTCCCAAAGCTATCCTAAGCTAACTTTAGGAAATCTCAAATGGCACCCCCATAAGTTCTAAATGATCCATTGTCACTTCGTAGACAAAAACACCGTCAATTAAATATGTCAAAATATATTTAACAGTAAAATTCGGGGTGTTACATTTACTACGACCAACTGAATCGACATTGTATTAACCTTTTTAGCTTTCCAACGTGACAACATATAATTCGTTGAAAGCAAAGTTGTATTAAAAAAGTAGTGATACGATACTGTATCCTATATCGAGTGTCGGTAACTGAACCAGTACCGGTCACACAGCATTGGTGTCGGTACCCAAGTTTGCTTTTTATGGTTTCGATCGATGTAGAAAATATGTCGATATTGCACCGTTGTAACGAACTGAACCGATCCCGACAGAAAGCCGCTGGGAAGTGCAAGAAATCCACCAATTAAAAGTATACATAAAGGATACACTGGAAAAAAAACTATAGCCACTCATAACATGATACCCTATCATATCCATTCTCCCCCACCTACTACAATAGACTTTCTTAACGAATAAAAATCACTACATTATATTGCGGGTGTGGTGAAAACTAGTTTTATGGTCTTCAGTCAAAGTCGGCATGAAAAAGGTGGAATTTGGTGGGTTAGAACATTTGTCATGGTATAATGTATACTAGGTTAGAATTCAATATATTACATAATAATTGTAATATTATATGTATACTTAGTAGTAAAAGTTGTGTTTATAGATATATACAATGTTAAATAAACTCGTGTATTATATTGTAACATCCGCAAAAAACGGGTGTCCGAAACCTGACTCGTTTTGTAAAGCGGATCCGAATCATATTAATTAAAAATGAAATTTGTAATAAAAAATTGAAAATTTTTAATATTCCGTATATTAATATAATGAACTTAATTATTTTCGGATTAAAAGCACGAATTATATAAAGCATAAATTTATATATATATATATATATATATATGCATGCGTGTGGTGGTTAGTTTCGTTAGTCCCGTTAAAAAACTATATAGGACTTGAGTTAACTTGGTTATATTTAAATAGATTTATGAGTTATATTGAAACTGCAATTGTGAAAGAACCTGTGTGTTTCATAAAAAGCACACACAACCACTAGACCATCTCAAGTTTTATGGTAATACCCGGCCTCAAATACTTTTAAACATAAACCCGAAATCACCTGTGTCCTCTCCTTCTTCGCTGAAACTACATCAGCCGCAACCCATGTTCCAGTTAACCTGACCCCCTATATGATAACACACGACTTTCGGCATACCAATCGATCCTAAACAACTTGCAAACATGGATAAACCGGGTATTCATCTCTTAATTGATCCTTCTGACTTCATAAATGGACTAATAAATCCCAACTTTATTTACCATTATCATCATTAAACCCACAAGGAATATGATCGGTTTTGGAGGATTTGGCAACTATATAAAACTAGTCCCATTAGAACCCTAACATGCTTTTACATCTTTCCTCACTCCCAATTTCGTTCACAAGCACACACATTCATGGATTCAAGTGAAGAACAATTATAGGGCTTGAAACTTGTTCTATCGATATCTCCTTCAATACTTAACCAAATCAATTAATACCATGGCTTAAACTTATTAATTTTTCAAGCTCTACAAAACCACTTATCCATATCTATGATAAAGACATTATTAATCCAAATTTAATTTCTTTTGTTTCTAGGGTTCTTAGTCTTAGAAATTAGGACTTTTAATATAAAGATTGTGTTTTGATGAAACTGAACCTATGGTCTTGTTTATTATCATCTTAGTTAAGATTGGTGTGATTTTTGAGTACTTTTAGATTTCTCATAGATTTGTATGAATTCTTTTATCATATCATAAACTATGAAAAAGTGTATAAAAATGGGTTTCCTTAAAATATAAACCCATGGATGCTATTTTTCTGAATTTCTACAAAATAAATAAGACATGTAATTTTTATAACTTTCATGTTCTATGGACAATTATGTTGAAATAAAAAGGACAAAATAAATATTAAATATTAATTTACCTTTGATTTCTACAAGGAATAAAATAAAATAAGATTTTTGAACTTATACATACTTAAGGTAAAATGTTACTAGATGGTTGAAATTAATAATAAAATAAATTTGTTATTTATTTTGTCTTGATAAATCCTTGTCACAATTTTATACTCTTCGATATGAATATATAAACTTGGACTAGTGTATATATTTGTTGTTAAATGATTTCTAGACTTGGCACATGTTTCAAAGTTTAAAGTTATGTTAATAATATAGTTAAGGTAATAGTTAGAGATGCCACATTATTTTAGTTACACACTAATTTAATAGTTATTTTAGTATTATTTATTATAGTTTTAGGTTAGACATAAGTCTTAAGTGTTAGTATTTATTTTATATAGTCTTGGTGTTTTGGTTCTTTAGTATTTATTTTGGTATTATATATTTCACTAGGGTGATTTTTGCTATTTGGAATCCTTTCTTCGAATACATGTCCGGTTTTTGCAAAGGATTAGCGGAACGCAAACACTGAGTAGATCTACCTATTTCCTCATTTTATCACTCAAACCTTTTGAAATGTATCATGTGTCTCATTTCTGTGGTATTCTATCTAAAGCATGCAAAATCAATGGGTCGCTCGTGTTTCACACCTATATTTCTATTGCATCTGTATCTATTGTTGCATATATGTGTATCTATGTGTTTACTTGCTTTATGTCACATGTTTCTAATATGGATCCACGACTAAATAGTTCCCCATGACCACCTGTTTGAACTCGGTATCGCCATCATTTAGATTCGCTCTTTGGTGCTTAAATCTAATGTGTCTATTGTTTCTATGATCTTTGTTTCACATTATATGTTATGGTTGTGGGTTTGTGGTGATTGTGATTATTATGAGTTGTATGGTTACAATATTTACACTTAAGGATGCATGTTAATATTTATTTATATATAAAACAATAAGGGAAAATACTTTATATTTAAACTTCGATCTATTTATCAACATTATGTTGACCCAAAAACCTTTTTACGTATGACACAGGCACACAAGGTTGAAAGGATTAAAGTGAAGACACTTAAGATGTCCCATAGTAATAATATGGACTATTGTTTATGGTTTTTATCTTTTAGGTATTGTTTGAATTTTTCTTGAATATTTCTATGATTATATGTGACAATTTAATTTGGATACTTTAAATTATTAAACTTTATAATAGTGTCATAAGCTATAAACAATCCTCATGCCTCGTACCATATCCCTACGGGTCGGGGTGTGACATGATGACTATCGTGAGTATCATACAACAACCTAAATAACTATTTAGATAGTGTAAATAGGGATCGAACCAGAGGAGTATGGTGGAAAGCATTGTTGATTAAGTATAAAGAAACTAATTGCAGAAATGTAGAATCGGTTGTTTGAGTGTTTGATTAAATTAAGGACTACTAAAACGAGTTTGTAATAATGACAGAAAACAATGGTTCCTCCAAATTTTAGATCCAAAATAGAGTTCAATTATGTATTCGATTGCTACAATCATATAGACAAGATTGCATAATTCAATTAATCGGTTGTGATTATCCAAAGACTACTTACTTCGATTGCAAAACAATGGAAGGTTATCGCATGAACATCAATTGAAATTACCAGCCCTAATCCACATCAAATATATGCCAATTGCTAGAATTCAGGGGAATTGAATGAATTAAACTAAGGTTAAAGCAAATTCAACCGTTTACAATCCAATTAATCGAATCAAATGGTAAAAAGCATCGAATGCTTAGATCACCAAGTTGAAATACAATAAAAAACACATAAAATTGGTCCACTTACAAGAATCCTCCACCTGGAGGAAACCACTAAGAAATTAGCCGCTCATATTGGTGAATTGATCTTCAGAAGCTTGATTCACGGTTGTTTGCATCTTCATGATCGTTAATTCGATGAAAAAGTATGATGGAAGAAGTAAAACGTCACCCAAAAGTGCTCATATGATCCCCAAAATTCGTCCAAAGGCTAAGTGGTTTCATTAGGGTTTTGAAAAATAGCTTTTATACCCAAAAAAGTCAAAACACGCGTTTCAGTCTGGATCCTGCCGTAACCTACGCTTGACTAACCATAGGTTACGGCAAGCACTTGCTGGTTTCTTTCATTTGCTTAGCCGTAAGCTACAGCTGACCTGCCGTAGCTTACGCGGGTTTCTCCAACACCTCTCTTCTTTCATTTTAACTTTCACACAATGACCAAGATGCCTCTGAACTTTATTCTTTCGGGTTTTCCATGCCTTTAAGCTATCCTTGAAGCTAAATCGAGTCTCGAACACTATGTTTTTCCTTGTTTATCATCCTCGGGTGTTCCACTTCATCTCCAAGCACTTTAACACCACCAATTTAACAGATTAACCTGCAAAACCACAACTTCTCGTGGTTATCATGTTCAAACAAGATAATCACCTAAAATGCAATAAAACCCAGAAGATAAACATATTAATGCTCAGGTTTCTCCCTTTCCGTCATGACATATCTAGGTTTAATAAATAATAATGTTATATATTAACATATATGGTCGTTAAGATATATTTGTAAAAAAATTTCACCTGATATTTATAAATTATGTTAAATTTCTATAACATTATTTTCCAACTAGGTATTAACTTTTCTTTATATAAATGGATAAATGTTAATTCAATAAAAATGTACTTAGTCCTACAAATATTCTTTTAGCACATTTAAATAAATTTAAATTAAAAACTAGAACATGGATTTATTTAGTGCCACTTTAGCACATTTAAATAAATTTAAAATAAAAACTAGAACTTGAAATTTTTTTAGTGCCACATATTTTATTTAATTATTTAATATATTGCATTTTATCATTCAAAACATCTAACCATACTAAATAATTAAAAATTGAAATCACCCATTAAAAAGTTATTATTAATATTCTTTTCTTTAATATCTTTACGAACATAATTTTAAACTTATTTATTTTTGGAGATTTAAAAAAAAATTGCTAATAAAAATAAATTTATTTAAAAGATTCATAATTAATTCTTATTAAATTCAATAGTTATTTAAGTAATAAAAGCCATAATTAAATAGGAGGGTTGATAGAAACACTAGTGACTGACCTACCTTAAGAGTTGAGGTGGCCTTCCCCGTAAAAAAAGTTTATATTTTAGGCAAAAAAAACATGATGATCACCTTTAAATATTTGGTTAATGTAAAACTCGTACTAGACAAACGATCAATATTTCCTTAATTTATAAAAAAAAATATTATCCAAAATGTGATTACTTACCAAAACTTCGATTTAAAAATATATTAAAACTTAACAAAAGGACGAATTCATCATCATTGTTTATTATTTTAACAAAACGGAAGCATACATCTTGATTTGTGTCGATTCTTCTTGTGACTTGACCTTCACCTGTTGCATTGATTCGAAATATTTATAACATGTCAACAATTAAAACGTTAATATACGCAAGGAATAAACTTGTTACACGAACCCACACAACAAACTAATAAAATATAAAAGTTTTGTAAGTTTTACTCTTCATCGCACGATGCGACGGAGAAATGGAAAGCTTGTCGCGCGAGGCGACTAGCTCAAGTTGACCAGAGGCTTTGACCTCACTCCCTCGCGTGACGTGAGGGACATTCTTCATGCCTGTCGCGTGACACGACAGGTTAACTTTCCCAGAAAGTTTGTTTCTTTGAGTTTGGTATTCCCAGCTTTGCCACTTTCACCATTTTGCAGCCAAACACGGCCAAAACTCATCCAAATCATTCCAAATTCGTTTTTAATCACATGTAAATCGTCTATTAACATATCTAACTCATAATCTATTACCCGGATTCATAATTTTGATGTTTCATCTACCCGTTACCTGGTTTGTGCTTATATTTATTCAACCTGTTTTGACGTTTAAGATCTAAAGCTTAAATCATTGGCAATCTTTTGTAGGATTATTCTCCTATGATTTTAACCCATTACCCGGGGTTTATTCATCTTGTGTTCCACGCTCCCATTACCTGGTTTGTGTGAACACTTATTTGACCCGTTTGATGTTCAAGTACTTAAACTTGAATCAACCACATTCCTTACATGGAATTTTTCACTTTTCAACTACAACCCATTACCGAGTTTAAAGTTTTGTGATTCGCGCTCCTGTTACCCGGTTTGCACTTACGTTTAACTATCACCCATTACCTAGGATTCATTATTTTTTATCATTCACGGTCCTGTTACGGTTTTTGTTTACACGTATTTGGCACGTTCAATTCACTCTTGTGAAAACCATCACTTATGAGCAAACCGTTCCCACTTATAAACATTCTCATAATTTGTCACACCCCAAATTTCCAACCAAATCTCGGTGGGCTCGAGTGGGGAATATCATGACGTAAGTTGATATCATCATAGTCAATTAACACAGCACATCGGAAGTCTTGGAGTTAAAATACGATTACAAACAAAAATGTCTAAAGTTAAAAAATAATATACAGGTGGTTAGTAACGAAAGATCCACATGCGGATCGTAAAATATACAAAAGATTTTTAACATACTTTAGCCAGTTCTAAGGATTTGCAAGTTCCTCTTATCTCACTACCAAGCAGCCTCCATCCTATTTCGTATTGTACCTGCAATTTAGTCTTTTGAAAATACGTCAGCTTTCGCTGGTAAATACAATTAACTAACTCGTTTTGAAAACATTTCAAAAATCGATTTAAGTGCACAGGGCACATATAAATCTTTTATAACTTAGGAAAGTTAACCTTTTAACCTTGTATACATATTCACATGTTTGTCAATACATATGGGGCCCGGTATAGAAATCGAGATATGATTAACTGACACACCACTTATGAACCCACGAAGGAGTTATCCCCAACTTTTGGGTAAAAAATATTTTTGGCATTAGCATCTGTCAGGTGTATACCTACATCCTGTGCTTTGGTCGTGGCCATTAGTAACTTAAATGAGCCGAGGATATCAAGGACACGGTCATTAACCCCCAATTTTTAAGTTATTAAACAAAACTGATCAAAACGGGATATGCGGATTTACTAGCTACAATCCGGCATTCGATTGATCCCATTCCTGACCAAGCAGTAATAATTTACCGTATCCCAAGCCCGTATAGGGAAAATAAGTTAAGAGTATTTATCTGAGCTTGTACTTGACTTTTAAAAGTAAAGTTTATATTAACTCAGCCGTTTAATCAATAAATAAGTGTAGATGGCTTTTACAGGAAGGCTTCTAGTCTGGAATGATGGCATAAGCTAATCAATTAGAATGCTAACGGTCTTATTTAAGTCATAGACTTAAACCGATTAGCTTTAAAGGATCAAAACGATACAATATGATAGATAAAGCGATGACCGGATAGAATGTAGTTTAAACCCAACAAGTATTTAAGACTTGTATGTCATGGGTAAACAATCAACATTCTGGAATTTGAGATTAAAATGATAAGGTTAAACCCGTTTCGGTTAATTTTTGTGAACTAGTTACATATACTTAACTGTACGCGTATAAGCGATGTCAGGTAAGCGGATGAGTCATGAACAAGTTCTATATGTCATTATATTTTAAATAAGTTGTAATATCAGTAGGATATCAATTTATATGCCCGTTGAAGTTTTAAAATGATACTACGCCTTATAAGGCGTTTTGACCCTTATGTCTCATATAAAAGGAACTTGCATGTATTCTAATGTTATGATCATAAATATTTTGGAAAAATACTTAATTTGTGATATCAGTAAGAAGTCACACATAAGTGTGGTTTATGGTTTAGGACCAAACTATGCACCGAAAGGGCATTTTGGTCTTTTAAAAATATAATTTATGATATTATATTAAAACTTAGTTTATGATCAGAATATTAACATCATAATATGTTAATTATATTAACATATCAGTAGGCATTCCATTTGCAAGTTCGTTGTTGATTAAAACCTTGTTTATGTAAAAATGACATTTTAGCCAAAGATTGACATTTAGCGAACTTCTGCATAAACTCAGATAGTGATTATGATTATGATTATGACCATGTAATATAACCTCATAGGGTTATGCTACATTGTATTACCATCATAATGCGACTATAAGTCAGGAGTAAACTAATCTAAGTCGGGTCAGAATCGAAAGTCAAAGCAGAAGTCAAACTTCGTGACTTTCGGTTGCGAACCGACTGTAGGACTGAAATTGACGGATCGAACAAGTTCCAACATGTTCTATTAATTATTACCAACTTGTTTAAGTGTCAAAAACATGTTTATAACATATATAAACTCAGATTATAATATTTATAAAATATGAACCGTTTGACTTTTAAAAACCTAAACTTTGACCCGTCAATTGACCTAGTAAACGTGATTCTTAGGAGGTGCCCTTTTAAGGGATTAATACCTACCTAATTACGATCACTTAGCCATGTTCATTTTGAACAGTGGCTAGACCATAATGGTCTTAACCGAAAGTCAAAGCATTTGTCGAAAATGCTTGACTTTTGGCTATTAAAAGCCTATAAAAAGAAAATAGCAGAGATGGAACACTTACAAGTGATCCAAGAGAAGTTTAGAACTCAAATGGATGCTCCTAGATGACTAGGAACTTCCAAGAGTGTAATAAGATAGGAGAAGAAGGAATGAGCAAAGAATGAGTGAGTTTGATGGGCTATATATAGTGCAAGAGGGGGGGTGTGGATGAAGCCAGGTGTTAGAGGTGTTGTAGGATCATCACAAGTGTCTAGAAAGGTGTCAAGAGCTGCAATAGTGTGGCAATTTGTAGGAGAGGTGACATCTTCAAATATTTGGGGTTTTGACACATTTAGCCCCTCAAAAATAGTTTTATGAATTTTCATGAATTGTCCCTTGACTTATATTCAATGACATAATGACATAATATAGTTTTTTTCATTCAACACGTGATGTGTAGAAGAAAAGTGTGAATAACTGAATGTTAACGAGTGTCACACTAGGTGCTTTTATGATTTATACGTAGTTACAAGCTTAGAATACGATAAATACGAATTCTTATGGTTTTATGGGTTAAATTACCTAAATTAGTAAAGTTAAAGGTTTGGTAATAATGTGGAATACTCAAGGTTGGTGAATCAAAAGATATCGTCTCAACCGAGAGACATTCCGGTCGGGATGTGACTTGATTAAGTAAGAAGTACGAAAATAATAAAGTCTAGGGGTCTCCGGGTCATTTGCTGAAAGTTAAAACAATGAAAGAAAAAGGTTTCTGACCCTCGCCGTAGGCTACGGTCACCAGACCGTAGCTTACAGTCAATATAAAAACAATTCAGCAACATTAGACCGTAGGCTACAGGTCTAGACCATAGTTTACGACCAGAATAAAAATAAATTGTGAACTAGGACATGTTTGGTGGCTAACTCATTTGAGGTATTATCCGAGGTTACGTACAAGTGTCGGTATATTACCGGACGTGAAATTTATGAGGTGTTAAGCAATATTTCCTTTGGATTAATAACAATAACTAATTAAAGAAATTAACGAAGCATATAGCCACGTACCTTGGAGCTTTCCTTTTATTCGCGTGTCATTTTAAGCTGATCACCCGGCCTAGCCTTCGAGTCGCCTATAATTTACAACCCAATTTATCATGAACACACCATCAAGATAACTATTTTCTTCACATTTGTTAAGAATCATACTAAAGGATTTCTTTTACAAATCCATACTACAAGATATGACAATTAAGTTTCACTTATGCATTTAATCAAACACCTCATGCGTATGGTTCTTAATTACTGTTTATCAATTCAAATAAAGAATCTCTAACCATGCATTTTCAATTCATCTAGTAGGTGGCTTCATTACAATCATATTAGCAACTAATTTCAGTTTGATCAAGCCAGTATTGAAAATCTTAATGTTCAGGAGCCTAAAAAAACCCGAATGATTACTCCATGCTAGATTTTAAAAGTTTGAGATAGATGTCAAAGCATTTAATATTGTTGTAAGGGCTCTACCATATGAGACCTATGTAGAGCTGTTAAATTGTAACACTGCAAAAGAGTTATGGGATGAGTTACAAGAAAATTTCAGTAAAACTGAGAAAATTGTTAAAAACAAGTAGGAAACTCTTAGCATACAAAATGTTGAGAGTGTATCTAACTCGGCACAAACAACAGTTTGTGAAGAGATTTATGCAAAAGCTGTAAAAAACAATGATCCATGGAATTCAACTGAAGATGAGCATAATTGTGAATGTGCATTAATGACTTCCAAAATAGGAGTTTCTACATACATAGATAGTCTATGGTATGTAGATAGTAGAGAGTCCAGGCACATGATTGGATGCAAAGCTCTACTATCTAACTTCCATACACATTGAGGAGGTGATATATCATTTGGAAATAATTCAAAAGGGAAAGTACTGGGGGTCAGGGACTGTCTAGGCTGATACTCTAAAATTCAAAGATGTCAATCTTATTGATAATTTAAAATTCAATCTACTCAGTGTCTCACAAATGAGTGACAAAGGCTATGGCTCATTTTTTACTAAGAAAACCTGTAAAATTGTCGGACCTGATGTAGTAAAAAGATTGACAAAATTATAGCTGAAAGCACTTAACAACTAATATATTGCTCACAGAAGTGGTAACGTTTATGTAGCGGACATGTTAAAAGATAACCCCAAAGCAGATGTATGCATGTTCTTTGCTGCCTCAACAAATAAATAGAGTTATGACATAGAAGGTTGGGGGGACATGTTAATTTGAAAACAATTAACACTCTGACAAAACAAAATCTTATTAGAGGTCTGCCAACCAAGCAATTCAAGTGTGATGAGCATTGTGTTTCCTACCTAAAAGGTACACAACACAAAGCATCATACAAACCCTTGAAGAGTCCAAAACAACCCAATGTCTACAAATGTTGCATATGATTTTTTGGCCAAGTAAAAATCATGAGCTTAAAAAGGAGATATTGTTTGGTAAAAGTTGATGATTTTTCTAGGTTTACATCGACCTTCTTTTTACTCCAAAAATGAGTGAAGGTGTTCTAAAAGAAGTTATCATAAAAGTTAAACAATATAATTTTCCAGTGAAAATTCTCTAGAGTGACAATGGGATAGAATTCAGAAACCAATAGATTGATGAATTCTAGAGGTCAAAACAAATAGTGAGACAATTCAATATTTCTAGAACACCTAAACATTGAAAGAAAAAATAGAACCTTAATTGAGGCTACTAAAACTATGCTTGTAGATTTTTGTCTGCCATTTTCTTTTTGGGCAGAGGCTATGAATACTGCATGCTATGTTCAAAATAAAGTCTTAATTAATCCTAGATATCAAAAAACTGCCTACGAAATTTTGTTCAAAATCAAACCACTAATCTCATTTTTCAAAATCTTTGGTTGTACATGCTTCATTTTGAATCTCAAAGATCAATCTCAAAATTTTTAGCTGAAGTTGATTGTGGATATTTCTTTGGATATTCTTCTACAGCCAAGGCCTACAAACTATTTAACACAAGGACCATAACTATAGAAGAAACTTTGAATGTAAAGTTCAATGAACTTTCTCCTTTGAAAATCCATAAAAATCCAGCATAACTTTCTGATCTTAATAAAATTAAATTTGAAAAAGTTACTGCAAAGGTGGTTGTTGATGAAGGTAAACCAAATGCAGCACAATAGAATTGCAAATTTGACATTGAGATGCCAGCTCAATACAAAATCAACTCTGATCCACGAAGTTCATCTGCATAGAATAGCAATCAGTCCCCAACATCTGGAATCATTGTTAACCAAAGTCAACCCCAAACCACTGATTATGCATGTGGTCAAACCACTAATCTATCCTCCACAACAAATTCCCCACTTAGACCAATTCCACCACTATCATTCTCAATTATGTCCCTCACCATAAAATTCCATTATTTCGTACACTGGGAACACTTTGTACCTCAGATCTCATCCACTAGACAAGTTATAGAGACATCGATACAGGAGTGCTCACAAGAAGCCAAACCTCAAATGTCTGCCTATATGATGGCTTTTTATCACTAATCCAACGTGTCAAATACCAATAGGCATTAAAAGACAATAGTTGGATAGAGGCCATGCAGGAAGAGTTCCTTCAGTTTAAGAGACAACAAGTATGGGAACTTCTTCCATTACAAAAGGATACATGTCTAATTGGGACAAAATGGTCTTTAAAAACAAAACTGATGAAAGGGGCATTGTTATGAAAAAAAACAAAGTCAGACTTGTGGTTCAAGGTATAGACAAGAAGAAGGAATAGATTATGATGAAACCTTTGCTCTTGTAGCAAGGTTGGAGGCAATAAGACTTTTCTTGGCCTTTGTTGTCAACCACAACATAAAGGTGTATCAAATGGATACAAAGTGTGCTTTTCTCTATAGAAAGATCCAAGAAGAGGTCTATGTGTGTCAACCACTAGGATTTGAAGACTCATTCCATCCTGATTATGTCTACAAGCTAAACAAAGCTTTGTATAGACTAAAACAAGCACCAAGAGCCTGGTATGATACTCTATCCACTTTTCTCTTATCTAATGAATTCAAAAGAGGTCAAACTAATAAAACTCTATTTCCAAAATGGAAAGGGAAATATTTATTAGTAGTACAAATCTATGTGAATGATATCATTTTTGGTACCACATGTGATAAAATGTGTGAAGAATTTTAGTAAACTGATGACAACTCATTTTCAAATGAGTGCCATGGGAGAGTTACAATGATTTCTTGGCATTCAAGTACAACAACTTGAAAATGGAACTTTCTTTCATCAAAATAAATATGTTAAAACATGTTAAAATTTGATATGAATAACTGTAAACCATGTGGCACTCCCATGAGTACAAGCAAACCATACATATCTTATGAGAAAGATGACTTAATAGATCAGACACTTTACAAATGTATGATTGAGTCCTTAATGTACTTAACTACATCAAGGCCTGATATCATGTTTGCAACTTAGTCTGTGCAAGGTATCAAGCATCCCCTAGAAAGTCAAATTTAGTAGTAAAAAGTATGTTCAGATATCTCAAAGGTGTTCCCACACTTGGTATCTGGTATCCAATTAACGGAAATATTGATTGTTCAGGTTATTTAGATAGTGATTTTGCTGGATGCCACACAACAAGGAAGTCCACATCAAGAGATTGCCAATTCCTAGGTAATGCCTTAGTCTCCTGGCAAACCAAAAGGCAAACAGCAGTCTCTAATTCCACTGTAGACGCAGAGTACATAGCTGCTGCATGTTGCACTACACAACTCCTATGGCTTCAGAAACAATTGCTTGATTTTGGTATAACTGCTCTAAAGACACCACTAAAACTAGCAGTTAAGCAGCTGAAAACATTATCAAGAACCCAATGTCACATTGAAAAACAAAGCACATTAACATTCGTCATCACTTTGTAAGAGATTGTTACGAAAAGAAACCGATCTCACTTCATCATGTTCCCACTGAAGATCAATTAGCAAATGTATTCACAAAAGCACTAGACACATCTACCTTTGAAAACTTGATCTCCGAAATTTGGATGCTAAATAGAGACTAAAAGAAATTTCAGTCTTCTTAAATAAAAACATTAGAATGTTGTTTTGAAATTTTTTTAATTAAGTTAAGTTTTAAAATCATGGAAAGATTGTTAAAAATCATCAAATATTTTGTTCAAAGGAGTAAAACATTTGTTTCAATGGTTCAAAACTATGTTTAACCTTTGTTAACCACTATTTGCAACAAAGAACCATTGATACACTACCCATTGTTTGACTAAAAAGTTAAACAAAAACTACTGTTTTTCAAAACCAACCACTGTTCCATTCAAAACTATGTTTTTAACCCAACAGAGATTTCAAACATGGGTTTCCATCCTTCTGTTGACCAAAAGTCAAACAGATGTGTCAACCACTGTTTTATACATCCAAACGTCTATTGGTAACCAACAGAGGCTTCTAAACAGACCTTTCATTACTTCACCAAAGGGTTTTCTAAAAGGGACCCAATCTCTGAACATGGTTTTGTACTAACAAATAAAAGACTGCCACGTCACTCAAAAAGTAACTGTTGGCCACGTCATCACCACTGTTATAAAACCCTATAAAAACCCTAGCCAAATAGAGCTTTCACTTATCAGAGCAATAAACTCATAAATTACAAACTTTAACCTCCACAAGCAATCGAAAAGATCATATACTCAAAGATTTTCTAAAAGATTCATTTCCATTATCTCAAAATCCAAAAGATTTATCTATTCAAAAGGTTTTTATTCTCAAAAATGGCTCTCAACTTGAAATTACCCGTAATTATCTTTATATCTTGTGAAAACCGACGCTAACACAAAATTTCATACAATCATCAATCTTCTCACATCATCATAATACAATACCATTCTCACCACCAATGCATCTATACACCTAGAAAATCTTCGTGATTTTGGGCGAATTCAAATTTCTTTCTTCATGATAAAAAGCCCTATCATCACTTCAAAAGTGAAAAATGTTGCTGTCTAGATCACACCGGAGTTGATCTCACCTACCCTGCCTTGAATGATGAGACAAATACATAAACTTTTTCTAAAACTGATATCCAAAATGAATTCATAGAGATGGGGTTTGATGCACAAATGATAGGAGCAAGAATTTTCAAACCTAAGTTCCCACATGCAATGAAATTTTTCTTCCATACCCAACTCATATCTCTTTCAGAAAATCCACTTCTTACAATGAAATTCCATTAAAACACAATATTTAGGATATGCCATTATAAATGCAAATTACAAGCTATCCAAAACTCTATTTCTTGATATGGTTACAAATGTAAAAGCCAAAAAGGAAAGCAAACTTAAAGCTTTCATTTTGTACCCTAAACTTTTAAGATACATTTTACGAAGGGTCTTGGCACAAAACATTTTGCAAAGGGTGAAGCCCTACAAATAAACAGTCTTTCAAATGAAACAGTCATACGCATGATGACTAAAGGTCAAGAAAATATGGTTGAAGAAATGTTTTAGAAAACCAAACAACAGATGTTACAACATTGTTGCTAAGCCCGCTGCTCCTGGTGACCATAGCGCACAACCCAGCACTATGGAACACACACCAGCAACTTTCACAAAGACCACTTCTATCCGAAATCCCAAATCCAAAAGAAAGATCACAAAAAGGTAAATCTGGAGGATAAGATGCCAGCGGAACCTGTTGTAACACAAAAGCAGCAAACATCTGTTGTTACTTCCTCACAACAGATGTAAACATCTCTACCTATCCAAACTTCTCACTTGTCCTCACATAAGGATAGTGTTGTAAGCACGAGGGACACAAATCAAGAGGGAGATGATTCACTTGAACATTTCTTATCCAACCCCTCTCCCAGGGCTAGTTCTCTTTTCACTCTGCCACCCATAAAAACAATACCACCAACACTTCAATCATTGCTTGAGGCAAGTGAAAACCCTGACTTGTGCAATACTAGTTCTTCTCAACAACACACCACTGAGAGTATGCCACAATAAGTGACTAGGGCAATTCCAGGAATCATTGCTATCCCACAAGCTGAGGAGGCTGCACCTCTTGTGTATCAAGAGACACTTGAAGGTTTTTCAAGTAAGGCAGCTACTACAACTATTGAGACAACAGTCTCACAATTGGATAGTAGTTACATAACTAAGACCTCCTTGAAGGAAACAACTAGTGAATTAATAATAGTTCATTCACAATTAGTTGGAAGTCCCAGTACCAAGAAAAAGGGGCACTTGGTTCAAAACCAAGTACAACCACCACTGGTGGGAATTCAGATGATCCTATTAATTTAGGTGATGAGTTAAGATACAAAGATGGATAGAGTATCCAAGCTAGAATCTTCTGTTGCTGGGATTAAAGACATGTTGAAGACCTTGGTACAAAACTCTAAGCCTCCTTGAACAAATGCAAAACTTGCAAAAAAGATTTGATTTCATGCCCAATCCTATCTTCAATTAAGCAACACGCACCACTCTAATACCTAGGAAACTTGCAGATGATGCCAAAAAGGGGAGAGTATAGCCTAAGAAAGCTTCCTCCACCAAAACCTGTATCTCCAGCCAAAAAGGCCAAAACTATCCAAACCACTGATCAACCACTCCAAACATCTGTTGGCACTACAAAAGTTTCAACAAATGCTATAACAACAACTACCACAACCATAACCTTACCTATTCAAGAAACAAGAAAAAGAAAAGCAATAACATCTCCTATCAAACCTTCCATTAAAACCACACCATCATCACTTCTAGCATCATGACGTTGTTGCGAGCGTGGATGATTTTTAGATATATGTTAAGTATTTTTCACTCGTTTATTCAAGCTTTAAATTTATAAAAACATGATATGCAACTATCACTCTCCACAACACGCTAGGGCAAGTGCACCCATCGTTGGCGTAGTATAGTGACGGTAAGATACCGAGGCCGTCCAAGGACACAAGAGCTTTTAATACTGGAATATCCTCGACGTCTAATCTAATCAAATTTTTAGAAAAGGTTTTTGAAAAATAAAGAAATAACTAAAGTAATAAAAAAAACAGATAGACAGATCAAATCACTTGATTCCAACTTATTATTTACGTATCCTTTGATGATTTCCACACTTTGGTTTTTTAAGAGATTTTCTTAGTTAAAGTGGCATGTCCCTCTTTTGGAGGCAACACTATCCTCAGCCATATTGGTCTGAGTCAGCAGGGATACAGTCCCGCAAGGCCGGAATATTGAAAGATAATTAAGTAAGTTATTAATGCAAATGTGGCATGTCCCTCTTTTGGATATAACGCCACCCTCGGTCATATTGGTCTGAGTCAGCAGGGATACAGTCTCGCAAGGCCGGTTTAAAGTTTTAATAGTAGTTTATTTATAAGGGATTCAAGTCGTTCTTACTTCCCCCGATTTGATGTTATCTGCCTCAAGGGAAGTCCTAATAAGCTTGAACCAAGTCCTCGCAGGATCTAAACACTGAACGAGGCAAGAACTTTACCCATACCACCCTTGTAACCCCCTTCAGGCAGTTGACGCGCTTTATATAAACCATAAAGACACGAATGAGTGAATCAATGAAATATGAAAAGATGATAGAATAAAGTTTACTTGCAATATAAAAAACTAGTCATTAAAGTTACTAATACATACCCAATTAAAAAGTTAACCAAAGCTAGGAAATCAAAAGTAATAAATGGATAACTTGTCTTCACCAAGTGATGTAAGAGATTAGCCAAGCATGGCCTTTGTTTGACAAAAAATCTTACGATCAATCTTGGATCTTGAGACTACTACACACTCTACAGATAGATGATGGATGAATGTGGTGGATGATGGTGGTATTGTAGTGGTGGAGTGGTGGCAGGTGTGAGAGAAGTGGTTTGCCAAGGGATGACTTGGAATGAAACCAAGCACCCCTATTTATAGCTGTAAATAGTAGCTTCACACTTCCTTCTTCTTTGTCTTCATTTAATGAGCATGTCTATCAGCTGCTACACGGCCCAATGTGTCAACGGCACTGATCCGTGGCCATCGTACTTGTTGTACTATCCAAGATATGCAAATCTTGAAGTTGACCGCGACCCGTGTCCAAGGGACATAACCCCGTGTCTCTAGTCTACTTATGTGTTGTCTTCTTCTGATCCAGAATCTTGAAAGGGCATGGCCCCGTGCTTGACTTCTGATTCATTGTTTTTAATCTTAGGGTGAAGCTCGGAGGGTTGGTATAGTGTGTCGTCTTCCCGTCTTCTATACTTATGCTGGTTTTTGTCGTTAATTTGTTCCTTTTGTACATTCAAGCTCTTTTAATCCTGAAAAACAAAAGTATACAAAGAAATACACTCTTTCCAACATTAGTACTGAAAAGGGGTTGATTTTATACCGTATTTGATACAATTTATATGTTTCATTTGACGCATATCACATCATCATCAACTACATCTTCATCACTTCCATCTACAGATCCTCCAACGCCATCCAATGTCAAAGAGTATCTGAAACTCAAAAAGAGGCAGGCTAAGAGGATGGTTTTGGAAAGAAACCAAAGGAAGGATGACAAACAAATACAACAAATCTTAGCTGAAGAATATAGAAGAGTAGATGCCTTATAAGGGTATGCTACAATGATTTGCAGAAATCTCTCCCATGATCCAATAACTGATGGAGATCTCAAAACATTACTAAGGGAGGATTTTGAACCATATCATGGAGAAGAAGCCATATGATGTAGTTAGAGACCAATTCACAATATGGCCAACCGAATCCTTGCTTGATGAAATAGTAAGGATAGAAAAGTTGAAGCTCTTTCCTGATATCAAATCAATTCCTCCTGACTGAAAAATGGGAAAAGCAAAATGATAAAAGGGCACTAAAGATGAGGAGGATGAAGGAAGAACTGGGTGTTGCTAACATGGGCACCATCAAGTCAATTGCAAATGAGATGAGTCAACAATTTTTCAGAACTATAAAAGGCTTGAACTCAAAAGAGAAAAGGATCCCTCAACACCCAAAAGGCCAAAATATGATCAACTAGACTTCCCTATAAAAACCTTGGTTGAACCTTCAGAGTTTCCATCAGCAAGAAATATCTCAATAACTGTAAGGAACTTCCTCAAAAGACAAATTGAAATGAAGTCTGAAGCCAGAAGAGAAGATCTAGCTAACACAATCATGGGAAGACCTGTGTCCCCAAACTCATCTGTAATAACTATGGTCCTAGCAAATCCTCCTGGTCTCAAAATTCTAAAGTGGAAATCAGATAAAGATACCCATGAATTGACATTGCTTAGGGCCAGCGGGAAGGTGAAAAAGATCTCAATGAAAAGTGCCCAGGGTTAATTGAAGATATGCAAGACCTGATAAGTCTTCCACTAGAAAGGGATCCTGAAGGCACTGACTTTCTGAACTTTGAATTACAATTCAATGGACAAATCAAAGAGAGGTTGTTGAGAAATAAAGGTTGATCAAATAAACATATGTTTTGAAATCATCTGTTCTAAGGGGAGATTGTTGAACCTACAAAAGGACAGATGATATTCAAAGCAAAAACATGAACAAAAGATCAAGAAATATACAGTTGATGAAGCATTCTCCTACCAAAGATAGTGAATTTTGAATACCTAGATCGGAGAATCTATTGAAAACATGTTATCCAATGTTTGAAGCATTGGAACAGTTGTTGATGATGAAACAAGGTCTGTTCGTGGTAAAGCTCTGTAAAGGCAAATGTCTCCTCATCAAGACCAAACATCTATTGTGGCTAAACAGATGTTTGGAACAAAGCAACAAAGGATTAAAGAGCAGATGTTTCCTAATGTAACAATATTAGCTTATTAATAGTGTTTAGCTTAGTTAGATCAGATTTTTGATTCCCACGGATGTTTGCAACATGTATGGAATCTTTTCAATTAGGAATGTTAGATGTCACTATCAGGGTGATGTCAGCGATCACAAACAGACCCTTGTACTTAGTATTAGATCTCACCCATTAGAGATCTATTCATCACTTCACACACATTCTCTTTTGTACAAGCGGATTTGTGAGTGATCGGGCTAAGGGGGAGATTGTAGAATCATTAAGTTGTAAAACGTGTAATTATTTGATTCAATGAAAAATAGTTTCTAATAATATCTTCCTACTTGTGAAATTATTATTTGAATTATAATTGTTTGTTTTAACTTGAAATAATTCGCAAGCATCAAACTTAGATCCTAACATGTTAACAATCATACTAAAGGATTTCTTTTACAAATTCTTACTACAAGATATAACAATTAAGTTTCACTTAGGCATTTAATCGAACACCTAATGGGTATGGTTCTTAATTACTTTTTATCAATCCAAATAAAGAATCTCTAACCATCTATTTTCAATTCATCAAGTAGGTAACTTCATTACAATCATATTAGCACCTTCAGTTTGATCAAGCCATTACAACTATTTATTTTACATGAGTCAGGGGTTCTGTACACTTATGCTAAAACCCATTTTATATCACACTTGGATGATCATACAAACAAGTCATATAGAAACAATTCACATAATTAGAAATTAGGACTTCCATAGTTGTTTCTACAATCCTCGAGACACCTCATTATAATGTGTGGGTCCTTAGACCTCCTAATTTCATGAAATTCTCCAACTAGAAATTCACCAAACATGAAATTGTGACATACCTTGTGTTATGATTATGTAGTACTTATCAACGCTTCAAACATACATCAAAATCACTTTGATTTCAGTATAGAATTGGATGATTTGAGTTGATTAGTATGAACAAGAGTTTCACCCTTCCTATCTTTCTGGTCGATCTACACACACAAGTGTGTGTAAATAATTTTAATTTCACATTTTGAAACACTTGTTCCCAGTTTGATAGCTTTCGTCCCCATGTTTAGTTGTTATATAAAAGGGTTATCATCCATAGTTTTATTAACCATTAACATGATACTAACTAGGTTAAATGTTTGTAGTTATCATACTTAGATTATAAACTCTCTCACACACACATATATAGTTAATATTTTGGGGTTGTTACAGTTAACAACTCGTTACTCCCTCTCCTAGAAAATAAATCATAGGCCGTCACTAATATCTTTAATTAATTGATTTTGTATGTTAGGTATAGGTATAGATATAGATATAGAGATAGAGATTAAGTTGAAAAACATTTTACATATATGGTTGTAAGGTTTGTACTTGTATTTCAATTTGATATCTGTCATTTCATTTCTAATACTTGTATTTGTAAATTGGATTATATTATATTTGTAAATTGGATTATATTATCGTTTGTATACGTCTTTAACGTGTTGTTAACACATAGAATGACTTTTTGTGACCTAATATAGATAGTATTTTCTTCTTTATAAATTATTGATTTAATCAGTACATGTATTTCAGTTACAAAGAAAACAAATCACAGCAAGAAACTTACAACATTTAAATTAAATGAGGCAAAAGTGTTAGTAATTTTTCGCTCATGTCTAATAAAAGAATCTATAAAATATGAAAAGAGAGAAGAAAAAAAACACACTTTTCAATGCGAGTATTATTAGAGGATTCTAATCCGAGTATTTATCTTTATCAATATAATTTAATTAAAAATATCAGTTTCATTAATATTTGTTCTTTTAAACATCTCGTATGCGAATCTCTATCTCTATCTCACTTAGACTGGTGGGTGTGGTTTAAAGTCCCTAAGGGTTTTATCACGCAACGTAAGCGCCACGTAGATTTTGAGATAAAAATAATGCCCCTTTAACAATGATGGTGTGGGATAAAGCTCCATTAACGCCCCCACCTAATTAAATATTAAACAAAAAAGAAAAAATGAACAATTTCTGATTGGTTAAGAGGCATGAAGCCCACCAAATGCACCCATTCACGCCCGTTAGTGGGCTGGCGAACATGGGGTGACGCCCCTGATAACGTGCACGGGGTGGAGGAGGGGCCATGGATCAGTATTTTCGATGATGTGGCGGGGTAGCGCGAGGCCACACCCCCTAACCTTACAAACACTTATATTATTGTTTATCCCGACTTATACACTCACAATAATATAAATTGATGAATATAAGTATTTAAATATAAAGGGACACTTCATTTGTTATAAAACTTTCTTATATTACACATACTCTAATTTTTTTGAACGATAAATATTAGAATAATCTTACTCTTAGATTACACCAATTAATCATAAATTATCTAACGATAGAAATTGAACTCTGGTCTTCTTTTAAACAACAAGAGTCTATACCATCTAGTTAAAGTTGAAATAACTATTAGAAAATAATGGATTTTGATTGTTTTCTCTTTCTGTTTAAATAGAAAGTAAAATTTAAATGCTCTAATGTGAATGCTAATAGCTCATAAAAATTAAAATAGTTAGAATTATCAAATTTAGTTCTAATAAGTTGGTTTAGTGGTTAATCATTTAGTTTCTCTTTAAGGTCTCAAGTTCAACTGCCACTAGCATCACGGACATTGGTAGTGGCAATGAATTTTAGAACTAGGCCTCTCTGGAGGTCGTCAATTCGAAACCGAGTCGAACCAGTTTTTCCCTGGAACTGGTGGCTTGGTGGCTCGGTTATGCATCCAACTATGATCGTTATGAAGGAGGGGTTGCATTTGCTCGATTGAGGGCATCCCGAAACCCAAGATTTGCATTATCCGGTATCAAACGAGAGCTACGAACAAATAGATGCTAAGGTGCTAATCCGATAATTTAGTTTAACGTTGAAAAAAAAAGAATCATCAAAATGTGCACGCGCCATGGGTGAGCGTGAGTAAACAACTCAAATCATGTGTATCTTTTAAAGAAGGAGACTGAAATTAGATATTAAAGTAAAAAAATATCACGTGCTTTCATGAACTCCATTCTCCAGTGGCTGCTTTTGCGGGAAGATTCGACAATATACAAATTGAGTCGTTAAACTATTCCAATTGCATAATCAACTTATAGTCTTTAATCCTGGTTAGATTAACAACATGCTATGATAATCTACGTGTTCTACACATGATCAATTTTGTTAAATCAGTTTTGGACTCTGGAACTTTGATAGTTTGGTTGTTCCCATTAGACACTTTTAAACAACAAATCTAAAATTTGGTACAAGTGCAGGGGCTAAACTTGTAATTTACTCCAAAACTTATTTCAGTTTAGGGCTCTAAACTTGTCAAAATATCAGTGAAGGGCCTCAGTTTAAACACTATATAAACCCTCCATTTTTCATTGCTAATCATCAGAACAAACCGAATATTTTGTTGTTAATCTCCTTGGTAAAAATGACTGTTTGCATTGACCAATCAGTACCAGGTAAAATGACTGATTGCATGTTTTTCTAAACAATGCAATAAGCCTATAATTATGGATTTTGTGTTAACAAGTTCTTGTTTGTTTGTAGAATCCGAGGTGGTCGTGGAGACCAAGAATTATACCAATGAGCTGGTATTGAATGGAGATATTGTGGTGCCTGATCAAACTGTGGTTGGTGGCGATTTTGATCAACCGGAAGTCAACGCATTCGGTCAATCATTCAGGGACTATGATGTGGAGACTGAACGACAGAAGCAAGTTGAGGAGTGCTACAGGCTGAACCACATTTACCAAACATATGATTATGTAAGTATGATATATATTATTTTTTAGTTGTTTATTTTTCATGGAGTTTATGGAAAATAAAAGGGATTTGGATGGTGTAGGTGAAGAAGATGAGAGAAGAGTATAAGAAACTGGATAAGTTGGAGATGAGCATCTGGGAATGTTGTGAACTGTTAAATGAAGTTGTAGATGAAAGTGATCCTGATTTAGATGAACCGCAAATCGAGCATTTGTTGCAGACAGCTGAAGCTATAAGGAAAGATTATCCAGATGAAGATTGGCTCCATTTGACTGCCCTTATTCATGGTATGTATATGTATATTTATATGCATGCATTACAAACATATTAATCTTTGAATTTTATGATAATTATTTTTGATGGGTTGTGTAGACCTTGGGAAGGTTCTGCTTCTTCCAAGATTTGGGGAGCTTCCACAATGGGCAGTTGTGGGTGACACACACCCTCTTGGTTGTGCTTTTGATGACTCAATTGTTCACCATAAGGTATATATTACATGCCAAATTGGATGAAACCTATGTGTGCTTCTTTTGTTTTATTTACTTTTTTTTTGTTTTTAATAATTGGTTGATCTTTCATGGTGCAGTATTTCAAAGAAAATCCTGATATGAACAATCCTGCTTATCAAACCAAGAATGGAATTTATACAGAAGGATGTGGACTAGAAAATCTGATGATTTCTTGGGGACATGATGACTACATGTATTTGGTATATTTATTTATTTTAACCATCGTTAATATGTTTGCATACAAAAGGGACAAAATAACATTGAGGCAAGAGTAAGGTTACTCTCATGTGACCTACCTGCGGGACCTAGCGAATGCAGGAGCCTCATGCACCGGGTTTGTCTAAACGCAAAGAGTGAATAAATAGACTAAATTAAATTTTCAAATTTTTCAGGTGGCCAAGGAAAATGGAAGTACTCTTCCGGAAGCCGGATTGTTCATCGTTCGTTACCATTCTTTCTATCGTAAACCACTAAAACCTTCAATTTATTCTACTGAATTCGTCGATTTAGATGTTTGAATATTAACCTTATGAATTATTCCTTTTGGTTGTGCCAGCATTGCACCGGTCTGGAGCGTATAAGCATTTGATGAATGAGGAGGATGTTAAGAACTTGAAGTGGCTTCAAATCTTCAAGTAAGCTAGCATGCTAGTAATTTGATTAGAATATAGTTAAGGTTAATTAATAAATAATGACATTATATGTTAATTTGGATGCAGTAAGTATGATCTTTACAGTAAAAGCAAAAGCCGTGTTGATGTTGAGAAGGTGAAGCCATACTATCTATCCCTCATTAATAAGGTGAGAAGATCTTTTGTGGGTTATTCTTAAAAGAGTTTTTTGAGCATATTATTTAATTTTAACTGATTTTTTTGTTTTGTTTTTATTCAGTATTTCCCAGAGAAACTCAGATGGTGAAGGCTGGTGTCCATGTGTAGTGAAGTAATAAATATTTATATATTATATATAAAAGTTGAGATGTATTGATTTATTTATAGAGTTGGTAAGTTTTGTCTCGGTGTATTAATAATGATTCTGTAAACCTTATTTTCTGTGTGTAATAGCTATAAAATTCGCTGTTCAAACTTCAAAGTCCATTTTCCCGATGTATGCGTCTTTGATACCGAACTGAATAGATATTATGTTTGATATAGTTATGATCTATCATGTGATGCTAGTAAACTATGATTTCAGAACTGATTGAGCCGGAGAGTAGAATTAGAGGTGGTTTGAGTTATACAATAATGAAAAGATGTGGATTGTTATTTTTCATATTCATGTCACAAAGTCGGATTATTAATAAATTTAAAGTTTCGAATGCAACCAAGTTTTTTTTTAATTTAGGGTGACATTTTACCTACTGATCCCTCTCTTTCCTTCATATAAGACAAGGTCCATTGAATTCTTCTCATGTGAAAGCATTGGAGATGGTCTTTGAGGTTATTAAGTTGAGTTAGTTGATAACCATTATTAGGTTGACTAACTTGATACAGATTCACTCTTGGATCTTGATGACTAACTTGATACGAATTCATTTTATTGTCTTTTTGGAATAAACATATATTTTCGTGCAACAAGTAGTGTTTTCCTGTAACTTTATTGTGGTGAAAATCAATCCAAATGGATTTAGGTGAAATTAAATCCGTTTGCATTTTACCTATATATTAGCTATATAAATATCCTAATAATTGTATTAAAATATATCGAATTGTAATGTACCATATCAAGAATCATATTTGTTACAACGTGTACCTACTGTATAGTTTAAGGATTCAGTCATGAGTTGCACGTTATAAGTAGGATTCTTGCTAGGTATACCTACTTGTTTGTTTCTCTTGAGTCATGCACACTCATAATAAAAGTGACTCAATCAAAATTTGATCAATTTATTTCCTATAACTTTAAAAGGATATGCTAATATATTTAGTTGGTTATATTCGTTACTATTATAATGAATTAGACATATTGTTGTATATATTTACATTTGCATTAAAACTTATTACAACAACGAATCAAATACGAAGTTGAACACCCTTTGTAAGTAGTTAGATGAATTGTTATATGCATTGACATCAAACTCATTATAACACTAAATAAATCGTAAGATGTTAGACACATTATATATATGTGTGCCTGAAATTTGTTAAATAAATAAATCAAACCATGGACGCACCTTTACAAACATGTGTGTTAAAAGGAAATGACAATAACACATCAAACGTACAAATGTTGGCTATTTTTGACATCATAATTTTTTTTAAGTTTCGAGGTAAGAGACGGTACTCTTACCCTTAACCCTGCAATGGTGTGGTCGTTACCAAAAAAAGAGATATAAAGTTATGAATTTAATGGTATTGTTTTCTTAGAAAAAACGAAGCATGCGAAACGTTTTTGTTTAGCGTTGGTGTTTTCTTCTTTTTTATGTATAAAATATATCATAAAGTTAGTATAAAAAATATCATAAAGTTAGGTATAGTTTTAGAATTTTTATTTGAGTACCTTAAATATTATAATCTGTAAAAGTCTTCAATACTATTGAAAATTATATAAAGTCATAACAGATTAAATTAAAGCTTCAAGGACAAAACGCCCATCTTAAAATAATAACTTGTTTGTTAGTTTAACTAGTATTAAGCTCTGCGTTACAGCGGTTGTCGTAAAACTGTGTCAAGTAATACCAATGTTATACCATTGTCAGCGATCACCAACACCGGGAAAGCTCGTAAAAACAAAATAAATAAAACGGACAAAAATAACGTCGCGTGAAAAGTAGACTTAAAATCTTTGAATCACGCACGCGCGTTGCAAAGAAATTAAGCCGAAACGTAAAACATAGAAAAAAAATAACTAAGTCAAACCAGGACCCGTGTGTTGCGACGAACTTGTCAAACAGAGAAAAATAGATGTGTTACGACGGGCAGTCAAACGGGAAAATATATGAAAAAATGTTGAACCTCACACGCACGTTGCGGTGCGTTAACCCACAAAATTTTGAACGAAATGAAAAACTTGGGAAAGATGAAATGTATGGTAGACCAAAATTGAAAATTAAAAAGAGTTCTGATTAAATTGAAAAATATATAAAATCTTTAGGTTAAAAGTAAAAATTACAAAGAGTCTAAATTGCAAAAGAATAAACTTTTGAACGAAATGAAAAAAGAAAAAATAACCCTTCACATGAGTTACAACATCATAAATTACGAAAAAATTTATTTTTATAAAACTTAAATAAACTATTATATATTACATATAAATAAAGTAAACTCTAGTTGATTGTTAAATACTTATTTATTATCTGCATAATACAGAATATAGTTTCAATTTATTTTTTATTCTTGATTAGTTTAATATTTGTAAATTAATTCTTTTCATATTAGTTCAAGAGATATTAATAATTTATTAAATATTAAATTTAGATATTAATAATAATATTATAATATTCAAAGACAAAATTTATTTATTAATCTTATATAAAGATAAGAATAAGGGTAAAGATTAGTGATATATAACTATTAGTTATTATTATTAAAAAATATATTTAACAAATATAAATAAAATTGATGAGGTTGAAGTAAAGAATGTCATATGGTATTAATAGAAGTCTTTTATTATAAGTTTGATTTTTTTAAATAAAAATAATACTCAATGCTAGATTATTGTTTTAAAATAAAAGAACAAAAAGCATTCAGGTCCTAAATGTGTTATTTTGTATATCTGTTTCAAAAATATCTTTATACAACTTATAGTTTACAGATAGTTTATATCGACATATCGTTAATAAAAAATTAATTAAATAACCTTGTAAAGTTTCTCTATTTTACTACACAACGTATTATCGTTAAAATTTTAAAATATTTGTTAGATTATTTTTCTACTGAGCTGTGAAAAGAAACGTAGGGACCTACTCCACAAAATGATCGTGGTGCCACCTTTGTCAATATTAACGTATCAACCTGTACCTACCCCCACATGGTCCAGGCCACAATATATAATTGTGCATTTGGTTATCTCTTGTCCTTATAGGAAAGATTGTTTATTATAGGAAAGATCGATTATTGCATCATGTTCCTAAGCTACCTACTCACAATTGCATACCAACTTATTATTCATCTACCTACCTCCTTCGATACTACACACCTACCTCACACACAACACAACTTATATATACTGCCTTTACCTTTTTATTGTTATTTTTACCTTGATATCAACTCTAATGACTTACCAACCGGACCAAGTGTTTTCACGAATCACAACCTCTCATCTGAAATGTCTATAGTCCATATCTTTAAATGTTACACACCAGTATTGTTTTCTAAAGGACACATGCTAAACGTCTGTTCATTAGTGGTCCGGAAAAACTCTCACCCGATATCAACCACTCATTAAATATATTCTAGTTTTGAAAATCATGCAAGAGTATGACAATTATCTGAACTTATACTTATATGCTAAGTTATTAAATTATCATCAAGGGCGGCCCTGGTCGGGTGTAAACAAGCCAAGAAGCTCGAGAGCTACTCGTTATCGAATCGGTTAAAAGTTCAAACGAATCGAACTTTAGCGAGCCCGAGCTCGAGCTTGTAATAGAGCTCGTTTAGTTATTGAGCCCGGGCTCGAGCCTAAAATACAAAGGTCGTTTAGGCTTGCAAGCCTGAACGAGCCCAAGCAAAATTTTACTATTTTATATATAATATGATAATGATGATGATAACGTTGGCAAGCGGAGCTTTTGCTCATCTAAGCAATATTGAAGCGAGCTCGAGCCGAGCTTTTAACTTGTTTGATATTGTTTTCAATATAGCTTGAGTTGAGCCGAGCCGAGCTCAAGCTAAAATAAGTAGGCTCGAACTGAGCCGAACTCGAGCTCAAGCTTCATAAAAACATGACGAGCTGAGCTCGAGACTAGTCGGGCTCGGGCTCGGCCCGGTTCGTTTACACCCCTAGGCCCTGGGAGTGAGCAGGGAGGACCATCGGCCAGGGCCCGTGATTCCAATGGGCACATTTAAAACAAATATCCGATATCTACGTTAAATAGCATACCCATACAAATAACAAGATAGGCTCATTTACAAAACAATCCTTAAATGTTAGAAGATACCCCATTAGGTTTAGTTAGCCAATACCAATTTGATTTTAAAATAATAATAATAATAATAATAATAATAATAATAATAATAATAATAATAATAAAACAATAGGAACCGCCCTTTCTTGCGCGGCAATCATAAATTGTTGGATATTGAAACGACGCACAGGCACATGCACAACGTATTGAACATCGACCCAGGCCCCAACGCAGTTGAACATCGAATTCCGACAGTCCAGCAGCACCACAATCAAATTTCGTTATGAACAATTGAACACTGACCCAGGCCCCGCATTTGAACAGTTGAACATCAACCCCAAGCCCTGTTTTGGCTGATCGTAGGTTTCCAACTCGGCGACCTCTAGAATTCCGATCGCATGTATGACTAATTGATTATTGATTAATGATTACTTGATTAGTTAGGACCGTTTGGTGTTAATTGTCAATTATTTCTAAAAATTAACATTAACAAGTGTCGATTATTTGCGTTTATTTTGACGTTATCGAATAATTATTTAGTTAGGTGATATTTGGTGTTAAGTGGCACATATTTCGTTAAGGGATTAGGAACACATTTTTTCAAGTTCGGGCAGCGCACCTAAATTATTAGGGTCGATCATGGTTATCACGTGACATATTTAACGTACGTAGTCTGAACGACTTTAAGATTTGCTAGGTACTTTGAATTTATTAATCGACTAAAAATACAATGATCATCTGGCACGCAAGGACACTACTTCATTATTAAATACTAGAAAACCTTCACCCAGGAATGGACCAATCTTATCATGTCTAGGTGTAATTGATCGTACGCATGTTGATGAAAATTAATTGACCCGGACATTTTGGGATGGTGACCCTTACTGAAATATTTGTAGCCTCTAAACCCAATCTTTTTAACATAAATGTTTACCAATTAAAATTAAAATAAGGAGACAAAAATAAAGATTAGGAGCAATAAAATTTAAAGTATAAGAACAAATAAATATTTATTTTTTAAACAGCCAAAGTTAAATAACCTAAAATAATAAGATGGGCTTACAAGTTAATGGTACCACAATGTTTGTTAAGGTGTAATCGATCTCTCGCCACTGATGATGGGTTTAAGTCCCATTGTAAACAAAATCGAAGTATTTAAGAAGAGGTTAGCTTTTTACTAAAAAAGAAACGTACTTAAAATTAAAATATTTGATAAGCCGGTTGTTAATCCAGTAACCTAACGATCCCATTTTCCTAAAACCTTTTGATAAGTTAGTTACCAATCTAGTTACCTAACGATCCCATTTTCCTAAAACCTTTTGATAAGTTAGTTACCAATCTAGTTACGTAACTATCCCATTTTCCCTAAAACCTCTATTTTAATCGGTAATACTTATTTCCCAACACAAACTAGTCATTGCACTAAAGAACCATTGACTAACGTGATATCCCCTACCGCCTCTCCACCTTTGTCTGCTCCTTCGAAATGGTTGATCTATCTTTTTTCGGAATGACGACTTTCTTTTATTAGGTTACCACACTCCCCAAATTGGAGAGCCATGTTGCCCCACCCCGGCCAGACTATGTTGTCTTAACCGTGCCCACACTGGCTTTAGAGTTTGGCTTGGGTGTTCCCCTAGACTCTATCTATCATTGTCTTATCCACCAAAGTGACATAAGTGGGAATTGAACTTGAGTTTCCATTAAATAACCTAAGTCTACTACCACTACGCCACAAATGCTGAATAAATGGCTACTCTATCTAGCGCGACAACCCTCCTCGCTCCTCAATCCACTCGTGCTCATGTACTCCAACCTTTATGCAGGTTTTCTTTATCTATCTTTAAGACACTTTAAAATACAAATTATACTTGTTGATATGTACTTAAATTATTTGTCAAACACTTCATAAAAATATCTTTGAATCATAGTTGATTTAAAGTTGCTTAATAGACATTTGCAATTGTAAACTTGAATTGTTACATAAGACACCTTTGATTTAATTGGAAATTAAGTGTTACTTTTTAGAACTTAGATACTTGATTGTTGATTGTTGATATTGGTTGAATTTGAACTTAGTGGCTTATATACTTGAGTTAAAGTTAAATACTTGATTTGAAATTTGAAGCATGATGAAAATTACTTCTTTGGAATATGGATGTTAGTGTGATTTGAACTTAGTTACTTATTGCTGAATTGAATTTATAAGCCATAGTGGTTTTTTCTATTGCAAATTAACTTAACTTTGATGTGATTTATAGGTAGTTTTTGTTGATGGATCGTCTTGCTTTTATACATTCATAAACCATGAAAATGTGCAAATTTATATTAGGGTGTTGTTTATAAAGATGCAGGGTGCGTCTTACTCTACTACCTCACTTAATTAGACTAGCCAATAGAATTTTGTCATCTCAAAGCTACTCAAAGTACTTAGATTTGGAGGGTCCAAGTACTCACTACCTTTTTTAACTCTAGAAACTAAACATCTAAATAAATTAAAACACACTTTTATTAATATAAACGCAAAAATACATAACTTTTATTAATTAGAAAAAAACAAAAGAAAAATGAATACTAAATATAAACTGATCGTCGTCTGAATCATTGGTGATCTAGTCTCGCAGGGTAGCAACGTGTTGTACAAGATTATATTAAAGTCTAAAGTGTGCCTCTTCTTACCGCAACTCATAAACTTACATCTTCGTAAATGACTCTGTCGTCAAAGGGTCTAACACTTAATCAGGTGATATTGCATTTCTATCCTGCTTTAAAATAATATTGTTCAATAAGTTACATGCCTACATCAAATTTCGATTTTAACTCGCCCTTCCTTGCTCGTTTTCGTTGATTAACTATACCCATTTAGATTTTAAAGCACCAAACCCTCATTTGACATCTTTTCTTACCGACTTTTGCACTTTCTTGAACTTTTTTTTCTTTTGGTTCGACGGGGTGTGTAAAAGATTTCACCAAAACAAATAAAGTTGGGTAAATCCCATCAGCAAGTTGGTTGTGACGTTTATATTAGCGATCATTAACCTGATAAGGACACCTCGAATGGTTCCATGCATTTCGTTATTGAATAAAGGAGATTGATTGAGAACATTGATATCGGTATTCGAACTAGCATGACCATAGTATGCATGCCAAACCATACGCCATGTGACATGACCGCTTTGAGCATGATTTGTTGGTTATTTGTGATCACCTCTTATAAAGTGGGCTTAGAAACTTGTTAAACACATACTCTAAATGATATGTGTATAGTAGACACTACCGATCATCCTTGGAAGGTCCCATCTAACTCATACGTGTTGTATGAACGTGCAATGTCGTAGCTAGTCGATCTACGTAAAAGCACGTTGTCATATAACATAGTAATTGAATTTGCAAAATATTTTTAGAGATGCACGAGAAGTTCAAGCAAAAATAGCTAAATATTCATCGTACTCGTCAGGAACGTTACCAATAGCGAGTTGTCAAAAGCTGATGTGCATTTTTTAATCGACATGAAGCTCTTTTTAACCTCTCAACGCAGCCTCCATGAAACCATTCAAACTTGGTATATGCTTTAATATCCCCAACAATTTTTTAGAAATAATTACTTTGGTAAGCGAAATCTCGCTGTAAACATATTTGTGTATTGTTTCCCGATCACGTGAAACATGTTTTTTCTTTGACTTTGTTGTACCCGGAAGCTCGTTTGCAGTGACGACAACTTTGGACAAAAACTTTATACAGAGAATCGGACGAGTCAGAAAAGAAAATTATCAAAGCAACTAGAATTGATAACCCCGAAGGAAATCTAAGACCACTTGAATCGGACGGAACATCCATTGTGTAAATATTTTATGAAAAAGGAAAAAAGTATAGGAGTGTAGAGAGTAGAAAGAGTAATTTTTAAAAATAGGGTAAAAATTGTAATATATGTTTTGAAAATAATATTTTATTTATTTACTAGGTTATAGACCCACGTGTTACACGGGTTGAATAAAAACAATATCTTACGTAAACCCATGTAACACATGAGAGTATAACCTAGTGACTTAGATAATAATAATAATTCATAATTATAATGATATAATAATTACAAATGAATAATAATAATAATAAAAATAGCAATAACATTATTCTAATTTGCCCCTAAGGTTTGCACTTTTTTGCCATTCTCATCCGACCCATTAATTTCATAAAAAAAGTCAGTTGAATGAGAGACATTTTAGTCTTTTTACTTATTTAACTTTTTAATCCAAATAAAACCCCACCACATTAATTTATATCACTCGTCAAATGTAAACTTAAGTAGCTAAGTAAATATCTTATACAATAATAAGATTTAACTTAATCATTGTTAATATTAAATTACAAAAATAATTTAAAATATAATCTAAATTACATAAAATATAATATATAATATATTTTAAATTTTAAACTATATACTATATTCGTTTTTATAGGTTTATCGACATGGCGGTATAAAATTAGTTGAATACAAAGTTATATTCGCAATAAAGTAGTAGTTTTGTATCAGACACCACATGTGTTATATATTAATAATAAAAATTAGATTTTAACCTAATATATATTATTAATAAATAATAATATTGCTAAATTAATAGATGCCTATGTGTAGTTATTCGCAAACAAATATTAGGTTAGATTAGACAATTTAGGTCTACAAGTATATAACCTAATTTGGTTTGATCCACAATGATTAAAAAATAAAAACTTTTTGTTACATATGAAAATAAAAATAAATAAATAAAATACAACAATAATATAACATAAATATTTTTATGTAATACGTATTTATCTATAGTTATGTATAGATTAATAATTTTGATATATTAATATGATATAATAACAATGTGTATTTATTTGTTGTTGTGTGTAGATTAACAAATTGTATAATAATAATAATAATAATAATAATAATAATAATAAAGGAGAGAATCATGTATGGCATTAACTTAATTCTTTTATTAGTATTAGATTTTGTTTAAACGACTAAAAAGTTGTTGGCCGACGACTACAAACATACACCACACTCGAGTAGTGTTACTCGGCCAAGGTACTCATGGGGGGGGGGGGGGTTGTCCAGCCATGATACTCGCATGTACTCGATTCCATCCAAGTATGCCATAAGTATCCCATCCCCAACACTCTAAGCCAAAATATATTAAAACTTATATCTAGTAACTTAAATAAATTGTTGTTAGCTATATCTTTTTATGTCCTTTAGTTCATCACATTATATATATATATATATATATATATATATATATATATATATATATATAGTGTAAATATTGAGGAGAGACCCTCACTTATTGAAAAAACCTAGCAAACCACAATATGTGACTAACAATCAACCACATCTATCTTTTTTCAAGGGAGCTTCTTCATACTCTTAAGGGTAGTATAGTCATTTTTGTACCATGCCCCCATCATCTATGAGATCTCCTATAGTAAAAGTCACTTCCACACCAACATTTCACCTTTTTTTATCCTTCACTCACCAACCCATCTTCTTCTACCTTTTTGTCATTCACTCTCCATCCCATATTCTTATTGTTTTCAATTATCTCTCATTTGTTTTCAAGTTTCTCTCATGCGAAAATGGAGCATCCTCATGACTTTGTTGCAGATCTTGAAGATTACACTACTCCTCGTGGTTCATCATTCGTTAGTCAGTTGACGGAGTACAAACTATCACCAAGTGTTTAGACTTTTTATTTTTTATGTTTTATTTTTTAGCGTATGCTACGTCTTTCGTCCTGGCGAAGTTTTTGTCTTACGTAACCCTTTTTTTTAGTTTTATACGTATGTTTAACACATTGCATGTGATGTTCCTTTTTTCTTATTGGTGATTCCCTTCATAAACATTATATTCCATGTTATATTTTTGGTTGTTTTGGTGATGCAATTTTTTAACTTTTGTTGTTAAATAAATATTCAAGAACACATGTTTTTTTGGGTATAGGTTTCATGTTTGATTCCTGCGTATTAGTCAATTTGTTGTTGGGTTGCGAGACTTTGGCTTTTATTGCTGTTATTTATTCCTATAATATTTTTCCCACATACCTTAGGTGTTCATTTTTTGAATATTCAAATGTACATGTAAATATCGACACACAACAATCATATCCTGATTTCAGTACACCTCTCGAATAAGGTATAAATTCTTGCCTTTTGCCTATTATGACGTGTCTTATGTGCTGGTTTCTAAATTTATTGTTTCTATCCAAACATATGTGATTGGTGCGATACGGACGATTATGACTCGCCATTATCTCCACGTACTGGGTCATATACTCACCATTTTTTTTGGTTCGTTACTTGTACTTTCACAACCTGCATCAACCAGGTTACACATGGTTCACAACCTGTAACATGTGAAACACGGGCATACTTTCATAACTATTTGTGTCGTCGTGTTACGCTTTTGTGTAACGTGTGTAACTAATTGTGTTTACATTATATATTGTAGAAACACAATGTTTTACACATGTTACAAGGATGTTGTAACATGTGTAAAACGGTGCAAACCTTGTGTTTCTACTATATATAATGTAAACATATATACTTACACACGTTACACTTTCTGTATAAGATGTGTAATGTGATCTATATGTTTTTACATGATATATGGCAGACACATAAGGTTTGCACAAAGTTACACGTGTTACATGTATGTTGTAACCTGTGTAACAACGTGTGTAACTATATGTTATTACCTGATATATTGCAGAAACACAAAGTTTGTGTAATGTTAAACATGTTATAAAGATGACGTAACATGTGTAACACGGTCCAAACTTGTGTTTATGCTATATACAATGTAAACACGTATACTTACACATGTTACGCCTTCCCCGAATGTGTAACTTTGTCTATATGTGTTTGTGTTAGGTCACCTAATCCTAGGATCTCACTCATGAATACAATCACTAGGTGTGCGGAATCCACCTAGCAATCACCACTATAGGATAATGTATCAGGAAACAAGATTGATGAGAGAAATCAAAGAATACACATAGTATTCTTTGATATAGAAGATGAATGACGTCACACACACAGTAGCTTCCAGACAAACACGCATACTAATAATTAGGGTTTTCTTGCTGCACAAATTTTCCACAAAAGAACTGTCGTCTTGTCATTATCCACTAAGATATTGACACAAGACATATCTGGACACACATGTCTGCATAACAAAGCTAGGCCCAAAGCCCAAAAACTAACAAACTCGGACTTAGCTAATAAGCTCAAGTCCGGACACATACATCACTAAGATAAATTCGGATTAGGAACTACAAACCCTAAGTCTGGAATACACTATGTAAGCATAATCTCGGATTAGGGAACAAACCCTAATCTGGACTACACTAAACTCGGACACAAACACATAAGTTCGGACAGGTTATAAGCTTTACAAGATTTACATTAAGACTCTTGAACTAAAGAGAGACTGCACTTAACACCCTTAGTGCATTCAAACTCCCTCTTGATTAGTGCAGGATCTTCGATGTTGATCTTGCAATCTTCAATCATGCTTCGAGTACTCGCTTCTCGCCCAAACTTGTTTCTTCACACAGAACTGAGCTACCTTGATGAATTGATTCGCCAACCGATCGGTCTTCTTCAAGATATCGCATAGGAAGATGATGAAGCCTTTTCAAATGTTCCATGTTCAAGTTAACCAGCCAAATTGGATCTAATATCCGCAAAATCTCTTCGGACACTTTCTTTTTAGCAATCACCACTTCCCTAGTTTTTCCATCAAGGTACCAACAGCTAATATCCTTAATCTTCTCAAGATCAAATATTCGCAAAGGAATTTTACGAAGACAACAACACCTTCATCCCTGTGAATTTATCTATCGACTTAACAGCTCGTCCAACGGGAGGCTTGAAGGTTTTCCATCTGCTTTTAGGACTCTCATCAACTAAATGAGGAATTAAACCTCTAATGCTTCCGACATTGGTATCATTGTTGAGATTCAACTAAGCAAGATAATGCAAATCATGTGCTGGTAAAGTCTGTATATATTTAGCCCATGGCCTAAAGTATTGAACCCCATTGGTACGTTTGATCATGACAAAGCTACGCTACTCATCAAAGTCCCAACTTCTAATCTGGCATGAGTACTCACCTCTGGTGTTGATATATCTCTTCTTTTGAGTTACATCGGGAAGAGCTTTAAACCACTTATGAGCTGCCATACGGACCTCTTCAGGCACTCAAATAGGATTTGTGATTTCATCAGGTGTAACATCCCCAAACACATAGCTTCTGAGATCATCTATGTTTACCTTCAAAGACTTGTACTCAATACTTTTTCCTTTACCCGTTTCAATGAAATCAAACTTTCCAGCAAGGTTATCGTCTGTCTTCCAGTCTTCTACTAAACCTTCTACCACATCACCATCATCTAGAACCAAGTCAACAACATGATCATCAGAATCAGAAATAGCACCCGTATCATCATCAGTGGGGCCCTTGTCTCCCCCCGCACCAGCACCTGAAGACTCCCCCTCAGCCTGAGCAGTGGTTGCAGTTTCAGAAACAAGTGAGCTCCTTGGCTACTCCCCTTTCACAGCGGCTTTAGGATCCTTGTCTTTGTCAAGATCATAACAGATTTTATTGAGCTCATCAATTTTGCACTCAGCTTGCACTTGTAAATCCGTATTCTCCCCTGAGCAGCAAGGAGCTTCACAAGATTCGTCACAATCTGATGTAGCTGATCGGTAGCCCTGTCCAAAGTCTCTTGTCAGGCAGACAAACAAGCATCCTGTTTCATGAGATTACCCAACTGAATACCTTGATTCTTGGAAAAATGAAACAAATGAGTCATCTTTTGATCCCGCATAGCATCCTTTTTCTTGTAATACTCGATCTCTCTTTGCTCATGCCGAATCTGTTCCCGATGTTCTCTTAAAACTTTGGCAACATCCATAAACGAGAATGAACGAACTTGGGAAAATTTTGCCCTTCACTAACACTCGCTGTCCCGGAGGCCTCGGTACAGAAGCAAATGCAGTAGGTCGAGAACCAGAAGGTCTTGGGCCAGATGGTTGAGGAACACTCGGTCTTGATACTGCTTGCTTCTTCGGACTAAGCGACCTTTGGATGAACATTTCGAGCCTTAGGCACTCCGGTCTTTGTTGGTGACTGTTTTGACTTTTTAGCTCCCAAAGAACTTTGAGTAGTAGCAGAACTTAGTCGCACAGAATTATGAGTTGCACCAGGTAGTGTCCCTAAAAATCTGAAGGAAGAGGTGGCAAAGAAGTACTTCCTGAGGAGGCAAACAAATTACCAGAACCCATTGGAGAAGTAAGCGATTCAAACAGTGAAGTGGTAGGTATAGCAGAAGACACTAAAGGGGAAGAAGCTCCCACAGAAGTAGAAATACTGATGGACTCCACAGAAGGAGTAACTGGAAGCGAAGCGGTAACCGACGGTAGAGAAATTGATCTTCCCAAAATAGAGAGACCGCTAGTAACTGAAGTATTCACTCAATGAAACATTTACTTGAACATCTTCAATACTAGAAACCTGAATATCTGAACTCAACGACTCGTCCTCGTTTGTACGTCCTGATTGTAGGTGTAATACGAACAACACCAGAATCAGGAGGACGGCGGTCTTCATCATTATCATCATCCTAGGAAGAACCGAAAGTAATAGAATCCAAATCATTTAACTTGTTATTCCAAGCAGCTAAACGTAGACCCCATTCGGAAGAGGGACTGAAAGAGGTAACTTTTTCGATAAAATAAATCTTGTTCCCTCTCAGCAGGTGAAATTTTGTTTAACAAATCATTTTAAACCAACTGGAGATACTTCTTTTCAGACAACATATCATCATCGGACTCATCAATAATACGCTTCCCTTTATCTACACTACGAGAAGACAGACCAGCTTCCAAAGCCGCATCAAGCTCCAAAATTAACGGATCAGTCTCTACGGCAACACTCGGTGCCGAAGAAGTAACAACTGGTTCCTCAATATCAACATTATCTGCAATCAAATTTTCAATAACTGGTTAAGGCACAGGTTCATTGACCGGTGGTTGTTGAAGGTCAACTAGAGTCTGAACAACCACAGGACCCTGATCATCTGGAGCACCTTCATTATCACCAGCTCCGAAGATTTGTGCAATTCCATTTCGAATAGTTATCTAAGTCTGATCATTTTCAGGATTGTAGTTATCGAGAACAATTGCACCAAGCAGAGGATGGGGGATCGGAAGGACAGTTGCATGCTTTGTCACTTGTGTGCCTTCACAGTCTTTAAACATACGCAGATGCATGGGGGTCTGAGAATAAGCAGGTAACTAAGCATTGAACGATAGATTTGGCATAAGATGATGAAAGATCATTGTTAGAAATCTCGGACAGAGAGTGATCAACCATTTATCATCCTCCGGTAGTGTGAGATAAGTCTTAAACGCCCGAAGAATTATTAGAGAGAAATTGTAGGGTTGATTGAAAGTTAGACCGATCATAGCTGATAATAGATCGTGTCCTGTTCCATCCATTCTAGATTTCCGAGGAGCCATGCACTTGTAAGTCCCAATTCGGATCTAAACACAGTATCACAACCACTAATCGATTGCGGAAACAAAGATTAGATTAACAGAACAAGAACAATCTTTGATTAAACAACTTGCATACACCGAATGGTGCCTGATACAAGGTTTCAGAATAACAAACTGACTAGCAACCCAAATGCTAACCCTAACATATGTATTTATACTAATTGATTAACCCACTAAGTACAACCCTAGGCCCATAAGGCTCTAGGAAGCCCATTCTCCCAACTGTAGCCCAACATGTAACACTAATGTGTAAACCTTTTAGCTAGGGGCCCAATAATCTCCCCCTAGGTTTACAACATTAGGTGTTCAATCCTTTGGTAGCGCATCAACTCCCATTCTTCCAGCTATGATCCCAGCAACATCTACCGTCCAATCTTTAGCACATGCCTCATATAATTCAGTAGTTTGAATTTGATTCATTGCTAGAACTTGCAAGTCTTCATCATGAAAGCTCACTAGATCAAACATATCATTCACTCGAAATGCTTTCTCCTTAGTAACAATCGCTACACTCCTGACCTTTGGGTCATACATCCAAAAGTTGAAATTCTTCAAAATGCCCTTAGGAAATGTTGGAGCGACTGGTATCACTAGTTCTTTATCAGTTGGAGGCCACATCACAGATTTAAACCTTCTACCAGTCCTCGCATCCCTAACTCCTTTAGCTGCCCAAAGATACGGTTCAGCTGTCTTCATTGTTTTAAATCCATTCTTCACCTGCTGTTCCATCTTCTTGAAAAATCTCCACCCTGGACCATGCTCGGTCGTATCAGTGTCTGTATACGGAAGCCTTAGAAGATCAGTCATTGCAACTTTCGTCCATGTCTCAAACTGGGACTCCTTGGAGTAATATTCTCGTGTACCATCTTGTCTGACAATCAGCCACATTCTCTTTATATGATCATAGGTCCAGCTCAGCACCCGTGACTTATTCCCAACCTTACTGTAATAACATGATCCAAGCTCCATAACAAATCTCTAAGACTGGTTGGTAGGATCCTTCAACTGAAAGTTCTCATCCAGTGGATTTACATCAACATTCTTCATCAAAACCATATGTTTCTTCTTTTTGAGCAGTTTTTTGTTTCTGACTCGTAGTGAACTTCCTTTTTGGATCGCTCAAGTAGTCATCTAATCCAGCTTGACGGGCAGCAGCAAGCTGTTCGGCAGCTATTCTGTCAGCTTCTCTCTGTTCAGCAGCTTGATGACGGTGTTCAACGTTAATAGGATCATCAGTCGGATCAGAAAACTCGCATCCAAATTTATTTTCCAACTCCGCCTTCAGATCGAAAACCATAGTCATCAATAACGAAACATCACCTTGATTGGTCTATCGTCTGATCACGCGCGTCTAATCGAGTCTGCGACGATGCTATCTGTGCATCCTTAAGAATGACCTCCTGCTCAAGCACTACCACTCTCTTCTTCAGGTCAACTACATCCACATCTTTCTCATCACTGTCAACCCCGCTAAATTCAAATGCTCTCTTTTCAGATCACCTTACAAACTCAGTATCTTCATCCTGACCACTACCAGAACCACTGACCCCTGCTCCAGATCCTCCAGCACCTGCAGAACTACCACCACTACCATAATTCATCATCTCGAGTACAGGCTCAGCCGGAATGGACACGATAGTAGACTGAGTAGCAACAAAAGGAACTGTTGGTTCTTCAACAGTAATAAGCTCAACAGTGGAAATATCTATCAAAGATACAGTGACCGAGGATGTAACAGTGATTGGTTCTTCAGTAGTATCATCAATATGAACTTTGGTGTGTATCTGGGCTTCTATATGAATGGGTTCTTTGGTTGCTTCTGTTCTTCGTCTTTTCGATAACAGTACTTCCTCTTCCTCAACATCTTCATCTGTAACAGCTTCAGTAACCGGGATATCTGAATGAGGCAACACAAGAAGAGGATTCCCTTGCTGCCCCTGAATCTCCTTTAGATGTGCAATAAGAGCTGCTAAATTCTAAGTAGTAAGCTCTTGTAGCTCTGGAATCAGATGAACGTCAGATTCTGTAATAGATTCCAACAGAGCTTCTTCATCATCAGTTCTGCTTCAGAAACCAAATCTTCAATCTCAATCTCTTTCTCCACCACCAGTACATCATGTTCCTCAGCCACCATTGCATTCACCGGCTTAGGTGCTGGAATATCCTGACCGATTACCTCACAAAACTTCCCAAACTTCTTCAATGGTTTGCGTCCAACAAAAACCGTCTTCGATGTCAATCTATTCTTTTTCATCGTCCCAAAAATAGTTAGACCCATAGGCTTCATATTTAACAAGTTCGCATCAAAAGCATTTTTAGCCAAATCAGAGTAACGTGCATCCAGAATCAGCTGTATAAATCGAGGATACAGCAAAAACATCTTCTTCTTTGACTGCTCTAAAATCTTCTTCATATTTTCGAAAATATAACCAGGGAAGTTATATTTCCAGTCCATCACCAAAGATACTATCGCGGAAGTCTGGGTCTGGTTCGGCTGATCCAATCCACCCTTATTCTCCGATACACACTGCATAAAGATGTGCACTAATAATCTCCAATATGCTGGGAACATCTTCTTCAACAATGGTGGATAAGTTCCCTCATAGTTCATCTTTGTCAATACCAGCATCACCTTCTCCTTAGTATATAATGTTGGATCACTTGCAGCGTTAGTAAACTTCAACACCTCTCGAATACAAGCTTCATTCACAACAATCTCCTTTCTCTGAATAGATGAACTAATGTACGGCTTCCCATCAGTACCCCTCAGATGAAATCTAGCCCGCTTCCAACACATGTGTACAAGATCTCGATATATAACCGGATTTGCTCGAAGTGCATATGAGATCCTGCAATCATTCAGACCCACCATCATAGACCTGAACTCTTGGAAAAACTCTGTTGGTGGATCTGATAGATAATCCGCCTAGTTATGAAACTACTCTTCTGCCAACATAACAGCATCGAAAGCCTCTTCACCTATTTCTGTCAGAAAAATAAACAGATTAATCACACTCAGCAAAACATTTACTAATTAACCCAACTATCCAAGTTAACATAAGTTAACTAGTCAATTTCAAACTAAGGAGTCAAAGACTTACTAGCTCAAAACTAATTGACAGGTCAAGAAAAAGATGTCATTAGTGAATTTGACAGGTTCAAGATTCAATTGAGAGTTCATCTTAAAGGTTTAGTGTTAAGGTTCAACATTCAATCCGGAAGGTTCAAAAACAATCCGGAAAGTTCAAACACTAGGCTCGAAATCAAAGAGGTTCAAACAGGAATCCGGATGAACCCTTCATCATCTCAGATGAATACCATCCGAAATGGAATCCGAGTTCATCCATTCCGGTTGAATGCTCATCCGAAATGGAATCCGGAATGCACACTATTTGAAGATTTATCCGAGAAGCCATCCGAAATGCTTAATTGCATGAAGATCTGAAGATTAACATTTAATTTTTATGATTTAGAAGCACTTTATACCAAATTCGGATGTAATTCGGAAGAATGTGAAGAAAATTAATCCGGGTGATGATCAGAGGATTTCGGAAGGAATTTTTTAATGAATGATCCGAAATGAAACACTGATACACTGATATACTATTCCGGAATGGGCTTGGACCTGAGAATTTTGGGCCCAAGTCAATCCGGATCCAATCATCCGAGATCTAATTCGGATACAATCCGGATTGGGCTTGGTCAAAATTATTTGGGCCCAATCCAGAATAGTAACCAGTCCGAAACAGTCACAGGAGGAGGGTCCAATTCAGTCAATGGCCTATTCGGAATGGGTCAAAAAGGCCCTATCCGGAACAATAATAGTGGGCTCAAGGCAATTCCAAAACTCAGTAGGCCAGTCAAATACCCCTTGACATAAATCATCTAACTCAAAAATCAACAGTTTAAACTAACCGAGCAACCAAGCAGACTTTACCATATAAACAAAAATAAGCAAAACATTTAAACAAAATCAACACAGCATATACACAGCCTTGCTATAGGATCAAATCGTTTTTAGGCAGACTAAGGAACACTTTTCAGTGTGAGCTTGGTCAGACTGGTCGAAGCGATTGCCAATATATTTGTCCATTTAAACCTAGAGCTCAACCTTCAACTTTTTGCTTTATGATATGCTTAAGGTAATGTTGTATTATGAAACCTGTGTGTCCCACTCCATGACATACCCACGCGATCAAGATATGCACAACGGTTTACAATGTTTTGGTAACTTATGCTGGAATCATCTTAGCTTTACAACGTTAGACCATTGATCACAGGTATACACCATCGTGCAGTCAAAGTTTTCAATGTTTTGTGTCCAACGAGGGTGAGACATACACCTTTTGGTGGGAATTTTGCTTTTAGGAGCAATTAAGGTTTTTGTCCAAATTTGGATCTTTTAAGATATCCGGGTTGTGTCTAGGTCTGCATATAATCTGGATGCAACAGAAGGACAGCCAAGATATCCCCGGAAGACTCAACAATATAAATACGTAACACCTTAAATATTGGCCAACTATCAATGCAAGATTTAAGACCATAAAATCATATGCCGATTGTGTGACCCACTACATATATAGTTCTTTATGTTTATATCATTTAGCTTATAATATCTATTTGAGCTCTAAGCCTATCACCATATCGCTTTTGATCCAAGTCGTTCCAGCTACAACACCTTACATGTGTTAGCCAAAATGTAACATTTGTCAAAAAACGGGTTTTCCAAACCCGTTTCGTTTGTAATCGAATATCGAGTTATGAATGTTTCGTTGCGTATTTATGTTGATTTTAATTTTTAATGATGCATAATTAATAAACAAACTAGAATATAAAAGTTATAATTGATAAAAAGTATAAAATAAATAAAATGAAAAACAGGCTGCCGGGACTCGAACCCGGGTCAGCCGGAAAGGTTTAAAGACTTAACACGCACACATAGAACCACTCCGCCACTTGATGTTTTCTGTTAGTTCTAAGAATCATTTAAACCTTATGATCAACCATGAATCGATCTGTTTACGCTAACTGAAACCGTTATCGGTTTCCAAACGTCCAAAAACGTTTGAGTGTTCGCGGTTTCTGTCAATAACCGATACACCGACACCTCCAATCAATTTAGCTTTGAATGGACTTGAATTCAAGAGTTGATCGGTTTTAATAACCGAAAACCTGCATTTCCTGAATTACTCCAATCATTGTCCCCTCTCGCGACTCAAACACATCTGCAGACCTTTAATTTCACTTTCGCACTACTTTCAGTTCGTCGGAAAAGCTATTTGAACTCGCCGGACTTTCGCCGGAAAACCGTGTTTTCCATCAAATCAGTAAGTCTCTCATTTCTTTCATCTTCTATCAGTTGTTAAGATTTTGCTAACTCAAACCCTTCAATCAGAATCAGTTTCAGACGACGAAATCAGATAATTTACTCTCGCCGGAAAACTTCTGAAAGTTCCCAATTCTCGTTGTGAAACGGTATAGTCTTTTAAACCTTCTGGTAATTCTTGTTCAGTGCTTCAATTCCGCTTTTAGCTAATCAAACTTGTTAATCTGTCCGCTCAGACGAAATCCGTAAAAACAGAGCCGACGACTTCGCCGGAATTCTGAGATAAGTCGTTTCTCCGGTATGTCTACTTCCAAAATCTTCTCTGCCATTTCATTTTAGTCATTTGAATGTTTATCAATTGAATTAAACAAAAAAAAAACAATAGAGTAATCGTAGTCTGAGAATTGGTAACGAAGAAGATGTAGTTAGGTTGTTTATAAGTTTAATATAATTTGGATATTATCTCGGGTTAGACACACAGTCCAGCGGTGGACTGTGTGCGCACATATATCACACGCTGCGAGTTCGATCCTTGACACACACGTATGCTCTGTAATAAAGATGTTTTATTTTTCTAACTGAACCGGATTAACTCACGGTAGTTGTTAAGTATAATAAAAATCGGTATATTAACCAGGTTAGACACACAGTCCAGCGGTGGACTGTGTGCAACACTAACCCACAGGTCCCGGGTTCGAGACCTGTTGCACACTTCGGCTCGATGATTAAAACCTTTTTTTTGAAAATAAAAGAATTTTGAATAAACTAAAATAGTATATAAATATAATTAAAAACATAATTATTTCGGGTTAGACACGTAGCTCAGTTGGTAGAGCTGCGTGCACGCGTACGGGAGGTCTCGGGTTCGAGTCCTGCCCGGCGCATACATACACACAATAGAACCGGTCAAACAGTCAAAAGTCAACAGTCACAGTCAAACAATCAACAGTCAATGGTCAACGCAAAAGTCAACATTTTTTATATTTTTATTTATTTAATTTAATTTAAAAATCAATTAAAAATACTTAAAATAATGTTTTTAAAGATATGAAATAGCCTTAAACTAACAAAAATATATGTAAAAATCTTATTAAAATTATTAATAAAATCCACTCATTTACTATACCTTCCGTTATTATTTAGGTTAGTTAATCCTCGTTGATCAATCCTTCAAACTCGTGCGCATTTCATCATCTTCAACCGAACGCACCCAATGTGAGTGAATCTCTACAAATTCCCCGTTTTAATCACGTTTTTGGGGTCTATCATGTGTCTTACCATTTATTATATTTAAATCATTGTGTATGCATCATGTCATGAACAAATGTGTATTCAGCTTGTATCAACTGTTTGTGTGGTTATTGTTTAGATTTAATTTATTATTTTCAGTACATGCAATATCATAGGCCGCCGCTCCCCATTACATTATGAGCGTTGAGCAGTTCCCCATTACATTATGAGCGTGAACCGGGCGTTGCCAACATACGATCGGCTCCGTTTGATTGAGCCTTGATCGCACAGACATTCATCATAGGCCGTCCGTTCCCCATTACATTATGAGCGTGAACGTGACGTTGCCAACATATACAGTTTCATTCATGTTATATATTCATGCAAGTTCATATGTTATTGTATGTTATTGTATGTTATTGTTTGTGGTTGTTATTGTTATGGTATGATTATTTACATTTGCTCATATATGACTATTGCACAATTTTTCCTTGATAAAGATAACAAGAAATCAATAATAAATGTTTATCTAACAAGGTACACTCGCCAACTTATGTTGACCCAAAAACCCCTATTTTTACACATGATACAGGTGATCCAGCCGCAGCAAGAAACACATAGGATTGGCTTAGAAGAATAAAGTGGTTTAGAGCTTGGATTGTTTAGTTGATTATTTTTCTTTGTATTTGTATGAACATGTTTGGATTATTGAGGATGTAATTTTGACTTAAATAAATATAAAACATATTAGTCAATATCATGAGCTTTTGTGATAACCCAATTATGCCCCGACTCTTATTCCACTGCGGGTCGGGGTGTGACACAAAACCTTTATCATGAGAAATCATTTCATTTCCCAATCATTGCAAAACTGTTTGAAACTATTTTTGTCATTTTCTTCGTTTTTTAATGTTTTTGTGTTTTTCTAATTTTTCAAATATTTTTGTATTTTTGTGATTTTTCTCCTCCTAAATTTGTGCTATATATGAACAAATTTACGAGGCAAACAGAAAGAAGAGAGAATGAAAACAAGCTAAAAAGAAAGGATAAAGGAAGCTTAGTTAGAAAACGGATTATTTTGAGAAGATCCACAAGCACTTGAAAACGCGTGTTGCTATTGGGTTTCGTGAATAAATCCACAATGTTTGCATCGGTGTGGATTTGCTCAAGTTTAATGACACCCTTTTTATAGCAATCACGAATAAAATGAACTTTGATATTTATGTGCTTGGTTTTGGAGTGAAAAACAGGGTTTTTGACAATTTGGATAGCGGCATCATTATCACAATAAATTGTTGTGTTTCGATAAGTCAAATCGTAATCCGCAAGCTGATGTTGCATCCATAAAACCTGGGATCAGCAAGCTGATGCTGCGACTATTCTGCTTCCGCCGTAGAAAGCGAGACCGTCTGCTGCTTCTTGCATTGCCAAGAGATCAATCTATCTCCCAAGAATTGGCATCCAGCTGAAGTTGATCACATGTCCCTGTCTGTACCTCCAAGATTACTGTCAGAGAAAGCATACAGTTCAAATTCAGACTTTTTAGGATGCCAGAGCCCAGTGATGGTGCCCCTCTGAGGTAGCTAAAAATTCTTTTAACAGCATGTAAATGAGAGAGTTTAGGAGTAGCCTGATATCGAGCACACTTGCAAACGGCAAACATGATGTCTGGCCGACTTGCCGTGAGGTACATGAGTGAACCAATCATAGATCGGTACAGGGTTGGATTGACAGGCGTGCCTTCTGCGTCTTCAATCAACAGGGGCCATTCAGCGATAGGTGAAGCCATAGGCTTTGATTCTGTAAGCTTGAATTTTGCAAGAACGTCATTAACATATTTTCCTTGATGAATCACAATACCTTGTGAGCTCTGATGAACTTGAAAACCCAAAAACGTAGTCATCTCCCCCAAAGAACTTATTTCGAATTTCTTCTTCATAACCTCTTCAAATTCGCGACACAACCCATCATTCATAGAACCAAATATAATATCATCTACGTAAATTTGAACAAGAATGATGTCCTTGTCAACACGTTTGATGAACAAAGTTTGATTAATGGTTCCCCAGGTATATCCGTGAGCAAGCAGATGCTCTGTCAGGGTTACGTACCACGCACGAGGCACTTGATACAACCCATACAAAGCCTTGTCCAACTTGTATGCATATTCTGGCTTGTCAGGATCAGTGAAACCCGGGGTTGTGCCACATATATCTCCTCTTTCACCGTGCCGTAAAAAAAATGCAGTCTTGACATCCATTTGATAGACTGTGAAGTCCATGTATGATGCATATGCCAAGAAAATACGAATGGCTTCCAATCTAGCCATCGGTGCATAAAATCCATCATAGTCCAACCCTTCGATCTGGCGGAACCCTGAACAACCAGTCGAGCTTTGTTCCTCATAATCACACAAGTATCATCCTGTTTGTTGGGAAATACCCAACAAGTTCCAAGAGCACGTTTTCCCTGAGGAAGTTTCACCAATTGCCATACCCCAAGTTTCACAAACTGATTGAGTTCTTCATGCATAGCGTCAACCCAGCCTTCTTCCTGCAAGGCGACATCAATGCTTTTAGGTTCAATTTGTGAGATAAAACAAGAGTAAAGACATGTATTGATATCTCCTGATTGACTGTGAGTCCGAACTGCAGTAGTAACAGGACCAATAACATTTTCAATCGGATGATCACGCTATAGACGTTGTGGTAGAGGCGTAACAGGAACATGAAGATCTGACTGCAAGTTTGTAAAGTTCTGTGATGCGACTCCAGATGGCTCCCCCTCATTAGATGCACTAATGGGAATGTTGAGTGATGAATCAACAGAACAGTCTGGTGGTGTAGGCTCCGGAAACAGAGATGAGCCTAAGACATTAGGAGTTGTAGCTCCGTCATTTGCCATAGGAGTTCCTGTGTTTGGAGCCTCAACTTCAGGGAAATCCATCTGAGGACTATGTTCAGAAACAGTTTCTTGATTCTGTGACGCTGGTGATCATGTAGACAAAACTTCATTGAATCCAGGTGGATCTACACTCAGCTGCTTGAAAGATTCTTGCAGCTGTTCTGCATCTTCATCATCCTCAGTTGAGATAGCCATCGGTGGGTGGTCAAAAGTTGTGCATGTACCTGCATTCATATCAGAAGAAACAGCAACAGATTTAAACAAAGAGGAATAATCATAGAGCCAGTCAGGACCAATGCGTGCGTCCTTGGGATTTTCCTCCAGCCAACCCACATTGTAGGTTTCAACTACCATTTTCTTGATCTTGTTATAGACACGATAAGAAATGTTCTTAGAGTAGCCGACGAAGATACATGGATCCCCGGGTAATTCAAATTTCCCTTAGCATCCACAAGTAGAAGAACACAGGGGCATCCGAACTTGTGGAAATGCTTAACCGAAGGTTTGTGACCTTCAACCACTTCATACGGTGTTTTCATGTGCCTTTTGTTGATCAGGGCATGATTTTGAATGTAACAAGCGGTATTGACTGCTTCTGCCCAGAAAATAAGAGGTAGTTCTGATTCGACCAACATAGTACGTGCAGCTTCAATGAGTGTACGGTTTCTGCGTTCTGCAACCCCATTCTATTGAGGAGTTCTGGCTGCACTGAACTGTCGATCAATACCCTTGGAGGAGCAGAAAGAATTCAAGGTGGCGTTCTTAAACTTTGTTCCATTATCACATCAAATAGCCTTCACGGTGGTGTCTACCTGGTTTTCCATTAAGGTGATAAACCGTTTGACTAACTTAGCAGTTTCACTCTTTTGTGCCAGAAAGAATACCCAAGTAAAACGGGAGTAGTCATCAATAATAACCAGACACTATGCCTTCCCGCCAATGTTCAGAATATCTGTCGGACCAAAAAGATCCATAAGAAGCAATTCCAAGACTTTTGACGTGGAGGGTGCGGGTTTCGACTTGTGTGGCCTCCGATGTTGTTTCCCACGAGCACATGATTCACATTTTTCAATTTTCATAAAATCTCGAATAGGCAGATCTCTGACTAAACCACCTTTTGTAAGTCTTTTAAGATTCTTCATGTTGATGTGTCCTAGTCGATCGTGCCACAACATTGCATCGTGCTCAGCGGTCGACGAGAATAAACAGGTAAGTTTGTCTGTGGGGGGCTGGTTCATGTCGATGACATAAGCGTTTCCTTTGCGTTCAGCTTTGAGAAGAATCCATTCATCAGGAATAATGAGGCCTAGTTTCAACACATCGCATCCTTACTTCGTAAAGAGCAAATCTAAATGATTATCACAGAGCTGAGACACACTCAAGAGATTGTGCTTCAACTCTGGGACATAATTCACATTCTTGAAACTAAGAGCTCCATTGCACATCGTTCCTCTCATAGTTATCTTTCCTGTTTCACCACTGCGAAGGAGACGAACCCGCCATCGAAAAACTGAATGTCATTCAACTGCTAGATGTCTCCTGTCATGTGCCTGGAACAGCCACTATCGACATACCTAAGTCTGACGAGAGTCTTCCAAAGCTATTCCTACACATTTCAACATGTTTGGTTAGAAGCTGCAACCCAGGCCATTGACGATCTGGGTGTTCCACTTGCATCAACATAAGTAACCTCACGAAAAATTAAATTAGTTGAGGATGAGGTCGATGATGCTTTTGATTTGTCTGATTTTGGGACAGAAGACTGGGTCTTGGTCAAGATCTTAGGCCTCTAGGCTAGCGAGTCAGACTTCTACACAACTTTCGGAGTGCTAGAAGGATTCAGAGAACCTGAAGGTCTTAGAGATTTGTGATTTTATCTCTTGGCCATGTTCCAGTCTTGATCAGGGGGCTTAGCCATAGCAAATTGAGCCTTATGTAGGCGATAGGCATAGCTCTCTGATTTCTCGAGAACAGGGTATTGAAAGGCATAAATGCATTTTGACAATTTCGTGCAATATGCCCGGGAAATCCGCAGTTGAAACAGGTCCTCTTCTAGAAGAAAACAGTACGTTCCGCCTGGGAAATTCTAGGCAACTTATCTGTCAGTTTCTTGCTTACTAGTACGGACGGCTGGTGCAAGGTCTTAGTCTTGGCTGTAACCTGCTCACAACCATCAGCACACTTGTAAGTTTTATGATTTGAATTAGATAATTTGGAGTTGGTAGACTTAGGCAAAATTTTAACTAATTCATGTTCAGCTGGTGGCTTAACAGATTCAGTTTGGGGCTGCTGAGTCAGTTTCTCATAATAAGGAACTGAATAAGCGGTCGCCTTTTCAGTAGCCTGAGGCGCCTGTTTGGTTTTCTTCTTTTTGGATCTACATGTTCTCTGTTTCTTTTTATTAGATTTCAAATCATTTTGCTTGGCGGATTCTTCAGAGGAGACGGGTGATTCAGCAGGGACATCCTTTTCTGAACTACCAGAAGATGAGCTTTGATCATTAGTAGCAATAGGAATCTCTATATTTTGAAAAGTTTGAGATTCCGATTCAGACTCGGTTTCAAAAGTTTTATCTGAATCAGCAAAGGAAGATTGCTCATTTTCTGTCATTTCAGAATCAGTCCATCGATCTTTGTTCGAATAAGCTGATTCGCCTGATTCTTCTAGTGCTATGCCAACGGCACTCATCACAGAGTAAGTTGGTTGGTTGATTTCCTCATTGTCAACCCTAGGAATAGCATGAATAGACGGTACTTCAGTAGAAGAACTTCCAGTCACTTCAGTAGGAACTGAGGAAACCGAAATTAGATGAAAAACCAGAATTAAAAACGTTTAAGTTATCAACACAACCAACATTGTCTGAGAATTTAGATTGTTCAGCAAGAAAGATATTCAAAATGTCAAAAGCAGGTTTATAAAAATCATAATCAACAGCTGAATTGTCCGAATTTGAATTCAAACATTCTTCTTTATCACCATCTGTAATATCCTCAACTAATATTTCTTCTGCACATGAAGTAGAAGCGTTAGTAGCGTTCACTGAGTCAGTTTCAGGAGGATTTTCGTGTGTTGATTCTTTAAGTGGTGTCGCTGCCTCTTCTTTAGACGTCATTTTCTCCAAACCATCTGAACTACAAGAGGGGTTGTCACTAGATTCTTGCGAAAATGGTGTGGAAGTGAAGAAAACAACATCCTTCTTGAGTTCAGTTGGCTTAGAAAACTTTGGGTAATAGGGCTTCCACGGTTTTGAAAGATAATCTGAGGGTTTACCATACATCATATTTTCTTTATTTTCTAGTTCTGCCTCTGAATCGGGCATTCGTGTGTAGTTATGATTATATGGTGGAGGAGCCCTATTATACCCATGGCCTTTTGTATAGTTTTTCTGATATTCAAGCTGCAGATCACACAAGTCCTTGACCAGCTTGCTGGAAGTTTCAAATTTTTAATATTTATTTCATTTTCTTGAAACTTTCCTGTCAAAGAATTTAGCTTAGCTAAAGCTACTTGAAGTTCTACGTCCTTTTCAGCTCATTTTAGCTTGTAGTCGTATACCCAACATTGTTGTTGGTTCAAGTCAAGCTTTAGCTGAGCTATGTCTTGTTTCTGTGCTTTGATCTTTTCCATAAGAAGCTTGTTCTTATGTTTAAGGGCGATGTTATGCGATGCATCTTGTTGATGTTCAGCTACAAGAGTTAAATTATGGGCGCGCATTTGTGATAATTTAAAACGACAACTATCTGAACAGAGAATGCGATTTACCGTTTCTGAAAGATCAGGTGTCTCAGTTGTCTTCGCCATCATGCAATGATTGCTGTTCTTGGAAAGATTCAGAGTCTCCAACTGAGCTGCAGCATCTGCCCAGTTGAACCTTCCTGCTGCTGTGCTACCAAGGCTGTTGATTTCCCACTAGAGTTGCTCGAGGGTCTTGATGGAGACTTTGAAGGAGAAACAGGCACGAGATGTCTGTCACTGTTCTGAATATCTGCCACTCTGGATGAGACATATCAAGATGGCGTCTTCTTGCATTCCGGTGCGAAATATCCTGGCTCATGACATCTATAATACCTGAGCTTATCCTTCGTTAGCTCAGTCTTCAGATTCGACAATGGTTTCCTTCCATACTTCTTCTGAAATTTGTTGACACGGAAAGCTGCCATTGTAAGATTTCAGGACACATCAATCTCGTCCAAATCCTCCTCCATGATCTGATCTACTTCAATTGGGAGAACAGATGGAGGGGTCAAGTCACCTGCTAAAAACGCATTTAAACTGTTAATCATCGAAGCAGCTATGGCCAATTTCTCCTCATTCTCTTTGTGACAAAATCAGAATTTGACACAGCTGGAGCATGAATTGGTGCGGCAACAACATATTGAGGAATGCTGCCTTGTTGAACTATAGCAGGAACGGCAGGATTATAAACCATGTTAGGATACTGGGCATGATATTGTGTCTTAACCTGTTCCGCAGAGATCGTCGTAGGAGTCTGAGATTGAAGACCATAAACATACTGAGTCTTCTGTGCAGAGGTGAGAGGACTGTACACCAAGTTAGAGCTATTGCAGAGGGATGTAGACAACATTTTGAGACGTTAGAGCCGCATTCTGCCCTATAATACCAGCTGCCATCCGACTGCTTTGATGATTGATGTCCCTCTGTTTATTGTCTATCTCGCATGACTTGAAAGTTGCAATCATTTCCGTAAGGGTGACATCGTTCAGATTTTTCGTCTTCTTGATCATGCCCACATCAGCATCCTAGCTCTTGGGCAAAGAGTTCAGCAGCTGTCGATTCATAACACTGTTCGTGAGAGAGATTTCAGCTGAAATCATCTGAGAGACAAGCTTCACATATCTTCGAATTTGATTCTCAATGGTTTCTCCATATATGTGGTTAAATGAGCTGAACTGTAGATTCAGCTGATTAACCCGACTTGCTTTCATATCAGCATTTCCCTCATAGAGATTCTGTAATTCGCTCCACACCTCCTTAGCCATCTTGCAATTTCTGACAGCTATGGAAATGTCAGGTCCGAATGCCATTGTCAGAATAACTGAGGCTTTCTCATCCTCTTTGATTATCTTCACATCTTCTGGAGTCCACAAATGACTAGGTTTGGGGATCTGTGTCCGGATCTTTAGTAGTGCAATAAACTATGGTTTGAGGACCATTCATGATACATCTCCACACCCCTGGTTATTTCGCCTTGCATTATTGCTCAAACCTAAACTCCCATTCATAATATTCATCACCATATAGCAGACGGGGCACCTTTGTAGAAGTGCCAGTGACTTGGTCTAGCTCTTGAGGAAGAGCCAGCGTCTGCGATTGCAAAGCTGCCAGAGTGGCATTTTTCAGATCCTGAGTTGTCATGTAACTGTTCATTTTTGTTTTTAAAATTTTACCAAGTAAAATTAAAATAAATTTTAAATTCTGATTATGAACAGTGGTCCAAAATTAGTCTGTAATGAGTCCGAGATGAGAATCCGAAATAGTGATCCGGAATACTATCAGAGACAAAACAACCGTAACTCGGATGAATCTGAAATGCTTCCTTAGTCCGAGGTGAAAAATCGATCCAGAATGGAGATGAAATCAGAAATAGGTGATGATCCAAATTGCACGATATCCGAGATGAATGCCAGTCCGAGATAAGATAATCCAAAATAGAGAAACAGATCCGGAATGAAAGCCTGATCCGGAATGAAAGTCTTATCCGGAATGATAGTCTGATCCGAAATAAGAATTCTTATCCGGAATCAACAGTATTCCGAAATTCTTGCAACAGATAAACACAGGTTAATTAAAACAGTGATCCTTATTCGGAATGCGAGTAATCCGGATAAGGTTGTTGAGAAAGCCGATGAACAGTTGTCCAGAATGAATCCGAGATGGATGATCTTCTTCGTGTTCTTCGGGATCTTCAACAATTTCAGATCCGAAATGCTTGAATCTTCTTCGGTTTTCTCGGAACAGTAGCAATCCGAGATGAAAACAGCAGCAATCTTCAATATATCTTCAACAGTGAAAATCCGAGATAACGAACAGCAACCAGTCTTCGAGATCTGAACAGTTCTTCAATCTGTGACACCGAGAGTCTGTATCGAACAGCAGACTCTGATACCAATTGTAAGTCCCGATTTGGATCTAAACACGGTATCACAACCACTAATCGATTACGGAAACAAAGATTAGATTTAACAGAACAAGAACGATCTTCGATTAAACAACTTGCATACACCGAATGGTGTTTGATACAAGATTTTAGAATAACAAACTGACTAGCAACCCAAATACTAACCCTAACATATGTATTTATACTAATTGATTAACCCACTAAGTACAACCCTAGGCCCATAAGGCTCTAGGAAGCCCATTCTCCCAACCTTAGCCCAACATGCAACACTAATGTGTAAACCTTTTAGCAAGGGGATCAACAGCACTGCATCATCACATGATAGAAGTACCTCAATTGCCCAATAAGCATACCCTTGAATATCTGTTTGGACCAAAAAGAGCCAAGATATCCAAAAGCTCTAGCATCTCGTTCCCGAATATCCTTAGCATAACAAGTTTCTCCATGATCCAAGTCACCAAATCGTAAAGCTGTATGAATAACGGCTTCTGTGATAACAATTTGATTCCCATTAATGGTCGCTTCAATAGTATTGTCCACCGTTCGACATGTACGCCAAAAGTCTTGAATGTACGATCTCACTTGATGTACATCTTCGGAAATTGCGAAACCAATTCTTGAATTTCATAGAAAATGTATAATTTGAGCGTATTTGGCAGTGCCATGAACATTCTCATTTAGCAATACTATCTTATTGTGATTACCGAAGAACTTCCTTACTATAACAGGCAGGGCGGCTGCCGCTGCAGGTTGCGCCCCTTGTTCCCCAACTTGATAATCAACTGGTTGGTCTGCCATATCTGTAAATATATTCAAACATAACAGAAACAGGTGCATCAGAATTGTTAAAGGATTAAACAACATACAGAAGACATTAGACACACAGTTAACTGCTATTATAACTTGTGAAATATATTCTACTAACCAAACCCCCAAAAACACTGAAAGCAAAACCAGGGAACACAAGTAAACGTAAATATTCAGAAAAAATAGTTAAACAACATAATCCTTGTTTAAATCTGGAGAAAACTTGTTCCAACATATCAGTTTGGCTAAATTCAGAAAATTGATCTCCCGATAACTGATGACATTAGAGAAACGGAAAAACTATTTAACATATAAATAAACCCGGAAGATAGTAAATTCCGGATAACAATTTAGACTAAAATTAAATCCCGGACAACTGTTTGACTTTTTGGAGATTTATCAAACTAAGGATAAACCCGAAAACAAAACTTAAATCCTGAATCCGTATATTCTATAACAAGTAGTTAAATCTGGATACGATGAAACTCGGAAATGATGAAAAACCGGGAAAACAGGTAAGCCGGAGACAGCTTAAACCCGAAAATGGATGTCAAGGGTTAAATCCGGAAAAGGTTTGTATATCTTCATCAAACTGAGAAAAAAACCCTCTGAACTTACAGAGAGGAATCCTAGTTTCTCCGAAATACAAACAAACATAAATCACAAAACTTTGACTAGATCAAAAAGCAACAATTTTAAGAACTTTCTATCTTCCCCATGAAGTCACCATCCAAAGCTCCCACCAAGAACACAACCAAAAACCCACATAGAAATATGAACAAATGATCATATAATCAATATAATTTAACCTATTTTCAACAAAAACAAGAAACACATCAACCAAACAAACCAAAATTATCTCAAAATCACTCAAAACCTTTCAAAACTCAAACCCCATTATTAGGAATACCAAAAAAATGAAACAAAACCCAAAAATTTTGAACCCTAACCCCTAAGTCAATTCAACCATAAGCATCAAGTCACATAATCCACAAATAACTTCAAACATTTAACCAAAAACTATATTATACAATCATTCAAGCAAAAACACAAAGTTTTAGAAAGTAATGTAAACCCTAGACAACATCACATTACCAAATCTTGTGAAGATGAAGATGATAAGGAATGAAGATATATACCTAAGACTTTAAGATTCTAAAGATGAACTAAAATATTTTTCACACAAATATTTTCAAGAACAAGGGTTTTGGTAAGTTGGTTTTGAGAGAGAGTGAAACAGCGAGTGAATAGATGAGACTAAGTTAACGGTTGGTAACTTATATACACAAAGAAACCCGGATAAAGCAGGAGACCCGGAGACATTCAAATCCGGAGAGAGACTGAGGATCGCAAATCCGTGGGAGTGGGAATTGATTAATCCGAACATCTCGTTAAGCCATACCCCGGAAAAGCTAAATGAAATCTCTTAAACTTAGATACTCAACCAACCTAAGATAAACTTGGAATTACCTTGTTTTGGAAAAACCTGTACTAAAAAGCCTAAACCCGGATCCCAATAACCTAATCTTTAAAACCCGGAACCCAAACATTTTACAGTTTGATTAAACTTTCAATTTTAACCCTTAAACTTTTAAAGAATTCATAACTCTTCATCATTTTACCAAACATCTTTTTGATGAGAAAACTTTCACACTTAGATAAATCTCGCACGATCGATTTTCATTGAAAAAGACTTATTTTATGATTACTAACCTGTTGTTTAACACCTTATTAAAAGAATATTCACAACCCCAAGGTATTTTGGATGATAAACTCGCACATAGAAACAAAGAGTGTAAAATCTTTTTGATGATTTGCATTTTTGACAAACTAAAAGAATGACAACTCTCCCATCGCACTCATTTCAAATTTCGACTTCATTACTTTCCTAAACTCGTGACACAATTCTTCATTTGAAGAACCGAAAATTATGTCATCAATGTAGATTTGCACAATCAGAAAATCTCCCCCCTTTCTTCAAAACACGTGAATCCATGCTCCAATAGATGTTTCGATAAAGTCTCGTACCAGGCACAAGGAGCCTGATGGAGACCATACAAAGCTTTGTCTAACAAATAGACTTTATTGTCAGACTCTGGAGCTGTGAACCCTGGTGGTTGAAATACATACACAGTTTCACACAATTTTCCATAAAGGAATGCGTCTAACTGATAGACTTTAAAGCGTATATGAGCAGCGAAAGCTAGAAATAAGCGAATGGCTTCCAATCTTGCCACAGGTGCATAGACTTCCGTGAAATCAATCCCTTCCTCTTGATTGAAAGTTGAACAACCAACTGTGCTTTATTTCTGACAACAACACCCTTATCATCCTTCTTGCACTTGAAGACCCACTTCATGTTGATTGCATGTTGACCCTTCGAAAGATCGACCAAATTCCACGCTTTTAACTTGTCAAACTGAGCTAACTCTTCTTGCATTGCTTCACACCAAGAATTATCCTTCAAAGCTATTTGATAATCTTTCGGCTCTATCTGAGAGATAAAACACTCATGTAGGCTAAGATTGTATATCTCCTTCAGCTTAATTTTAGAAAACAGACACTGCATCTCTGAAATATTCTTCTCGTTTGCACACCGGCATTTGGATTCCCAATAATATTATCAACAGAATGATAGATATTTGTTCTTGGAGCTAGGGTTGCCGGAGCTTGAATATTGTTTCCCAAATTTGATTGAAACTCCCCCTCAGCACTTGCAGTACTACTAGCTTCAAAATTACTTGGACCAGCTTCATTAGGGAACTGAACAGCCACAACATCATTTACTATCGAAGACTCAGTGACTGGACCTCCTGATGTGACATTCAGGGTCACGTTTGTAAGGATACTTGCTCTCCAGCTAGCACCCACTTCATCTTTATCCACTAGATGCGTGTAGAAAACCTCTGAATCTTCTTCTGAAACATCAGGAAGATCAAATGACATAACTTCTCATAATCGTACCCATTTTTAGGACCAAATTCGGATGCTGGAGGATCATAGCTCAAAGGAGTTATATCATACACAACCTCCACTGTTCGTTTTTAATGTTATAAACACGTTTGTTTGGAGCTCCATTGGCATAACCCAGAAAGAAACCTATTTCTCCATGTTCGCCCATTTTAGTAGTATCCTTCATGCGTATGATAACACACTCGATCCCAAAGGGTTGAAACCAAGCTAGATTAGGTTTCTTGTTTTCAAGCAATTCATAACAAGTTTTATCTTCTCTTTTGACCGTAAGCACATGATTAAGCACATAGCATGCAGTGTTTACCGCCTCAGCCTAGAAGAAAATTGGTAATTTAGATTCAGAAAGCATAGTACGGGCCGCCTCAATTAGGGTATGGTTCTTCCGTTTTGCAACCCCATTCTATTGGGGAAGATAAGGAGCACTGAACTGATGAACGATTCCGATTTCCCGACATAACTCGTCCATATGTTGCTTTTTAAATTCACTGTCGTTGTCACTTCGGATTTTCTTAATAGGAAGTGAATAATTTTTCTCAAGTTGTTTAATATTTCTCTTAAACTTTCATTTGTTTGATCCTTTGTTTTTAAGAAAAATACCCATGAATATCATGAGAAAACGTTAGTGACAACAAGGCAATAAGACATTCCACCAATGCTAGCAACATGAATTAGGCCAAAAAGATCCATGTGTAGCAATTCAAGTGGTTTTTGAATCAAGTTAACAGTTTTTGGTTTACGAGGCATTCATTTAAGTTTTCCTTTTTCACACGATTCACATTTATTGTGCATGTTAAAACTACATAAAGGAACCATCAACACTAAGTCGTTTTTCACTAAGTGGTTCATTTTTTGCAGGTGCACATGGCCCATTCATCTATGCCAAAGGTAAGGTCGATCTTAAGTCGCTTTCGAGAGTAAACAAGTCACTGGAGCTAATGAGTTGACCAAAGGGTGCATATCCATAACAATGTGTTATTCACCCATGGAGCCCTCATAACGATCCAATCCTCGGGAACAACAAAACCAGGACGCAACACGAAGCAAGCTTTATCAATGAACAACATCGTATACTTGTTATCAGAGATTTGAGATACCTACATCAAGTTATGCTTCAGTTCTTCAATGTAGTTCACTTTGTGCAGTGTTATCTTTCCATTTGTCACCGATCCTTCACCGGTGATATAACCACCTTTCTCACTAGCAACATTAACATAACCACCCCGAACTTGTTTTAAAATTATCAACAACTCCTTATTTCTTGTCACGTGTCTAGAATAACTGCTCGATATAGCAAATATAGATAGCCCTCTTCAGTTGCTCCTACACTCACAAACAAGGAAATCAATTAGAATGTGGGACCAAAGCCATGATGGTCTTGGGTCATCCCATTTAGTCAACGTAGGAAAACTCCTTGAGATACCCATCACTACCACTTAGTCCTACATTCCCATTTCGAAAGCTGGAGGAGTGGTTCCCATCAAATCAAGGATTATACTAGGTTGACGATTTGTAGTTATATCCAGAGTAAACTTCGGCTTCCATGGTTTTGATATCCGTAATTTTGATTTCTCAGAGTCTCAATATTTCTACCAAAACTAGGAGCTTCACTATTTCTTAAGAATGATCTTGGGGTTAGTTAACTGAATGCGGCCTTTGATTGTAAAATCGGGGTAGGGGTGACACACTTCGGTCATTAACAAACCGGTTCAAAGAATGAGGTCTAACATATTCGTTATTAGATCCTACGGAACGTTGGACATTATCTTGTGATTGGAAAGTAACACGAGTTTGGCGTCTATATGGCTTTTTCTCACGAGCATCATGTTTTTGTGATGAACTTTCCAACTCACGGGCAGAGCAAATATCGAATGGTTCATCCCTTTGATCCTGACGTTGTGGAGATTTACCATTTGTTTTAAAGACCGGCTTTGTTTCTCATTTAGCCACATTATTTTTCTCAACCTTTTGAGTTTTACCCTTTTTCTTTTCAACATTTTTTTATTTGAGGTTGTGGGTTTTCAACGAAAGGCTTTCTTTGATCAGGATCAACAAGAGATTTGCCCTTATCATTTGGACATTCCGCAGCCAAGTGTCCTTTCTCACGACACTTATAGCATTTTCGAATTTTAGTAACATTCTTTGGACGTTCCTCCTGACTGGTCGAAGATGCTGAAGTCTTTGTGGGATTTTTCAAAATCTGAGTGACGAACTTAGAGTTTGACCCATTTTCAATTTTTTCTACCTCTTAATTAAAATCTTCCCCTTTGACACTCAGTTTTAGAAATATTTTTCAAATTTCTTTGAGGTTTCTCACTAGATTTAGGCTTTGTGCTAGCATTTTGAACTTGATTAAAATTTCTAAAATTTTATTGCTTATCAAGTTTTCAATGTTTTCAAAATTTAGTTCACTTCTCTTAGTGGCTTCGCTTATCTTCGACTGTTCTGAATCTGAAGCAACTTCATGCTCAGATTCTGACTCATTTTGTGGCTCAATAGTCAGTGGAGTCATTGGCACAAATTTGCCAATTCAGGATAAATGCTTGCCATCGGGGTATAATTGTGATTGGTCAGAAGAGGCACATTACTATACCCGGTGCCAAACATTTCTTCCTCGGTATTTGAGACGTTGGCATTTAATACAGGCATTCATCAATTCAGATGAATTTCCAAACTTTTCAATTTTCCTTTCCAAATCCAAAATCAGATTGTCTTTTTCGAAAATAACTTTGTTCTTTTCCAAAACAAATCTTGATTTAATTCAAGCTCAGATTTTAATTCTTGGTTTTTAAGAGTTGCCTGTGCCACAAGTCTCTCAAATTCAGAGATATCATTTTTCAAAGACTTTATCTTGGTTCGGTGTTCTTTATCCGAACTAGTCAAGACTGCAATGAGTTCTCTGGATTTTTCTAGATCTTAAATCAAATTAGTATTATGAAGAGCGTATCTATTAATCTTAGTTACAAACTCTACAGATCTAGCACAACTCTTATCTACGGGATTCAAGGTTACCTCAATTCCACCCATGAATGCACATGCTTCCTTTTCTACAGAGTTTTCAGCCAACTTCTAAGCTTCTTCATTAGCAAACTTCTGCATTTCGTATGTTGAGATCTCGAACTCGAAACATTCGCTCTTTCCTTCCGTCTCTGAGCTATTTGGTCCTTCTGTTTCTTTGTCGTTCATGTTCTCTTCATCTTCAACAACTTTACTCGCTTCCAATTCTTCACCCATTACCTCAGCTACAATAGCAAGTTCCTCCATACTAGTTTCTTCTATAATCTCCTCACACGCTTCTTCCTCAATAATTTCAGCCATAAAGGCTTATAAAACAATAGCTCCCGATAGGTTTTCCAAAGCACAACCCCAGTCATATTGTTCAGGTACTTCCTGTATGGGCTGAGCTACCAGAGCATTGTTTGCTGAAGGAGTAAGGTTATCTGAAGTATTTGATCGAGAATTTGACGTTGAAGCATTTGAAGAATTTGTATGAGCTCTCGAGTTGTTTCCACTTTGGTAGTTGTTTGATTTTTCCATCTTAGGCTTTCGACAATCCCTTGTATAGTGCCCATAGATGTTACAATTGTAGCGGTTAACTTTTGTCAATCAATGCCCATTCAAATCTTTGTTTAACCACCAATAAACTTCTTACCCGTCTTCATAAGGAACTTCTTTGCTCTTCGAACCAATAAAGCCATGTTGAGTTGAAGATCAAGTTCTTCCATTTCATCCTGATCGATGTGGTCAAAGTCTTCATCGAGACTTGATTGCTCAACGAGCTTTCCAAGACAACAGTTTTCATACGTTGTCATGAAGGATGCCTATAGACTCATATTATCTTCTATCAGTATTAAACAATTTGGATCCAACTTTGGAATGTTCAAGCTTATTGCTTGAGATTTCTAACTTCCACCATATGAGTACAATCCCTGGTTGTAGTTGCAATTCCACTCGAACCACTTGCATTTTCGCTCACAAAAGCATGATGACCTTCAGGAAGTTCATTTTCTGAGTATAGAGCGACACCTGCTCCACTAATACTTCCCTTATCTTCCGGTCTTGAGGCTTTATACAACTGAGGGTCTTGAAACTTCTCCAAATCAGATGCTTGATATTCCATATTCCAAGGATTTCCCTTCAGCTTTTGCACCACCTCTTCCAAAGACATCTCGTCATAGAGAACAACTTCTCTAATCAATGTTGTATACATGTTCCATTCTCTAGGAAGACAATTTAGGAACTTCTCGACTTTCTCAAATTCAGTGTAGAGACCTTCCTGACTTCGATCAAGCTCGCTTAAAACCTATTCACAGTGTCATCAAACGATTCATTTTTTAAGACTTTGAAAACAATGAGTTGAGTCTTCAAACGTTCTAAACGTCTTTTCTTATAACGTTCAATCATGCTATCCCAAAGCTCCATCGAATTACTTCGCTTACGGAAAGTATGAAGTATCGATTGCGTGATAGCCATTGTTATCAAGGACATGGCCTTTTCTTCACACTCATAAAACTTTTACTGATTTTCAGTAAGTGCTAAATAAGTGCCGATCGTTAAAGTTCTAATCGGTGTAGCTCCACATCCTTTTAAAGTGCACAACCAAATCTTGATATCTTTTGCTCTCACATACCTTTCAAAACGTTCCTTCCATTCTGGAAAATCCAGTTCGTTTATCAATAGAGGAAGTTTGTTGTTACTCCCCACTTCAGCATTGTGTTTGAGGTTTTAAACCATTGCAGTTAGATTGTTTGCCATTTGAAAGAAATAGAATGTTCATTGAGGGTTACAATAGGTTTGGACAGAAGATTTTTCTTGAAAAAGTTTCTAAGTTCAGAAAGTTCAGAGAGAAAAACAAGAGTTAACGAGAAAACACGAAGTGAAATGTCCAGAGATTTATCAGATGGTAAACCCGGATCTATAACCTGATTAGAAAAACAAACTCGGACACACCACCTAAAACTTAAACTCGGAACCTGAACACCCTAATGCCTTACATCGGGAAATCACGCACCCACTTAAACTTGGACAGATTTGAGGGACTCAAATTCAGAACCCTTAAACTTGGAAACACCTGAACTCGGAATGTGTGAATTTTAAAAAAACTTGGACTCAAATTCCGATAAACAATAAAACCAGACAAATAACCGACTCTTAAACTCGGTGAAGTTTAAGGAAAGGTTAAGCCCGGAGAGTCTCAAGTCCGGACAAAATATCAATTCCAGACTCACAATTGATTTGTAATCCGGATAGATTATCTAGATATGAAAAAACCACCTTTCGTATATCACTGGAGAAGGAATGGTCTCCAATGGTGTTGTGAGCTTCGACAAGATCAATTATGTGCGGCAAATTGATCACAATCTTCTTAGCATTTCTCAAATCTGTGACAAGAAGTTCACGGTACATTTTGATGATGCCGGATGTTATGTGCTGAAGCCTGGATTCAAGATCCCCAAGGAATGGATTCTCCTTTCGGCTCCAAGAATTAACGATTTGTATATTCTTGATATGAGCCAAGCTATTACAACATCTGCACAAGTCACATGTTTTGTCTATAAAGCCACCGATGTCACACCTTGACCCGCAGCGGAATAAAAGTCGGGGCATAATTGGGTTATCACCAAAGCTCATGATGTTTACTAAAATGTTTCATATTTATTAAATTCAAATTACAACTTAAATATCCAAAACAAAATTCATACAATTACAAGAAATTGAAACTATTTAATTATTCCAAAGCTTAAACTTGTTTATTCTTCTAGGCCTTCCTATGTGTTTCTTTCTCAGCTGGATCACCTGTATCATGTGTAAAACGGGGGATATTTTGGGTCAACAAAAGTTGGCGAGTGAACCTTGATAAAACATTGTTACAAATTTCTTGTTTTATTTAATAAGGAAAATTTGTGCAATAATCACATGTGAGCAAACATATATAAATAAACAAACACAAACCACTTTGGATGAGTATATGATATGAATGATGATGAATGGGAGATCAAGGCTCAATCAAACGGAGCTGATCTTATGAGGTACCTGATGCTCAACCCGTCTCCCACGGGGAACTGATGGGCCTAATGAAATGCGTGCACTGAAAATGATAAAACCAATCTACATATAATCCACACAACAATTGATACACATTTGATCACGGATATGATGTATGCACAAGTGTTTTATATATATATAATAAAAGAATTATACGACACATGATACACCCTAAAACATGATTAAAACGGGGAATTGGTAGAGATTCACTCATATTGGGTGCGTTCTTTGATGACGTTGGATGCGCACGAATTTTAGGATTTAATCGACGAGGGAAAAACTAACCTAAAATAATAACGAAATGATTCGGTAAATAAATGGATTTTATTTGAGATTAATATTTTTAATTAGTGCTCTTAATGGGATTTTTAGATTTATTTTTGTGAGTTTAAGGAAATTTTCTAACTTTAAAAATCTTATTTTTAAGTATTTTAAATGATTTTTCAATTAAATAAATAATTAAAAGAAATAAAAAAAAAGTTGACTTTTGACCGTTGACCGGGTCTTGACCGGTCAGACTGTGTTTTCTTATGCGCTGAGTGAGGTTCGAACTCGGGACCTCTCGTATACGTGCACGCAGCTCTACCAACTGAGCTACGTGTCTAACCCGAAATATTCTCTGTTTTAATTATATTTATATACTAATTAATTTTAAACTTATTTGGTTTTTAGTAAAAATGATTTATATGGCCGAACCGGTTGTAGAGACCCGGAGTCGAACTCGGGTCCTTCGGTTCGAGTGCGGACAGCCCAACCAGTTGGGCTGTGTGTCTAATCTGTTTAACTAATGGATTATATTACTCTTATAAACATTCTGTGACTTGATCTGATTAAGTTCTAAAAATGTTGGTTTTATTTCTGAAAGTCGGTAACGTGTGTGATTCGAACCCGGGACGTGTGTATTGTTTGTGCACACAGTCCACCACTGGACTGTGTGTCTAACCCATTCGAATATCCAGTTTTAATTATATTTATACATATACTCGACTTCATCTTCTTCGTTTACAAGAACACAGAACAGTGAAATCCGACTGTTCTGTTTAAATTGATCATCAAAACTTATAATTGGTTGGAATGAAATAGATACAGAAATTAAGGAATAAAATGTACCAGAATAGAGCGTTTACTTCAGATTTCCGGCGAGAGTCGTCGGCTCTGATTTGTGACTCTCGGCTGAGTGAATTGTTTGACAGTTTAGATCATTGATTTGAACGATTAAAGTATAAATTAAGAGATAGCAGAGAAGTTTAGACAGTTATACCGACAGAGGAATGAATACGGTTTTCTGACTAGTGATTCCGGCAGGATTCCGGCGAAAATGAAAATCTCCGGAGACGTGCTCTGGAAGAATTAAAGCTTCGAAAAAGTGTGCGGTTCTGAGCGAAAGGATTTCCAGAAGATTGAGTGGGTATTTATAGGGAAGAACTGGATGAATTGTGTCCGATTTTGAGTCTTGATTCGCGGTCAAAGGTTTTCCGGCGGTTATGACCGAAATTGACAGTTAGACATCGGTTATAACTGATGTCGAAATCAGTTTACGCATTCCAGTCCAAGAGGATAGCCAAAATCGTGGAATCGTCGGTTTTTCCGGTGAGTGCGAGTTCTGGGCGCGCTGATTGCAGATTTGACTTTTGGTTTTATTACAAGTCTTATTTGTTTCCGTGTTTATCACAAAAGCAGTGTGTGGCGGAGCGGTGTGTTGTGTGTTTGGGTTTGTGGGTGACCCGGGTTCGAAACCCGGCGTCTCCATTATTTTTTAATTCACTATTTTTTTGTTATTTAATAATTATGGTTTAAAATTCTAATATATATATTAATTATGTATTGTTTAAAATTTATCTGAGCAATAAATACGCAACGAAAAATTATAACTGAGTATTTGATTAATAAATGAAGTGGGTTTGGAAACCCGTTTTTCGACGCATGTTACAGTATCCCCTACTTTTAGAAATTTCGTCCTGAAATTTAAGTATTAGTGGTAACAGGAAAAAGATGCGGGTATTTTTCGCGCATTGAGTCTTCACGTTCCCAAGTAAACTCAGGTCCTCGTTTTGACTCCCAACGTACCCTGACAATTGGAATACGACTTCGTCTTAAACGCTTCTCTCCGAAGTCCATGATTTCTACTCGTCTTTCAATGAAGTGCATAGATTCATCGATCTGAATGTCTTCTAGAGGAATATGGAGGCTTTCATCGGCGAGGCACTTCTTCAAGTTTGATACGTGGAATGTGGGATGAATTCTGTTGAGCTCTTCTGGTAGGTCAAGCTTGTATTGTAACATTCGTCAAAAAACGGGTTTTCAAAACCCTCTTCGTTTATTAATCAAATATCCAATTATAATTTTTCGTTGCGTATTCATTGCTCAAATTAATTTTTAACGATACATAATTAATAAATATATTAGAATTTAAAAACCATAATTTATAAATATTAGTAAATGGTGAGAAAAAAAATAAAATGGGGACGCCGGGCTTCGAACCCGGGTCACCCACAAGCCAAAGCACACAACACACCGCTCAGCCACACACTGTCTTTGTGATAAACATTAAAACAAATAACACTTATAATAAAACTCGAAAATCAAATTCAGTAATCGGCGCGCCCAAACTAATCGCCTCCGGAAAAATAGGCAATCCGTGATTCTTGCCATTTTCCTTTTGACCAAAACACGTTAACCGACTTCGACATCGGTTATAACCGATGTCTGACCCTCAAATTTAGTCGTAACCGCCAGAAGACCCTTGACCGCGAATCAAGACCCAAAAACGGACCCAATTCACTCAGTTCTTCCCTATAAATACCCACTCAATCTTCCGGAAATCCTTTCGCTCAGAACCGCTCACTTTTTCGAAGCTTTAGCTCATCGCCGGAGATATTCTGTATTCGCCGGACTTTCACCGGAAAACCGAGACTTACTCCAAATCGGTAAAATTCTCGACTCTTTTGTTTGAAATCCATTATTCGCCACGTATTAACATAAATCGTTCAACCAGAATCTGTCTCAGTCAACGTAGCCGGGAATTCCTGCACTCACCGAAAAATCACTGAAATTCCAAAGTCTCACTGTCGATCGGTACAATCATCTAAACCCTCCTGATATCCCTTGTTTAGTAACTTAATTGCACAACACATTGATCAAAACTGTTAATCGATTCACTCAGTCGGAAGTCACCAATCAGAGCCGACGAATTTTGCCGGAAAATCTTAAGAAGACACTCTGTGATTGGTACATCTTATTCCTAAATTCCTTTCTTTTGCTTCAATTCAATCAATCATAAGCGTAGTTGATCAATTAAACAAACAGTCAATTCACTGTTCGGTAATTCGATAAGCGAAGAAGATGAAGTTAAAACATGTGTATAAGTATAATTAAAAACGGATATTCGAACGGGTTAGACACACAGTCCAGCGGTGGACTGTGTGCACAAACAATGCACACGTCCCGGGTTCGAATCGCACACGTTACCGAATTTCAGAATTAAAACCAACATTTTTACAACTGAATCAGAACAAGTCACAGAATGTTTATAAGAGTAATATAATTCATAAGTTTAACAGATTTGACACACAGCCCAACTGGTTGGGCTGTGCGCACTCGAATCGAAGGACCCGAGTTCGACTCCGGGTCCTTGCAACCGGTTCGGCCATATAAACCATTTTTAATAAAACCAATTAAGTTTAAAAATTAATTAGTATATAAATATAATTAAAACAGAGAATATTTCGGGTTAGACACGTAGCTCAGTTGGTAGAGCTGCGTGCACGTAAACGAGAGGTCCCGAGTTCGAACCTCACTCAGCGCATACAAACACACAGTCCGACCGGTCAACGGTCAACGGTCAACGGTCAACAGGGTCAAAAAGTCAATATTTTTTTATTTCTTTTTATTAATTTATTAAATCAGAAAATTATTTAAAAATACTTAAAAATAATACTTTTAAAGTTAGAAAATGTCCTTAAACTCACAAAAACAAATCTAGAAATCCCATTAAGATTAAGAATTTAAAAGTATTAAACTCAAATAAAATCCATTTATTTACCGAATCATTTCGTTACTATTTTAGGTTAGTTTTTCCCTCGTCGATCAAATCCTAAAATTCGTGCGCATCCAACGTCATCAAAGAACGCACCCAAGGTGAGTGAATCTCTATCAATTCCCCGTTTTATCCATGTTTTGGGGTGTATCATGTGTCGTTTAATTCCTTATTATATTTGAACACTTGTGCATCCATCATATCCGTGATCAAATGTGTATCAAATGTGTATCAATTGTTGTGTGGATTATATGTAGTTTGAATTTATCATTTTCAGTGCACGCATATCATTAGGCCCATCAGTTCCCCGTGGGAGACAGGTTGAGCATCAGGTGCCTCATACGATCGGCTTCGTTTGATTGAGCCTTGATCTCACATTCATCATGATTCATATCATATACTCATTCAAGTGGTTTGTGTTTGTTATTTATATATGTTTGCTCACATGTGTTTATTGCACAAATTTTCAATATTAAATAAAACAAGAAATTAATAACAATGTTTTATCAAGGTTCACTCGCCAACTTTTGTTGACCCAAAATATCCCCCGTTTTACACATGATACAGGTGATCCAGTTGAGGCAAGAAACACATAGGAAGGCCTAGAAGAATAAATCAGTTTAAGCGTTGGATTGTTTACATAGTTTCATTTCCTTGTAATTGTATGGATTTTGATTTGAATATTTAAGTTGTAATTTGAATTTAATAAACATGAAACATTTTAGTAAACATCATGAGCTTTGGTGATAACCCAATTATGCCCCGACTTTTATTCCGCTGCGGGTCGGGGTGTGACAGATTGGTATCAGAGCCATGACTATAGGTATATAGGATAGGTTATTAGACCCTTAGAGCCTATACTATAGTTGATTAAAATTTTAAATTGTTTATGCGTTACATACAAAATTCATGATGTTTATATTATTTATGTTTATTGTTACACTCAATGTTATGCAAGCATGCTCACAAATACATGTTATTATACAATGCTCATCATAAATCATATCCTCATAACATATCATATCCATGAGAGCACACACCTCACAATTCCCATGTTTTTTGCAATGATTTTTGTATTTTCAAATCACATCAAAGTGAGTTCTCATGACGGGCATGTAGTAACTGGAAGGGTACGAGTACCGGTAGTCGGAACGTCCTGTCTAGGCTTGGCATTCGTATAAATCCAAAATAAAGGACCAGTTTGCCTACCTGGGGACTAACGATGAGAGTACGAAGGACCTATTAGGCCAAAGCATGCTACACCAAACGTCGTGTGAACTAACCCCACTTTGAGTTGTCATTGTGTCTACACCTGGACACCCTCCTACCATACATCTCGCAATCATATTTCATGGTTTTCATTCGGGTGATGCGAGTGTTAATCCGCCAACACCAATGTGAATCCTACTAAGCCCAATAGTCATGGGGGCCCACATGACTATACAGGCGATGGTATGGGGGACATTGGAGGCCCAAACATGAGCAAACCCAAGACATCCTATGGATGTAGTTGCATTATTGTTAGTTATGTTATTTTCATTCTTTTAACGACACATGACACCTAGAAACTTCTTAAACTTATAAACTTCCTATGTATGTTCCTGTAGATGTCGGCTAGGCAACTACGTGGAGGTAGAAAGTCAGGAAGATCCAATGAACGCTTGGCCACTCAAATTGCTAAACAAATGGCCCCGGTACTTCCTGACATCGTGATTCAAGTTCAACAAGCTCGCACCGCAAATCCCATCAACCCTCCCAATCAAGAAGACCAGAGCGTCGCCAACCTCACTCCAAAAAGTGCTCCTACAAGCACTTCAAATCTTGCGATCCCCCAAAGTATGAAGGGACCGAAGGTGTTACTGCTCTCCTTCACTGGTTTGAAGAAATGGTAAACACTTTCCTCAATTGCGATTGTCCCGAGGATCGTAAGGTACGTTACGCAACAGGGAGACTGTTTGGGGTAGCCCTTACCTGGTGGAACACAGAAAAGGGTAAGCGAGGAGTCGAAGATGCCATGGCCTTAACATAGGAAGAGTTAAGGGAACTCATGACAAGGCGCTTCTGTCCAAGAAGCGAAATCAAAAAGTTGGAAGATGAATTCCACTCGTTGAAACAAAAGGAGGGAGATCACACTTCCTACAACAAGAGATTTCTCGAACTGAACCAAATGATCCCCAACTTGTTCACCCCACTATACCGCTTAGTCGAACACTACATTCGAGGCCTCCCCTCGAAAATCCAAGTTTCGGTTTTAAGCACTTCGCCTGCAACACTTGAAGCCGCAATGGAATTAGCCACAGAACTCACCGAGAATCGCATCTGAAACGGCAAATTCAAGGATGAGAAAAAGAAAGCCCCCATTGAGGCCCAAACTCCAAACCATTCCGTCTCCTCTTCGAAGTTTGCTAGTAAGAGGAAACGAAACAGCAGAAATTTTGCCGTCACACAAACAAACCATCCTATCACTGCCGCACCAATTACCCAAATTGCTCTCTCAGCTGCACCATTTAAAAAGCCATGCACCGGCCCATACCCAAAATGCAACCGTTGTCAGTACCATCACCCTCCCGAAACTCCTTGCCAACATTGCACCAGCTGTGGCCGTGCGGGTCACACCATTCAAACTTGTCGCACACTTCAACGAATGAACCGCAATCAACCCCCAACCCAAACCCACCATCAGATAGTGGGTCAAGCCCAACAACCCTTACTCCTACCATCCGCACAACACATAGCCCAATCCTACTACCAACCCAACTACCCCATGATGCAACCTATGCGAGCTTGTTACAACTGTGGAGACCCAAACCACTTCAGGAACACATGTCCACGCTTGGTGAACATCATCCATGCCCAAGCTCAAGCGAATCCGGTAAACCAAGCTAACCAAGCTCCTCCACCTGCTAGAGGAAGAGCTTTCAACATCAATGCCAACCAAGCTAGGGCTGACAACAACGTGGTTAACGGTACGTTTCTCATCAATGGTAGTTATGCATCCATGTTATTCGATACTGGCGCGGATAAGAGTTTGTGTCCTTAGAATTTGAACCTATCCTCAACCAAACTCGTGATAATCTCATGGAATCTCTAACGGTGGAAGTTGCTGACGGAAAGCCCGTTTCATTAAATTCTATTATACGAAATTGTACCCTCACTCTAAACGATCACGATTTTCCAGTTGACCTCATCCCTATGAAGTTGGGAAGTTTCGATATTATAATCGGTGTGGACTGGCTCAGCCAACATCACGCTGAAGTAATATGCCGCGAAAAGTTCATTCGCATTACTCTTGCAGACGGTCAGACCCTACGTATCTTTGGGGAAACCCCTTCGAAAGGACTTAAATTAATGTCCTGCCTTCAAGCCCGAAAATATCTCCGCAAGAACTATGTCGCATTCCTAACTCACGTCGTCAAAAAGGGAAACAAGGAGAAGAAACTCGAAGATATACCAGTGGTGAAGGAATTCCCACAAGTCTTTCCCGATGACATCTCAGGACTCCCTCCTGTGAGAGAAGTCGAATTCCACATCGATCTTGTACCTGGCGCTACACCAGTCGCAAAATCTCCTTATAGGTTAGCCCCATCCGAAATGCAAGAGCTGGCCAGTCAACTGCAAGAGTTGACTGACCAAGGATTCATACGTCCTAGCTCCTCGCCTTGGGGTGCACCTGTTCTTTTTGTGAAGAAGAAAGATGGAACGTTTCGCATGTGCATCGACTATAGAGAACTCAACAAGTTAACGGTTAAGAATCGCTATCCATTACCTCGCATCGATGACCTCCTACACCAACTTCAAGGCGCCACCTGCTTTTCAAAAATCGACCTTCGTTCTGGTTATCATCAGCTCAGAGTACATGAAGAAGACGTCCCAAAGACCGCCTTCCGGACTCGTTATGGTCATTACGAATTCATGGTCATGCCATTCGGTTTAACCAACGCCCCCGCTGTCTTCATGGATCTAATGAATAGGGTATGCAAACCCTACCTTGACCGTTTTGTCATAGTCTTCATTGACGACATCCTTATCTACTCCAAGTCTAAATCCGATCATGAACGACACCTTCGACTCATCCATACACTCTTCAGGACTGAAAAGCTCTACGCTAAGTTCTCAAAATGCGAATTCTGGTTAAGAGAAGTACAATTCCTTGGACATGTCGTTAATGACAAGGGAATACATGTCGACCCTTCAAAAATCAAGGCAGTACAGGAATGGCAAGCGCCACGTACCCCTACCGAAGTAAGGTCATTTCTTGGTTTGGCTGGTTACTATCGCCGCTTCATTGCCAATTTCTCCCGTATTGCTGTACCACTCACGGCTTTGACTCATAAAGGAAAACCCTTCATATGGGGACCTAAACAAGAAGAAGCCTTTCAAACTCTAAAGCAAGAACTTTGTGACGCACCTATCCTCACACTCCCTGAGGGTTGCGATGACTTTGTTGTATATTGCGACGCATCAGGGCAAGGGTTAGGCTGTGTATTAATGCAAAGAGGAAAAGTGATAGCCTATGCTTCTAGACAACTCAAGGTTCATGAAAAGAATTACACCACCCACGACCTGGAACTTGGAGCCGTTGTGTTCGCTCTCAAGATATGGAGACATTACCTCTACGGTACCAAGTGTGAAATATACACTGACCACAAAAGTCTCCAACATATCTTCAACCAAAAGGAGTTGAATATGAGGCAACGAAGATGGGTCGAACTTCTTAACGACTACGACTGTGAAATTCGGTATCATCCTGGCAAGGCAAATGTGGTGGCTGATGCACTCAGTCGAAAAGGTTATGCGAACTCCATTCGTCTTCTATGTTCGCAAATCATAACCGACATCAAAGATCCCGAATCTGAGCAGCTCAACATGTTTCTGTAACCGAAAATGACGTACACGATGAGCTGTCATGTGGAGCTGAACTCAAAATCGAAACCAAATCCGACGGTTCTATACTATCTAAATCTCATAATGGATTCCTGATCGCGATAATCTTCGTGATTTCCTCATGAATGAGGCACACAAAACACGGTACTTTGTACACCCAGGAGCCGACAAGATGTATCAAGACCTACGATACACCTACTGGTGGCCGGGCATGAAAAAGGATATCGCTGTTTTTGTTTCCAAGTGCCTTACCTGTTCCAAAGTAAAAGCTGAACATCAAAGACCCTCAGGACTTCTAGTCCAACCCGAAATACCTGTATGGAAGTGGGAAAACATTACCATGGATTTCATTACCGGGTTACCTCGCACCTCCAGTGGGTATGACACCATATGGGTAATAATCGATCGCCTTACAAAGTCAGCTCACTTCATTCCAATTCGCGAGGACTTCAAAAATGAGAAGTTAGCTCGTATCTACATCAGCGAGATCGTAAGCGTCATGGTGTACCTTTAAGCATCATTTCAGACCGTGATGGTCGTTTCACTTCACGAACATGGCGAGCTGTACAAACCGCCTTGGGTACACGATTAGACCTCAGTACCGCTTTTCATCCTCAAACTGATGGACAATCTGAACGCACCATCCAAACTCTTGAAGACATGCTTCGAGCATGTGTCATAGACTTCAAAGGGAATTGGGACGCTCATCTACCATTAGTTGAATTTTCGTACAACAATAGCTATCATTCAAGCATCGGCATGGCTCCTTTCGAAGCGTTATATGGTCGTAAGTGCCGATCTCCAGTATGTTGGCACGAAATTGGGGAATCACAAGTCACCGGTCCAGAGTTAATTCAAGAAACAACCGACAAGGTCATTCAAATTCGAAACAATCTTCTAGCGGCTCAAAGTCGTCAAAAGAGTTATGCTGACAAACGACAAAAGCCCTTGGAGTTTGGCATTGGGGATCAAGTACTTTTAAAAGTATCACCGTGGAAGGGAGTGGTTCGTTTTGGCCAAAAGGGCAAGCTAGCACCACGCTACGTAGGACCTATCAAGATACTCGAAAGAGTAGGTCCTGTAGCATACAAACTTGACCTACCAGAAGAGCTCAACAGAATTCATCCCACATTCCACGTATCAAACTTGAAGAAGTGCCTCGCCGATGAAAACCTCCATATTCCTCTAGAAGACATTCAGATCGATGAATCTATGCACTTCATTGAAAGACCAGTAGAAATCATGGACTTCGGAGAGAAGCGTTTAAGACGAAGTCGTATTCCAATTGTCAGGGTACGTTGGGAGTCAAAACGAGGACCTGAGTTTACTTGGGAACGTGAAGACTCAATGCGTGAGAAATACCCACATCTTTTTCCTGTTACCACTACTACTTAAATTTCGGGACGAAATTTCTAAAAGTAGGGGATACTGTAACATTCGTCAAAAAACGGGTTTTCAAAACCCGCTTCGTTTATTAATCAAATATCCAATTATAATTTTTCGTTGCGTATCCATTGCTCAAATTAATTTTTAACGATACATAATTAATAAATATATTAGAATTTAAAAACCATAATTTATAAATATTAGTAAATGGTGAGAAAAAAATAAAATGGGGACGCCGGGTTTCGAACCCGGGTCACCCACAAGCCAAAGCACACAACACACCGCTCCGCCACACACTGTCTTTGTGATAAACATTAAAACAAATAACACTTATAATAAAACTCGAAAATCAAATTCAGTAATCGGCGCGCCCAAACTAATCGCCACCGGAAAAATAGGCAATCCGCGATTCTTGCCATTTTCCTTTTGACCAAAACACGTTAACCGACTTCGACATCGGTTATAACCGATGTCTGACCCTCAAATTTAGTCGTAACCGCCGGAAGACCCTTGACCGCGAATCAAGACCCAAAAACGGACCCAATTCACTCAGTTCTTCCCTATATACCCACTCAATCTTCCGGAAATCCTTTCGCTCAGAACCGCTCACTTTTTCGAAGCTTTAGCTCGTCGCTGGAGATATTCTGCATTCGCCGAACTTTCACCGGAAAACCGAGACTTACTCCAAATCGGTAAAATTCTCGACTCTTTTGTTTGCAATCCATTATTCGCCATTTATTAACATAAATCGTTCAACTAAAATCTGTCTCAGTCAACGTAGCCGGGAATTCCTGCACTCACCGGAAAATCACTGAAATTCCGAAGTCTCACTGTCGATCGGTACAATCATCTAAACCCTCCTGATATCCCTTGTTTAGTAACTTAATTGCACAACACATTGATCAAAACTGTTAATCGATTCACTCAGTCGGAAGTCACCAATCAGAGCCGACGAATTTTGCCGGAAAATCTGAAGAAGACACTCTGTGATTGGTACATCTTATTCCTAAATTCCTTTCTTTTGCTTCAATTCAATCAATCATAAGCGTAGTTGATCAATTAAACAAACAGTCAATTCACTGTTCGGTAATTCGATAAGCGAAGAAGATGAAGTTAAAACATGTGTATAAGTATAATTAAAAACGGATATTCGAACGGGTTAGACACACAGTCCAGCGGTGGACTGTGTGCACAAACAATGCACACGTCCCGGGTTCGAATCGCACACGTTACCGATTTTCAGAAATAAAACCAACATTTTTACAACTGAATCAGAACAAGTCACAGAATGTTTATAAGAGTAATATAATTCATAAGTTTAACAGATTTGACACACAGCCCAACTGGTTGGGCTGTGCGCACTCGAACCGAAGGACCCGAGTTCGACTCTGGGTCCCTGCAACCGGTTCGGCCATATAAACCATTTTTAATAAAACCAATTAAGTTTAAAAATTAATTAGTATATAAATATAATTAAAACAGAGAATATTTCGGGTTAGACACGTAGCTCAGTTGGTAGAGCTGCGTGCACGTAAACGAGAGGTCCCGAGTTCGAACCTCACTCAGCTCATACAAATACACAGTCTGACCGGTCAACGGTCAACGGTCAACAGGGTCAAAAAGTCAATATTTTTTATTTCTTTTTATTAATTTATTTAATCAGAAAATTATTTAAAAATACTTAAAAATAATATTTTTAAAGTTAGAAAATGTCCTAAAACTCACAAAAACAAATCTAGAAATCCCATTAAGATTAAGAATTTAAAAGTATTAAACTCAAATAAAATCCATTTATTTACCGAATCATTTCGTTACTATTTTAGGTTAGTTTTTCCCTCGTCGATCAAATCCTAAAATTCGTGCGCATCCAACGTCATCTAAGAACGCACCTAAGGTTAGTGAATCTCTATCAATTCCCCGTTTTAACCATGTTTTGGGGTGTATCATGTGTCGTTTAATTCCTTATTTTATTTAAACACTTGTGCATCCATCATATCCGTGATCAAATGTGTATCAATTGTTGTGTAGATTATATGTAGTTTGGATTTATCATTTTCAGTGCACGCATATCATTAGGCCCATCAGTTCCCCATGGAAGACGAGTTGAGCATCAGGTGCCTCATATGATCGGCTCCGTTTGATTGAGCCTTGATCTCACATTCATCATCATTCATATCATATACTCATTCAAGTGGTTTGTGTTTGTTATTTATATGTGTTTGCTCACATGTGTTTATTGCACAAATTTTCAATATTAAATAAAACAAGAAATTAATAACAATGTTTTATCAAGGTTCACTCACCAACTTTTGTTGACCCAAAATATCCCTCGTTTTACACATGATACAGGTGATCCAGTTGAGGCAAGAAACACATAGGAAGGCCTAGAAGAATAAATCAGTTTAAGCGTTGGATTGTTTACATAGTTTCATTTCCTTGTAATTGTATGGATTTTGATTTGAATATTTAAGTTGTAATTTGAATTTAATAAATATGAAACATTTTAGTAAACATCATGAGCTTTAGTGATAACCCAATTATGCCCCGACTTTTATTCCGCTGCGGGTCGGGGTGTGACAGCTCATCCCGTACGTCATTTGGTTTAGATTTTTAGTTCGGCTCCACATGACAGCTCATCCCGTACGTCATTTTCTGTTACAGAAACATGTTGAGCTGCTCGGATTCGATCTTTGATGTCGGTTATGATTTGCGAACATAGAAGACGAATGGAGTTCGCATAACCTTTTCGACTAAGCGCATCGGCCACCACGTTTGCCTTGCCAGGATGATACCGAATTTCACAGTCGTAGTCGTTGAGAAGTTCGACCCATCTTCGTTGCCTCATATTCAACTCCTTTTGGTTGAAGATATGTTGGAGACTTTTGTGGTCAGTGTATATTTCACACTTGGTACCGTAGAGGTAATGTCTCCATATCTTGAGAGCAAACACAACGGCTCCAAGTTCCAGGTCGTGGGTGGTGTAATTCTTCTCATGAACTTTGGTTGTCTAGAAGCATAGGCTATCACTTTTCCTCTTTGCATTAATACACATCCTAGCCCTTGCCCTGATGCGTCGCAATATACTACAAAGTCGTCGCAACCCTCAGGGAGTGTGAGGATAGGTGCGTCACAAAGTTTTTGCTTTAGAGTTTGGAAGGCTTCTTCTTGTTTAGGTCCCCATATGAAGGGTTTTCCTTTATGAGTCAAAGCCGTGAGTGGTACAGCAATACGGGAAAAATTGGCAATGAAGCGGCGATAGTAACTAGCCAAACTAAGAAATTACCTTACTTCGGTAGGGGTACGTGGCGCTTGCCATTCCTGTACTGCCTTGATTTTTGAAGGATCAACATGAATTCCCTTGTCGTTGACGACATGTCCAAGGAATTGTACTTCTCCTAACCAGAATTCGGATTTTGAGAACTTAGCGTAGAGCTTTTCGGTCCTTAAGAGTGTAAGGATGAGTCGAAGGTTTCGTTCATGATCGGATTTAGACTTGGAGTAGATAAGGATGTCGTCGATGAAGACTATGACGAAACGGTCCAGGTAGGGTTTGCATACCCTATTCATTAGATCCATGAATACAGCGGGGGCATTGGTTAAACCGAATGGCATGACCATGAATTCGTAATGTCCATAACGAGTCCGGAAGGCGGTCTTTGGGATATCTTCTTCGTGCACTCTGAGCTGATGATAACCAGAACGAAGGTCGATTTTTGAAAAGCAGGTGGCGCCTTGAAGTTGGTCTAGGAGGTCATTGATGCGAGGTAGTGGATAGCGATTTTTAACCATTAACTTGTTGAGTTCTCTATAATCAATGCACATGCGAAACGTTCCATCTTTCTTCTTCACAAAGAGGACAGGTGCACCCCAAGGCGATGAGCTAGGACGTATGAATCCTTTGTCATTCAGCTCTTGCAGCTGACTGGCCAGCTCTTGCATTTCGGATAGGGCTAACCTATAAGGGGATTTTGTGACTGGTGTAGCGCCAGGTACAAGATCGATGCGGAATTCGACTTCTCTCACAGGAGGGAGTCCTGAAATGTCGTTGGGAAAGACTTGTGGGAATTCTTTCACAACTGGGATATCTTCGAGTTTCTTCTCCTTGTTTCCCTTTTTGACGACGTGAGTTAGGAATGCGACATAGTTCTTGCAGAGATATTTTCGGGCTTAAAGGTAGGACATTAATTTGAGCCCTTTCGAAGGGGTTTCCCCAAAAATACGTAGGGTCTGACCATCTGCAAGAGGAATGCGAATAAACTTTTCACGGCACACTACTTCAGCGTGATGCTGGCTGAGCCAGTCCATACCGATTATAACATCGAAACTTCCCAACTTCATAGGAATGAGGTCAACTGGAAAATCGTGATCGTTTAGAGTGAGGGTACAATTGCGTATAATAGAATTTAATGAAACGGGTTTTCCGTCAGCAACTTCCACCGTTAGAGATTCCATGAGATTAACACGAGTTTGGTTGAGGATAGGTTCAAATTCTAAGGACACAAAGCTCTTATCCGCACCAGTATCGAATAATATGGATGCATAACTACCATTGATGAGAAACGTACCGTTGACCACGTTGTTGTCAGCCCTAGCTTGGTTGGCATTGATGTTAATAGCTCTTCCTCTGGCAGGTGGAGGAGCTTAGTTGCTTGGTTTACTGGGTTCGCTTGGGCTTGAGCATGGATGATGTTCACTAAGCGTGGACAAGTGTTTCTGAAGTGGTTTAGGTCCCCACAGTTGTAACAAGCTCGCATGGGTTGCATCATGGGGTAGTTGGGTTGGTAGTAAGTTTGGGCTGCGTGTGGTGCAGGTGGTAGAAGTAAGGGTTGTTGGGCTTGACCCACTATCTAATGGTGGGTTTGGGTTGGGGGTTGATTGCTGTTCATTCGTTGAAGAGTACGACAGGTTTGAATGGTGTGACCTGCGCGACCACAGCTTGTGCAATGTTGTCAAAGAGTTTCGGGAGGATGATGGTATTGACAACAGTTGCATTTTGGGTGTGGGCCGGTGTATGGCTTTTTAAATGGTGCAGCTGAGGGAGCGATTTGGGTGATTGGTGCAGCAGTGATAGGATGGTTGGTTTGAGTGACAGCAAAATTCTTGCCATTACGTTTCCTCTTACCAGCAAACCTTGAGGATGAGACTGAGTGGTTTGTAGTTGAGGTCTCTATGGGTGCTTTCTTCTTTTCATCTTTGAACTTGCCATTGCGAATGCGATTTTCAGTGAGTTCTGTAGCTAACTCCATCGCGGCTTCAAGTGTTGCAGGCGAAGTGCTTAAAACCGAGTCTTGAATTTTCGAGGGAAGACCTCGAATGTAATGTTCAACCAAGCGGTACACGGGGGTGAACAAATTTGGGATCATCTGATTTAGCTCGAGAAATCTTTTATTATAGGAAGTGTGATCTCCTTCCTTTTGTTTTAGTGAGTGGAATTCGTCTTCCATCTTTTTGATTTCGCTTCTTGGACAGAAGCGTCTTGTCATGAGTTCCCTTAACTCTTCCCATGTTAAGGCCATGGCATCTTCAACTCCTCGTTTACCCTTTTCCGTGTTCCACCAGGTAAGGGCTACCCCGAACAGTCTTCCAGTTGCATAACGTACCTTGTGATCCTCGGGACAATCGCAATTGAGGAAAGTGTTTTCCATTTCTTCAAACCAGTGAAGGAGGGCGGTAACACCTTCGGTCCCTTCATACTTTGGGAGATCGCAAGATTTGAAGTGTTTGTAGGAGCACTTTTTGGAGGGAGGGTTGGCGACGCTCTGGTCTTCTTGATTGGGAGGGTTGATGGGATTTGTGGTGAGGGCTTGTTGAACTTGAATTACGATGTCAGGAAGCACTGCGGCCATTTGTTTAGCAATTTGTGTGGCCAAGCGTTCATTTGATCTTCCTGACTTTCTACCTCCACGTAGTTGCCTAGCCGACATCTACAGGAACATTCATAGGAAGATTGTGAGTTTAAGAAGTTTCTAGGTGTCATATGTCGTAAAAAGAATGAAAATAACATAACTGACAATAATTCAACTACATCCATAGGATGTCTTGGGTTTGCTCATGTTTGGGCCTCCAATGTCCCCCATACCATCGCCTGTGTAGTCATGTGGGCCCCCATGACTATTGGGCTTGGTAGGATTCACATTGGTGTTGGCGGATTAACACTCGCACCACCCGAATGAAAACCGTAAAATATGATTGCGAGATGTATGGTAGGAGGGTGTCCAGGTGTAGACACAATGACAACTCAAAGTGGGGTTAGCTCACACGACGTTTGGTATAGCATGCTTTGGCCTAATAGGTCCTTCGTACTCTCATCGTTAGTCCCCAGGCAGGCAAACTGGTCCTTTATTTTGGATTTATACGAATACCAAGCCTAGACAGGACGTTCCGACTACCGATACTCGTACCCTTCCAGTTACTACATCCCCGTCATGAGAACTCACTTTGATGTGATTTGAAAAATACAAAAATCATTGCAAAAATCATGGGAATCGTGAGGTGTGTGCTCTCATGGATATGATATGCTATGAGGATATGAGTCATGATGAGCATTGTATAATAACATGTATTTGTGAGCATGCTTGCATAACATTGAGTGTAAAAATAAACATAAAGCATATAAACATCATTAATTTTGTATGTAACGCATAAACAATTTAAAATTTTAATCAACTATAGTATAGGCTCTAAGGGTCTAATAACCTATCATATATCCCTAGAGTCATGGCTCTGATACCAATCTGTCACACCCCGACCCGCAGCGGAATAAAAGTCGGGGCATAATTGGGTTATCACCAAAGCTCATGATGTTTACTAAAATGTTTCATATTTATTAAATTCAAATTACAACTTAAATATCCAAAACAAAATTCATACAATTACAAGAAATTGAAACTATTTAATTATTCCAAAGCTTAAACTTGTTTATTCTTCTAGGCCTTCCTATGTGTTTCTTGTCTCAGCTGGATCACCTGTATCATGTGTAAAACGGGGGATATTTTGGGTCAACAAAAGTTGGCGAGTGAACCTTGATAAAACATTGTTACAAATTTCTTGTTTTATTTAATAAGGAAAATTTGTGCAATAATCACATGTGAGCAAACATATATAAATAAACAAACACAAACCACTTTGGATGAATATATGATATGAATGATGATGAATGTGAGATCAAGGCTCAATCAAACGGAGCCGATCTTATGAGGCACCTGATGCTCAAACCCGTCTCCCACGGGGAACTGATGGGCCTAATGAAATGCATGCACTGAAAATGATAAAACCAATCTACATATAATCCACACAGCAATTGATACACATTTGATCACGGATATGATGTATGCACAAGTGTTTAAATATATATAATAAAAGAATTATACGACACATGATACACCACAAAACATGATTAAAACGGGGAATTGGTAGAGATTCACTCACATTGGGTGCGTTCTTTGATGACGTTGGATGCGCACGAATTTTAGGATTTAATCGACGAGGGAAAAACTAACCTAAAATAATAACGAAATGATTCGGTAAATAAATGAATTTTATTTGAGATTAGTATTTTTAATTAGTGCTAATAGGATTTTTTAGATTTATTTTTGTGAGTTTAAGGAAATTTTCTAACTTTAAAAATCTTATTTTTAAGTATTTTTAAATGATTTTTCAATTAAATAAATAATTAAAAGAAATAAAAAAAAAGTTGACTTTTGACCGTTGACCGTTGACCGGGTCTTGACAGGTCACACTGTGTTTTCTTATGCGCTGAGTGAGGTTCGAACTCGGGACCTCTCGTATACGTGCACGCAGCTCTACCAACTGAGCTACGTGTCTAACCCGAAATATTCTCTGTTTTAATTATATTTATATACTAATTAATTTTAAACTTATTTGGTTTTTATTAAAAATGATTTATATGGCCGAACCGGTTGCAGAGACCCGGAGTCGAACTCGGGTCCTTCGGTTCGAGTGCGCACAGCCCAACCAGTTGGGCTGTGTGTCTAATCTGTTTAACTAATGGATTATATTACTCTTATAAACATTCTGTGACTTGATCTGATTAAGTTCTAAAAATGTTGGTTTTATTTCTGAAAGTCGGTAACGTGTGCGATTCGAACCCGGGACGTGTGTATTAATTGTGCACATAGTCCACCGCTGGACTGTGTGTCTAACCCGTTCGAATATCCAGTTTTAATTATATTTATACATATACTCGACTTCATCTTCTTCGTTTACAAGAACACAGAACAGTGAAATCCGACTGTTCTATTTAAATCGATCATCAAAACTTATAATTGGTTGGAATGAAATAGATACAGAAATTAAGGAATAAAATGTACTAGAACAGAGCGTTTACTTCAGATTTCCGGCAAGAGTCGTCGGCTCTGATTTGTGACTCTCGGTTGAGTGAATTGTTTAACAGTTTAGATCATTGGTTTGAACGATTAAAGTATAAATTAAGAGATAGCAGAGAAGTTTAGACAGTTATACCGACCGAGGAATGAATACGGTTTTCTGACTAGTGATTCCGGCAGGATTCCGGCGAAAATGAAAATCTCCGGCGACGTGCTCTGGAAGAATTAAAGCTTCGAAAAAGTGGGCGGTTCTGAGCGAAAGGATTTCCAGAAGATTGAGTGGGTATTTATAGGGAAGAACTGGATGAATTGTGTCTGATTTTGAGTCTTGATTTGCTGTCAAAGGTTTTCCGGCGGTTATGACCGAAATTGACGGTTAGACATCGGTTATAACTGATGTCGGAATCAGTTTACGCATTCCAGTCAAAGAGGATAGCCAAAATCGCGGAATCGTCGGTTTTTCCGGTGAGTGCGAGTTCTGGACGCGCTGATTGCAGATTTGACTTTTGGTTTTATTATAAGTCTTATTTGTTTCCTTGTTTATCACAAAAGCAGTGTGTGGCGGAGCGGTGTGTTGTGTGTTTGGGTTTGTGGGTGACCCGGGTTCGAAACCCGGCGTCTCCATTATTTTTTAATTCACTATTTTTTTGTTATTTAATAATTATGGTTTAAAATTCTAATATATATATTAATTATGTGTTGTTTAAAATTTATCTGAGCAATAAATACGCAACGAAAAATTATAACTGAGTATTTGATTAATAAACGAAGCGGGTTTGGAAACCCGTTTTTCGACGAATGTTACAACCGAGAAGGAATCAATCTCCTGGCACAGACGTATGGGACACATTCACCTGAGGAAAAAGAACTATTTGGTGAAGAACAATCTAGTGAATGGTGTACCAGTGAAGAACTTTCATCTTCAAGACGTTTGTGTATTATGCCAGAAAGGGAAGCAAGCGAGAAAATCCCATCCCGTGAAGAAGATCAACACTGTGAATATGCCACTGGAACGTCTTCATATGGACCTCTTTGGACCTATGAAACACAAGACTACCTTTGGTGATTCTTATTGTCTGGTAGTTACTGATGACTATTCCAGATTCTCATGGGTAAACATGCTGGCACACAAGTTCCTACTATCCTCAAGAATCTCCTGACTCTGCTAGAAAATTTGTACAATCTGAAGGTAAGGAGAATCAGAAGCGACAATGGCGTGGAATTCAAGAATCAAGTTATGGACGAATACTGTTCCTCAAAGGGTATTCTGCATGAGTACAGTTCTCGCTACACTCCACAACAAAATGGTGTTGCTGAAAGGAAGAATAGAACTCTTATTAAAACTGCAAGAACCATGTTAGTAGAATCAGAACTTCCTATTCAATTTTGGGGAGAAGCTGTTGCTACTGCGTGCTACACAATGAATAGAGTTCTGACGGTGAAGAGACATGGGAAGACATGCTTTGAGTTGTTACATAAAAGGAAACCAGATGTTTCTTTCTTAGAACCTTTTGGAGCTCCATGCACTATGATCGACCCACATGGAAAGTTTGGTCCCAAGGCTATCGAAGGTTTCTTTCTTGAATATGCTACTCCTAATTTTCGGGTATGGAATTTGTCTTCAAAGAAGATTGAAGAATGGGGTGAAGTCAAGGTTCAGAGATATACAGAAGCGGTAAGAGCTCCGAGTGCTCCTTGGATGTTCGACTACGATGGACTGTTTGACTCCTTTAATCTACCAACTTTTGATGATGCAACAGCTGCTGGTCAGATGTTATTGGAAGGTGATACTGCAGTAGACTCATCATTAGTTCGACCAATTATTTTTAACCCTCAAGTGTCGACTTTGGTTAACAATCTTGTTCAAAATGAGGAATTCGAAGACGCTGCGGATTATAATGTTTTATCAGAAGATGATGAGTTTCATGATGCAAATGAAGCTGCCTCTGGTGCGGTTCCTGGATTTTCAAATGAAACGTCATATATTCAACCTCAAGGAACGACTGAAGGTCAGGCATCTGCAACGTCATCAAATCCAGCTATCGATTTAACTGTTGATCTGAATATCAACAATTTGGGTATCAACTCTCGAGTTCCTGATGTGCCAGAAACTCGTATTCATAATCCATCCTCAGTAGAATATTATTGGAGATGTCCAGAGTGGTGTGCAGACTCGTACTCAGCTTCGAAACAACCAAAATGCTGGATTGTATTCAGAAATCAGGGAATCTGGTGGTCTAAATGATTGGTCTTTTGCCTGCTATGTGTGCCAAGTAGAACCAAAATCTTGGAAGGAGGCAATGAAAGAAGACTCTTGGGTTGAAGCCATGCAGGAAGAACTTCAGCAATTTCAGAAGTTACGCGTCTGGAAATTGGTTGACAGGCCTGACGGCTACAAGAAGATTGGTACACGATGGGTGTACAAATGCAAGAAGGATGACCGAGGTGTTGTGAGAAACAAAGCGCGATTGGTTGTTCAAGGTTTTAATCAGGTCGAAGGGATTGATTACAATGAAGTTTATGCACCGGTTGCACGACTTGAGGCCATAAGAATCTTTTTGGCTTATGCATCCTTCAAGAAGTTCACCGTTTATCAGATGGATGTGAAGAGTGCATTTCTTCATGGTGTAGTAGAAGAGGAAGTAGATGTTGAGCAACCGCCAGGTTTTGAAGATCCACTCCATCCTGACAAGGTTTGGCTTCTCAACAAGGCATTATATGGTCTTCATCAAGCTCCGAGGGCTTGGTATGAAACGTTGTCTACCTATCTGTTGAAGAATGGTTTTCGACGAGGCCTGATCGACTGTACTCTCTTCATCAAGGAACAGGACGAGGATTTGCTACTAGTACAGGTTTATTTTGATGATATTATATTTGGGTCTACTAACACTCAAATGTGCAAAGAATTCGAACAGGTTATGCAGGAGAAGTTCGAGATGAGCGCAATGGGAGAAATGACTTTCTTTTTAGGTTTGCAGGTTCAGCAATCAAAGGAAGGGATTTTTATCCATCAAACCAAGTACGTCGGAGATATTCTCAAGCGATTTCAGATGGATGACTCAAAGCCTTTGGGAACTCCATTAGCTTAAAATCATGGGATTACTCCAGACGGAATGGGTGAACATGTAGAACCATCTCTCTATCGTGCTATGATCGGCTCTCTCATGTATCTTACTGCTTCAAGACCCGATATAATGTACCCAACATGCCTTCTGGCACGCTATCAGTCTAGTCCGAAGGTTTCTCATTTGATGGCTGTGAAAAGGATCTTTTGTTATCTAAAGGGCCGTCCTGACACTGGTCTATGGTACTCTAAGGATGATAATTTTGATCTGACAGCATTCAGTGATTCTGATCATGGCGGATGCAAAATCGATGCAAATACAACAACAGCAGGATGTCAGTTCTTAGGAAATCGCCTAGTCACGTGGCAATGCAAAAAAGCAGACTTGTGTAGCTACATCAACATGTGAGGCTGAGTATATTTCAGCTTCTAGTTGCTACTCTCAAGTTCTATGGATTCAACAGCAAATGCGCGACTACGGTTTTGAATTTCTTACTACTCCTATTTTTGTTGATAATGAAGCTGCTTTCCAGATCACTCGGAATCCTGTACAGTATCATTTCATACGTGATTGTTATGAAAAGAGACTTATCTATGTTGTTAAAATCCACACAGATCACCAACGTGCCGACCTTTTTACCAAAGCCTTTGATAAATCACGTTTTGATTATCTGCTCTTGGTCAATGGCATCAAGGTGAAGCCCGAGTAACTCAACCATGGCTAACTATTTTTGTATATTCTTTTTGAAAAAATCTAAAACTACAATAAGATTTTCAGTTTTATATTTTAGGGGGAGTAAATTTCAAGAAATACAAAAATATATCTTTTATTTACCTTCTTTGTTTAAGGGGGAGAAATATTCAGAAAAATACAAAAACATTAGAAAAACCCAAAAATGAGTTTCTTGGATAAGTTGAAGATGATGAAATTCACCGGTAAATCTGTCAGAAATGGTTAAAAGCATAGATAGAAGATTGATAAGTAGCTTTGTTAACGATGTATCGGTAGGCTCACAATCAGATTAAAATGTGCAGGTTGATATAAACTTAACAGACAGAACACCAGGTGGGAACCATTCATTGGCATATGGTCTTGGTACCGAAATTTCGTTTGATAGAGTGCCGAGGTTCTGAGATATACGGTCTTTATGCTGGCTTATCATCTGGGTATCATGGTTGAATCTTTTGCCGAAAAATAACGGTGGCGCAAGTCTAGAACTTCCATGATACAATACATACGTGTACATACTGCATACAACCATCAAATAAGTGATAAAAATATCACATCCCCAAAATAAGTGACAAAATATCACAGCTTTATGCGGGAGCTAAGTTCGTCTCTTTGTCGGTACGATGGTACTAACCTGTTCACGGACTTACTCATGTGCCCTACATGCATATGAAAATCAAGTTCCTCATCAATAAGTGATTAAATCACAAAGGGCTTGTTTCAATAAAAAATAAGTGAGTATCTCACATCATTCATATACGTCAAAACAGATGATAAAGCAGTATACTCACCGGTAAGATTTTCTCTCGTGCATATCTTGATACGGGAATGTGTCGTGATGTGGTTGAACACCGGCTAGTAAGTATAAATTCATACCTTAATCATATCTCCTAATCATGATTACATCTGATAAGTCTGAGCTTACGTAGACAACAATACCGATAATCATAGTTGAATACTTATCTGTTTAGTTTTGAAAACCAAATATCGTTTTTGACAAAGATTAAAATGTTGGTATGATTCCTTTACCTTGAAACTCGAAAAAGATTGTTAAATAGATATATAGTTTATTTGTATATTTAGTTTTAAGTCTAGTTTACTTAGTTGCTTATGTAATTACTTTTTGAAAGTTAGCCAAAGTTGATACTCGAGAGCTTCTACCAAGATACGCCAGAAAACCATCTGTTTGATATCGCAACTTCATAAAGTAATATCTTGCAACAAGTAACCATCAAAGAAATCCAAAATCTGAAATTCGTTTGAGTGTGTGTATCTCATACGAATGAACCTAGTCATTTGATTTGACTTGGTCACTTGTTTTTCTCAAATCTGCTGCTGGAATTCATACGAGTGTGTGTATCTAGTTCAGGGAATACAATCATACGAAGAATTTATGATAACTTTCTCATGTGTACTCCCTGAGAAAGTTGTGTTCTAATTATATATTTGTCTATTGAGTATAGATTGATACAAAAAGAAGATAAACAAAGACCAGCAACAAAGAAATCTGACAATTCAGAAGAGGAAACAAGAAAGATTTGAAGTTTCTTAGAAGTTCGAAGATCTGATGCTCTAATCATTGGATAGCAGATCTATCAATGGATAGCAGATCTTCAGGGGGAGTTTGTTGATACTCCAAACCATTCAATGTGAAGACCAACATATGAAGACCAAAGACCGAAGACCAAGCAACATCCAAGGGGGAGTTTGTTGATACAGTTTTGTGTCTGTCGCTTGTTCTTAATTATAGTTGTAATTGTACGGTCTTTGCTCAAGTGTCTGTATAGGTTTGGTCATGTCGAATAGATCGAGATATCCTTCTAACTTGATCTAGTATGACATCTTAGCTTGTCTGTGTTAATCAGTTGCATATGTACATACTGATAAGTCTTGTAAACGTCAAGACTACACACGTTCTCCAAGAAGAAGAATTCTGTGCGAATCAAGAGATTTCGTACAAAACACAGGTTTCGTACGAATCAAGGAGATTTCGTACGAAACACATGATTTGTACGAAATAACTTGAGTAACAAGTGTGTTACTTGTTTCGTACAAAATAAGCATTTCGTACGAAACAGTTGACTCGTACCAATCCCTGGAATGTGTCTCGTGTGAAATAGTGTGTTCCTTATGTCTGGATTCGTGTTTCGTACGAACTCTAGACGGACACTGTATAAGCAGACATGCACTTCTCAGTCAGGGTGGACTTGCGCGTGAGAGTTAGCTAGCTAGGTGGTCTAAGTGAGCCTTTTGTTAGCTGTTGAACCTTGCTGCTGACGAACTGATCTTTTGGTGAGATCTCTAAGTTAGCATTTCTGGTGAAGACGAAGACACAAGAACACAGCAAGTTTGTTTGAGTCATACGAGCATTGTGTGTATATGTCTGTACTTGTTCTAAATCATTAATCAAGATAGTGAATCTTTGGTTACCCCGTGTTCTTTACTTTGCTTTGGTTGCATGCACACTTGGATTCCGCACTTGTGTGTATGTCATTTGAACAAGGAACTGGTTTAACACCATCCGTAGGTGGATCTACACTAATACGTTGGCGAACAATGCTGAAAAACACTATTCACCTTAACACACTATTCATGCCAGGAAGTTCAAACACTTTCCGAAACGACTAATGAATGATATGAAAGCGTATCATCATAAATGTATAAAGAAAAGCCCATATTAGGGGCATCACTTGCAATGATACCTTAACTTTCCAGAAAATGCCTAAACTCATAAATTGTCCGATCCGCAACATAAACTAAGATTTCTGCAACATAATTTCAGCATTTGTGATAATTATGTGACCCATAAACAACACGAAGTATTACAAACAATGCTAGAGGTATTAAAGATATCCTCAAAGACATTATCACTGGTATCATCGAACACTTCCCATATATTATCCGGTTTTGATCCGACAATGCAACAAGTGACTAAATTACCATTAACATCTAAATCACTAGTCTAGTGAACTAGTTAGGATTAGATTAGCATCCTAAAACGTCATTACTACACTAATTATGCAAGACCAAAACTTACCTCCTAAATATCTACATCTAAACTTAACATATATATATATATATATATATATATATCACATGTCTATTGTTTATAAAAAAAATATACAACCTACTCCCCCATACCCACCACCTCCACACTCCTCAGTTTATAACCTTCAAAACACCACACAACTCCCTCATCTCTCTCTCTCTTTCCATTTATGGCTCCACCTACACTCCTTCAACCCTCCATTTTCTTCATCTAAACACATATCATCATGACAAGGAGCTTATACATCTTACCGACGACACTTGGGCATTTTCATCACAAAAATATATATTAATGACTACGACAACGAACTCTAAAAACAATATATTTTAAAACGCTTAGACATATATATTTTCAACACCCTAAATTCTAGAAATATAGTACAAATGATCAATAAGTGAAATACACAAGTATATAAGTATACTCATACATATAAAATACGTACACTAAAACACTTAGTGAAATTGCAAGATTACAAGTAATGTATATGTACACATATACGTATAAATAAGACATACATAACCTACTATAAAATATACAAGTAAAATATATACATGGTATACGTATACGTATAAATACACAAGTACATAGTAATGTACACAGATACACTTGATAAAGTTTACACATACAAGAGATATTATACATGTATACCAACATAAATACGATGTTAAAATGAATATTTTTAACTAATATATCTATTAAAGATATACATATATATTTGAGAAACAAATATAAACAAACGAAATGAACAAGGTTCACCACCCATAAATATATATATATATATATATATATATATATATATTAACAATGAACATACAAAACTAAAGCCAACATATTAAAACACAACAAGGGTTTCCAAATAATACAACTTAAGGACATTCAAGATGAGCAACGTGTACACGGTCTAGTAAAGACCTAAGTGTCTAAGGAGTTAGAACACTTGTAGGTTGCACCGCGTATTTCGATACCCTGTTGCTAGCACCTTTTTCTTTGTATGCAATACTATGAGTTCATGTCCCTCTTTTCTTTTAAACGCTTTTCGGTTTTCAACTCTCGGGGAGAAATACATGTTACGATGGTATAGTTAAGCTAAGGCATGAAACACCTAGATCATGTGCGAATACGGTTGAACTTTAGCACCATTAAGCATTTAGACCGAGGAACGAAAGGAGTAGATCTATTGGATATTGGTGAGCCCCACTCATGGGTCCGTGTGGCAACATGTAGTGCTTTTATGTCCCAGTCGAGGTTAATCCACACTAAATCGTCAAGGGTTTAGTGCTTCCTATGTCGGCACACATATTAATATCCTTGCAAAACGTTAATGATCAACGATTTCATAGACGTTTTACATACCACACATTTACATACGGTTTGCTATACGAACTTTCAAATATTTTTAAGATTCATCTAATACGAACTCAAATACATGAATTCACCAACTTTTGTTGACTTTTAAACTCACATGTATTTCAGGCAATTAAGTGGATCTTTGCTCTATTTGGTTGTCAAGAAGAACAAAGTTGTCAAGTTAGCGATGCCATCCTCTTTTGAAGGGTTTGGTCCATATATCTCGTCTTCAAGTGAGATATAGAATACAAAGCCTTGATGTTGAAAACTTTATTTTGTACAAGTCTTCTTTGTGAAACAATATAACTTGTGTTGTCTTTCATGAATAATTTATGACTTATAAACTTTTATTTGGTGATTGAATGGATGAATATCGGATGCATTTTATTCATATCGTTTGTTTACTTGCATCGTATGCAATGAAAATTAATCAAGTTCACATCTTGCGCTTCCGCCTATAAGCGGGTGTGACAATATGAGTTACTTAGCGTTAGAAATTTATGTTTTTTTTATGTTTTTCCAAGTTTTGGTTATTGTTTGGTTAGCGTGGTTTTACACCTCCGTCTCACAATGCTAGTAGCATGTTTTACTCCCCCCTACGCTGGCGGAAGTGATACTTAAAACTAGTTATAAATTAAGTAATGTAACTTGTTAGTTATTTTTGACAATATAAAAAGACTTAAACTAAATAAAAAGTCAAATAACTAAAATCACCTTTAAACTCAAATAATCAGAATTAAATTGAAATCTTCTTCAACCTGAATAATAACAGACCATCTCAAATACTAATCTATTTATACTATATAATAAAAAAATCATTGTGATGACACTTATGATCATATTAGATTATCTAACTTTTGGTTTTCTCATCAATCTCTCATACTTAATTATAGATAATTATTATATAGTTTAATTTCATTTACTTAATTATAGATAATTCTCCTACTAAATTATAGATAATTATTATTTAGTTTAAATTTAAAATGTATATCCTTCTCATTTATAATATTATTTAACAGATTTCCTATATCATTGTCTCCATTATTTATATTACTATAATATTTAGTTTCCTTTCACCCAATGTATTCTTTCTTTTTACGCTACTTTTTATTTATAATATACAAATTTACTCTTATAGTTTACAATTATGTAATTATCTCTAATAAACTTTAAAGTTTTAAAATTATATCGATTTTATTATATAATTTATAAATCATATTGTATATAACTTTCAAATAGTAATTTGATATATAAAATTAGATTTTTTTAAACCGTGCAGTACATTGGGTTTTTTTAAGATATAACTTTTTTATTATTTGGTATACAAAATTACATTTTTTTCAACCCGTGTAATATACGTAGTTTTTAACGATATAATTTTATTATTATTTGGTATATAAAATTACATTTATCTAATCCATACAATACACGGGGTTCGTAAAGATATATTTTTTTATTATTTAATATATAGAATTACATTTAGTCAACTCATGTAATAAATAAAGTTTTTAAAGATCTATTGTTTTATTATTTAATATATAAAACTACATTTATTTAACTCGTATAATATACAGAGTTATAACCTAGTAATATATATATATATTAACTTAACACAATAACGACATATTCTTATAATTGTTTTTGTGAGAGTTTAAAACTTTGTATTTTTTGAATTAACATACATATTAATTAACAATCTTTAAATGTTATATTTATTAAGTAAATTACAAAAATCGTCTTTTATGTTTGTATCGGATTACAAGGTGTGTCTTTCTGTTGTTAATGTTAATGGGATTCATATGCAAACCCTAACATATTATGTCCTTTACCCTAACTCAGTTAAATTTTAATGTTGAATCAGAGTATATTGGTAATTTTACTAATTTATTAAAAATATCTCTAATAAGTAAAATAAAAAAGAATTTTAAAAAATGAAACACATGTAAAAAGAATAAATTAAATCCTCTCTCACAACTCTGATTTTCTTTCTCTCTTTTAACTCTCTCTCTCTCTCCCTCTTTCTAAACTCCTGATCCCACCACCACTCTAGCAACGCCACCATAAACAACCCTCACTTTACTCACCCTGTTTTCTTTGTTCTCCACAACCACCATCCGGCCACCCAGCTTTATCACCCGACCACCACCTAGCCGTCGCCACTCATCTTCACCAACCTTAGATCTGCAACACCTCTGCCGCTGCCACCCCTTAACACCTCCGCCACCGCCTCCGATTTAACACCTCCTCTGCCACTGCCTCTCACCAAAAACCACTGATGATGATGTAAATGATCTAAAAGGTTAGATTTTTTTGTGGGATTAGTTTAATTTTTATGGGTTTTGTTGGTTGATTAATTAGGAATTAATCAATGGTGGCAGGTGGGTGGTGGGTTTCAGGTATTTGTTGATTATTAATTAATGGTGGCAGGTGGATGTGATGAGTTTTGGCTAGGGTTTCGAATGGTGGTGGTGTACCGGTAATCAGATTTGAAGAGGGAATGAGCAATGGTGGATGTGGTGGTTTTGGCTGCATTTCAAATGACGGTGGTTTTTGACCGGACTTGGGTTGTTGTTGTTGTGGAAGATGGTGATGATGTTTTAACAAGGGAGGAAAAGATAATAATGCCCCCAGGTGGGTCCCATGTAACCACTTGACTGTAAAAATAAATTGAGTTTATGGTAAAGGACATAACGTGTTAGAGTTTGCATACATAAAGTATGAATCTTATCAACTTTAAACATAGATGACATACTTTGCAATCCGTTACAAACATAAAAGACGATTTTTGTAATTTACTCTTTATTTTTATACTAAGTTAAATATTACATACTTCAAGATAAAAAAAAACATGCTGAGAATAAATAAAATTATAAGTTATGTAACAATGATAACCTATAAAAAATATAACAATGAATAAAATACAAAAGAAAATTAATAATTACTAAGAAAAGTTACAAAACAACATTGAATGAAGATGGTTGTTCTAGACAAACATGAAGGTGACTTTAGATATGACTTGAGATACGAAGAAGTCCCTTGCAAGTCACATCCATGGGGGTTAGATATCAAAAGGCAAAAAAAGTATTTTTTTTATTTAGTTATTCTTATTTAGAAAACTTTTTTTTATCAAGCCAGTTTATAAAAAGTTTTAGTTAATAATAAATTAATAATAGTGTTTTGAAAGAAATAGTCTAATAGGAAAGTGATGTATTTTTTAATTAAATGGTTGTGAGTTCAAATCTTGTAAAGGGTATGTATAGGGTTGTATATGTGGTGAATTTAGCTATTAAAAAAAATAAACTAATACTAATAATACTTATAAACTGTAATCATAGTGCAATATAATAATATTAATATAAGACCACCGTTTTTGTCTCGCTCTCTCAACACTAGCTGGTTTATTTGTCCGATCACTAATTCCTAACCAAACATCTCTAAGGCTACACAATGTCGTTTAAGATTCTTTACATCTGTACCATCTTTTGCCTATGTGTTCATTTGGTACCCAAATGAACGCTATTCCTTGTGGTGTGGTATCAAAATTATTTGGGAAAAGGGGAGATTTCACCGATTATCCCGAACTTAACTTTTTGAATGACTCCAGTTAGGTAATTGATCTCATAATTTTTTTAATTGGTTTATTTTAATTATTTTAAAAAACGGTTGTAGAAATCCAGTAAATTAAGGATGGAATGTATGAAACCTGATATGAAGGAGAGAGATAATGTAATAAATTTGATTAATTAAGAAATACACCAAGGAACCTAACAAATTTCACTTTAGTCGGCCAGGAGAGCACATTCTATATAATCTTAAAAGACAATGACAATGATATTTTTATTTTTGGTCCTCTGTATACTTTTTACGTATTGATCCTTATGATATTTTTATTGATTTGCCTTGGCCACTATGCATTGTTTACATGCTCTTTTCTTCTTTATAAAATGTTATGGTATTTACAATTTTTTTTTGTCACTTTGTATGCCTATTAGATGTTGACCCTACTAATTTCCTGTTTGGTTTGGGTTGTTATATTTGTGTTTTTTCTTTCTTTACGAAATGTTTTGACAAGAAGGATTAAAAAAATATTCTTATATTACATCCCCAAAGGATTATATAATATGTAATAAACGGAAATGTTTTTTATATAATCTTAAGTATAAAATAAATACTATACAAATGTTAGTTAATAAATATTTTAGATAGGTATAATACGTTTTCATTCGAATTTGACGGTATAAATTTGAGTTACTGAACCTTTTGTTACCGCTAAGTCTTGATGCAAATGTATGAGTGACGTAGTGTTAGGTGGAACCCTGCTAAACGAACCAACCATGTTCGATTCTATTTCTTTTTTTACGATACAAATTCGATTCACTTTTTTTTTTATCTAATCGCAATGCTTTTATAAGTTAAATTGAATTAGATCGAATACGTTGAACCACACGTTTTCACATGTTAACGCATGAGATTACGTTTGCACTAATCCATTCAATGTTTGTAACTGGCTCGCAACGCATCACCCACAGGTCATATTACTAGTTAATCTTAAGGTCCTAATTCCCCCTTTATACTTAGCTTACCTTCTCATTTCAAATCTATTTCTGTGTAGTGGAAGGATACTTTGAAAACCCTCTTGACTCTTGAGGTGTGTAAAGTTGTAACTGAGAAAACTCAGTGCAACCAACCAATGTTTTTTATATTTTTTTACTAATATTTCTTGTAGATTACTAAATGATTAAGAAAACTAATAAAATAAAAATAAAATTATAACAAAAAGTTACATATATGTAATAAACAAATGACATTTATGTAAATAGTACTTATGTCGTATATTTGCTATACATTTTCTTCTATTTTTTTTTTATTTTTTATAAACATTAATAACATATAAGAGATATTAAGAAAAAAAAAAAATTGATATTCTAATAATATTCTGAAAATTTTATAATAAAAAGAAGCTTTGAGTGTTAAATTTATCAGGGTAAAGGGTGAAATTGAAATTTGAAAACCATTTAAATAAGATTTCTCATACTCTCTTCTTGAGAGTAAAAGAAAAAGAATGGCCAAACCTCAACAAGTATATGAGAATGTACATAAAATTTGGAGTTACATACAGAAATTTTTTATAGGAGCTATTTCATATATATCTTTATAAACTTACAAAATATAATATATATCCATGCAAAATTAATATATATCTTTATAAAATAGTTAAAATTTCATAAATAGCCAATTTATTAAAAACAATTTAATAAATGACAACTTTACCCTTATTATTTTAATAATTTGAAATCCCATATATGACCTTTAACTTCAAATATCTAGCATAATTTATTTAACCTAAATATTATATATGGAGTATATTATTGTTTATGGGTAAAAATAAATAAAAATAAAAATAAAAATGGGTAAAAATAAATTTAAGCTAAAATGTATTATATAAATATACAAGTTAAAAGATGAGCTTAGATGAAAACTTGAAGTTAAAAAAATGAGGGTAAAATGATCATTTATTAGATTGCTTTTTAATAAATTTGGTATATGATATTTTAACTACTTTGTAAGGGCATATATCATATTTTTAGTTTTGGTTGGGTATATATGAAATTTTATAAATTTTTAAGGGTATATGTGGAATTAATCCTATAACTTACATATATGTAGTTATTAGAAATAACATATATGTAACCATTATAAATTATATGGTAACTAATATAAGCTTAATATATGAAAGATTACACGTATATAAAACAACTAAGTTTAAATTAGATACGGCGTATGAGTATTCACATATATACAGCACCTGTATATTTACATATATGTAAATCTAATATGTTCTTTGTGTTATTCGTAGATTCATTCAACGGCAACTCACACACTCTCTAACTCTACTTCTAAATTATATTTTTTTCTTTTTAATAACTACGTACTTGAACACTTACCGTTTAAAAAGGCGAAACGTTATGTAACTCTTAGGCCACAACATCAATACCCTTTGGTACATTATTAATTGTTAATTATTTAATAACAAGACACCAGTTTGCAATTGCACAAAGCCTCTCAGGAAAAGTAAACGGGCGATCTTCTCATTTGTCGCTAAAATAAACATTTTAATCATGTTTTTATACCTTATTATGTTAAAATGAAAAACAAGGCAACTCTTGTTATTTCTAGTTTCAAAAAACAACATAACATGATAATGGGTCATGGACTCATGCGTGTTAGTAATATCAACACCTCCTAGAGGGAGGGGCACACTACTAGATTTTTTTTAATACCTGGTTCGAGCGTGGACCTAGGTACGGGTATGATCGGTATAGTTTTTTCAGGTATTGACAATAACTGGGTCAAGTCCGGTATTAGCCTGAAAACCCATATGCGGTGTAACCGGTCTCGGGTAGGGTTCTGATACGGGTACCCTATACCCGGGTAGCAAAATACCCCATTTTCTGGTATCAAAAAACCCGATTTTTAGATATCAAAAACCCGATTTTCGGGTATAAGAAAACCCAATTTCGGGTATAGATCGGGTTTCTTTTATGAGGCTACACATTTTTTTATTTGTTCCAAGCTCTTTTTTTTTTCATAAAAGCTTCAAAATCAATATAGTTAACATAAATAAATAGCATAAAAGTGCATGTGTATTAGATTTATATAGATAAAAATAGATTTATATATCGGGTATGGAAAAAACCCGGTTTCGGGTATGGGTATTGATCTTAAAATGTATACCCTATCAATAGTCTAGGGGTGGGGTTGGTTCAGGTTCGGGCTTTTGTGCACCACTAACACCACGTTCATGTCATCATGTATGTATTGCATACTCATGGGCCAGTAACAAACTTGGTAGATATACAAAAACAATGACCCGGTGAAAAAAATCTACGGGTCCGCTAGTGAATATAGTCTAAGGCCCATAATCAGATTGATCCAAAAATCAATCGACCTAAACCTACTGCGCTAGTGCACTCAAGGCCTACAAACAGATTGATCCATGATCAATTTAGCCTACTGTCATACTATATCCCCAATTCCAATTGATCCACTATATATGCATCCTAATTCCTAAGCATATAATTGACTGACTAAATTGTTGAAAGGTTAGTTATAAAAATCGTGCACACTGAAGGGGTAACATTCCAATAAGTCGAACCAACCATGACGGAACCAGACACGTACGAGCTCATGGTCCTCCAATTATAAAAGCTCCGGTTATGCACTGCCTCGGTAAATCTTAACTAACCTGGGTCTCATGCCATAGCCCCCTTGATAGTAACTGGACCGACCAAGACCACAAGCTTACGTCACTACTCCCAAAGGGTATAAATATCCCCACAGATCTCAAAAATCACTTTAACACCGAACCACCATTTTTTCTTTCTATTCTCCAATCTCCATATGCTTCTTATCATGCTGGAGTGTATCCATAGATAGACCTCTCTGTGGCGAAACTAACCGGTGTCTATTTTGTAGGTTTACTAAGCTATTCGAGTGTTATCATTTCAGTTTTCATAATTGTCTTAGAGATTCGGATTCAAGCCATACGTCAGTGAGGATTCAAGTCTATAAAATGGTGTCTTGTTATTAAATATTGTAACAAGGGGAATTGGCGTAGTGGTACCTAAGAGTTACATAAGGTTTTGCCGTTTTAAACGATTAGTGTTAAGTCCATGATTATTAGAAAAAAAAAACGTAATTTAAAAGTAGATTTAGAGAGTGCGTGAGTTGTCATTGAAAAAATACAGTGAATCTACGAAGAACACAAAGAACATATTAGATTTACATATATGTAAATATATAGGAGCTATATACATGTGAATACTCGTACACCATATCTGATCTAAACTTAGTTGTTTTCTATATGTGTAATCTTTCATACATTCATAAGCTTATATCAGTTAACATATGATTTATAATAGTTACATGTTCCTTATTTCTAGTAATTACATGTATGTAATTTCTATTACTTACATATATGTAATTTATATATGTAACTCCAAATTTTATGTGCATTCCCACATATACTTTATTCAAATTCAACTTTTTTTAATTACTTTTACGACTTCACACTGCAACGTGCGAGACATTATACTCTTGTTTATCTATTCCTAACCATGTTACATGTTAACGTAACGTGTATGTCAAAATAAAAAACAAGTCACCTCATGCGCGAGTATCATACGTTAATGTCATAAGCGTAACGCGTGTAACAAAGACAAAACACAACTATGCCACTACAACACGCGTCAAAAATCTAGTTTACCTTAAAACACAACTATGCCACTACAACATGCGTCAAAATCTAGTTTACCTTAAAACACGTCGTAATTCTTCGGTATTTGCCCCGTTAAAGTAAGCAGTATTATTATTCCACCCGTCTTATAAACCCATTAACCCGTTAAAATAGCAGTTTTCTTATTCAAGCACAAGTCTTATCCAACAACTAACAAAAAAATGCATCTCCTCGTCTGGAGACCATCAAACTCTACGATCCACATCCTCTTATTACCGTGTATGTACTCGACTGATCCAACACTCTTATTCAATTCTCGCAACTAGAATGTAAAGACCGCCTTTGCAACCAGTCAGCAAACAGTAGTTTCCTGGGTCACGAACCGTTCTCCGCCCCCTGGTCATCTAGCAGCTGCGTAGGAGGCGCTTCATCTATGATCGACTCGATGATATCTTTCGTGCTCAAAAAACTCGGCTGATTTGTCGAAGACAACAGTCGGGCCCACATCCGATCTGTTATCACAACCTTGTTTTGCTTCTCTGTTATTCTCTGCATAAAATAATAATAACCGACTTCACCCATGTTTCTAATTTCTGGAAGAGTTAAATGCCATTTTAGTCCCTGTGGTTTGGGCTTGCCAGTTTAGTCCAAAGGTTTCATTTTTCGCCTGTGGGTCCAAAAAGGTTTCATCGTTGCCATTTTAATCCACTGGGTTAACTTCATCCATTTTTTCTATTAACGAGAAGGGCAATTCGGTCATTTTATATTAATTTGTTAACTAGAAGGGCAATTCGGTCTCGTTAACAGAAATGATGGATGAAGTTAACCTAGTGGACTAAAATGGCATCGGTGAAACCTTTTTGGACCTACAGGCGAAAAATGAAACCTTTGGACTAAACTGGCAAAATGGCCCAAACCACAGGGACTAAAATGGCATTTAACTCTTTCCGGAACTTGAGGTGTTTCGGGAGTATAATTGTAATTTTAACTTACATAAAATGGTAGGTAACATTCTCTACCGTGAACAGGTCCCACGATGAAGCCGGTGTGGCCAGCCATGGCTCCATGAACCGCACTTTGAGCTAGAAGAGTGCTGTAAACGTTATCTGATGCGTTGCTTGGAACAGTTCGAATCATGTATGTAGGATCTGTTAAACACGCATGTAGCTGGATAATTAGTTTCCTTTTCAATCATGGTCTAATCACGGTAAAAGTGACGGATGTACCCTTCCTTACCTATGTATTTAAGGTTGAACTCCATTTCTGGATGTTTTTTAAAATGATCCTGCTTATAAGAACCAGAAAATCAGATTAGACAAAGATTTGACTATTGAAGTCAAACATTCTAACTGCCTAATTATACGTGTGTTTGTTACCTTGATCTTTTGAGATAACCACAATCCAACATCATTTAAAAGCTTGTTTCCGGAGGCATCCTTGTTATCGTTGGTTCTTAAGCTCTCGGCAATAAGATCCTGGCCCGTACCTTCTGCTACAACGATTACCATATGCCCATTTTCTTTTATGCTTTTTTCTATGTATTCGAAAAGACCCCCTGGTCCTTCAAGATAGAAAGGCGACTCGGGAATCAAACAACAATCAACATCTCGGCTTGCAAGAGTTGCATACATTGCAATAAACCCTGTAAAAAATGAAACGAAAATTTTGAAGGAACAACTTATACTTTGAAGAGAAGAGTACTTAACCCGAAACTAAAAATTTAAGCCAAGAATAAGGATATGAACGTGTTGAGTTGAGTTCTATTTTAACTTCTATAACTCAAAACATGTCAAATAAGAAAATCACTAGAAATAGGAACGGGTCAAACGGGTTGAAAGTAGCCATAGGCCATTTTTAGTACACACAACCTCCTTTATCGTTTTATTTGCAGATTTAGATTATAAGTGAATAATTTGATTTTGTAATCACAATTAAGGAAACTATAATTACTCAATAAATTTGGAAAACAGACAAAAAAAAGTGTTGTGGACCAAAAAAGTGTCTGTAGGCTGTAATTCCGGACTCATCATAAGTCGGAGATGGGAAGAGGGTAACAAAGGAGTTCAAGTCACAAGTCGGTGAACTTGAGGGACCAAATTTAACAAGTAGGTTAGATTGGTTAAGTTTCCTAATTATGTTATAATTATATTTGGTAATGTCTTGGCCACCAAGTTAGGGTTAGCCAATATAAACCAAGCTAGGGTTAGACATTATTAAGAGACAAGAGAAGAGACTAGAGGGAAACCGAGTTATGGTTTGAGAGTCTGTAATCAGTTTTGAGTTATTTTCTGATTAATAAGAGGTCATTCGATCTAAATTCTTTTCTTCAACTTTTCTATTTGGTTCGAGTATAGACTGGGACTTGAACATCATGTTGTAGAAACGTACCACTATTTCGACCCATTAACTTAACAAGCCCGATACAGTTCTCATTACTCTCTGACTCAACATGTGCTGCATTAATAGCACGTTGAGCTTCCTCAACAGCGGTATCAAATCCAAATGACTTATCAATAACCTGTTAATCAATATCAAAGTAACAAGTTCAAATTAGCAAAGTTAATCTTAAAAAAAGGGAAAAGGACTAAAACCAACAGCTTTCTTAAATCATATACCGGAATGTCGTTATCAATAGTTTTTGGAATCCCGACAACTGCAACTTGAAGACCCCTCCTTCTAACTTCCTGCATGAACTCATCATTTACACTTGTCAAGTTCACAAGCAATTGTTCTGTTTAAAGGTTTATAAAAAACACACCTCGTAGATAGCAGACGCTCCTTTTTGTGTTCCGTCTCCTCCTATTATATACACCTAATAAAAATTCATTAAAAAGAAGCCATAAATGTTACATATTTGCACGAAAAAAGTTTTTTGTTTGGGTAAAGTTTATTCATTTTTATCGTGTGTATCTTACCTGATTAATTCCCCGATCTTGAATACTATTTACTATTTTGTTATTATCATAGCCACCGCGTGATGTCCCAATGATGGTGCCACCTCGCTTATGAATACCGTTTACCTTTTTAGGTGTTAATTGAATTGTATTTCGCGAGTAGAAACCTCTGTATCCACCCTGCACGCCCATCAACAAACCTTGTAAGATTATACCCACAATTCTGGTATCAATGAAACCAACAGAAATGGAATTTTAACTTACTTCAATCCCTTCGATTCTTGTAACACCATACATATCGTGTAAACTAGCAACTATTTCTCTAATCACGGTGTTGAGACCGGGGCATAGCCCCCCACATGTCACTATACAAGCATGAACATCATCCGACTTAAAGTACACCTGAAGAAAAGGTGAATAGCATCATTTAACGTATATATAACATATAGATTAGATATTATTTATAACTCGCTTACAAAGGTGAAATCCTTTTACCTTTTGGCGGGGTCCTGCACGTCGAAAATGTGTGCCTCTAGGACTATTAGCATGAACAACAATCTATATAATTGGAAACACTTTATTAGGATCATTAATCACACAAAAACATATGTAAAGCCCCTAAACATGGTATTTTTTATAGTATGCGCCTCGCTTGGCCTATGCGCCTTGAGTACGCCTTGCGCCTTTGACAGCATTGGACATAACAATCAAGAATCATATGAAACTGAATGTAGCATAGCAAAAAGCTGACCTTTTGAGCAACAGTGTCATCCATGTCGACAAAATACTGCCTGAGAAAAGACAAGAACAACTTTTTAAGTACTATGATTAAGAATACTAAGATCACTAAAAGTAGTAAGATTATAAACTTACTTAACAACCGCGTATGCAGGATTATCTTGCAGTGGATTAGGATAAGTCTGCAAAGAATCATACATATAAATACCATGAGATTAGGAGATAAGTTCCACACTACCACTACAAATTTAGAGATATATATCCCTTCATCTTTACACACTACTGAGTAGACTTGAATCTGAACTCTGAGTAAAAATGCAGAATTTTTGCATTTCAAGAAGTATAATAATTTATTATACTTCTTGAAATGCAAAAATTCTGCATTTTTAAAGTTTCATAAAAAAATTGATAGCGTTCTCATGTGTATGGTACACCCATTGAAAAAAAACGATAATCAACACATGTTCAGAATGTAAAAGTTAAAAATTTTATATATACTTACTGGTCGCACAGGGCCCCTAAGGGTGCTCGAAATCTTGGGGGTTGACCTTAGGTAAAAGAACATTCTAAGAGCCCATTTTTACTAGCAGAACAAGGCTCTCCAATTTTCAAGGATGACCCTAGGTTAAAAAAAAACTGGATACCCCTGAATTTTTCTTCTAAATCCGCAACTGATAATAATTATAATCATTTCCAATCCCCAACAAAGAGATTCAACAATCAAGAATAATTTAATAAACAACGATATAATAATTACTAGAAAATCATAAAATAATAACCGCCTTCATCAAATAGATCATGATTGCCAACAAGATAAAAAAATATATATATTAAAAACTAGCAACAAACAAAATCCAAAAGGGTACCTCAATCATCCCTCAAAACCAATTTACCCAACACAATCAACATATTCAACAAATAAAGAGAAAAAGAACATACCGAAGATGAGGGATATAATCAGTCAAATGAGGAACATCTTCAAGTATATACCCATGATCACCGGTGACAACCTTCGGTTGAAACGACGTCGTTGCCGGCGATGGACCCATACTCTTACTCCTATGAGTTAACTTCACTTTAGATTTCCGATTATCCGTTTTCCGATTATTGTTATTATTACAACTGTTAGTTACAGAATGCATGAATGATTGCGCATCAAATCTTTGAATTTCGTAACACAAATTTAGATATAGAATCTGTATATATAGTTCCAAGTGGGAAGTGATCAGGAAGTTACAGATGGTACACCAAATTAGACTAGAGTAAGTTTGATTTTTTTTGTAAATTCTTCAAATTTGACTTTGGGTCAGCTGATTTATTGCATGTTGGAAGAAAATGAGATGGATTTTGAACGGTTTAAAGAGTATGTGAGGTAGGAGGACAATAACAGAGGATGATGAAACTGATAATGCAGTTGAGGGCTTCTAGTATTTGACAATATTGTCTTTTTTTTTTTTGGTATAGTGCTTGGATTTAGGGGTTGGTCTTTTTAGTCCCTCTTAGTTTTGTTCTATTATGAATTGACCCTCAAGTTATTTTGGTTTTAAAATTGCCAATCTAAAATGTAATAATTAGTGGGTTACACTCACCCTCCACTAAGGAGGGTGGAATAGTTTTTAACAAAACTTAAATAGAAATGTAGATGTAACGATAAAAATAACATTAGTAGAAACGAAACCGAAAAATGGTTTGAGGGGTGGGGGTTTGAATTTGGACCCGGGTGATTTGGGTTAGGGTGGCAGCTCGCTACCATCAGGCCATCACACTTTCGTGTTAACTGTTTCATTTAAAATACATATATGCCTAAACTAATTTCGGAAAAAGAATGGCTGCCGAGTGGCAACCCTTGTTAGTCTCTCACATTACTATTCATATACTCTTATAATGTTGGCTAAATATGTGTGTGCTAAAATAAGTTTGCTAATGCCTTGTTAATCAATATGTGTGCGTGTACGCTAAAATAAGTATGCTAATGCCTTGTTAATCAATAGATTCATATAAGAAGATGAACGCCTTTTAATTAACGATATATGGAAATAAAAGATTTGGAATCTTGTTGCTAATGAAAAATAGAAATATATATTTGGTTTATAAAATTATCAGATAAGTTGGAGTTGTAATTTATTGTTTTTTTCCAATTTCTTGCTTGTTTTATAAACCAATTGTAAATTTAATAATGCATGTTTACATAAAAAAATACAATTATTAATAATTTTTTCCTTCACTTATTGAGTAAATAAAAATTCAAGCATATATAAAGCATAATGCCTCTAAATAGTAACATTTGTACTCATTATGCCATAATAAAGACATGTTTAACTTTGAATCTTTAATTACCAGCCCATATATCCATAAACAAATCAATCACTTAACTAAGAATAAGCATATCCTTTCGTTCAAATCACTTTTATGTGTACTTAACCACCCAATTCTACACAAGCAACAAAATCCAACCAATATGTCCAATTATCTCAACAAGATTGAAACCAGGCGTACTTTGGAACAACTTAAACCCATTTATCTACCCACATATTAGCATCAGTAAAGACAAAAAGAAAATCATTTGCACAAACTATGTTTGCAACATGGATTCCATCTAATGTTTTTATTGCGTTAGCAATAATCCTTGATTTCAAATAAACTTGTAGATTTAAGTTTTCTGGTCAATTTATATCGAGTGATAACTATATTATAAAAGTTTAGTTAAAAATTTATAAACAAAAAATTTGTGGTCAAATTTCAAAGTATAAAAGTTTTGTGGCTAGTTTATAAAGAGTGAAAGCTATACTTTTATAAGTCGTTTATGAGTAAAGTACAACTTGAGCTATTGTGGTTTACATGAAATTTCACGTTGAGACACTATCTTTCTGTTTTTAACCTCTGAGTCCTCATGGTTGCAAATTATCAACATCTCAATTCTCACTTTGATACCCGTTTGAAATTGAGTGAAAAAACAAAATACCCTCATATTTTATAACTGTAACATGTGTCTCTGCCTCTAATATAATGATTTTCCCGCTGAATTCAAATTTCTAACATTTGTTACTAACCACTCTTAACTAATTTTAACTAAACACTATTAATAAACTAAACAAACTGCTAAACCCATGGTTATGAAGTTTAAGCTGCATTCAAAAACCATAGATTGCACTTTATTCAATTAATGGCTGCAGTTTAAGCAGCATTCAAACCATGAAACAATATAGATAATGCATCAACCATCGTTGCATCTGTTTCAATGAAGGGTTGCATTTTAAGCTGCAGCAACCATGGTTGTGCAATTTAAGTTGCATTTAAAACCCATGGTTGCACCTTATTCAATTAACGAATACAGTTTCATAGACATAATTCATCAACCATGGTTAAATCAAAGAAGTTGCATTCTACCTTCTATCTACCTTTTATCTTATTATTAAATTAATATATAATTGTAGCATGTGAATATATGAGTGTTAGGTTATTATATTGTAGGGATGAGCATCTGATAACGAATACCGCTACCGAATTTTGCGAGTATTAATAAATATTATTCATGTTGACTATTTATTAAACGAATAAAATAATGAAGAAATATCATAACGTTGTTTGTTTGATGAAGTTAATGAATATGAAGAGTTGCAGAATTGTTTTTGTTATTTGGCATTCATCAATCTTCGTTATAAAAACATTTATTGGTGTTCTATATTATTACATAAATAATTGTTGAAAGAAACTAAACTGCTAGGTGGTTATATGAATTATAATACAATCTATTGTTTTGCATCCTCATTATACAAGGAAATATAAAAAAGATTAAACGCTCAAATTCGTTGTTCTTCTAAAAAACTACCAAACGCTAATACATTAAATTGTCAGTTTTTTTTATTTTTCACGAGTTTTATTTTTAAAATATAATGCAGCACGCGTAAAATACCAAAACTACAACACATGACTAACTTTTTTTGTAGTTGACGAGGAAAGAACTTTCTATCTAATATTTCAGATGGTATAATATATATTACCTTCTACATGTATACATTATTAATGTGTTTTCTAACTATAATTTTTCAATATATATATATATATATATATATATATATATATATAGGGGAGGGTTTAAATGCGAACGCTAAATATCGTGAGAACAAATGAAAAAAACACGAGAACTTGATCAAAAATAATTCAAATTCAAAATTTCTTTTTACACTTATCATTATTATTCAAATACAATATTAGAAATTAAATTTACACATTTAAATTTACATGAATTTGTAAATAAAATTTTTTACACATGTGTAAGTTTGTCTTTACAAATGTATAAATTTGTTATATTTACACATGCGTAAAAAATCTAGTAAGAGTGGAGAATTGAATTATTTGATGTTGTATTTTAATTACAATAAGGTTTGTATTAAAAAAATCGATTTTGATTTGTTTTTCATTCATTCTCACGGTTCTCGTAATATTTAGCGTTCCCAAGATAACCCTCCCCTATATATATATATATATATGTGTGTGTGTGTGTGTGTGTGTGTGTTCTTGTCGTACGTACCCCCAACAATGCTTATTGCAACGCTGTCGATAGGCCTAAGTTTTAAAAGGTGTTGTTGGATTATCATAGATCCAATATAATACCTAAAACTAGAGGTGCACATGAAAACCATACTTGGAACTGAACCCGGTAAAAAAATCCGGAACCGGTTTTTTTAATACCCGGGTACTCTTTCCCCGAAACTGGAACCGACCATACCCGTAGGGTATGTATTTTGATCTCAATACCTGGAACTGGAACCGAAACCGGTCATACCTGGAACCAGAACCGATTATACCCGGCCATACCCGATTTATGATTCTAATATCTTTCTTTTAAATTTATGTTAGTACATTTATTTTAATTTTCTTACATTATACAATGCATATTTAATAATAAACAAAAAAATACGATAAAATATGGTAATAAAAACGCAATAAGGTATAAAAGTACGAAAAATATATGACTTAAAAACTCAGAAATCGGGTATAAATACCTGAAAATAGGGTATTTTAATGCCCAGTTTCTTAAAAACCGGAATCGAACCCTACCCGAACCGGGCACATAGGGTATGGTTTTTTGATCAAATAACCGAAACTAAATCGGTTATAGAAATAATCAGTTTCAACCCTTAAAACGAGAAACCGAAACCGGTTCCAAAACCTGAACTGGTTATTAAAAATATCCGGTTTGTGCACCTCTACCTAAAACAACAAAATCTAAGAAGATAACATCATCAAATTTTTCAAAATCTGTTACGTATGATCCACAAAATAGAACATGAATAACATCATTTACTAATAAAACAATATTTACCAATTTATGACTTCTTTGTATAGTTCAAAGCAGATTTATATTCTTACTAAGTTTGTGCTTTAATTCTAATAACTTTTATGTATCTGTCACACCCCGACCCGCAGCGGAATAAAAGTCGGGGCATGATTGGGTTATCACCAAAGCTCATGATATTTACTAATAAGTTTCATATTTATTAAATTGAAATTAACTTCAAATATCCAACTCAAAATTCATACAAACACAAACAATAAACCAAACGATTGTTCCAAACGAAATAAATTGTTTATTCTTCTAACGCCATCCTATGTGTTTCGTTCCTCAGCTTGTTCACCTGTATCATGCGTAAAACAGAAAATTTGGGTCAATAAAAGTTGGCGAGTGAACCTTGATAAAACATTTAAGTAATTGAGTTTTATTGTTGTTTAAATAAAATTATGCATGGATCATATGTGAACAGATGCATATATATAACCAATCACAAACCACATTGTATGAACCCATGACATGATGAATGATGTATTTGAGATCAAGGCTTAATCAAACGGAGCCGATCTAATGAGGCACCTGATGCTCAACCCGTATCCCACGAGGAACTGATGGACCTAATGAAATGATTGCACTGAAATGATAAAATGTATCCACAAATAAGCCATATAACAACTATACACATTTGATCATGAAAATGATATTAGCACAAGTGTTAAATAAAATAAAAGAAATTATACGACACATGATACACCCCAAAAGATGATTAAAACGGGGAATTTGTAGAGATTCACTCACATTGGGTGCGTATTCTTGAGTGGAAATGAGAGCGCACGAGTTGTGGATGTAACCGACGAGGAAATACTAACCTAAAATAATAACACGATAACTCGATAAATAAGCAAACTAATATTTTGGTTAAAAACCTTTGTTTAGATTTTTAAGTTAATTTTTGTGGGTTTTGTTGATATAATAAACCTTTAGAAAGTATATATATATAAACATTTTAATTGCTTTTAAATAAGTCATAAAATGAAATATTAGAATAAAAATAAAAATAAAATATTAAAAAAATTTGGTCAGACTGACAAGGCTGTCAGTCGGCCGGTTTATTCGACTTATAAGCATGCGTGTGTGAGGCTCGAACCCGTGACCTCTCGGTTGCGTGCACGCAGCTCTTCCAACTGAGCTACGTGTCTAACCCGTAAGAATCCGGATTTTAATTAATCTTATACACATATTAAGTTCATTCAATTTTGCTCAGATTTAAAAAGAGATTTAAATAGTCCGATCAGTGTGAGTCAAAGGACTCGAACCGGTGACCTTTGAGATGTTATGCACCCAGCCCGACCAACCCAGCCCGACCAACTGGGCTGGGTGTCTAACCCGACAAATGTCGTGATTTAAATGTACTTATACACTAACTGTGTTGTTGCAGAAGTGATCAAATTAAAAAGGTTTGAAAGTTATCGGGCCGGTGGGTGTGCACAGATTCGAACGTGTGACATGCGGGTATGTTTGCACACAGTCCACCACTGGACTGTGTGTCTAACCTGGTTGAATCTTATAATTTAAATATATAAAACACGAGTTTCGTTTCGTCTTCTTCAATTTGAATTTCACCCAGAATCATACCCGCTCCCGATTTAATCTGATGTGCTTCAAAAAGCCATCTGTTCAATAAATCAATTTCATAGAAGTCGAAAATAAAAAGATTGAGGGTCTACCGATTAGGCTGAGTCGACTGTGACTTGGTTCCGGTACGAGCTGTATTCCGGCGAGAAGAGGACTCCGACGACGGAGATAATTACGACTGACCAGAGGAGGTTTCAAGGTGTTTGAGCGAGTTGGGAGCGTGATTAAGGTCCAGTATTTATAGGTGAGTAGGAGGGGGTTTCGATTCGGTTTTTGGAAACTTGTTTCGGTGATTGGCAATCGCTGAGGTGGAGACATCCCACTGATTAGGAATTTGCCAAAATTAGTCATCGCGCCTAGTTGCTCGGAGATTCAAAAGGAAAAGGAAAGGCGCGTGATGATGGATTCGGTTTGCAGGTTCTCACTCAGTTTCTAAATAAAGGTTTTAATTTTCTAACATAAGCACATCTAGTGTGTGCAGTGTAGCGGTGTTTGTTGCGTGTGTGTATCCGGAGGAACCCGGGTTCGATTCCCAGTTCACCCGTTTATTTTTTTAAAACCGTTTTTCCTTTAATTGGTTTTATTACTTTTTTTGAATTATTATAAGTAATTATCAATTAGTTGATTTATTTTTATTAGTTAATAGATTATATTATATTATCATTTTCTTAATTTATTTTCAAACATTAATTCTCATCAAAAATATAAAAGATAACTAAACGACGAAATTAAATATTCTTTGATTGATAAAAATGAGGCGGGTTTTTCAAAACCCGATTTACACAAATGTTACAGTATCCCCTACTTTTAGAAAGTTCGTCCCGAAATTTAAGTAGTATTTGTAACCGGGAAGAGGTGCGGGTACTTTTCGCGCATTGAGTCTTCACGTTCCCAAGTAAACTCGGATCCTCGTTTTGACTCCCAACGCACCCTGACGATTGGAATACGACTTCGCCTTAAACGCTTCTCACCGCAATCCATGATTTCCACTGGACTTTCAACGAAGTGCATTGATTCATCGACTTGAATGTCTTCTAGAGGGATATGGAGGTTTTCGTCGGCGAGGCACTTTTTCAAGTTTGATACGTGGAACGTAGGATGTATTCTGTTGAGTTTTTTCTGGTAGGTCAAGCTTGTAGGCTACGGGACCTACTCTTTCGAGTATCTTGAAAGGTCCTACGTAACGTGGTGCTAGCTTGCCCTTTTGACCAAAACGAACCACTCCCTTCCACGGTGATACTTTCAGAAGTACCTGATCACCAACACAAAACTCCAAGGGCTTTCGTCGTTTATCAGCATGACTCTTTTGACGACTTTGAGCCGCTAGAAGATTGTTTCGAATTTGAAGGATTTTGTCGGTTGTTTCTTGAATCAAATCAGGTCCAGTGATTTGCGCTTCACCAATTTCGTGCCAACATACTGGAGATCGTCATTTACGACCATATAAAGCTTCAAAGGGGCCATACCGATACTTGAATGATAGCTATTATTGTACGAAAACTCGACTAATGGTAGGTGAGCGTCCCAGTTACCCTTGAAGTCTATAACATACGCTCGCAGCATGTCTTCAAATGTTTGGATTGTGCGCTCAGATTGACCGTTGGTTTAAGGGTGAAAAGCGGTGCTGAGGTCTAAATGTGTACCCATAGCAGACTGTACGGCCCACCATGTTCGTGAAGTGAAACGACCATCTTGGTCTAAATGATGCTTAACGGTACACCATGATGGCTCACGATCTCGTTGATGTAGATACGAGCTAACTTCTCGTTCTTGAAGTCCTCGCGAATCGGAATGAAGTGAGCTGATTTTGTAAGACGATCAATGGTTACCCATATGGTGTCATACCCACTGGAGGTGCGAGGTAACCCGGTAATGAAGTCCATGGTTATGTTTTCCCACTTCCATACAGGTATCTCGGGTTGGACAAGAAGTCCTGATGGTCTTTGATGTTCAGCTTTCACTCTGGAGCATGTAAGGCACTTGGAAACAAAAACAGCGATTTCCTTCTTCATGCCAGGCCACAAGTAGGTGTATCGCAAGTCCTGATACATCTTATCGGCTCCTGGATGTATAGAGTATCGTGTTTTGTGCGCCTCATTCATGAGGAAATCACGAAGGTTGTCGTGATCGGGAATCCAAATACGGTTTAAATAGTACAGAATACCATCGGATTTGGTTTCGATTTTTAGTTCAGCTCCACAAGACAGCTCATCGCGCACGTCATTTTCCGTTGCAGAAGTATGTTGAGCTGCCCGAATTCGATCTTTGCTATCGGTTACAATTTAAGAACATAGAAGATGGATGGAATTTGCATAACCCTTTCGACTGAGTGCATCGGCCACAACGTTTGCCTTGCCACGGTGATATCGAATCTCACAGTCATAATCATTGAGGAGTTCGACCCATTGTCGTTGCCTCATGTTAAACTCTTTTTTTATTGAAGATATGTTGGAGACTCTTGTGGTCAGTGTATATTTCACACTTGGTACCATAGAGATAATGTCTCCATATCTTTAGAGCGAACACGATTGCTCCAATTTCTAGGTCGTGGGTGGTATAATTCTTCTCATGCACTTTGAGTTGCCTAGAGGCATAGGCTATCACATTTCCTCTTTGTATCAGAACACAGCCTAGCCCTTGCCCTGACGTGTCGCAATAAACCACAAAGTCTTCGCAACCCTTAGGGAGTGTAAGGATAGGTGCATCACAAAGCCGTTGCTTCAAAGTTTGGAAGGCCTCCTCTTGCTTCGGTCCCCAAACGAAGGGTTTTCCCTTGTGAGTCAAGGCAGTGAGTGGAACAGCGATATGAGAGAAATTGGCAATGAAGCGTCGATAATAACCAGCCAAGCCAAGAAATGACCTAACTTCAGTAGGGGTACGGGCGCTTGCCATTCTTGTACTGCCTTGATTTTTGAAGGGTCAACATGAATCCCTTTGTCATTAACGACATGGCCAAGGAATTGTACTTCCTTTAACCAAAATTCACATTTTGAGAACTTAGCATAGAGCCTTTCAGTCCTCAAAAGTGTAAGGATAAGGCGAAGATGTCGCTCATGATCGGATTTTGAATTGGAGTAGATAAGGATGTCATCAATGAAGACTATGACAAAACGGTCGAGGTAGGGTTTGCATACCCTATTCATCAAATCCATGAAGACAGCGGGGGCGTTGGTTAATCCGAAAGGCATAACCATGAACTCATAATTACCATAACGAGTTCGAAAGGCAGTTTTTTGAATATCTTCTTCGCGCACCCTTAGTTGATGATAACTAGAACGAAGGTCGATTTTGGAAAAACAGGTGGCACCTTGAAGTTGGTCTAGGAAGTCATCAATACGAGGCAAAGGATAGCGATTCTTAACGGTCAACTTGTTGAGTACTCTATAATCAATGCACATGCGAAACGTCCCATCTTTCTTCTTCACAAAAAGGACAGGTGCACCCCAAGGCGACGAGCTAGGACGTATGAATCCCTTGTCAGTCAGCTCTTGCAGCTGACAGGCCAACTCTTGGATTTCGGATGGGGCTAACCTATAGGGAGATTTTGCGACTGGTGTAGCGCCAGGCACAAGATCGATGCGAAATTCGACCTCTCGCACAAGAGGAAGTCCTGATACGTAGTCGGGAAAAACTTGCGGAAATTCTTTCACAATTGGAATATCTTCGAGTTTCCTTTGCCTTCCTTCTTGACGATGTGAGCTAGAAATGCGACGTAATCCTTGCGAAGATATCTTCGAGCTTGAAGACATGACATCAATTTGGGCCCTTTCGAAGGAGTTTCCCCAAAGATACGTAGTGTTTGACCGTCAGTGAGAGGAATACGAATGAACTTTTCATGGCATACTACTTCGGCATGATGTTGGTTGAGCCAGTCTATACCGATGATAACATTGAAACTTCCCAATTGCATAGGAATGAGGTCAATCGAGAACTCGTGATCATTTAGAGTAAGAGTGCAATCACGTATGATAGAATTTAATGAAATGGGTTCTCCGTCAGCAACTTCCACCGTGAATGATTCAGCGAGACTAACACGAGGTAGGTCGAGAATAGATTCGAATTCTAAAGATACAAAGCTCCTATCCGCACCAGTATCGAATAATATGGATGCATAACAACCATTTACGAGAAACGTACCGTTGACCACATTGTTGTCAGCCCTTGCTTGGTTTGCGTTGATATTGAAAGCCCTTCCTCTAGCAGGTGGGTGAGCTTGATTAGCTTGGTTCACCGGGTTGCTTGGGCTTGGGCATTGATGATGTTTACCATGCGTGGGCAAGTATTTCTGAAGTGGTTTGGGTCACCACAGTTAAAACAGGCTCTTATGGGTTGCATCATGTGGTAGTTAGGTTGGTAGTAAGGTTGGGCTATGGGTTGGGCAGGTGGTAGAAGTAAGGGTTGTTGGGCTTGGCCTACCATTTGGTTTTGGGTTTGGGTTGGAGGTTGATTGCGGTTTGATCATTGGAGTGTACGACAAGTTTGGATAGTGTGACCTGCACGGCCACAACTTGTGCAATGCTGGCAGGGGTTCTCAGGAGGGTGATGGTATTGGCAACGGTTACACTTTGGGTGTGGGCCAGTGTATGGCCTTTTGAATGGTGCGGCTAGAGGGGCAACTTGGGTGATTGGAGCAGTAGTGATGGGAGGGTTGGTTTGGGTGACGGCGAAGTTCTTGCCATTTCGCTTCCTCTTACCAGCAAACTTTAGGAGGAGCCAGATGGGGTTGGAGTTGGGGCTTCAACAGTTGTTTTCTTCTTCTCATCTTTAAAATCCCCATTTTGAATGCGATTTTCCGTAAGCTCCGTAGCTAATTCCATTGTCGCTTTGAGTGTTGCGGGAGAAGTGCTTAAAACCGAATCTTGGATTTTCGAGGGGAGGCCTCGAATATAGTGCTCGATTAAGCAGTATAATGGGGTGAATAGGTTGGGACCATCTGGTTCAATTCAAGAAACCTCTTGTTGTAAGAGGTGTGATCCCCTTCCTTTTGCTTTAGAGAATAGAATTCATCTTCAAGCTTTTTGATCTCACTTCTAGGGCAGAAGCGTCTTGTCATTATTTCTCTCAATTCCTCCCATGATAAGGCCATGGCATCTTCCACACCTCGCTTACCCTTTTCCGTGTTACACCCGGTAAGGGCTACCCCAAACAAACGTCCAGTAGCCTAACGTACCTTGCGATCCTCAGGACAGTCGCAATTGAGAAAGGTGTTTTCCATATCCTCAAACTAGTGGAGGAGAGCGGTGACACCTTCACTCCCTTCATATTTTGGGGGATCGCAAGACTTGAAGTGTTTGTAGGTGCATTTAGTGGTTTCGGAGGAGGGTTGGCGATGTTTTGGCCTTCTTGGTTTGGAGGGTTGATGGGGTTTGTGGCACGAGCTTGTGGAACTTGCAGTACGATGTCGGGAAGTACCGCCATTTGTTGAGCAATTTGCGTGGCCATGCATTCGCTTGACCTTCCTGACCTTCTACCTCCTAGTAAGTGTCTAACAGGCATCTACAGGAATATACGTAGGGAGATTGTGAGTTTGAGAATTTTCTAGGTGTCATGTGTCGTAAAAACAATGAAAACAACATTTATAAATAGCTGAAAATAACTTATCTACATCCATAGGATGTCTTGGGCTTGCTCATGTTTGGGCCTCCCAATGTCTCCCATACCATAGCCTGTATAGTCATGTGGCCCCCATGACTATTGGGCTTGGTAGGGTTCACATTGGTGTCGGCTGGTTAACACTCGTATCACCCGAATGAAAATCGTAAAACATGATTGCGAGATGTAAGGTCAGAGGGTGTCCAGGTGTAGACACAATGACAACTCAAAGTGGGGTTAGTTCACACGACGTTTGGTATAGCATGCTTTGGCCTAATAGGTCCTTCGTACTCCCATCGTTAGTCCCCAGGAAGGCAAACTGGTCCTTTATTTTGGATTTATACGAATGCCAAGCCTAGACAGGACGTTCCGACTACCGGTACTCGTACCCTTCTAGTTACTACATGCCTGTCGTGAAAACTCACTTTGATGTGATTTGAAAAATATGAAAACATTGCAAAAATCCTTGAAAAGAAATCATGGAAATTGTGAAATCGTGGGGTGTGTGCTTTCATGGGTATGATATGTTATTGAGATATGAAATACGATGAGCATTGCATATTAACATGTACTTGTGAGAGTGCTTGCATAATATTGTGTGTGAAAATAAACATGAAACATATAAACATCATGAATATTGCATGTAACACATAAACAATTAAATCTAATAACCTATAGTATAGGCTCTAAGGGTCTAATAACCTATCCTATATCCCTATAGTCACAAGCTCTGATACCAATCTGTCACACCCTGACCCGCAACGGAATAAAAGTCGGGGAATGATTGGGTTATCACCAAAGCTCATGATATTTACTAATAAGTTTCATATTTATTAAATTGAAATTAACTTCAAATATCCAACTCAAAATTCATAAAAAAACAAACAATAAACCAAACGATTCTTAAACGAAATAAATTGTTTATTCTTCTAAGGCCATCCTATGTGTTTCGTTCCTCAGCTTGTTCACCTATATCATGCGTAAAACAGAAAATTTGGGTCAATAAAAGTTGGCGAGTGAACCTTGATAAAACATTTAAGTAACTGAGTTTTATTGTTGTTTAAATAAAATTGTGCATGAATCATATGTGAATAGATGCATATATATAACCAATCACAAACCACATTGTATGAACCCATGAAATGATGAATGATGTATTTGAGATCAAGGCTCAATCAAATGGATATGATCTAACGAGCCACCTGATGCTCAACCCGTATCCCACGAGGAACTGATGGACCTAATGAAATGATTGCACTGAAATGATAAAATGTATCCACAAATAAGCCACATAACAACTATACACATTTGATCATGAAAATGATATTAGCACAAGTGTTAAAAAAAATAAAAGAAATTATACGACACATGATACACCCCAAAAGATGATTAAAACGGGGAATTTGTAGAGATTCACTCACATTGGGTACGTATTCTTGAGTGGAAATGAGAGCGCACGAGTTGTGCATTTAACCGACGAGGAAATACTAACCTAAATTAATAACGCGATAACTCGATAAATAAGCAAACTAATATTTTGGTTAAAAACCTTTGTTTAGATATTTAAGTTAATTTTTGTGGGTTTTATTGATATAATAAACCTTTAGAAAGTATATATATATATATATATATATATAAACATTTTATTTGTTTTTAAATAAGTCATAAAATGAAATATTAGAATAAAAATAAAAATAAAATAATAAAAAAATTTGGTCAGACTGACAAGGCTGTCAGTCGGCCGGTTTATTCGACTTATAAGCATGCGTGTGTGAGGCTTGAACCCGTGACCTCTCGGTTGCGTGCACGCAGCTCTTCCAACTAAGCTACGTGTCTAATCCGTAAGAATCCGGATTTTAATTAATCTTATACACATATTAAGTTCATTCAATTTTGATCAGATTTAAAAAGAGATTTAAATAGTCCGATCAGTGTGAGTCAACGGACTCGAACCGGTGACCTTTGAGATGTAATGCACCCAGCCTGACCAACTGGGCTGGGTGTCTAACCCGACAAATGTCGTGATTTAAATATACTTATACACTAACTGTGTTGTTGCAGAAGTGATCAAATTAAAAAGGTTTGAAAGTGATCGGGCCGGTGGGTGTGCACAGATTCAAACGTGTGACATGCAGGTATGTTTGCACACACTCCACCACTGGACTGTGTGTCTAACCTGGTTGAATCTTATAATTTAAATATATAAAACACGAGTTTCGTTTCGTCTTCTTCAATTTGAATTTCACCCAGATCATACCCGCTCCCGATTTAATCTGATGTGCTTCAAAAAGCCATCTGTTCAATAAATCAATTTCATAGAAGTCGAAAATAAAAAGATTGAGGGTCTACCGATTAAGCTGAGTCGACTGTGACTTGGTTCCGGTACAAGCTGTATTCCGGCGAGAAGAGGACTCCGACGACGGAGATAATTACGACTGACCAGAGGAGGTTTCAAGGTGTTTGAGCGAGTTGGGAGCGTGATTAAGGTCCAGTATTTATAGGTGAGCAGGAGGGGGGTTTCGATTCGGTTTTTGGAAACTTGTTTCGGTGATTGGCAATCGCTGACGTGGAGACATCCCACTGATTAGGAATTTGCCAAAATTAGTCATCGCACCTAGTTGCTCAGAGATTCAAAAGGAAAAGGAAAGGCGCGTGATGATGGATTCGGTTTGCAGGTTCTCACTCAGTTTCTAAATAAAGGTTTTAAGTTTCTAACATAAGCACATCTAGTGTGTGTAGTGTAGCGGTGTTTGTTGCGTGTGTGTATCCGGAGGAACCCGGGTTCGATTCCCGGTTCACCCATTTATTTTTTTTAAAACCGTTTTTCCTTCAGTTGTTTTTTTTACTTTTTTTTGAATTATTATAAGTAATTATCAATTAGCTGATTTAATTTTATTAGTTAATAGATTATATTATATTATCACTTTATTAATTTATTTTCAAACATTAATTCTCATAAAAAATATAAAAGATAACTAAACGACGAAATTAAATATTCTTTGATTGATAAAAATGAGGTGGGTTTTTCAAAACCTAATTTACACAAATGTTACATCTTGGTTATTTAAATTTATGTGTAATCTTGGTTACTTATAGTTTTAAAGTTTATATAATTTATATTGATTATACCCGTGTATTACACAAGAATAACCTAGTAAACCGATAAACTGTCAAATCATATTAAGAAATTTTGAAAAATAATCAAAGTAGTAAAAAAAATTAAGACTCTCCATCCCACTTTAACAAGAAAGAAAAACCGTGTGGAAGATAACATTTATAAAATAGCCCGTCTCAAGAAGAACGTAGTCTAAAAGAAAATGCCTAAAAAAATAAGAGCCGTTAATATTTATACATCCTTCATCTCTATCTTTCTTCATTTCCATAAATATATATATATATAATAGAGTGTAAAAGAGAATAAAAATAAAATATAAAGATGTAAGAATAGTTGAAGCCAAAAATAAAAAATCATAAAGCTTTTTTAGATAAGAAAATAAGAAAAACATAAAATGAATGACAACATAAATTCTCCTTTATATAAAAAGAAGAGTACTTCAATATTAGCCTACTACTAACATGCACCTCTATACGGAGTGGGCGTAGAAATATTGTGTTGTAGCCTCTCTATGTTGGGCATATCGGCCGCAAAAAAGCGTGGAGGGCAGCGTTGTGTTTGAGGCGGAAACATCTCCACCAGCGTGATGAGGAGGCGTGGCTCAGTTGGTTTGGCTTATAACCGTTGGACCTCAATGGCTAATTTAAAAAGAAATATTTCAATTTGAAAAAAATTAGTCAACTTACCTTATAAAAAACCCAACCTATTCCATTAATTTTATCATATTCTCTTCTACCCAACTCTAAAAATTTATAACATCTCTCTACTTTTTATAAAAAAAATATGCATCCACACAACCGCACCTTCGATTCGAACAACCCTATTGTGTAGGCGAAATACCGAACACTACTTCGCCTCAACTAATGCAACCCGTTATCCCGATCCAACATATTGGCGTACGACCATCTTCTTGCGAACCTACTTTTTATGTTTCCGCAACAAATACAAGCTCAACAACAACTACTCACTCCTCTATCCCAAACGCCCTTACTCTTGAATCCGTATCCAAAACTTAACCTACACCTTAATCCTCTACGCAAAAAAGCGAAACCATAGGAAGAAACACCCACAAAGAAAAATTTCTCGAGGTTTTGGAACGAAAAATAAATTTGAAAAATGAGAAAGACTTGGCGAAAGAAAAGTGATCGGATATGAAATTCCTTGTTATGAAAACCGATCACCTTGGAGAAGAAGATAGAGAAATGTATGAGAAACTGAAAGGCAAAATATCATAGTTAGTTTCGGTTTTTTAAGTTCTTTTTTTTTTCAAATTATGTAAATTTTGTTTTTAAATTATGTAATGTTTTTTAATGTATTATTATATTAGTATTAATGATTATTTAAAAAATGTAATAGATTTTATATAATTATTAAATATAAAATAACAATAAAAAGTGTGTGCCACGTGTCGAATAATGTCACACTTTCATGCCCTATCCCACTCCTCCCTTTTTGAACCACGCCACTTTTCTGACGCGTGTTGACGTGGCTGCCACATGTTGCATAACACCCACTTTTCATGCCCTCCCACTCTGTATAGTCTTATTAAGACTATACGGTGTTGGGGGGCTTGAAATGGGGGCATTATGCGACATGTGGACGGCACGTAAGCACACATCAGAAATGGGGCAAGGTGCAAAAAGGGAGGTGTTGGACGGGGCGTGGAAAAGTGGCGTTATTCGAATATTTTTTGTTTTATATTTAAAATTTCTAAAAAATATAACAAATTTAAATAAAAACATTAATATAAATTGCATAAACAACATAAAATTTAAAAAATTACATAAACTCAAAATAAAATTACATAAACATTAATCATCGTCAAGGTCTTTTCGTGTAACTCTCCAAATGTGTTCAACAAAATCCACTTGAAGGTTGTGATGTTGTATTATGTTTAATTTCTTATAATACTTGCAAATTGCGCGACCTTCATCCTCCAAGATCATGTTATGTAAAATAACGCATCCGTACATCATAATTCGAATTCTAGGGTTTTCCATAATTCTACATAGCGCCTTCAAAATGTGTCATTTTTCTGCAAAACACCAAACGCTCGTTCAATTTCTTTTCGCGCCACCATTTGAGCACCAACTTATGTCGCTTTTCGTCTAACGTTATTCCCCATGTAAACGATTTTACAAACACGTCATAATCCTGGTAATTACCATCCGTTAGATAAAATCGTCTTTATAATCCGCACCATTAACATAAAAAGAACCTTTCGATCTAACACCGTTCAATGGGCAATTGATTAAGAATAATTAAATCGTTATTTGCACCAGGCACACCAAAGAATGCGTGCCAAATCCAAAGTCTTGAGATGCAACAGCTTTAAGCATCAAAGTTGGTTTTTATGATATCCACTGGTGTGTTGCCCGCGCCATGCAGTTGGACAACTTTCCCATTCTCATTTCATACAATCTAAACTACTATCTAAACTACTCATCATCCTGGAGAAACCATGTCGTTCTTCATGAGTCTTCAAAAGTTGTTGTATGTCACTAAATGTAGGTTTTCTCAAATATCTTTTTAAATATAGTTCAACGACATACTCACAAAAATAATGGAGGTTTTCTCTCGTGATACGGTCTGACATTCATCCATAATGTCGGAAGTCGTTCCATAAGCCAATTTCCTAAGCACAGTCGTGACTTTTTGCAAGGTGCTAAATCCTAGGCAACAACGTGCATCTTTTCTTTGTCGAAAAATTCATATTCAATTGACAAATCGTTTAATATTTTAAGAAATAATTCACGGTTCATACGAAATCGACGACTAAAAGTACTATCATCGTAAGTCGGGTTGGTGAAAAATAACCACTTACCAATAAATCACGTGCGATGATTCGGTCGCGTACTATGTATTTCCTCCTCTTGGGTTCCAAGGAGCACCCCTCGTCTTCCATTATAGTTTCAACCACTTTCTAAACCGCTTTAATTATGAGCGTTCGTCCCTCGTCATCGGACGAGAATATAAGAAAGCTCTCAAGCTCAGACGACCATGAAGAAGATGAACACGAAAAACTTGAGCCTTCCATTTTATAAAAATTATGCTAAAAATGGAGGGAATATGTAATTGGAAAACGAGAATTGGAGTGATTTGGTGCGTGCTTTTTTTCAAAATGAGGTGTAAGTTAAGATTATATATAGGTTTTTTTAAAGTTGTTTTTAGTCAAGCCAACCGTTCAATGGCTAGTTTGAACCCATCAACACAGAGCTGCCACGTCGTCTCACGTTTGCTCTCAACGTCGGTGGAAATTCGATAGCCCCACACACAACACCATCAACAACGCCATGAACGGGGTGGTTTGGACGGCGTGGTCTAGCCTCCACACCATATTTCAACGCACACATTAAATGGTCTAACATGCTATCATTATTATTATTCATTAGCTTTGTTTTTTATTAATCTTGTTTCATGTTCCAGAATCAATTTTATCAATTAGTATGTACAATGTATATTAAATAGATTACATTAGTTAAAATTTGAGAGAATATATTAGTTAAAACTTATATATAAATAATATATATTGTATTTATAATTATTATAATTTGAGTTATGATTAGATTTTTTTTTTATTAAATGTGAATAACGAATTTTAATAAAGTTTTATAAACAGTAAATGCATGTGCGTGTTAACATCATAACTGTTACATCCTGACCCATAACGGATTAGGTGATTGGGGCATGATCATGTAAAATCGCCAAAAATTCATTGGAATTAATTAAAAAGTGTCATAGATCAAATCAAAGCTAATTCAATGAACTATAAGTATCAAAGACAATCCAGCCCGTGCGGGGCCGTTTGGACATGGTTTTGGGTTTGCTGGAAAATTTATTTATTTTATTAAGAAAAACTTTAATGATCTAACACTAATTTTTTTAGTTTTGATTCAACTTAGGTTTAAGGTTACAACCTAAACATGTTCGTAAATCATAGATATAAGCTAGTTATGCTTCAACTATAGTTAAACAAAAATAGAAAGGTACGAACACGAAGAAGTATAACTTACTTGATACAACAAACTTAGATGATTCTAGAGAGATAATTTCTTCATTCTATAGAGATATTGGAATGTAGATTTTAGATGTGAAGAAAAATAGAGAGAGGACACCTATTTATATTTAAAAATTGAGGTCAAAACAACTTCGAAAACAAGTTAAAGATTAGGGCTTATAGAATCAATTTATTATTATTTTTAAATCTTTAGTAAAGAAAAATTCATAAAGGCCAACATTTAAATTGTAAGATGTTAGGCATGAGCATAGAACTGTTCGGTACCAAATCGGTGTCGGTACTGAAAAAGGGTAAAAGTGGTACCCGTACCGGTACCGAATACACCTACCGGTATGGTACCAGTATTTATCGATGTTTTACCTGTAAATACTAGTACCGTACCGATATCGAAAAATGGGGAAAATAGAAACCAGTACTAGTATCGAATATACCCGGTACCATATGCACATCTCTATAAGATATTATTGCTATAATTATATATATATATATATATATATATATATATATATATAATTCAGATGCTGAATTCGTTTTTCTTGTATAACTTTAAAAAATATAACATTTAATAAAAATACGAATATACCGTTGGGATGTCCTTATTTTCCTCTATCATATGACCTAAGTTTCTTAAAAATCTGATTAGGGTGAAATATCACATATTTTATTTATAACGATTCAAATCGTTCTACAAATAGTTCGGATCCGATTTTCACAACGGGTCAGATTTTTTCTCGTACCTATTTTTGACGGATGTTATAGTCTCCCATACTTTTAGGAATTTCATCATGAAATTAGGAGGACATAGCTTGTGTAGGATAGTGCGTAGGGTTTTCCATAGGCTTAAATGACAATGGTTTGATTGAGAAGCAATACTAAGAGTTCAAATCCTATCATCAGATTGTTTTTAGGAGTTTTTAGTAACTAATGTTAGACACAAGTCTTAGAGATACTAAAAATATACCCAAGTTAAGATATAATAAAATAAGATTTTTCATTTGATTGAGACGGTAGCGTTCCTATTAAGGTTGAATACCAGATAAAGGAATCACTTTTGATGTTAGAGATGTAGAGGTGAAGGGTGTTAATGATAATGTAGGAGATAACTGGTCATAGGCGGTACAGAAATTACCTCGTGAAGCCCAAAAATGGCGTATCAAGGATTAATTGCGACTTAAGAGAGAATCATGTCTTGAAGACGACTTGTACCATGAGAGAGTTTGCAAATTGAGTTGTTATGGTATACTCATGATGCCTAAACTAGAATCCGTATCACAACTTGGGATTTTGAAAGAAAACAAATTCCTCATAAAATGTCACAATGATCATGTGAAACATGCAATCCATATAATTTGAATCACCAAACATATAAACAAACTAAACTAACACAACATCTCTCATGATTAGTTTAACGCTGCTTCTGAAAATTTGATAGAGACACTTATATATAAGAAGTTACAGCGGCGTATCCATCATGTCTCTACCAAATTTTCATCCACATCGTTATTCGAATCATGATCGGTGACACAACAATAGTCACATAGAATTTCTCATGACCAGGTTAACGAGGCTTTTGATAGTTTGACAATGACACTTATATATAGGAAGTATCAGCAGTGTATCCACCATGTCCTTATCAAATTTCATCGGCTTCATTATCGGATGATGATTGGTTCTATATGACCACTCGACTCAAACTTACTAACTAAATAAACATAACCAAATCAATAAGTAATGATGACACCCTTAACTTTTACAAGTTAAGCCGTGATAATGTCTTGACCTTTGCGGGTAAGTCGTGTAATTGTATGAAATGAGATAATGATCGTGAAACAATGAACTAATGGTGACAGCCTTGTCCCTTGTGGGTCAAGCTGTAACTTGTGGAAATGCGAAACTACGATAATATGAAACATCAATAATGTGAAACAACAATAATTGTGCAAAAAGACAACAAATCATAATAATAACGGAAGAGATTTGCGGTAACATAACATGTCAGGGCATGAAATGTACATGATGATAACGTTGAAAGTGTGACAACATGACAATCTATCAATGGTGTAAAATAGAATTTATTATTAGTACGGATTGACGCTAGTGCAACATCATTAATATGGAATGAGATTAGTAAGAGATGTCGATACTATGGAGATACAAAACGTAAGGTCGAAAGACGAGAGCAATGAAATTGCAGAAGTGACCTTAACTTCTACAAGTTAAGGGCCGACTACTAATCGAACAACCATAGGGGGTCATAGGATCATATATGGAGGTAAATGAATGTACTTGGAAAACGCAGTCTGGAGGTTCACCTCGGGTGATGAAACGGTAGTAGGAAAATTTCTAGTTTTCCTAAGAACTTTTAAGTGTTTTAACTATGTTGTATTAATCCTAATATTGCTGAACAAGTTCACACTTATTTTGTTTTGTATACTTAATTTGACATTTCACTAAGTGTGAAATATTAGTCATGAAACTTTTGGCATGTATAAAACAATCTAATTTATTTTTAAAAAGTTTCATTAACGACACTATGTGATCTTGACATGAAATTTAGCGAACTTTGGGAACGTGTTATGGAAATTATTAACATTGTGATGCTCGTGATGTTTGGGACCACCGCCTATAGTAGGTTGGGTTACATTGGTGTATCTCCTTGAGTTCGTATCATAATGGACGACTCGTTAAGGTTTAATACATACAACAAAAGGGAGGGTTTCCCATATTTATTGGGTTTCCTCCTGAATTGGTGTATATGCATTATGCCTAGTGGATTTGGATACGACCAGGTGGTTTCGCTAGTGGCACGATGATACTCCAGTGGTCCCTCAGTGATCCAAATTTTCCCTTAAGAAAATACATACTACAAAAATCATACCAACTTTTATTTAATTGAACTAGTTCGTACAAAATTAAACTCAAAATGTCTTATTCAAAAAAACAAAAAAAACTCCTAGCATAAATATTTTGTCACGTTACTGATCGCATCATTGTTGTCTTGAACTGGATTGGTGTTGAATACTCGTTCAAGTTTCTTCTAGTTATCTTGGTTTACTGGGTTGGCTTGAACTGCTTGATCATAAGGAACGATTTAGGTGTCATACGGTATGGTCGGTTATTCCATTAGTGGAGTATTTGGCTAGCCAAGTGGAGGAATCGCGAGTTGTGCATTTGATGAAGCCATAGGTGGTTCTGTTTGAGGTTTAAAGCGTCTGCAAGTGTCGATAAAGTGACCATAATGCCCACAGTAAGTGCAAATACGACACAAGGAGTTGACTAGGTGGTGTTTTCGACTGGCGAGGCACTGTGGGAAATCTCCTATGTAAGGTTTTCTATTAGGTTGAGGATTGGGGGCCACTTAGTTTAGCGGAATAGCCGGTATGGCATAGTTTTGGTTGGGTTCACTCCTCTAGTAGTTGTTGTCATGGGAAGACGAATCAGCTTCAGCCTCTTCAAACTGATCAGTGGAGGCTTTAGCATTGAGCACGTGTTGAACTTGAATGACAATATTAGGGATAACCACGACCATTTGTTCAGCTATTAAAGCTACCATTTGGTGGTAAGAGATTCTTGGGTGATGCTAGTAGTGACGATAAGGAGGCATCTGCGAGGGACAAACACAAGTGAGATATACAACTCATAACGTGAATAAATGGTCAAATGAATGAAGTTCACCGATTTGTAAAATCAGGAACTTAGGGAAATTCCATAATTTAAGAATACAAATCATATGAAAATATGTTAGCACTTTAGAGAGTAACAAAGCTTAAACCGTTGACAAAATATAAATTTATAAAATAGCCAATGAACTTATGAAAATAATATTTCAACACAAAATATTGAAAATTCATAGGTTTAGCACATCTTAGGGTTTAGTATGACTTTCGTACGTCACTTTCGTAATTATGTGTGCACCTACAATCACCGAGCTTTCACATGGTCCGCATATGTTTACCCGTGACGTACAACTTAACCCGAAGAAAATCGTAAAATATTGAGAAAACTTGAGATGATGTGAAATGAGATAGTGTTTGGAAGGTATACATTAATGGACACGTTGACTTATCAAAGTGTTGTTGTTTCGCGTGTCATTTGGTGTGACATGCTTTGGCCAATAGGTTGTTGTACTCTCAGTTTGTCCCCAGATAGGCAAACTGGTACGTCAGATCATTCAAATTTATACGAATGCCAGCCTAGACTGGACATCCTAACTACCGGACCTTAACTCTTCCGGTTACTACATGTCCGTCATGGAAACTCACTTTGACGAGATGGAGAATTTAAATGAAAATCAAACTCAAAATAAATAAAATAAAAGAATACGAGGATAATTGAAATACATTGAAAGATTTAAAGAGTTAGGAAAACTTATAATAAGAGAACTAGAATAACTATAAGTTTAATATTTATATTGTTTAGCGTGTCTGGTGTGATATTAAATAAACTACATATAATCATAAATCACATGCATGACACACAACAATTAGAATAACAAATTAAGGTGCTCACATGCATATGTGTGTGACATTTAGAAATTTAAAAGCATGTGAAAATGAATATTAATCATAAGCTAGAACAATATAAACAATTTAGCACATAAGGCACTTAAGCGACTATAGTCTAGGTCTAAGGGTCTAATATCCTATCTTAAATCCTACAGTCATTGGTTCTGATACTGACTGTCACACCCCAACCCGCAGCGGATTAGGTGACTATGTCATGATGATTGTTCATAGCTTATGACAACTAATCTAAAAGTAAATATTTTTAATGATAAGTTAGACAAATGTTACAAAGTAATTCAAATAATCCATCAAACCAAAACATGACATAAAATAATACAATTTATTCTCTAAAGCATCATCCCTACGTATCATCATCAACTCTTCAAGCATGTTCACATGTATCATGTGTAAAACTACTTTTCGGTCAACATAAGTTGGCGAGTAAATCTAGTGTTTAAATAATTTTTTTTGTTATTTGTTTAAAAAATATTAACATGTGATTCAACGGTAACTAAATGATAAAAATAAATAATACCAATAAATATATAAAGTACAACCAAACAACCAACATGATGATGTGAATTTGTGGCAAAAATGATAAATGCGATAAATATAATAAAATTGTAAATGCGAGACTCAAGCCCACTGACGAGCAAATCTAACTGTTGTGGCGATATTGCGCTACAACTTATTGCCGAGGTAACCTAGTTAGCCGATGGATCCATGTGAATAATGATTAGCGATACTGAATAGTGATAATGGTTAGCGATACAAACAATAAACAAATCACAACTTCCACATAATTACACATTGAACTTTGCAAGTGTCACACCTTCAATTTCCACATGCGGAGTTTTACCGCGAGGCGTGTGACTGACCAGGATCTAGCCACTATTCATGTTAAACCAACCATTTATAATCATAAAAGCTTCACTATTAACATTATTAGTCATAAAGTTTAATTGTCCAAAACACATTTTATGTTGCAGCGGAAAAATAAAGTAAAATATATCAAGAACTTAAAATCACAAGTGTAATAAATGTTCAAAATATAAAGTTTTAACGAACCACCCACTCCAGCCGATTGCAATGCCCGTCCATAGCTGACCTACTGACCTACAAAGCATGCAATTATGTGTCAACAATAAAGTTGGTGAATTCACAAATTTGAATTTAACATTTGTAAAGTTCACAATGCTTTTGATTTAAGTATAACTCAGTTAGCTAACCCTCATCACATGACTAAACTTATACCAAATGACATTTCATTTGTGTTCTCATTAATGTCTATCAACACTAATGCAAGAGTGAAGGTTAGAAGTTCACGCCCGGCCTTCAGCACGTGTGAGGTTTGTCAAACCCAATAGCCCTATCAACTAATGCCCCCGTATGCGCACCCGGAATCTAATCGGTAAAATGTAGGGACTTTTAAGATAGAGTTTTCATTTAGTCCCAGTGTACTCTTCCACATCTAGTGGATTGTATATTTAGTTGTTCTCACAAGTAATGCGTGTGTAGCCCCAAACAGGGCTATCGTTAGAAGGGTTGTTCCAACTAGGAACGTATGCTTTTGGAAAATGATTGTGAACTCACCTTGGTTTGCTCGGTATTAAACTTGAAAGCTAATTAGGAATGTCAATCTCATCCTGACGTTGGAATTAGTTTAATTTATGAATTCCTACACGTAGTCTAACACATAGTCATAGAATTACATTGTCATTCAATTATTTGTTTGGATAAGTTTCGGCATATAATCATCTAATTCCATATAACGCATTCATAAACACCTGTTGACGTTTCTAATAACATATAACACTTTGTTGCAACATATAGGCTTGTTTAAAATATTCACAAACACTTTCAACTCACTATAGTTTCATGTCAGTTTTTAGACAGTTTTATGGAATTTATTTAAAATACTAAATGAACTCAGAAAATTATGATATTTTGACACAACATGTTATTCGGTCCCTTAATACTAGTATATTTTTCTCATGACTTGAATCTTTACAAATAAAAATCATTCTTTACACCTAGGTCTGATTTATAACTTTCTGATGACAGATTAAGTCAAAAATTATTTAAAAATCCCTGTTTAACCTTTTTACCAAATTGTAGTTGGAGATTATCTCTACCACCTGGAAGTACTGACAGGAAAAATTTTAGGTCATAACTTATTTCCTATATTGAGTTATGACATTTGTAATAGGCTGCAAATTTAGACGGAAAATGCAGCCTAGACCTTTGACACGAAATAAATCATTTATAATAACAGCCGACGTTGAAAAAATGCGATTCTAGTTGAGTTTGAGAGGTATTTTCTGGAATTTCATCATAAACTCAAGAAACATCAGGTTTTGACAAAATTTGACCCGGTCACAGCCAATTAAAGTCAGCTGTAACATTCTAGACACAAGTTGTTTTCACTAACACTTTTATAAAATGAGTTTCCAAGTTTTCTTGCCAAGTTTTTGCGATCATATGAACATAATCAATAATGTACAACAAGTTATGAGTCATTTATCTCAGATTTATCATACAAAATCATCAAGATCATCAAGCATATCTAACCCTACTCCATACATATGTGTCTATCCATGCATGAACAATATTATTATCATATATGATTTTCATGGACACTAGACTATAGGTTGCTATCATAAACATCAAGAATCATCAAGAACTTCAGGAACACAACCAATATAACAAAATATTAACATGAATATAACAATACGTAAGTGTGTTACCGAGTATAAAGATGACAATGGATCACTATGGAGGCTAAGAGACTTGAAGGTGTTCGACTGTGAATCGGAGAGCAGAGAACACACGGATCGTAGTTAGGGTTTGAAGTTTAGAGGAGTTAGGTTATTAATGAGGGGCATGCACATATACGTAACATATATTACAACTTGTGGGCGGTTTGGAGGAAAAGTGGGGTTGGGCCGTATGCTAGGAAGGTGGCCTTGGGCTTGTTGGACCGAAAAGCTAAGGGAAAAAGTAAAGGTGTTGGACCGATTAGAGAAACGGTTAGGATAATGATATCTAAACATGATATTTCATTTGAAGCAAATCACGAGTTTCATTATTAAAAGCAAAACATACTACCTTTACACATGTAATTCCTATTATAAATCATCAGATCATAAGAATCTTAAGCTCAATAACGACAGATGCAAACCCAAACTAAATACGAGGCCCAGGCCCAAACCCTATTAATAGAATAAGCCATTCAACGAGGGGTGTGGGCCATAGTTTAAAGTGAGGTAACAGGTTGGGTCGCACCACAAGTGAGAGTGGAGGGGAATGGGTGTTTTGGCCGATGACATACAAAACAGTCTTGGTTATCATTCGGATCATTAAAAGTGCATAAATGTATAATTAGTTTGGGTTTCGGCCTCGAGAGTTTCAGTCGGGTTAAGCGAAAAAGGATTTATGATTTCGATTTAAACATCAGAATAATGATACATGTTGACATCTATATTCATTCGTTTATATAAATAGGATTAGTATAAGGAATTAGGTTCCGTAAAGAAAAATAAAGCGTAACATAATTTAATTTACAAATGCGAAACGAACAATGCTAACATCGCAAGCACTGGTTATCACAGCATGTATTGATAAATGAAAAACATGAAGTAAATGAACTAAAGTGATAAATGACACATAATACACACCAAAATTAAATTTTAAAAAGGGGAATTAGGTAAGATCTACTCACGGGTTGCGTATTTTGATTCCTTAATTTTCCGCACGAACAAGAGAACTCCAAGGTAGCGTTTGGTATGAATGAATAGAAGGTGTAATGGAATGGATCATTCTGATGGAATAAAAGGAAACATGTTTGGTTATCATGTGGTAATGGAATGGAGCATTCCAAAGGAATGTAACTCCTTTCAAATATAACAATTTCTATTCCTTGGTAAGGGAGTGTTTTTTTTTCAATCCTTTAAGGAATGAAAAGAAATATATTATTATTATTATATTTATATTATTAATATTAATATGTATCAAAAAATTTATTACTAATTTTTTACCATTAATATATTATTATAATTGAGATAATTATACTAATGTCATTTTTAATATAATTGTATTTCGTTACTTCGTCTTTTTTTGTTTATCAAATTGTATAAAGTAATACTTCATTCTATTAACATATAAGTAACCAAACATCATAATGGAATGGAATGATTCATTTCATTCCATTGTCCATTCCATTACTTCATCCATTTCATTACCTTATATCAAACTGACCCCAAATGATAAAATTAATCTAGAGACATAAAATAAAAAAGTACTAAAAACCACAATTAACAAAACTATAACCTACGATTTGGGGATTTTGTACGAAAAATATATATATATAAATTATTTAATTTTTATTATTTGCAAAGTATGTTTTATGTCACTATGGTTTCCTAGATTTTGTCAGATTCGGATGAGATCATAGATACATCATCACTTGGAAGATTAGGATGTCACATCGTGATTTCCCGGTGGGCCCGGACTTGGGTTTATACGTGACGTTTGATATTATTATCACAATGCACAACGGAAGATGAGAATTAAAGTAAGTTAAATAAAATCATACGCTTGAAATTGAGAAATAAGTTTATACAGGCTATTCGCTTGAATTTCCACAGGCGGATCAAATATAAAATGTGACTTTTGACTAATTAGGTCTATCCTGTGTAGTTGCAAATTCCAATATCTTAAGACCAAGCCGCTCCAGTCTACTCGTACTTGCTAGTAACTTGCGCTTAGTATTTTGGAAATACGTCAGTTTTCACTGGTAAATACAATTAACGACTCTTTTGAAAATCTTTTCAAAATTTATATGATATCATTTGGTATATCATTTTTAAATAACTTGGGACAAACTATATCTCTTGTTACCGGTTTTTACATGCTTGTCACTACAGTCGGGGACTAGAAATCATATGTTGGTAAATGATTAATCGACACACCATATTTTCAATATCATATAAATATATAGCATTAGCGTCTATCAGGTGTATGACTACACTCCACGTTTAGGTCATGGCCATTTGCAATTAAATGAGTCGGGATATCTAGGACACGGTCCTATTAACCCACAAGTGTTTAAGTTATTAAGCAAAACAGATTAAAATGGGTTTATTTCATTTCTATGACATCATCCACCCTTTTGCATTACCTGACCAAGTGGCTAGTGCCATATCCAAAGCCTTTCTAAAATAAAATAGGCTAAGAGTATTTACTTGTGTTAGTCTTTACAAATCAAATACGGTTAGCACAACTGTAATTCAAACAACCTAAACTTAGGCGCAATTTACTAGAGGCTTCTAGTCTGGAATGATCGAAAAATGATTCGTTGAACGTTAACGGGTCATTTATAAGTCATTGACTTTGACCGGTTAACCTAATAGATACGTTCGGTTTGCTAGGTTAAGCGTTTACTGGATATAATGTGGGTTATATCCTTCTGAGTGCATGGACTCATGTAATATGGGTTAAATAACCAAACACTCTGATTAGAATTGAATTTGATAGGTTTTGACCCGATTCGACTAGTTTATATATTTTTTTTCTTTTTAAACTAGCCGTACGCACATACGCGATATCGGGTGGTCGAACATGTCTATGACAAGTCCATTATGCCAAAATATATTTTAAATGTTATATTATTAGTTTCAAAGTCAGATTATAAGTCTGTTTTGGTCAAAAATCAATATAAGGATAATGTAACCAAATCTGATTTTATGAGGTAGTGTGCTTGAATGTCAAATAATTGAATGATCAATGAATAAATTGTAATTGACATTGAACACAAGGATTTATATGAGGAAAAAGCCCTTGATCTTTAGAAGATCTCCGGCATAAAAAACCTCGGGTGATGGAAACGACCGATCACCAACTATATTACATAAAAAGGTTACAACTTTAGATGATAATGAGCTTGTTACAATTGAATTCTAATGGGTGTTTGCGAGGAGTTCTTGAGATTAATAAGTGTACGGGTTGTATTTTCTAATTCAAGCTCAAAATCCCCTGATATAATTAGAAATATCCAACTAACTAACTATCCAAAAGATATGCAAGTCTCCCATGATCACCCATAACGGCTATTGCTTCACTTGCACGTGCTTGAATCTAAGCATATTCCGTGATATTCCAGCATACACCAAGTCCAGCGTTCCTGAAATTGACCGTCTATATACTTGTTTCCCTCTGGGAACAATCTTCCGTTCTTTTGATTCTTCCACCAAGAGTGAATCTGTTTCACCCACTTAGGTATGCCTTCCTACCATGCCTTTTCAGATTAGGTACACCTATCCATTCCCTGACCTGACCCAGCGTTTCTTCACCCTTACTGGTTTGTGCTGCAGTCAAGCAATGCCCATGTTATGGATGGCATTGTACACTGCGGAGCAAATCATCAGCAACGAGGGTTTGAGCTTTAATCTTTCTGAACTCTCATACATGTACTCCCTTGTTTCCCATGGATCCCACCGGTTCTTGTTTAAAGCCAAGCCCAATCCTTAAGACCACCAAAAAACGACACCTCATGGAAGAATGGGTTCTTCTTTGAGAGGAGGAATTCTATTCCTTCATGGAATGAACTCCCAACAGTGTGGACCTTAAAGGGTAGGATATAGGGTCCTTAGATAGAGACTATAGAGAGCTGTTATTTCACTTTTGACTAATCCGGTTTTCTTTATTTGCATGCAGTGAAGAACTTTGCCTCTCTTGCCGACACACCTGGTACAAAGGATAGCATTGCTGCATTCTAAGCTTTGGATTCAAGCATCAGAACGTTAAAGCCAAAGACAAAAGAGTTAGAAGAGACGACCTCCGCTTCCTACACAATGTCAAGTAAGTACTTGCAGACATTGATAAAATATGATTATATAAGAAGTATGTAAAAAGGACTAAAGATACTTATCTGTTTGCCTCCGAGATCCATAGCAAGTCGGCCACCAAGTTTAGCGTAGATGATATTGATAACATGATCTCTCCCGTTCTTCAAAGAAGTAGCTGGCCAAAGGCCAAAGCCAACGGAGCCAAAGACAATGACCACCCAAGCTAAGGCAGGATCCAAGAGGAATAAGCCTTTTAAGTCTGAAGAAGACAACCTTCAGATTGAGCGGAAATTTCAAGAAGTTGTTACCGAGGTAAGGATCCTTGATCCTCATAATTAGTCTTGACTATTGTAGAGGATCACTGATCTTGATTTCCATGTCTTGTAATCCATATGGCTTTGTCCACCTCAAGGCTTACCAAGATAGTTGCCTTGCTGAAGCTGAAGGAAACCTGGCTGACCTCAGTTCTATCCCCGCCTCTAAGTACAAGAGGATCTCTCAGCTTGAAAAGGAGGTCAACAACCTAGAGAAGTAGATAATGGTGGTAGAGATACATGCCAATAAGGCTGAAATGGAGGCTACTAAGGAGGCCAAAATCTGTGCTGCTCGAGCTATCCTACAAGAAAGGATTAAAATAGCCCAAGAGACTATGGATCATGGCTTCGACCGGTCTGCCTGGGATGTTGCTAGCTGGAAACAGACTCTTCTTGAGCTGGGCGGTGATGTTGAACCGGAACAAGTGAAGGCTCTGGAGGTTGGTCCGAGTGGGGCAAAGGAAGTGAAGGAAGGTGGTGAGGGAGGTGCTGGTGCAGTTAAAGGTGATGCTGCTGAAGTGGGCAGTGAAGGATAATTTAGATGAGGCCTGAGCCCACTTTTTTAGAATTCGTGGTTTTTATTTGATGGTGTTTTTTGGTTAAGAAAATTTATGGTTTGGAATTCCTGAACAATAGTTTTCTAGGTTAAGGATCACTGATTCTTAGAACAATTGGGGTAGGAAAAGGTGGATGGGTCCTTCTTTTCATGGAGGATGAAGCCTTTACACCCCTCGCCTTTACTTTCCTTCATCTTAAGAACAATAGTGCGGACACCCTGCATCAACCCAAGTGGACGTGCCACATTTTGCTGGTAGAAACTTGGGTTGATCATTTTGACAACCTTTTGATAGGGTTTTAATAAAAATTATAACCTTCTAACTATACCTTGTATTGTATTATTATTCCTGAAAAGTTGTTCTGATATGTTTATGTTTATCATTAGCTTTATTTTATAAAACTTAGAGAATTTTGGATTGTAAAAAATATATCAATTCTCTATCATAACAACTTTTAGAGAAAATATGATAACATATATGATCATGGACCATAAATCCTTAATTGAAGGGTATAGGGTGTAGTCAATGAGATAAATAAAATTCAGGACAAAAGATACCGGAGAACCCAAGTTAGGATTCTATATCCTTAGAAACTACCTTTGTATAAACAAACCAGTCATCGTCAGATAATTTTTAAGGATCCAGGATCCTTTCAGAATCAACTTGGGAATTCCTAAAGCTCCAAAATCTGTTGAGATCAATTTGGGATTAAGTCAAACAAACTAGGGACAAGCCTAAATTAACTAGGGACAAGCCCAAATAAAGTGGGTACAAGATAAAAATAGGGACACGCCCAAACTTGGGACAAGCTCAAATAAACTAGGGACGAGCCCAAACTGGGGACAGGCCGACTTGAGTGATAGGAAAATGCCAAAACCTTAGCTAACATGAAAACGTTAGATCCTTAACTAACGTGAAAACTTTAAAAACCTTACGATAACAGATGTATGGTACGTCTACCATTATACTTGAGATCCTACATATGGCCAACAACAATGACATTGTTAGCCACTAAAGCGTGTATTGGTCCCATTGCCTCAAACCATACTTGGATAAACGTGTGCTACTGGCGGGGTGTCAAAACCCAATTCATGTGAAAGGTTAAAACCTTTAAACCTTAGAAGGTTTAAGATACCTTAAACATGGAAGAGAGGTGGCCAACCCCTTGATCCTCTGCTAAAGATGTTAAACATTTCTACAAAAGCTTAAAACTTGGTGAAATTGGATGTTAAGTATCTCACATCATTTTCTTATGATTAGTCTGAAGTAAAGAAAAATTTAAGGTAAGAAGTTGCTGATGTAAGGATCCTGAATCCTTAAGGATCCTTGATCCTTGTCACATAAAATATTTCTTGAGATGAATAGCATTCCATGCTCTTAGCAAGAGATCATCTTCCATGGTTAATAGGCGGTATGCCCTATTTCCTGCTTCTGCTTCTATAAGGTAGGGGCCTTCCCATTTAGGTACCAACTTGCCATCAGCTGGGTTCGTGGTATTCTGAAATGCTTTCCTCATAACCAAGTCTCCAACTTAAAATCGTCCGATCCCGACATTCTTATTGTATGCTCCAGCCATCCTTTGTTGATAACTAGCCATCCTTATTCTTGCTAAATCTTTGAGCTCATCCACAATATCTAGGTCTTGAGCCAGATTCTCACTGTTTGTTTGAGGATCACGGATGCTTGTTCTGGTTGTAGGAACCACCATCTCTGTTGGGATCACTGCCTTAGTTCCGAAGACTAGAGAGAAAAGAGTCTTGCCTGTAGCATTCATTGGAGTTGTTCTATCTGCCTAAAGGACATACGGTAACTTTTCAGCCCACTTTCCTTTCTTGGACCCAAGTTTCTTACTTAAGCTGTTAATGATAATCTTGTTACTTGACTCTGCTTGGCCATTAGCTTGTGGATGAACTAGAGTGGATGTTATCATCAATCACAAAAGTTAGTAGTTTGGTTCCCAATAAACTAGGTTCCATTATCACATATAATTTTAGATGGGATTCCAAATCTGGTAATAATGTTTCTTTTAATGAAGGATATAACTTCCTTTTCTTTAACTTGAACAAAGGCTTTTGCTTCCATCCATTTAGAGAAGTAATCTGCCATGGCTAGCATAAATACTTTTCCTCCTGGTGCCTTTGGAAGTTTGTCCACTATATCCATTCCCCATTTCATAAATGGCCAAGAGGAAATTATTGGATATAAAGGCTTTGCTTGGTGATGTAAGATGTTGCTATATCTTTGGCAAGCATCACACTTCCTTGCATAATCACTGCATCCTTCTTCATTGTGGGCTAGTAGTAACTTGTTCTAAGGATCCTTGAGAATAGTGCTCTGCCCCTAGTGTGGTTTCCACACTCTCCTTCATGAAAATCCTTCAAAATCTCTTGAATTTATGGATCCTCAATGCATCGCAAGTAGGGATCTGCATGAGATCTTTTATATAAAATGTTATTTAATATAGTAAATTGAGATACCTTAAGGGTCAAAGAGATATTCTATATAAAATGTTATTTAATGTAGTAAATTGAGAACCTTAACCCTAAAGGCTCTAGGATTCTCCCCTGTGGGAATATCCCCATTCTAAATGTAGTTTATAATTGGAAGGATCCATGATCCGGAATTCGGTTCCACATCACTGGGTACAATTGCAGTATCCACAACTATTTAAAATGCTTCATTTTCCTCGGTTGCAGGAAAAAGAATATGGACGATAGGTATCCTCATGTCTTCTGGTATCTTTAAGGATGATCCTAAATTTGCCAACGCATCTGCCCTAGCATTTTCTTCTTTAGGTACCTTCGTTATGCTAAAAGAATCGAAAGTGTTTGCTTGTTTTTTTTAACAATTTCTAAATATTTGATTAAGGTCTCACCCTTCACAGCAGATGAGCCATTGTAATGGTTTGTAATTAGCAATGAGTCTATGTATACTTGAAGATACCTAATCCTCATCTGTTTAGCTAATTGCAAACCTACTATCAGGGCCTCATATTCTGCTTCATTGTTAGATGTCTGGAACTCACAAGCAATGGATTGGGGAATTATGTCCATGTGGCTATTTTAGTAGTATGCCTAGTCCAGTTCCCTTGACGTTTGAGGCTCCATTAGTGAAAAGTGTCCAAGGATCCTTTGTAGATCACTACTGAAATCAGCCACAAAGTCAGCCAAAGCTTGAGACTTGATAGCAGTCCTTGGTTCATACTTTATATCATATGCTAAGTTTGATTGCCCACTTCGCCATTCTTCCTAACATATCAGGTTTCCTGGCAGAAGGCTTTTACTTACATATTATACCGGATGTTGTTGGCCTTCGTGATCCTTAACTAACACTGCACTTACTGCTTCACCTAAAACAACTAAGTACAAGGATAATGGCTCACCATCTTCTAGTTTCATCAAGGCTGGTACTGAGGATAAGTCCACTCAAATTTCTTATTATTTCTCAGAATATCATAAAAATCCTTGCACTAATCTAAGGACTTTGAAATGAATCTGTTTAGGGACGCGATCATTCCTGTCAGTCTCTAGACATCCTTGGCATTGGCAGGGGATTTTATATTCACAATCGCCTTAATCTGCTCAGGGCTTGCTTCAATCCCTCTTTTGGTCACCATATATGCTAGGAACTTCCCAGGTTTGATACCAAAGTGGCACTTGAAAGGATTCGGCTTCATGTTGTATTGATCAAGGATATTGAATGCCACTTCAAGATCCTAAGATGATCTTCTGCTCTCTTGAACTTGACCACCATGTCATCTATATACACTTCCATAGTGTCTCCAATCTGCTCTTTGAACATCATGTTGACCAGTCTTTGGTAGGTAGCACTTGCATTTTTTAGTCCAAAAGGCATTGCAATATAACAATATATGCCAGTAGGAGTCATGATTGTTGTATCCTCTTGGTCAGATGGTTCCATCAGATTTGTTGGAATCTAGAGGAAGCATCCATAAAGGTTAGCAACTCATGTCCTGCTGTTGCATCCACCATGGAGTCAGTGTGTGGTAATGGGAAAGGATCCTTGGGACATGCCTTATTTAAATATGCAAAATTGACACATACCCCCACTTTCCTTTTTTCTTTTGAACTACCACTACATTGGCCAACCATCTTGGATACTTAACTTCTCAAATCATACCTGCCTTCAAGAGTTTGTCTACCTCCTCTTGGATTATAAGGTTCCTTTCAGGTGCAAATTTCTTCTCTTTTGATGAATTGGCATGAAAGATTTATCAATTCCCAATTTATGCTTTATAATATCTTTAACTTTAGCTGTCATATCCTCATGTTTTCAAGCAAAGGTAGACTTTCTTCTTTTCAGGAAGGCTATCAGATCTTGCTCGATACCGTCAAGGATCCCGGATCCTATGTAGACTTTGATTTCAGGATCCTGAGGATCCAGCATTACATCCTTGATGTCTTGTTCTGCTGCCTCCAGGACACTCCTTGGAGGTTTGCTGTGTTTGCTATGCTGCCCTTGGTTGTGATGTCGGTTTCATTGAAGAGGCATAACAATTCTTGGCCTCTTGTTAATCACTCTCTATCTTCACTACCCCCAAGGTGTTGGTAGTTTGACACATTGGTGGTAGGTTGATGGAACAACTTTCATTTCATGAATCCAAGGCCTGCCAAGGATAACATTGCAACAAGACAAGTAGTCAATAACACAAAATTTTTGTACAAAGTTTACCCCTTCTATATAGATTGGGAGCTTGATGTCCCCCAATGTGTTCTTCGTTTCACCACTGAATCCCACAAGCACATATGATCTCCGAATTATTTCTGTTTCTGGGATGTTCATCCTCTTCAGGACATCAAGCTGTGTGATGTTCACAGAGCTTCCACCGTCAATGAGGATCCTGCGAACAAAGTGATTAGCGATAAATAAAGTAATAACAAGGCCATCATGATGAGGATCCTGAATATCAACACGATCATCCTCATCAAAGGATATAACTTTCTACTGAGTTAGAGTGGAGGTCCTAATGGGCCTGTCTCCATTCCCCAACTTAGTTTCTTTGGCATGCCTCTTTGCCGCCGAGAATGAGGTTCCACAGATATCTGATCCTACAGATATAAAGTTTATAATTTATGCGTCGGTGGAAAGCAGAGCAACTTTCTCTAGAACATTTCAGGATCCTGAATCCTTGACTTTTTCCTGCCCAGGAACTCTTTTAAGTACCCCTTACTGAGGAGATATGCAATTTCTCTCCTTAGAGCTATGCATTTATCCTTCAAATGCCCAAAGTCTTCGTGGTATGCATACCACTTGGACTTATCCTTGAAGGAGTTAGACTTCTCATTCTTCTTCGGCCACTTGGCTTTTTCCACTAAGTTCTGCAAGGCAAGTATCAATTCATTGTTATTAACAAAAAGGCAATATTAAGATATTTGGGGATGTTCCTCCTCATCATCATCTTGTTCAACTGCATGAACATTTTGATTATCAGGTTTGGAGTACGGCTTGGATCAGTTGTTCCTATAGAAGGATCCTTGCTTCTTGTCGTTGTACTCATGTTTATTAGAACCTGTGATCCTATCTTGTATTCTCTTATCATCCTCTAATCGAATGAATCTCAGAGCCCTGTTTCTTACTTCATCCAAGTTCCTGCAAGGGGTCATGACAAGATGATCGTAAAATGGAGAATCCTTTTGTAATCCCATTTTAAATGTCTCAACTACGGTTGCAACATCTAAGTTCGGGATTTCCAAGGATTCTCTGCCAAACTTAGTGACATAATCCCTTAAGGATTCATCACGAGCCTGGCTTATCCTATATAAATCACTAGTTAGCCTTTCAAAAGTTCTACTACATGAAAATTGGTTGTTGAATAGGTTAACTAAGTGAGAGAATAAAGTAATAGAGTAAGGAGGACGACTTAGCATCAGAGCCCTGTTTCTTACTTCATCCAAGTTCCTGCAAGGGTTCATGACAAGATCATAGTTATGTGAATCCTTTTGTAAGCCCATTTTAAATGCCTCAACTACGGTTGCAACATCTAAGTTCAGGATTTCCAAGGATTCTCTGCCAAACTTAGTTAGATAATCCCTTAAGGATTCATCACAAGCATGGGTTATCCTATATAAATCACTAGTTAGCCTTTCAAAAGTTCTACTACATGAACACTGGTTGTTGAATTGGTTAACTAAGTGAGAGAATGAAGTAATAGAGTAAGGAGGAAGACTTAGCATCAGAGCTCTGTTTCTTACTTCATCCAAGTTCCTGCAAGGGTTCATGACAAGATCATCGTTATGTGGAGAATCCTTTTGTAATCCCATTTTAAATGCCTCAACTACGGTTGCAACATCTAAGTTCAGGATTTCCAAGGATTCTCTGCCAAACTTAGTGACATAATCCCTTAAGGATTCATCACGACCTGGGTTATCCTATACAAATCACTAGTTAGCCTTTCAAAAGTTCTACTGCATGAAAACTGGTTGTTGAATAGGTTAACTAAGTGAGAGAATGAAGTAATAGAGTAAGGAGGAAGACTTAGCAACCATTTGAGTGCTGATCCAGTGATTGTGGATCCAAACCTTACATAAGCAAGCTTCTTTTAACGTTTTCGGAATGGGGTTTATCTCCATTCTCTTCTAGTATTGTGCCACGTGCTCCTCTAGATCAGTTGTACCATCGTACAACTTCATGTTGGGTGTCTCGAACCGTTTTGGAATCTCTGCATGACATATGGGTGGTGCAAAGCGAGACACCTTGTGACTTCCATCCGGGATTTCAGGGATAGGTTTAACTATTCCCAGAATGTTGGATATCATATATTTGAGCTTTTGTAGCTCCCTGGCCATGGCCTGACTGATCCCTGCATCCTGCATGAAACCATAGTTAGTATCAATATAGGTGTTATTAGAGTTATTACCTCCCTTTCAACTCAAAGGTGGTATTGTAGAAGTGTATTGAGGATAAGAGATATATGTTGTCACAGTAGGGCCTGATGAAGCAATAGTTTACATTGGAATGAAGTCCCCATTATTCCTGAAAGATGTTGGATCCAGGATACATTAGTGCTGAGGGCCTTGATGGATAATCTATGGAGCCTTGAATCCGAGCCGAGGATCCTTGATGCTGAAAGTAGGATCCTTGAGACTGGTACATTCCCTGTGATCCTCCCGGTTGGTAGAAGGATCCTTGAGGCTGAGTTGTCTCTAGTGATCCTTGTTGAAGGATAGAGGATCCTTGAGGTTGGTAGTAGGATCCCCGAGGTTGCGGCATTGCTAGTGATCATTGCTGAAGGTTGGAGGATCCTTGAATCTGGACATTGGATCCCCTAGAATGTTGGATTGTTGATGATGGAGTAGCAACATCTAATGACCTATGCATCAGTTGAGACTGGTCTTCTGCCGGTCTCTACTGCTTCTTGATATCATCGATTTCGCGAAGGATCCTCTAGTTAGTTTTGTCTTGTTGCTCCATGTAGCCTTTCATCTGCAACATCAAAACAGAAATATCATTGTTAGTAGTTGTAGTAGAAGAAATAGTAGATTTTTTAATCCTGTGAAGACGGATGGTGTCTTGTTCTTAGCATTTTCAGCATTCTTCTGAAATGTTGGGGGAATGGGAGGCAAAGGCATAGTGGTATGAGATGAGGTAACCGCTGGCATGGCACTTGAAGTGGCTTTCCCCTAAGAGGCCATGCAGTTGATGGAAATAAATGAAAATTTTATAATTGAAACACAACTTGCCCCATGGTGGGTGCCAAATTGTTTTGGTCAAAAATTAATCTAAGGATAATGTAACCAAATCTGATTTTGTGAGGTACTGTGTTTGAATGTCAAATAATTGAATGATCAATGAATGAAATGTAATTGACAATGAACACAAGGATTTGTACGAGGAAAACCTCGGGTGATTGAAACTGCCGATCACCAACTATATGGCACAAAAAGGGTTACAACTTTGGATGATATTGAGCTTGTTCCAATTGAATTCTAATGGGTGTTTGCGTGTACTTCTTGAGAGTAATAAGTGTACGGGTTGTATGTTCTAATTCAAGCTCAAACTCCCCTGATATAATTAGAAATATCCAACTAACTAACTATCCGAAAGATATGCAAGTCTCCCACGATCACCCATAACGGCTATGGATTCACTTGCACGTGCTTGAATCTAAGCATATTTCGCGACATTCCAGCGTAGATCAAGTCCACTTCGTCAAGTACCTGCGGATACAAGCTAAAAAATATAGGAAACAATTGTTAGCCAACATAGGTGATAATTAGGATCCTTGATCCTCAGACTTCCTACACTATCCATTAAGGATCAGTGACCGAGGATAAATCTCAGGATACATGATCCATAGTATTAAAATCAATGCCCTTACAAAGTCTAATTGGTTTTAAAACCATTTTTATGCCATAAGTGTATTTTTGGCATTTTAAAGCATATTATATGGACTTATCAAGAAAATCCGATGATGTGTGTGAATTAAGTATAATTTTATATCAATAATTCCTTTCACACAAATTTAGTTTTAAAAATGGTTTTTTACTTTAAAACTAACTACACACACAAAGGGCAAGTTTACCCGTCAGGTGGCAGTATAGTCAGTTGGTAAGAACCGGATATCAATCTGTGGACTCGATATTATTACTTTTAAGCCTATTTCGATAGATGAGTTGATTTCTTGTTTTAAAACTATCATGCAAAAATAACAATTAACTAACTAATTCAAGAAAGAATGATAATTAAGAAAGGTTGCTTAAACTAAGTTTCCACTAATGAACATATGACAACATTTGAGGAAAACTAGTGATGATGCAAGTTCTAAAGTCAACTAAGCTTCCATTAAAGGGTTCCTAGTTTTATAAATCTTGGGAAAATTATAATGAACAACATTTTAATCACCTAGGATCCATTCTTTTAATTCCACTTGCTAAGTTGATGTTAATTTTTAATAAAGAGTTATTTGTTTGTCAAAACTTCTAACTCTACAAGTTAAGGAAAACTAATATGTACAACACACTAAGCACCCTAACTTGGTTTCAAGTAAATGGCACCTTCAACATGTTCTTGAAATAAATCACAAGCATGGTCATGCTAGATAACAATCTTGGCCTAAATCATTAACCCAACATAAACACAAACTATAGAATCCATATAAACATTCACATGAATTTCCCAAATCTAAATGCAAGAGTTCATACACATATTCAAATCACTATTCTAATCATGTTAGCAATTACCATTCCTAGTTTCATGCCATGAATCATTTCAACAAGTTAACAAGATTCAACAATCATAATCTCTACATGGGCTTTCCAATACAACATGTAAATACTTATGACCAAACATTCAAGAACAAAGACTTTAAACATGCATATGAACTCCAAGAACAAGATCAAGTATCATTATGAAAATTAACAAACAACAATCACTACATCTATTTCCATGTTATCAAATATTCATTAGCTTCAACATTGTTTAAGCAACACAAAAGTTTAGCCTTCAAGGCTCATGACAACTAAATTAAATGCAAGATAATGTAAATTGTTCATGAATAACAAGTGGATAACTAAAGTTTAAGACAAGATAATTGGTAAATTGAGTTGATGATCAAGTGATACAACCTTCTTCAAGGCTCCTTCTTCACTCTTCAAGCTTCCAAGACCAGAATCTTGAGAGGAAAATTCACCAAAATGCTCTAATTCCCCTCCAAATGAGCTGAAACCACGTATATATGCTGCTGGAGAGTTGGCATGACCATGCCACCTTTTGGCACGGTCGTGCTTGGTAAATATCAAACACCTTTATGAGTTGTTGACCACGTTTGCTACCAAATCCGGAAAGATCCCGCTAAAATTTCCCCGAGGTGGCACGATCATGCCAAAGGGTAGCACAACGTACTCGGCAATGACTGATTCGATCTTGGAAATGAGCTGATCAGAAGCTAGGATGACACGAGCACGATCGTGCTAGGGTTGGCACGACCGTGCCAGTTGTTGGACTGGTCTGGTTTGCGTAGGTTGATGCTAGTGCTGGTGACAGTGCCGGTGTTAGGAGGCTTGGCACGATCGTGCCGATGGTTGGCACGGTCTTGCCATATCTGGCAGTTTGGCTGAAATGCTCTATTTTTGCTCCAAATTACTCCAAAAGCCTTCGTTTCATCACCGGGCAGAAGCCTGGACCTGTATTTTTACAAACAACTCACATGAGTATCAAGATCAATGAAAACACAAAGAGTTCTTGCGTAAATGGGGAATATTTGACGTTTAAAAGATGTATAAATTCTTACACATCACCCGACACATGATATGACTAGAAGCTATAACCTCATAAGGTTATTCCCTATAATAACAAGCTCATATTACAACCCTTAATCATGCTCTAACTTAACTAAATGGTTTAGAATTGAATGTCAAAGTGTTTGACTTTCAACTACTAAATGAGCTCTAAGCATCAAATGACGAGTTGAACATGATTAAACATGCCCTGATATGTTATATGAACTAATATGATGTCAAAATTTAAGGTTTTGATACTTAGAAACTCATTTATTGTAATTTGCAAAATTTACGTTTTTGACTTTATATTATATAAATTTGACTCGTCATTTCGATTACTTATCATGATCTTCAAATGGTGCAATCACAAGGGATTAACATCTTCATTATTACGATCATGTAGCAAAGTTCGTTTCAAACTTTGACTTGACCGAAATGGTTAAAATTGAAAGTCAAAGAAAAAGTCAATTTGCTTGACTTTCGGCTAATAACTAGCCTAGGAATGGATAATGACTAAGCGAGAAAACTTACTTGTGTTCAAGATGAAGATCAGACTTGAGGTGAGAGGCCTCTTTTGATTAGAAACAGCTACAAGAGATAGAGAGAAAGAAATGTGAAGGTGCAAGTATTAATGCTCAAGAACAAGGCTTTTTATAGTGATCTTGGAGTGTCAAAATCATGACAAGTGTTAAGGGAGGTTTTTAGAACAGGCTTGGTGGCACTCCAGATGTCGAATGGGGGAGGAGAAGTGGCTAGTTAACGAGATTAGTGTTATAAGCTGCAACCTCCAGCTGCCAGTTGCAGGGTTCTGCCAGTGACACCCTTACAGACCGTAAGGGTGATGGCTTACGGTCCGTAAGGACCTTCTGGCGCCCACGGTTTAAAATGCTTCACGGACCGTAAGGCATATCCTTGTGGTCCATAGGGGACCTCTAGAACATGATTTTCGGCATTTTTCCAATATTAATCCCTCAACTATTTTTCATCTCCCATTTTTGACATAAAGGTCCCTCTCGTCCAACAAATCTAGAATATTTGAGAGTTCACGGATACGTGTTGCCGTATTATTCGATATAAATTTCCGAAGTGTTACTTAGGAGCTTTCCTAACTATATACCTTTGCAAAAAATTATCTCATAAGTCTAAGTGATAAATTTTTAGTAAATTCCTAAGAGATAATGACTAACATCTAGGTTTTAGATTAAAGATCAAGGTATAGAAGTTTTCATTGTTCTTGAACATCTTCAAAATTCCAAAGAATTAGAAGGAGATCTAATGATCTTCCTGAATTTATTAATTATGTTAGAAATCTGAATTTTTACTTAAAAACACATATTTTTAGCCTATAAACCTCTACAAATACTTGTTTTTACCTAGGTTTTATTAATAAAATAGATTTAAAAGTAAAATTTTGTACTCGAAGACAGCTTTGCGCACTGATCTTGTAAATATCGCCAAAATTTCATTCGGGTTAGTTAGAAAATGCGCCATATATCAAATCGAAGCTAACTGGACGAACTACGAGTAAATGAGATAATCTAGCCCTTTTGGGGCCGTTTGATATGGTTTTCGCCATCACAAAAACATACTGTTTTGTTGGAAAAATTGTTTATGTTCTTAAGAAAAAACTTTGATGATGTAACACTACATTTTTGAGTTTTGATTCACCTTAGGTATATTGTTATAACCTAAACATATTAGTGAATCATAGATCTAAACTAGTTATGCTTGAACTAGAGTAAAACAAAAATAGAAAGGTACAAACACGAGAAACTATAACTTACTTGCAACAACGAACTTAGATGATTGTAGAGAGTCAATTTCTTCAACCTATAAAGGTTTTGGAATGTAGATTTTACATGTGAAAAACAATGAAGAGAGGACCCCTATTTATAGTTAAGAATAGAGGTTAAAACAACTTAGAAAACAAGTTAGAGATTAGGGTTCATCGAAACAATTTATTATTATTATTTTTAAAAATCTTCCGTAAAGAAAATTTTCTAAAAATCTCGGGCCAAGATTTAAATTGTAAGATATTATTATTCTAATTATTTCAAATATATAATCAATTCAGTTGCTTAACTCGTTTTTCTCGTAGAACTCTGAAAAATATAATGTTTTATAAAAATACGAATATACCGTTGGGACGTGCTTATGTTCCTCTATCATATGACTTCAGTTTCATAAAAACTAGAGTAGGGTCAAATATCATATATTTTTATATATAACGATTCGAATCGGTTTACAAATGGTTCGGATCCGATTTTCAAAACGGGTCGTATTTTTTCCAATACCCATTTTTGGCGGATGTTACAATAAAAACCTAATACCGATCGAATTGTTGCTTCGCTGTGTCAGCGCGCATCCTAACACTAAACATGCTTATCGTTGCACAATAAATGATTCCCGCCTTCCTAAGCGTCCTTACTATCGCACACTTTTCCAAAACAAATGTTGCCAGTAGCAAAGCGTAGGTACTACAGTCCTAGTTTCAACAAAACAAACAACGGTTATTTGTTAAATCCTAGAGGATTCGTGTATATATGATTAGTATAGATTTTTTTATTCGGTTGGTTTTTATAAAAGGTTATTTGAATCGAAAAAAGGGAACCAGTTTTTATATATAAAAAAGAAATTATAGAATTTAACTAAAATCCATTGCTTATACCTTGTATGGTTTAAGAGATAGTTGAACAAATAGTCATGTGGTTTGTTCTTAATCAATATTAACCACAAGGTGGCAAACTACGATCTGGACCAAACCACATGGTTGCAGAGTCTGATGAAATGTCCATCACAGGATGTCATTACGCAAAAAGTGCATGGTAGGGTGTCATTATACAATCTAAAACAAATCACCGGGTACAAATTGTACTTTATTCAATTCAAATCATAGAATTTAACCAAAATCTATTGGTTATATCTTGTATGGTTTAAGAGAGTTGAACAAATAGTCATGTTGTTTGGTCTTCATTATGTAACAAGTTAAGTTTGGATTCTAAAATTTAATTCAATTGTAAACAATTAATTTTGTGCAAATCAACTATTTTACCCTTTGATTATCCTACCCCATAAACCATTTATGCAATTAACTCTGTTTGTTTTACTATAGCGACTATTTGTGTAAAATATATACCCTCCCTTATCGTGGATCTCTGACTCATCTAGAATTAGAAGACCTTATCATCAAACTCTCCCAAACTTTCTTTAATGATTGGTAACCAACGACTCCAAGAATTGCTTTTTACCTGTGTTTCTTTCTATTAGTTGCCTATGCTCCCAAGTCTCCTATCTCGTCTCTACGTATTGCAATCACATCAATCTATTATATGCATATATGCTAATAAATGATCCTAAAGGTTAAGATGTTTCATTACAAATACAGTATACAATCTATTAAACAAGATAAAGAAATTCAAACTTGTTGCAATAATCCTTGGATTAGGCTTCAACTATATCATTCACTTATGTAATTAAGATAAATATTAAGAATTACTGGAACTCTAAGAATATTTAAAAGAACTAAAAACAAAAAAAAAAAGTAGAGAAGAGATTGTTGATTAGTTTTGTAAGTACATAATAGAAAATGTGTAAAGATTATACCTGTCGGCCAACAGATAATCTAGAAACTGATGCAGCTATCAACGTAGACATGATAGTCAACTTGATCTGCTTCTTGTTTAGGGTGTGTGTGATTGATGGTGATAATGAATTCGTAGAGTAATGATAAAAAACTATGATAATTATGGATTATTTCTAAATTTAAGATATTATCTTGTTTTCTAAAAGTATGCTTTGATAATAATCATCTTAGAGTTCAAAATCTTTATATTGACAGACCATATCACAATTTCAAAAATTTTATTGATAAAAACTAATCAAAACTAGGAAAAAACACAATTTGTATTAATCGATTCATCCATAATATTAATAATTCTTCGAATTGTACGATGAACATGAAGAAAACCTTCAAAGAATTTTATACAATGAATTTTATACAATTTCATCTGGAATAGATAGCTTAAACGTATTTTAGAGTGTAGATCATGTTTAAAATGTGAACATCATGTTTAAAAACTTTTTCATCAAATGTTTAGTTTTCCAAATTTAGGGAAAACAAACTGAAGGGATATGGTCCCAAAAACCTTGCGCCAATCAAGGAAACCATACTCATTAATAACTTCTAAGAAAACTGTGCGCAGACTTCTTTGCCAAAATAAGATTTATTAGAACTCTGCGCAAAATATCCAAGAGAGGAAAGCATCATTTAAATACCTTGCGCGGGCTCGCGCAAGGTTCAAAGTTAACCTTGAACACTCTCGTTTGACCATGCTTCATTTAACTACCTTGCGCGGGCTCGCGCAAGGTTTAAAGTTAACCTTGAACATTCTTGTTTGATAATGCTTCATTTAACTACCTTGCGCGGGCTCGCGCAAGGTTTAAAGTTAACCTTGAACATTCTTGTTTGATAATGCTTCATTTAACTACCTTGCGCGGGCTTGCGCAAGGTTCAAAGTTAACCTTGGACATTCTTGTTTGATAATGCTCCATGCAGAAACCTTGCGCATATATTTATATCAAAGCAAGCATCCACCAAACGTTGCGCTAAGCAGCAAGGAGAAGAAGGAAGATCAGTTAACTAACTTGCGCTTTTCGCGCAAGGAAATAGTAAATCCTAAGAAACTTTACCTTAGCAAAATCCTTGACTTGGTGCAGAAGCAAAGGGAATCTTTCTGTTGTAACAGAATGTACACGTGACGAATAATAGATGGGTAACAGTTGTGAAACCTTCTAGAAACCATTAACACCCAATCATGCAAACATCTTTTCGGTTATAACCAATTGCCATATGGTAGAATCTGGACGGCTGAGGAAGATCACGGTGATGGCATGCTCACATTTATGAGATGTAGTGATCTCATGTTGACACGTGGCACCACCCTAACCGCTGATGAGCTCACGATCCGTGTGCACTAACGGATTGCCAACAAACATTAACGGAATAGCAAAAGATTCCGTTAAAGTTAACAATCACTCTTTTTAGCGCCAAACACCGGCTATAAATAAGTAACTTGGAGTTCAAGGAAAGGTATTCACTCTTAACTACTCTCTCACTTACAATACTTACTTCCGACTACCTGTACTTATTCTCACGCCTTAGGGTGGTCACGAAGAGAACCCCCATTCTCCCCGTGGCGAGCTCACGGTGTTCTGTTTTGCAGGATCAGCCAGAGTATTGTTCTATTCATCATCCATCGTGAAACCAAACGGAGGGTTAAACCTTTTTTTGCAGAGCCCATTCCATAGATCTACTTTGACCGTGGTCTAGTTGATCTAGGGTTTCTTCATTGGTGCCCACCGATTTCGATTCTTTCTCACCTTTTGTTTCGTTTCATTTAGATCTACAGCGTCATGGCTGACGGATCATCTTTTCAAGGTCCTCGATCAGGGATTCGACGCGTTGTTGTCGGACCTCAGGTCGACGGACAAATAGTTGAGGATTCTTCCGGCGAAGCTAATGCTTAGTATGATCCTAATCATGCGAGTATTCCTGTAACGTTGGCGGCTCCTCAGGTTGATGTTATGTCAATTTAACCACCTGGAGAGACTCCATTATCATGGTTAATCAAATCTCAAGCGACTCTAAACGCTATGTATGCTCAGTTATGTGCCCAAACCGGAACTCCAACTTTTCAAGCTCCGGTTAACGCTCCTCAGGTCTGTGCTTCGCCGGCACCTCGAGTTTTAAGTTATAATACTCAAAGTCATGCTCGTTCCCTTTCGCGCATGCCTGAAGATGGAACAGAAATGTATTCTAAAACCAGGAATGATCCGGTTCATTCTGGTAATAGAAGGCAAGAAGACAACGTTCAGCGTCGCGCATCTATTCACTCTCGTTTGGGCCCGCGGTCTTCGCAGAAACGGGACACCCAACACGATGAGCTCAATAGAACCTATGAGGAAGGGGATAGTGTAAGTATTTTGAATCGAATATCTGCAGATCATGCTAGTTACAGGCCAAAAGTACTCGCAGTATACAATCCAGAAGCTGAGCATGATTACAATTTGGTGTATCGCCCAACCAAAGCACCTGAACAATCAAAGTTTACCAGAGAGATAGCACTGGCTCCGTTGGAGCGAGCGAAATTACCATCCAACGTTGGAAAGTTTAACGGTTTGACCGATCCTGATGATCACATGCGCCTCTTTACCGGTGCAGGGTTACTTGGGTGCTGGACATTGCTAATGTGGTGTCACCTATTTGTACAGACCTTTACCAGCGCTGCGCGCCTTTGATTTGATAATTTGCTGGCAGGTAAACTTTCCTCTTGGAACGACTTAAAAGAGAAATTTCTTACACACTTTAGCCAGCAACGGCGATACGTGCGCGGCTCCTCTGATATAATGAACATCTGGCAGAGGGACGATGAAAGCCTCGAAGATTTTATAACGCGTTACAATAAAGAGGTGTTGGAGATTGGAGATGTCCATGAAGACCTTATACGCGCGCAGTTCAAGTATGCGGTAAGGTGCGACGAAATGATTAAAGTATTGTCCGATACAACTGGCCTTCCAAAAAACTGGGATAAACTCATGGCGGCAGCCAAGGTCTACGCCCAGACTGAGCGTAACTTAAGTTCTAACCGGCCACCTCTGCCTCAGAATCGTCCGCAAGACTGAGTAGAGGTAATCGCAAGTATAAGCGAAATTGGAAAGAGTCAAGTCAAAATTCATATTCTCCTTATTCACCAATTGATGCGCGAGCAACAATCAACAAGATAACAATGCAAAACGCGATTAAGTAGGAGAATAGGGAACGTCAGTGGACTCCCTTAACGAAATCTCCGGCTGAGGTTCTCAGCACTGAGAATTATCAGTTTAAACAGCCGCAACCAATGAAAAACAAAAAAAGGGCAAGACCCAAATTTGTTCTGTGACTATCATAGAGACACAGGCCACACAACAGATAACTGCACCAGTCTGCGCATGGAGATTGAAAAGGCATTAAAAAGTGGGAAGCTTACACATCTAGTCCAGAATGTGCGCAAAGAGATTAAGCAGATTACGCGCGAGAACGAAGGCCTTAGCAACAAGAAAATGAAACAGCACATTTCCATGATTCAAGGTGGATCATCGCACAAGCGTTGCCTTCAACATTTTCAAAACAACACTTGGCGCGAACAACAAGTCATTTTTCCTTTCGTTCCAGGAGGTCCTCAAGAAGACCGACCAGTAGTTATCACCGGTATCTTTGGGCATTACCAAACAGACTATATGTTTATAGATCCGGGTAGTTCCATGGATATCATGTATGAGCAATGCTTCAAGCAACTAGATCCTAAGGATAAGGCACGCTTGGAACCAGTTGATTTTCCATTAACTGGGTTCTGCAATGAGGCCGTCTTTCCTCTAGGACAAATCCTCTTTCCTGTTACTTTATCTGATGGGAGGTGTTCTCGAACGAGTAACGTCAACTTCATGGTGATGCCGGCAAATTCCCGTCATGATGTACTATAGGGACGCCGCGCGCAACGTGATTTTAGTATGATTACCTCCGCTCCGCATGCTGCTTGTGGTTTTCTGACACCAAATGGTGTAGCTATACTTTATGCACGAAAAGAAGTCATGTCAATTGAGGAACCAGTTATGAAAGCTGGCAAGACATTGCCAAGCAATGAACCAGAAAAGTGGGTACTCAACAATAAGTACCCTGAGCAGACAATCTTATTAGGGCCTGCAGTCAGTATTGAAATTCACGCAAAGCTTAAACTACTGTTGTTTCACAACAAAGACATTTTCGCCTGGACACCTGCCGACATGGTTGGTGTCCCGCGCGACGTTGCAGAACATTGTCTGAATGTATTTCCATCAGCAGAACCAGTTGTGCAGAAAAAGCGCAGCCTCGGGTCAGAAAAGACAGAGGCAATGAACGAACAAGTCACCGAGTTACTAAATGCTGGTATTCTTCGCGAAGTCAAATACCAGACCTGGGTGGCAAACCCAGTCATGGTAAAGAAACATAATGGCGGATGGCGGATGTGCGTAGATTTTAAAAATCTAAACAAGGCGTGTCCGAAAGATTGTTATTCTCTTCCTGAAATTGACAAAAAGGTTGACTCATTAGCTTCCTTTCGCTGGAAATGTTTTCTAGATTGTTATAAAGGTTATCATCAAGTCTTGATGAAAAAAGAAGACGAAGATAAAACCGCTTTTCACACGGAGAAGGGCATTTTTTGTTATACCAAGATGCCTTTTGGTCTCCGCAATGTGGGAGCTACTTATCAAAGATTGATGGATACAGTGTTTGGAGATGACATCGGGAAAACTGTGGAAGTCTACATTGATGATTTGGTCGTTATGAGTAATTTAGAAGACACTATGCTAGACAACATCCAACGAACTTTTGATTCTTTGCGCGAGGTAAATCTAAAGTTAAATCCCAGCAAATGCTCCTTCGGCATGGAGGAGGGCAAATTTTTGGGTTTCATAGTCACCAAAGACGGTTTCAAAGTTAATCCCAAGAAGGACGAGGCAATACAAAAAATGTCTTCTCCTACTACCATCAAAGAGATGCAACATTTGGCTGGAAGGTTAGCTGCGCTAAACCGCTACCTCGCCAATCATGCTGCAAAATCTTATCCATTTATTCGAACCTTGCGCAATTGTACGAAGAGCAAAGAGTTCGCATGGACTCCTGAAGCTGATCAAGCTTTCCAGCAGATGAAAGATTGTTTAGTTCAACTTCCCACACTTACTGCTCCTCGAGAAAAAGAACCCATGGTCTTATATCTTACTGCATCTGAGGTAGCAGTAGGTGTTGTCTTGTTGGTAGAACGCGAAGGGGTCCAGTCTCCAATTTATTATATCAGCAAGATGTTGAACGATCCAGAGACAAGGTATTCAATCATGGAGAAATTAGTTTTAGCATTGGTCTATGCTTCACGCAGGCTCCGAAGATACTTTTCAGAACATGTTATTAAAGTTCTAACAAATTTTCACATTGGCTAAGTCCTGGCCAAACTAGATGTTTCTGGACGACTTGAGAAATGGGCAATAGAATTGGGAGGTTATAACATCTGTTATAAACCTAGACCAACTATCAAAGGCCAAGTTTTGGCAGATTTCATTGCTAAAATTCCTGCTGATAAGCTTGAAGAATGCCAAGCAATCCAAAACCCAGTCCTAGTCATCGACAACTAAGCCTGGACATTGTTTACAGATGGCGCAACAAAAAGTGATGGGGCTGGAGCAGGTCTTCGATTAATGAGTCCAGAGGGAGCAGAATTCACATATGCAATTCGGTTGGATTTTAAAATCACCATCAACGAGGCCGAATATGAAGCTTTCCTAGCAGGCTTACGCCTCGCTATCAAAATGGGCGCAACAAATTCAGAAGCCCATGTTGATTCATTACTAGTTGCTGAGCAAGTGATTAAACTTACGATGCAAAGGGAGATATCATGGCTTTATACTTGGCGCAAGCCAAGGCTCTTAGTGCACAGTTCCAACAATTTAAAGTTACACACGTCAAGCGAAGTGAAAACAAACATGCTGATACTTTAAGTAAACTCGCAACAACTAGTTTCAAACATTTGGCTAAGGAAGTTCGCATCGAGGTTTTAAGTAATCCATCAGTCCCTCTCAGGCAAGTAACAATGGCCGAAGTAGGAGTTCCATCATGGATGTCTCCAATAATGATGTATCTGTTGCATGGTTCTTTACCAGAAGATAGAGCACAAGCACGAAAGTTACGATGCAAAGCCCTCAATTATGAAATGACTGACAGTATTCTATACTGACGCTCTTACATGGGTCTTTCGCTCCGCTGTGTTGACAAACATGACACTTAATACCTGATCAGGGAGATTCATGAAGGGCTATGTGGCATACATTCTGGGCCGCGCATGGTCATAGCCAAAGTAAAAAGCGCAGGGTATTATTGGCCCGGAATGTACGTTGACGCGATAGAAATCTTGCGCAAGTGCATGTCCTGCCAAAGGCATGCCCCTAAAATGTTGCGCCCAAAGAATCCTTTGGTACCCGTCACAACAGCTTGGCCATTTCAACAATGGGCCATTGATTTAGTGGGACCATTTCCAGATGCGCCCGGCGTAGTAAAGTTTATCATTGTTGCGATCGATTTAAATAGGTTGAAGCCAAACCTTTAGCTTCTACTACAATGATGGTAATTCGTAAATTCATCTAGGAATACATTATTTGCCCTGCCCATGCGCATTATTACAGATAACGGTACAAATTAAATGGCTGAAGAGTTGCAAACATGGATGACCGAAATGGGAATCCAACATGTTTTCGCTTCCGTTGCACACCCACAAGCAAATGGTCAGGTTGAAAACATAAACAAACAGTTGGTCGACGGTATCAAGGCTCGCCTTGGCATGGCACGGTGGGGGTGGGTTGAGGAATTGCCTAGCATCTTGTGGGCACACCGAACTATGCCCAAGACTAGCACTGGAGAAACTCCTTTTAGCCTTGTGTACGACACGGAAGCTGTGATTCCTGCCGAAATAGGGTTACCATCTCCAAGAATGATAGCTTTGGAAAAACAAGATAACGAAGAACAACGGCGCATCAACCTAGACTTATTGGAAGAACGACAAGAAAATGCAGCGATTCGCGAAGCTAAATACAAGTCCCAGCTTGAAAAGTCTTACAAAAAAAGGGTGCGCATCTGTTCCTTTTTGCCTGGTGACTTTGTTCTTCGTGATAATGAAGCGTCGAATGCCGAAAAATCGTGGAAGTTAGCCCCGCGATGGGAAGGTCTATGCGTGATAAATGAAGTATTGGGAAAAGGCGCGTACACTCTGAAGCGTATGGACGGATCCAGCGTTCTTCGAACCTGAAACGCCCAACAACTACGCCGATGTTATATGTAATCTCAGTCCTCTAAGCAACTTCTGAGCGTTGCGTAACAAGACTGCTTAATTTTGTTATGTAATCTTAGTGGTAGCCATAGCCTTGCGCTTTGTCAGTACGAATAAAATACTTTGCCACTACTTACAGTCTTATATATGTTCATTTACAAATGCATGCAATTCCTTTGGATAAACAAAAACACAAACTCATGAGCCACAAGCTAATTTAATACTTACGCTCACACATGAGAAAAGAAATTGTTCATTTGTCTATCCTACACAAGTAATTGGTTCCATGCAAACATTGTAAAACTGAAATATATTATATTCACAATACTTGGGTAGAAGCGCAACGTTACAAGTTATCATACAGTAAAACATTACATATTTCCTATTCTATGGACTTGGTTCCCTCCTGCTTCTCTGCTGAAGAAAAGATCTTCTTTAGCTTATCAACGAAGTCGTCTTATTGCAGCGCAGCGTCCACAAGGTCCATAATCATAATTTGCAATTGATCATATTTTTCTTTGGCAGCAGAATAAATGGCGGCAATATTTAGCCCATGCGTGGCAGCACAGCTGGTATCCCATTCGGTCTTCAGCGCATGGGCCACGTGCAAAGTGCATTTTCTATAACCCTCGGCATGACCGTCATTGCGCGCCGCCATCATCAATTCTGCCACTCTCTCATCCAACTCCGTAGAGTTAAGGATGGCATTTGCGATCTGTTCACAAAAAGAATTAGTAGATATTGCGACAATCAAACCAGACATATAATCCACAATCCCATACTCCCGCAACCAGGTAAGCTGGTTCATAAGGGATTCGGACAAGCTTTCTGCGGTAGCACGAGTGACCTCCGTGTCGTTAAGTTTTTGTTCGCCTTCAGTTAAACGGCGGATCAACTCGGCTTTCTCTGTTCGGTGGAGGTTGATATCTTTTTTCAAACTATCAACCTCAGCTTGCAACCGCGCCTGTTCAAAGAGCATAGCAGTTAGATCATCAATTTCTTTATTCTTAAAAAGACGAGTCATTTTGGTTGATACCTCATTCTGCTCGCTCCTTTCTCCGTGTGAGCGCGCCTCTTCTGCTGCCGCAACTGCATCAACTTTCTCTTTTTTGAGTTTCTCAATTTCATTACGCAGAGAAGCTTTTTCTTTGTTGTCACGCTCGCAAGCCTCCACAAAGCGCTTGCGCTCGTCCGCATATTGCGCAGCAGAAGCCTCACACTTGCGCTTCCAAGACAGCGTAACCCATTCTTCAGTCTTCTTCTCTTTCTCAAATTGGGCCTTTTCCGCCTCAAAATCAACAAGCATCTTCAAAGTCTTTTTTTTTCTCAAGCTTGACCTTCGCCTTCTCAAGCTCAACCTCGTCCCACTCCTTGTTCATACTGCGCCATTCGCGCACAATTCTATTTATGGTTGACGAGGCAAGGGCAGACTCTTGCAGATATGACTCGTAAGTAGCCTCATTGTCTTTTTCTTCCTAGCGCTTCACCTCCGCCGGCGGGAAGATGCCCTTATACCACTCCCTACAGGAGTGCCAAATATTCTAGGAACAAATCCATTATTACTGGGGACAAGCCCAAATGAACTAGGACAAGCCCAAATAAACTAGGGACAAGCCCAAATTCCTCAGGGTCTGGCCCAAACTGGGGACAAACCCAATGTGGGTGACATGAAATGCCAAAACCTTAGCTAACGTGAAAACGTTAGAAACCTTATCATAACGGATGTATGGTACGTCTACCAATATACTTAGGATCCTACATATAGCCAACAACAATGAAATTGTGAGCCCCTAAAGCGGGTAATGGTCCCATTGCCTCGAACTATACTTGGATAATGTGCGCTACTAGCGGGGTGTCGAAACCCAATTCGTATGAAAGGTGAAAACCTTTAAACCTTAGAAGGTATAAGATACCTTAAACATGGGAGAGAGGTGGCCAACCCCTTAATCCTATATGAATAACTGTCAAAAATTCTGCAAAAGTTTAAAACTTGATAAAAATGGATATTGAATGCTTAATATCCTTTCCTCATAATTAATAATAAGTATAAATGAAATAGGGTAAAAGTAAGATATTACCAGAGTAAAAATCATGTATCCTTCTCACATGAAGTATTTCTTTAGATGAACAACATTCCAAGCTCTTGGGATAAGATCACCATCCATAGTCAGTAAGCGATATGCCCCCTTTCCAGCTTCAGCTTCTATCAAGTAGGGATTCGTAGTGTTCTGAAATGCATTTCTTAGTACCAAATCACCAACTTGAAATCTTCTAATCCTGACATTTTTGTTGTATACTCCATCAATTCTTTGTTGATAGCTAATCATCCTAATTCTTGCTAAATCTCTAAGCTCTTCCACAGTATCTAGGTCTTGGGGTCAGATTTTCAGCATTCGTTTCAGGATCACGGATGCTTGTTCTGGGTGTAGGAACCACCATGTCCGTGAGGATCACCGCCTCAGCTCCAAAGACAAGGGAGAATGGAGTTTAACCCGTAGCATTCTTCAGAGTTGTTTTATCTGCCCATAAGACATACGGTAGCTCTTCAGCCCATTTTCCTTTCTTGGATCCAAGCTTCTTCTTCCAGTTGTTAATGATGATCTTATTGCTTGACTCTGCTTGACCATTGGCTTGTGGGTGGACTGGTGTTGATGTTATCATCCTAATCCCCTAGCTGTTACAAAAGTTAGTAGTTCTACTCCGAATAAATTACGATCCGTTATCACAAACAATTTCAGAGGGAATTCCAAATCTGGTAATAATATTTCTTTTTATGAAGTATATGACTTCCTTTTCTCTGACTTGAGCAAAAGCTTCTGCTTCTATCCACTTGGAGAAGTAATCTTTCATGGCTAGCATAAATATTTTTCCTCCTGGTGCCTTTAGGAGTTTGCCTACTATATCCATCCCCCATCTCATGCATGGCCAAGAGGAAGATATTGGATGTAAAGGCTTTGCCGGTTATGTAGGATATTGCTATGTCTCTGACAAGCATCACATCTTCTTGCGTATTCCACACCATCCTTCTTCATTGTAGGCTAGTAATAGCCTGTTCTAAGGATCCTGGAGAATAATGCTCTGCCCCTAGTGTAATTTCCACAGTCTCCGACATGGAAATCCTTCAAGACTTCTTGAATTTCTAGATCCTCGATGCACCGCAAATATGGACCTACAAGGGATCTCTTATATAACATGTTACTTAATATAGTGAATTGAGATATCTTAATCTTGAAGGCTCTGGGATTCCCCCCTATGGGAATTTCCCCACTCTGAATATACTTCAGAATAGGAAGGATTCAGGATCCTGAATTTGACTGCGCATCATCACTAAGTATAATTACAGTATTCTCCACTATCTATATTGCTTCATTTTCCTCAATTGAAGGGGTTAGAACATGGGTGGTAGGTATCCTCACATCCTCTGGCATTTTTAGGGATGGTCCAAGGTTAGCTAAAGCGTCTGCTTCTGCATTCTCCTCTCTAGGCACATTTATAGAGCTGAAAAAAGCAAAAGAATCTGTTTGTTTCCTGACTATCTCTAAATATTTGATTAGTTTTTCTCCTTTGACAATATATGAACCATTAAAATGATTAGTAATTAGTAATGAATCTACATACACCTGAAGATACATGATCCTCATTTGCTTAGCTAATTGCAAACATGCTATTAAGGCCTCATATTTTGCCTCATTATTAGTAATCTGGAATTCACATGCAATGGATTGGGGTATTATGTCCCCATGTGGCGATTTTAGTAGTATTCTCAGTCCAGTTCCTTTGACATTTGAGGCTCCATCTATGAAGAGTGTCCAAGGATCCATGGTCTCCTCAAGTTGTTGAACCTCTAATTCAGCTTCCCTTTGTAGATCACTACTGAAACCAGCCACAAAGCTAGCTAAAGCTTGAGACTTGATAGCAGTCCTGGGTTCGTACTTAATGTCATATTGTAACACCTCGTAAAATTCACGTTCGGTATATATACCGACACGTGTGCAAACCCTCAGATCATACCTCAAATGAGATAGCCACTCAACTAACCTTAAACATGTCCAAAATTCCTTTTTTTAGACTAACCATAACCTACGGTCTATAGCTGCTGAGTGAATTCTTCATTGATCGTAAGCTACAGTCTGTCGACCGTAGCCTAAGGCGAGGTCTGAAAACCTCTCTTTTTCATTATTTTAACTTTAAGTAAATGACCCAAAGGCCCCTAGACTTTATTATTTTTGTGTTACTTATTAAAACAAGTTATTTAAACAAGTTATTTCTTGACCCGAACGGGTTAGATTCTATAAAAAAATTATAATATGAGTTTATATATGTTATAAATATATTTTTAACACTTAACGAAGTTGGTAATAATTATTAGAACATGTGGGGAACATGTTCGATTCGTCAATTTCAGTCCTAGAGTTGGTTCGCAACAGAAAGTCGCGAAGTTTGACTTCTGCTTTGACTTTCGTTTCTGACCCGACTTAGATTAGTTAACTTCTAACTTGTAGTCGCATTATGATCGTAATACAATGTATCATAACCCTATGAGGTTATACTACTTGATTATAATCATAATCTGAGTTTACGCACTAGTTCCGCTAAAATGTCGATTTTGACTAAAATGCCCTTTTTACATAAAACAAGGTTTTAATCAACAATGAACTTGCAAATGAATTACCTACTGATATGTTAATGTAATTAACATATTATGCTGTTAATATTCTGATCATAAACTAAGTTTTAATATAATATCATAAATTATATTTTTAAAGACCAAAATGCCATTTCGGTGCATAGTTTGGTCCTAAACCACAAATCACACTTACGTGTGCTATCTTACGGATCCTATATCACAAATTAAGTATTTTTCCAGAATGTTTATGATCATAACATTAGATTACATGCAAGTTCCTTTTATATGACGCATAAGGGTCAAAAACGCCTTATAAGGCGTAGTTTGTTTTAAAACCTCAACGGGCATATAAGTTGATATCCTACTGATATTACAACTTATTTAAGGCATAATGACATATAAAACTTGTCCATGACTCATCCGGTTACCCGATATCGCTTATATGCGTACGGTTAAGTATATGTAATTAGTTTACAAAAATTAACCAAAACGGGTTTAACCTTATCATTTTAATCTCAAATTACAGAATGTTAATTGTTTACCCATGACATAAAAGTCTTAAGAACCTATAGGGTTTAAACTACATTCTATCCGGTCATTGCCTAATCTAGGGTAATGTACCGATTTTGATCCTTTAAGCTAGTCGGTCTATGTCTATAACTTAAATAGGACCATTAGCATTCTAATTGGTTAGCTTATGCCATTATTCCAGACTAAAGCCTTCCAGTAAATGCTATATGCACTTATCTAATTGATTAAACGGTTGAGTTAATATAAACATGCATTTAAATCAAGTGCTAAGCTTAGGTAAATACTCTTGACTTATTTTCCCTATACGGGCTTGGGTTATGGTAAATTAATACCGCTTGGTTGGAAACTGGATCAATCAAATGCCGGATTGTGGCTAGTAAATCCGCATATTTCGTTTTGATAGTTTTGTTTGATAACTTAAACAATTGGGGGTTAATGACCGTGTCCTGGATATCATCGGCTCATTAAATTACTAATGGCCATGACCAAAGCACAGGGTGTAGGTATACACCCAACAGATGCGAATGCTGAAATATTTTTACCCACAAGTTGGGGATAACTCCTTCATGGGTTCATAAGTGGTGTGTCGGTTAATAATGTCTCAGTCTTTGTACTGGGCCCATATGTATTGACAAACATGTGAATCTGTTAACAAGGTTATAAACAAAACTTTCCCAAGTTATAAAAGATTTTTCATGCCCTGTGCACTTAAATCAATTTTTGAAATGTTCGCAAAACGTGTCATTTAATTGTATTTACCAGCGAAAGCTGACGTATTTTCAAAAGACTAAGTTGCAGGTACAATACGAAATAGGCTGGAAGCTTCTTGGTAGTGATATAAGAGGATCTTGCAAATTCTTAGATCTGCCCTAAAGTCTGTTACACATTTTTGTATATTTTACGATCCGCCTGTGGATCTTTCATTACAAGTCGTCTGTATATATTTTTGTACTTTGAACATTTGGTTTATAATAGTATTTAAACCTAAATACTTCCGTTGTGCTATGTTAATTGACTATGATGATATCAACTTACATCACTTTATTCCCCACTCGGGCCCACCGAGATTTGGTTGGAAATTCGGGGTGTGACAGGTTGGTATCAGAGCCAACGTTTGAGAGAATTAAACACTAGCCTCTTGTGTTTAATCTCAAACATTACACAATAGCACATTCCTTAGACTTTCGAGTCTTGTTTGACCTAGGATTACTCATTTCATTATTAAGTTATTATTGTTGTTTTGACTTGATTTTAACAGGAAAATGCCGCCATGAGTTAGAGGACAAAGTGGAAGAGAAAAAGGTCCAATGAGGGGAGGACCATCGGGGCGCATCCCTTCACAACCTCACAACTTAGATTCTTACCAATATTCAGGAGATTCGTCTCCTTGGCAACCAGCAAGATATCCGTTTCTAATAAGAATTCGCCCCCACATTCTCAAAATTCTTATCATTCATACCATTCTCATCACTCCCATCATTCTCACCACTCTCACCATTCTCACTTACACTCTTACCATGAAGAATTTAACCCAGATTTTTATTTTAACCCACCTCCAGCTGATCAGATTCAGTTGGATCAACCAAATCCAATGGACGAGGACTCCGACCCGGAGATGCCACCGTCAGGATCGCATGGACACCCCATTGAAATCTCTAGCGGTTCGAACTCATATGTAGGATTACCTTACCAAGGTCCTAATGAATGGGACCAATATTGGAGTCAATTCATTTTTGTTAACACTCCTTCGTACCACTTTCCAACACCGCATCGTACACATGAAGACGTTCAAATGGAACCGGTGGAGCAACCTCAGCCACCACCTGAGCCACTGAGGAGGAAACGTGGAGCGTGTATGTCAATGTGTGCGGGACAACGGTCGGGTTCGCTACCACCATGGCCCAAAACCTACCCTACCATTCCTGAAGACCCACAAATGGGTGGACCCTCCAATACTTCACCTGTAGTGGAACCAATACCACCACCTGTGGTTCAAACACCACCATCGGGTTTTAATAACCCTATTCCTATATATACGGATACGTCTGGATATAATCCTTTTAACCCAACTACGCCGGTAAACTTAGATTACCAGGCACTATCACATGACCCTTATATGTAAGCAGTCATGCATAATGCATTTTACCCGTCTCCTTTCCCACCTGCTTATCCACCTAGTGGATACCCAAGTTATAGGTACCAGTATCCTCTTGTACCTCAACCACAACCACAACCTCCGCACCTCTTGAAGCCATTAATGAGGCCTTTGAGCGGATGAAGTAAATGCAACAACAAGCTGAGAAAACGGTAAAGAAGACAAATAAGTTCTTCAAGATGCTTTCCAAGTTAGTTAAGGGAATGAAGGACGAGTGAAGTATCTTTTATGTTATTTCCTTAGTCCCTACGTGGACATGTTATTTCTTAAGTCCCTACATGGACATGTTATTTCTTTAAGTCCTTGCAAGGACAATTAGTTTTATTTATTTATTTCAAGTATTGTAATTTCCTATTATCATTTAATGAAATATTTGGAAATTATTTATATGTAATCGTTACATCCTCTTCAAGCGATCATCTTGATTTGAACTCGAAATTTATGATCCACTATATAATTCTATAAGATCTTCTTAATGGTTTTGATTAGCCAAATGGCAAAGTCCATATTAATTGGCCAAATCATAAAAGATAGTTAAGGATGAATAGCCTTCTATCATTATAGTTAAGGAAGATTATCCTTCTACTCAGAGGTGGTGGACTATGTTCAAGCCTCCAAGTCGTTAAGGTCAATGCGATCGTGACTATTATTAATCAACCATTAAGATAATTTTGTGTTAACATTCAAGCAATGTTAATACTCCTGGCAGTGTAACTTGAGGAACCACACTAGTCGTCTAGGTAATGGACTGTGTCCTAACCTTATATAGCCTATGTGATCAAATTTAATCCCGGCTGATATCATCAGTGCGATGATAATAATTAAAAATCCATTAGTGATGTAGTGCCTACGGGCCATAATTAAACCTCCATTAGTGATGTAGTGCCTACATGCCATAATTAAACATCCATTAGTGATATAGTGCCTACGGGCCATAATTAAACATCCATTAGTGATGTAGTGCCTACGGGCCATAATTAAACATCCGTTAGTGTTGAGGTGCCTATGGGCCATAATTAAACATCCATTAGTGATGAAATGCCTCTGGGCTATAATTTAACATCCATTAGTGATGATTTGCCTACCATCAATACTATATTGTCAAGTAAGACAATGACAGGTGTAACCTTATGGTTCCCTGTCCAAGGTGGTGAGCTATGCTCAAGCCTCATAATCTATATGATCAATGAGATCATGACTAATATCATCATTGCAATGATTATCTATCTTAACATTTTAAGAGATGTTAATTGATTTGTTATATTAATTTGCCTACGGGCCATATTATATTGTCAAACATGACCATGACAATTGTGACTTTATGATCCACTGTCCAATAATATATGAACTATGTTCGAATTTAGAAAGCCTTTGATGGTCTCTTTGATACCTAGGCCAATTATACCTAAATATCTCAAAGAACATTCATTTAAAATATTAAGCCTGACAGTTGTGTAACTAGGCACACTGGTTCAAATAGGCAATGGATTTATATATCCAAACTTTATAGCCTATATGGTTAATAATACCATAATGTAAATTTAATTTGGTATTTAGTACCCAAACACCAGAGATGGCTAATTCAGATGAGGCACAAAGTAGTCGCTGTGATAATAGTACTGACAAAGCAAAAATATAGCCATCAATAATGATTATTTCCAAGCTCGCATTGATGCAGCTGTTGGAAAGGCCATGTAAAAATTTAAGGAATCGAGTGCTACTCGCTATCATCAGCTCGAAAGGAGAGCTCTGTTCACTCATCGAATGCGAAAAGTGAACCAAGGAAACTAGAATTTAATGATAGGTCATGTTCTTCCAAAGACGGATGTAGCTATAAATACTTTGTCTCCTGCAAGCCCCGAGACTTTAATGGAGAAAAAGGGGCTACAGAAGCTTTGAGATGGCTCGACTAAATGGAAACCATAGGAGATATCAGCGGTTGTGCTGATAAGGATGTGGTGAAGTTTGTATCCCAATCCTTTAAGGGCGATACCCTAGTATGGTGGAAGGCTATGGTTCAATCAACAGGAAAGGTACACCTGTATAATTTGGGATGGACTAAGTTTGCGGACCTTGTCAAGGGAACATACTGCCCACCTCATGAGGTGGAGAAGATAGCGTCAGATTTTCTGACTCTTACAATGAAAAATTTGGACTGTCGGAAGTATGTTACCGACTTTAATTCCTTATCCAGATTAGTATCTTATCTGATTTCACCTGAACACAAATGCATCACGTGTTTTATAAATGGGTTAGCGCCTGAGATTAAAGGCATGGTGAAGGCTGCTTAGCCTACTACTTATAGATCTGCTGTAGACCTATCTCTCTCTCTCACCTTAGATTTGGTGAGACAAAAGTCAGTCAATATTGAGACTAATGGGAAAAGGAAGAGAGAGGATGGTAACTCCCAAAGATTTAATAAGATGAATAAGGGGAGATTTGGGTTCAGAAGGAACCAAGATAAGTCAGCCGTGACGCCGACATGTAAAACCTGCAATCGCAGGCACTAGGGACCGTGCAATTCTGATCCACAGGCTAAACCATGTGTTATCTGTAAGAAAAAGGGGCATAAGACCCTAGAATCCAAGGATCTTAAGGATGACGTCTGCTATGGCTGTAATGAAAAAAGGCATATCAAGACTAACTGCCCTAAGAATCCTAAGAGTAACAATGCAAAGCCTTGAGAGGCCAAGAAAGGAAATGCACGTGCCTTTCAGATGAATGTTAGAGAGGCTGTTAATGACAACAACGTCATAACAGGTAAATTCCTCATTAATGACATATATGCTAGAATTCTTTTTGATTATGGGGTGCAGATAAATCATTTGTGGACCATAAGTTTAACAAACTATTAAATTTACCCATAAGAACCCTAGACATAACTTATGAGGTAGAACTGGCTGACGGAACCATAGAAACAACATCTTCCATTCTTGGTGGATGTTTTATATCCATTAAGAATCATTCTATTCCCGTTTCTCTTCTGGCAATAAAATTGGCGGGGTTCGATGTAGTCTTAGGCATGGATTGGTTATCTCATAACCAAGCCCGCATTGCCTGTGATAAGAAACTCATCAAAGTTAAAACCCCATCTGGTGAAATGCTCACCATTCTTGGAGATTCACACTATGGATTGCCAGACAAAGTGTTATTATTTAAGGCATCCAAGTGTCTAGGGAAAGGTTGTGTCATTTACATGGCACAAGTAACTATTAACAAGCCAAAGCCAAATATTGAAGACTTTCAGTTATCTCTAAATATCCAGATGTTTTCCCTGAAGAACTACCAGGTCTACCTCTAGATAGACAAGTGGAGTTTAGGATTGACATCCTACAAGGAGCGGCACCTATTGCAAGAGCTCTGTATCGGCTAGCACCGACCGAAATGAAGGAATTGAGAATACAACTAGATGAACTTTTAGAGAAAGGCTTCATTTAGCCTAGTTCATCACCTTGGGGAGCTCCTATCCTTTTCGTTAAGAAAAAGGACGCTTCAATGCGGATGTGCATTGATTATCACAAACTAAACAAGATAACAATCAATAATCTTTATCCTGCCCAGGATCGATGACTTGTTCGATCAACTTCAAGGGGCTAGTTACTTCTATAAGATCGATTTGAGATCAAGATACCATCAACTGAAGGTTAGAAGTGAGGATGTTCCCAAGACTGCCTTCAAGTTCCCTATGGTCATTACGAATTCCTAGTGATGTCTTTTGGGCTCACAAATGCACCTGCAACATTCATGGATCTCATGAATAGAGTCCGCCAGCCATATCTAGATAAGTTTGTCATTGTCTTTATAGAAGACATACTTATCTACTCTCGTAATCAAATTGATCACGAGAAACATCTTCGGTGCATCCTAGAATTGCTAAGACAAGAGAAGCTTTATGCTAAGTTTTCTAAGTGCGAGTTTTGGCTTAGAGAAGTCCAGTTTCTTGGACATGTTGTAAGTGAGCGTGGTATCCAAGTGGATCCCACCAAAATTGAAGCATGATAAATTGGGAAGTACCCAAAACTCCATCGTAGATTCATAGTTTCTTAGGATTGGCCGGTTATTGTAGAAGGTTCATTGAGAACTTCTCGAGTATAGCCACTACTTTAACTACCTTGATCTGTAAGAATGTCAAGTTTGACTGGGGTCCAAAACAACAAGAATCTTTTGAAATTCTAAAATACAAGTTGAGAAATGCTCTTGTGTTATCTCTACCTGAGGGTATTGAGGATTTTGTCGTTTACTATGATGCCTCACACACTTGCATGGGATGTGTGCTAATGCAAAAAGGCAAAGTGATTGCTTATGCATCACGATAATTAAAGGTGCACAAAAGGAATTATACCACCCATGATTTAGAATTGGGTGCTATTGTATTTGCACTTAAGTTGTGGAGACATTACTTATATGGCACAAAGTGTATTATATACACTAACCATAAGAGTCTCCAACATCTGTTCAATTAAAAGGATTTGAACATGCGACAGCGCCGCTGGATGGAAACGCTTAATGATTATGATTGCCAAATTCGCTATCATCCCGGCAAGGCAAATGTCGTTGCTGACGCCTTAAGTCGCAAGGAAAGGGTTAAGCCTATAAGGATTATCGTCAAGAGCATCAAACTCAGAAATAACTTGAATGAGAAACTATTAGATGCACAAAAGCAAGCCCTATTGAGGCTAATATTCCTAATGAAGGATTAGGCGGAACGGTTGATCAGTTAGTGCCTGGAAAAGATGAAATCCTTAGATTTAATGGCAGAATCTGGGTTCCAATCTTCGGAGGACTTAGAGATCTAATCCTCCAAGAAGCACATAATTCGAAATACCCAGTTCACCCAGGTGGTGACAAAATGTATCAAGATTTGAAGAAGAATTATTGGTGGATGGGTTTGAAGAAATCCATAGCCACTTATGTAGCTAAGTGTCTGACGTGTTCTCAAGTTAAAGCCAAGCATCAGAAACCGTCAGGACTTCTACAACAGCTTGAAATTCCCACTTGGAAATGGAATGGTAACTATGGATTTGATTACCAAGTTACCTAAGACCAAACATGGTAATGACACAATTTGGGTCATTGTGGACAGGCTGACTAAGTCAGCACATTTCTTGCTAATTAAAGAAACTTATAATTCTGACAAGTTGGCAAAGCTATATGTGGACAAGATTGTGTCCCTACATGGAGTGCCAGTATCTATTGTATCTGATAAAGATACTAGATACACATCTCACTTTTGGAAAAGTTTCCAACAATCTTTAGGCACAAGATTAAACTTTAGTACGGCTTACCACCCATAGACGGATGGACAAAGTGAGCATACTATTCAAACTTTGGAAGACATGCTTAGAGCATGTGTGATTGATTTAGGTGGAAGTTGGGATGACCACTTACCCCTAATAAAATTCTCCTATAATAATAATAGTTATCATACAAGCATCAAGGCTGCTCCTTTTGAAGCCTTGTATGGGAGAAAATGTAGAACGCCTGTTTATTCAGCTGAAGTTGGGAAGCCCAATTGTCTGGACCTGAGATTGTCCTAGAGACCACAGATAAGATAATACAAATCCGTGATCCCCTCAAATTTGCCTGAGACAGGCAGAAAAGTTATGCATACAAGAGGCGAAAACCTCTTAAGTTCCAAATAGGAGATAAAGTATTATTGAAGGTATCACCTTGGAAAGGTGTGATGCACTTCGGAAAGAAGGGCAAGTTAAGCCCGAGATATATTGGATCATTCGAGGTAATCGAATGTGTCGGTTCTGTAGCTTATAAGCTCAAGCTGCCGGAGGAGCTTAGTGGAATCCATGATGTGTTCCACATATCTAATTTAAAGAATTGTCTAGCCGATGAGTCACTAGCAATGTCATATCAAGATGTGCAAATTGATAAAAACATGAGGTTCATTGAGACACCAATTTCAATCGAGGATCGACATGTTAAAAAGCTCTGAAAGAAGTTTATACCTATTGTAAAGGTTAAGTGGGATGCCCTTAGAGGCCCCGAGTATACATGGGAGGTTGAGTCACTATGCGACAAAAATACCCCTATCTTTTTGAATAAAAATCTCGAGGTCGAGATTTCTTTTAAGGGGGTGAGGATGTAACACCTCGTAAAATTCGTGTTCAGTAATATATTAGACACCTGTACGAACCCTCGGATCATACCTCAAATGAGATAGCCACTCAACTAACCTTAAACATGTCCAAGATTCAAATTTTTTTTGACTAACCATAACCTACGGTGTTATAGCTGCTGAATGAATTCTTCATTGATCGTAAGCTACGGTCTGTCGACCGTAGCCTACGGCGAGGTCTGAAAACCTCTCTTTTTCACTATTTTAACTTTCAGTAAATGACCCAAAGGCCCTAGACTTTATTATTTTCATGTTACTTATTTAAACAAGTTATTTCTTGACCCGAACGTCCCTCGATTGAGACAATATCTTTTGATTTACCATCCGTTAGCATTCCGCTTCTTCATTGAACCTTTAACCTTACTAGTTTGGGTAATTAACCCATGAAACCATAAGAATTCGTATCTTTCATGTTTAAGCTAGTAAACACTTATAAGTCGTAAAAACACGTAGTGTGACACTCGTTAACGTTCAGTTATTCGTACTCTTCTTCAATACATCTCGTGTTGAATGAAAAGAACTAGTTGTGTCATTATGTCATTGAATATAATTCAAGGGACAATTCATGACAATCCATAAAACTATTTTTGAGGGGCTAAATGTGTCAAAACCCCAAATTTTTGTCAAGATGCCACCTCTCCTGCAAATGGCCACACTCTTGCAACTCTTCTCACCTTACTAGACACTTATGAAGATCCTACAACACCCCTAACACCTGACTTCATCTTCGTACTATGCCACACTCTTGCAACTCTTGCCACACTCTTGCAAATTGCCAGAGTCGGTTCGCAACCGTAAGTCACGAAGTTGACTTCTACTTTGACTTTCGATTCTGACCCGACTTATATAAGTTAACTTCTAACTTATAGTCGATTATGATCGTAATATAATGTAGCATAACCCTCTGAGGTTATACTACTTGATCATAATCATAATCTAAGTTTACACACTAGTTCCGCTAAAATGTCAATTTTTACTAAAATGTCTTTTTTACATAAACAAGGTTTTAATCAACAATGAACTTGCAAATGAATTACCTACTGATATGTTAATATAATTAACATATTATGCTGTTAATATTCTGATCATAAACTAAGTTTTAATATAATATCATAAATTATATTTTTAAAAGACCAAAATGCCCTTTCGATGCATAGTTTGGTCCTAAACCACAAATCATACTTATGTGTGCTATCTTACTAATCCTATATCAGAAATTAAGTATTTTTACAGAATGTTTATGATCATAACATCAGAATACATGCAAGTTCCTTTTATATGACGCATAAGGGTCAAAAACGCCTTATTAGGCGTAGTTTCGTTTTAAAACCTCAACGGGCATATAAGTTGATATCCTACTGATATTACAACTTATTTAAAGCATAATGACATATAGAACTTGTCCATGACTCATCCGTTACCCGATATCGCTTATATGCGTACGGTTAAGTATATGTAACTAGTTTACAAAAATTAACCAAAACGGGTTTAACCTTATCATTTAATCTCAAATTCAAGAATGTTAATTGTTTACCCATGAAATAAAAGTCTTACGAACTTGTTGGATTTAAACTACATTCTATCCGGTCATTTCCTAATCTAGCGTAATGTACTGATTTTGATCCTTTAAGCTAGTCGGTCTAAGTCTATGACTTAAATAGGACCGTTAGCATTTTAATTGGTTAGCTTATGCCATTATTCCAGACTAAAGCCTTCCAATAAATGCTATCTGCACTTATCTAATTGATTAAATGGTTGAGTTAATATAAACTTGCATTTAAATCAAGTGCTAAGCTAAGGTAAATACTCTTGACTGATTTTCCCTATACAGGCTTGGGTTACGGTAAATCGTTATTGCTTGATCGGAAATGGGATCAATCGAATGTTGGATTGTGGCTAGTAAATCCGCATATTCCGTTTTGATTAGTTATGTTTGATAACTTAAACATTAGGGGTTAACGACCTTGTCCTGGATATCCTCAGCTCATTTAAATTACTAATGGCCACAACCAAAGCATGGGGTGTAGGCATACGCCCGACAGATGTGAATGCTAAAATATTTTTACCCCCAAGTTGGGGATAATTCCTTCGTGGGTTCATAAGTGGTGTGTCAGTTAATCATATCTCGGTCTCTGTACTAGGCCCCATATGTATTGACAAACATGTGAATCTGTTAACAAGGTTATAAACATAACTTTACCAAGTTATAAAAGATTTTTCGTGCCATGTGCACTTCAATCAATTTTTTAAAAGTTTTCAAAACGTGTCAGTTAATTGTATTTACCAGCGAAAGCTGACGTATTTTCAAAAGACTAAGTTGCAGGTAAAATATGAAATAGGCTGGAAGTTGCTTGGTAGTGATATAAGAGGATCTTGCAAATTCTTAGATCTGCCCTAAAGTCTGTTACACATTTTTGTATATATTACGGTCCGCCTGTGGATCTTTCATTACAAGCCGTCTGTATATTATTTTCGTACTTTGAACATTTGGTTTGTAATAGTAATTTAAACTCCAAGACCTCCGCTATGTTGTGTTAATTGACTGTGATGATATCAACATACGTCACGATATTCCCCAATCGGGCCCACTGAGTTTTGGTTGGAAATTCGGGGTGTGACACATATGCACTAAGCTTGACTGCCCACTTTGCCAATCTACCTAACATTTCAGGTTTCCTGAGAACATTCTTAATAGGAAGGTTAGTTTTCACAATAATAGTACGAGTTTCAAAATAATGCCTAAGTTTGGTGGAAGCCATAATTAAAGCAAGAATTAACTTCTCTAAATTAGAATACCTGGCTTCAGCATCAAGAGGGCTTTTACTTACATAATACACTGGATGATGTTGTGACAACCGGCACTTTCTGGTCATAATTAAGCACACAACAAACAGTAATACCATTATAATTAGCATAATTAGACGTAAATTAACTTGATCAGGCCTTTGGAGAGCCTAGGAACGTCTACTTGCTTCACGTTACGTGATATGACGACAATCGAAAACTTTAACGCTAATTTGAACGATAAGCGAACGAATGCCGAACAAATACTGACAACGCCTAAAAATACGAATTTTATACTTGTATTTATCATACAGTTATGATTATGCGATAAATTTGGATCCTTAAACGTCGCAAAGCACAACGCGGAAGTTACGCGAAATCGAGAAGCACCGACAACGAAACGGAAGCCGCGTACTAGTAATACGTCTAAATATTAATATATTATGATATATTGGGCTACGTTTTCAAATTTTAATATTCACGGTAGAAACCAGATCGAAAAATGGATAAAAACGACAATCGAAGCCTTTTACGCAATTTTAACGCCATCGACGGATTTACGCGTCAAAACCCACTCCCGGCTTGAATTTCACACATCTAGGCTCCAAATAAAACACTATATAAGATTCAGGAACAAAAACGGGCCTTAAAAACGTTATTGGGCCGTACAAAAGAATTACACGCACTAATGGGCTTTAGGCCAATCCACCTAAAACCCTACATATTTAAACTCCTCTATCTTCTCTTCATTCACTAACCCTAGCCCCCATTCTCTTGTTTAGATGTACAGAGATTTACTAAACATAAGAAAACCCATAACACATTCACCTAACAACTCCCACATACACCCTGCTCTCTCCCTCCCGTCTAAAATCCGGTCACCGGAGCTCCGGCGAACCGCACCCACCACACAATCACCCTTAAGCCTCTCTCTCTGGTACCATCATACACACGCATACATCTGGTAGAGAGAGAGAACAATAGTAGAGAGAGGGGGAGCGAAGAGAGAGAAGGACGGCGGCAGCCGCAGCGTTTCAGCGGCGCGACATCGCTGCGGCGTCCGACGGTGTAGCAGCGGCAGCAGTGTGGGGACCTCGACGACGGTTGTGGAGATGTTTTCGGGTTTGGGTTGTCGGGTTTGGTGTATCGGGCGGCGAACTCGCCGCAGCGGGAAACAGTGGCTCCGGCTCAACCGGCGGCGGTAATGGTGATGTTTGGTTCGAAATCTGGTAAGGTACACCTTCAGTTTAGATTTTGAGTTTGGGTCCATTCGGTTCAGTTTGGATGATTAAGTTTTTGTTTGGTTCGTATTGTGTTTGACTCACGCTTTCAGGTTCGAGTTATGTCTCGGTTCAGTTCAACTTTGGCTCGGGTTCAGTCAACATCACACTCGGTTCAGGTTTCCGGTTCAACTCGTTTCGGTCAGATTTCAGTTGAGTCAACTCAGTCAACACGAGTCAACTCAGTCACGGATGGTCAAACAGTCAACAGACCGCCACGGGTCAGATTTTGGTTCAGTTCGGTGTTCTGTTCAACACGATCAACTACGGTCAACGAAAGTCAACTGGTCAAACCTGGTCAAGGGTCAACCCAAAAGACTTGGTAAAAATTAATTACGACGCGATTTTAATTATATTAATTATATAAATAATAAGTAATATGTTAACGCGGAACCGAGCTCTAAAAACCGAACCGACCAACAAAATCCTATTATAACAACTAACGTATATGACTTGCGTATGTGATAGTTAAAAACCGAACCGACACATCGCGACATAACATATATAAATATATATATATATATATATATATATATATATATATATATATATATATATATATATATATATATATATATATATATATATATATATATATATATTAGACTTATACTCGACGAAAAATATGCTATAAATAATGAAGATAAGTTATATATATTGTGTTACATAAATTGTTGCGTTTTGACAAACAAATCGACAACTTGTATTGTCGGGATCGTCCAAAAACAGAGGAAAATCTACCCGTTTTTCGTAAAAATCCGTAATACGAAACGTGTTATATTCTCAAAACTAAACCTATCGGGATTCAAAGTATTTTTATAAAATAGATCTAAATCTATATTTACTTTCAACGACCCTTTATAATCCACAAAACAGCTTACGGCATTTCAACGAAAAGGGTTTACAAGTTAACCAAGCTCGAGGATTTTTGTAAAATAAATACAATTACTTATATTTGTTTCAAACGACGGAATTCGGAAATTATATTTCAAACGTTTAGCATTCGAAAATCATATAAAACGAGTAAAATTGTTTATATCCAAACGTCGAGATTTTTAATACTTTTATAAAATAAATATAAACTGTTTATATTTATTTCAGACGTCGTAAATTTGTATACTTTTATGAAACGAATATAATTGTTTATATTTACCTCAAACGTCTTGAATTCGAAGCTTTATTTACTTCAGATGTCTTGTTACAAACTTAATTATAAACGACACATTACCGGGAGATGATAACGAGCGTACGACTATATACTTATTTTATTAATCATAAACGAGACGCAAGATTATTACAACTACGCGGTGACTACTTGGGGAAACATACGACCACATTATACGAGTCTACAACGTGTGGTATTTTTATACCAACATTTGTCTACGTACACGCACGACGAGACGACTAATACGATACCCTAAATATATTTTAGAATTGTATATAAACATATAGATACGCTAAACCTCTAAGAAACTAAGTGTTTTCAAGACTTAGTAACTATCACCAGAATTAAACGGAACTTAACATGTATACCTTATTCGTTCCCATTTAGATAACAACCTACCGTCGAATCGTTTTGTTAGCGATTCGGTAGAGCTTGGTGACACGTAGTTAACTACGTCATTTCATTAGAAACTTATAAGTTATTCCTTGATAGGAATGCTATATATTGCATGCTAGCGAGTCACATTTTGGAAACGATATTACAGAATCATATTATGCTAGCTTTGCACTGGATATCAATATGAGTTCATAACCCCACGTTCTACTGTTTTACATTTTTACAAATGATAGTTTAACTACGTTATTTCATTAGAAACTTATAAGTTATTCCTTGATAGGAATGCTATATATTGCATGCTAGCGAGTCACATTTTGGAAACGATATTACAGAATCATATTATGCTAGCTTTGCACTGGATATCAATATGAGTTCATAACCCCACGTTCTACTGTTTTACATTTTTACAAATGATTTCGGGGGTGGAAAAACATGCAAGTTTTGCAAAAGTACACAAAATTTCGTTTAACGAAAACTATATGTTCCTAAACCATGATGCGAATGAATTTCAATAAACTCAAATGGTTTACGAAAAGGTTTATGCTAAACATACCGGTTTTACAAAACACTCGCGTATTTTCAAAACGTGCATGAGTTACATAACTAGTAACGGGAAGGTCCTAGTTACTACGAGACTGGTTTGTCCTGCATACAAGTAAGGGGACTGGTTGGTCCTGCTTACAAACACAAGGACTGGGTTGTCCTACATACATACAAGGGGACTGGTTGGTCCCGCTTACAAACTCAAACGGGTAAGGCCCATTTTCATTTGTGTAAAGCACAAGAACTCCGTGAGTTCATGTTCCCCTTTTTATCTTAAATGATTTACTGTTTTACAACTATTGGGGAAAATACATGTTCAAATAGTATGATAAGCTAAGGAATGAAACAACTTATATCATGTGCGAATAGGGTGGAACTTAAACACCATTAATCTTATTTAAGTCCACGGTACAAAGGTTAGATCTAGCGGGTGTTGGCGAGCCCCACTCTTGGTCATGGACCAACCCAGAAGAGTGCATTTGTCGTCCCAGTCGAGGTTAATCGACAGAAATCGTCTAGGTTTAGATTGCTTCCTATGTCGTCACACATATTAATGTCCTTGCAAAACGTTAATGATCAACGATTTCATAGACGCTTTACATACCGATTTTTGATACAAAAACATCTTATAGTTACAGAACTTTTGTATACCAGAGTTTATACAAGTACAAAGTTTTCAATCGGTGCGCTGAGGAAAAATTGTTTTATTACGCTTTCTCAACAATATTTAAACCGGTTACCAAAAAGATTTGTTTTAAATCTTTTCAAACAAACTATGAACTCCCCAACTTTATGTTGATTTTTCGCATGTTCTTTCTCAGGTTATGATTACATGTATGGCACGGTTGGAATAGTGGAACCCATGGGGATTCGAGTACATAGCGGGCGTTCACTTTTAGAGGTCTTAACATTAAATACTTTCGCTGTGCAATGAGGATGCCATTCAGTTCACACCCATGCTCTGATGTGAAAGGGATTACATGGGGGTGTGACAGTTGTTGGCCTATATGATCCTTAACTAACACTGAACTTACTACTTCACCTGAAACCACTAAGTACAAGGATAATGGCTCACCATCTTCTAGTTTCATCAAGGCTAGTGCCGAGGATAGATAATTCTTAAGGGCTTTGAGTGCCGCTTCATGTTTCTCAGTCCACTCAAATTTCTTATTCTTCCTCAGAATATCATGGAAATCCTTGCACTTCTCTGAGGATTTCGAGATGAATCTATTTAAGGCCGTGATCCTTTTGGTTAATATCTGGGCATCCTTGGCATTGGCAGGGGTTTTATATTCACAATCGTCTTGATTGATCTGGACTTGCTTTAATTTCTCTCTTAATCACCATGTATCCTAGTAACTTTCAAGCTTTAACCCATAAATGGCATTTTGAAGGATTTAGCTTCATGTTATACCGGTCGAGGTGTTAAATGCCACTTCGAGATCCTTTAGATGATCTTCTGCTTTCCTAGATTTGACCACCATGTCATCAATTTAAACCTCCATAGTATGTCCAAGTTGTTCTTTGAACATCATATTCACCAACCTTTGGGACGTGGCACCTGCATTTCTCAATCCAAAGGGCATAGCAATATAACAGTATATGCAGTAGGAGTCATGAATGTTGTATCTTCTTGATCAGATGGTTCCATCTTAATTTGTTGAACTCCAGATGAAGCATCCATAGAAGTAAGCGATTCATGGCCCGCTGTCGCATCCACCATGGAGTCAATGTGTGGCAGCGGGAAAGGATCCTTGGGACATGCTTTGTTTAGATCAATAAAATCTACGCATACACTCCACTTTCCATTTTGCTTCTGAATAACCACCACATTGGCTAACCATTTTGGATACTTGACTTCTCTAATCATACTGCCTTTAATAGTTTGTCCACTTCTTCTTGGATAATGGCATTCCTCTCAGGTGCAAACTTCCTTCTTTTTTGGTGGATTGGCCTGAAAGACTTATCAATGCCCAATTTATGAGTAATAATATCTTTGGAGATACCTGTCATATCTTCATCCTTCCAAGCAAAAGTAGACTTCCTTCTCTTCAAAAAGGATACCAGATCCTGCTCTATGCTATCCAAGATCCCGGATCCTATAAAAACTTTGGATTCAGGATCCTTAGGGTCAAGTAGTATATCCTTGACGTCTTGCTCCCTTGCCTCCATGACATCCCTTGGAGGATATATTAATTGCTATACTTCCCTCGTTTTCGAAACTGGCTTCATAGAAGAGGTGTAGTAGTTCTCTGCCTCTTGTTGATCACTTTTTATTTTCATCACTCCCCACGGGGTTGGTAGTTTCACACATTGATGGTATGTCGAGGGAACAAGAGAGACAATCAATAACACATAATTTCTGCATAGAGTTTACTCCCTCAATGTAGATTGGAAGTTTGATGTCCCCCAGCGTGTTCTTTGTCTCGCCACTGAATCCTACAATGACTGACGATCTTCAAACTATTTCAGATTCAGGGATATTCATCCTTTTGAGGACATCAAGTTAAATAATGTTCACGGGGCTCCTTCCATCAATAAGGATCCTACAAACAAAGTGGTTAGATATAAATAAAGTAATGACTAAACCATCATGATGAGGATCCTGTATATCAACACGAACATCCTCATTAAAAGATATGACTTTCTGCTGAGTCAGAGTGGAGGTTCGGATAGGTCTGTCTCCATTTTCCAGCTTTGTCTCCTTAGCATGCCTCTTTGCTGCAGAGAATGAGATTCCACATATATCAGAGCCTCCGAAAATGAAGTTGATGATTTGAGCGTCTGCATGTAGTGTAGGAGCTCTTTCGGGCACTTTTTCAGGATCCTGGATCCTTAATTTCTTCCTTCCGACTAACTCTTTCAGGTAACCTTTACAAAGGAGGTAACCTATCTCCTTCTTGAGTGCTATACATTCATCAGTAAGGTGGCCGAAGTCTTCGTGATATGCACACCATTTCGATTTATCCTTGTTGGATGTAGACTTCTCATTCTTCTTAGGCCACCTAGCTTTCTCGCCTAGATTCTGCAAAGCAAGGATTAGTTCACTATTGTCTGCAGAAAACAATATTCAGATATATGAGGATACTCCTCCTCATCCTCTTCCTATTCAACTGAATAAACATTCTGATTGTCGTGCTTGGAGTATTGTTGATTGTTCCTGTAGAAGGATCCAGATAACCTATCCCATATCCTTTGTCATCCTCTAGTCGAATGAACCTTAGAGCCCTGTTCCTTACTTCATCTAAGTTCTCGCAATGTGTCATGACAAGATCATCATAGAAAGGATAATCTTTTTGTAATCCCATCTTCAACGCTTCTACAACAGTCTTGATGTCTATGTTTGGGATTTCCAATGATTCTCCACCAAATTTAGTAACATAATCTCTAAGTGATTCATCACGGGCTTGGGTGATCCTATATAAATCACTAGTTAACCTTTCAAAAGTTCTACTATAGGAAAACTGAATAATGTTTAAGTTAATTAAATGAGAAAATGAAGGTAAAGAATAGGGAGGAAGACTTAGCAGCCATTTGAGTGCTGATCCAGTGAGTGTGGATCCGAAGCCCTTACACAAGCAAGCTTCTTTTAACCTTTCAGGGATGGGGTTATCTCCATTCTTTCTTTGTACTGAGCCACATGCTCTTCCGGATCAGTGGTACCATCATATAACTTAATATTGGGGGTTTGAAAACCTTTTGGTATCTCAGCATTTCATATGGGAGGTGCAAAGCGAGATACTCTATGACTTCTGTCTGGAATCTCAGGAATGGGTTTAACCACTCCTGGGACGCTGGATGTCATGTCCTTGAGTTTCTACAACTCTCTAGCCATGGCTTGGTTGATCCCTGCATCCTGCATGTAACCATAATTAGTATCAAAACATGTATTAAAATTGTTACCTCCTGATTGGTTTGAAGTTGGTATCTCGAAAGTGTATCTAGGATAAGACATGTCTGGTGCAATAGTAGGACTAGAAGAAGCAATGGTCTGCATAGGGATGAAATCCCCTTCATGAACTTTAGAACTTCTAAGCGGTTGACTCCTTGAGGATCCATGATCCTAAAAGATGTTGGATCCAGGATACGTTGGTGCTGAAGGCCTTGATGGATAATCCATGGATCCTTGAATCTGAGCTGAGGATCCTTGATGCTGAAAGTAGGATCCTTGGGGCAGGTACATTCCCTGTGATCCTCCAGGTTCGTAGAAGAATCCTTGAGGCTCAGTGGTCTCCAGTGATCCTCGCCGAAGGATAGAGGATCCTTGAGGCTGCGTCATTGCTAGTGATCCATGCTGGAGATTTGAGGATGCTTGAAACTGGACATTGGATTCCATAGAATGCTGGATTGTTGATGATGGGGTAGCAAAATCCAACGACCTGGGCACCAGTGGAGACTGATCCTCTGCCGGTCTCTTCTGCTTCTTGATTTCATCAATTTCATGAAGGATCCTTTGGTTGGTTTTGTCTTGCTGCTCCATGTAGCCTTTCATCTGCAAAATCAAAGAAGAAACATCACTGTTAGTAGTTTTAGAGGAAGAAACAGCATGAGCTTTTGATCCTGTGAAGACGGATGATGTCTTCTTCTGAGCATTTTCAGCAATTTTCTAGAATGCAGGGGGGAATAGGAGGCAACGATGCACTAGTTTGGGATGAGGTAACCGCCGACATGGCACTAGAAGTAGATTTTCCATGAGAAACCATGTAGTTGATGGAAATAAATGAAAATGAATGGAATTTCTTAGAATTGAAGCACCACTTGCCCCACTGTGGGCGCCAAACTGTTTTGTCAAAAATCGGTTTAAGGATAATGTAACCAAATTTTGATTGTGAGGTAGAGTGCTAATGTGTTGAACAATTGTGTAAACGAATGTGAAATGAAAATGGATATGAACATGATGATTTATACGAGGAAAAAGCCCTTGATCCTTATGAGATCTCCAACATAAAAAACCTCGGATAGTGAAAACTATCACTATCAACTATATTGCATAAAACGAATTACAACTTCGGATGATATTGAGCTTAATACAACTGAGTTCTAGTGTGTGTGAGAGCAGTTCGCGAGAGTAGTAAAAAATATGCCCGTGTCTCTAGTTTAGCTCAATATCTCCTCATAATATCAAGTAACTAACTAAATGAAAAAATGGGGGAGCTCCCACGTTTGTCCATAACGGCTATAGGCTCTCATGCACGTGCCGAATTCCCAACATATTCCAGAGATTCCAGCTTGACCAAGTCCCATTCGTTTATGACCTGCATATAAACATTAGTAACATATTAGAACAATTGTTAGATAGCATAAATGAAAATAAGGATCCTTGATCCTCAAACTTCCTACACTATCTGTTAAGGATAAATGATTCAGGCTAGGTCTCAGGATAAATGATCCAGACTCAATAAAGTTTAGCCCCTAACACCTTCCACTTTGTGCTAATTAAACCATGTGGTGCACATTCTATCACTTATTGCGTCCAGCCATCAGTTAATGGTTAGTTTTGCTGTCCAAGTGGGCGTAATATTGTCCTTTTACCTTACTATTTAAAAAGTATATTAAAAAAACTTGAAAATATTACATATTAACTATCTTTTTCTCCCTCTAAACAAAGTAACAAACCACATTTCTTTCTCTATTCCATCTCTCTCTCTCTCTCTCTGTATCCACAACCTCCTACTACCACCACAACCTCCTTCCACCACCACTCTTCCTCTCTCTACCTTTCTATCTCTCGCTACATCACACTGCCACCAACACCATCACATCCCCACCACCGCCACACCCCGCTAGTCACCACCTCAACCCCCAAAGACGAGTAAAACCCATCAACCGTCCCAACGAACTTCAGCATCTGCAAATTCTTAAACAATGCAATACCGTGCAAAATTAGCTATTGTTGGCTAGGTTGAGAACGTGAGGTGACGGTGACATTTTCTGGCTACCATGGCGGTGGCGGTGTGTACGACGGCCATAGAGGAATGGCAGCAAATGATGGAACGACATGATCTACGGTTTTTTAACTAGAGATTTGACCAGTTTAACGATGAGGATGGATTGTTAGGGATTTGATTCTCAACTAAACATGAAGACATTTGGAAATTTGGGGATTTTTGTTAGTGAAAGTTTAATTTACATTTGAATTGAAGGTATGTAAAGTGAATGAGTTTGGTGTTTTTGTTGTTGAAATTTGTGTTGAAGAATGAAGATGGTATTTTGATGGATTTGAGTTTGAGCTAGGATTTATTGTTTTGAGGTCTTTTTGTGGGGTCACCAAATTGGCCAGTTTGTTTTATAGCATTGTGAAAAGTAAGTTTTTTGCATATTCATTTAATCCTTTAAGTCTGCTAGTCACTTAGGGTTCATGTATGATGTATAAGAATATATACATCTTTTAAACATCAAATATCCCCCATTAATGCAGAAATTCGTTGTGTTTTCATTGATTTAGATATTCATTTGAGTTATTTGTGAAAATGCAGGTTCGGGCTTCGGCCCAGTAAGAAACAAAGGCTTTTGGAGCAAATTTGAGCAAAAATGGAACATTTCTGCCAAATTGCCAGATACGGCAGGACCGTGCCAACCATCGGCACGACCGTGCCAAGCATCAAGAAGTCAGCACTATCACAAGCACTATCATAAGACTGCACAATCCGAGCCAAATCAACACTTGGCACAACCGTGCCAACCCCAAGCACGACCATGCGCGTGCAGTCACAGGCTCTGATCAACTAGTTTCCTAGTTCAACTTAGTCATTTCCGAGTGCGATATCGATAAGCACGACCGTGCCTAATGGTGGCACGGTCGTGCCACTTGGGGAAATTTTAGCGGGATCTTTCCGGATTTGGCATCAAACTTGGTCAACAACTCAGAAAAGCACCTGACACTTACCAAGCACGACCGTGCCAAATGGTGGCACGGTCGTGCCAAATGCCCAGTAGCTTAAATACGTGAATTCAGCTCATTTGAAAGGGAGTTGGAGCATTTGGGTGGATTTCTCTCTCAAGAAGCTGATCTTGGAAGCTTGGAGATTGAAGAAGGAGCCTTTAGGAGGTTGTATCACTTGATAATCCAACTCATTTAGCTAATTACCTTGTCTTAAACACTAGTATTTCACTTGTTATTCATACACAATCTATATCACTTTATGTTCGTCTTAGTTATCATGAGCCTTCTAGGCTAAACTATTGTGTTGTTTGAATTTTGTTGAAGCTAATGAACACTTGACAATATGGAAATAGATGTGGTGATTATTGTATGTTAATCTCCATGATGGTATTTATTCAAGTTTCTTGGAATGCATGTTCATGTTTAAAGTTATTATTCTTGAATGTTTGATCATAAAAATTTACATGTAGTGTTGGAAAGCCCATGTAGAGATTATGATTATTGAATCTTGTTAGTTGATTGATTTGATTCATAGCATGAAACTAGGAATGGTAATTGCTAACATGATTAGGATGATGATTTGAATATGAGTATGAATTGTTGCATTTGGATTTGTAAAGATCTTATGAATATTTATATGAATTCTATGGTTTGTGTTCATGTTGGATTGATGATTTAGGCCTAAGTTGTTGTTTAGCATGACCATGCTTGTGAATCATGTCAAGAGCTTGTTGAAGATATCATTTACCTGAAACCAAGTTAGGGTGATTAACGTGTTGTTCATGTTACTTTTCCTTAATTTGTAAAGTTAGGAGTTTTGATTAACAATTAACTCATTATTAAAGGTTAACATCAATTTAGCAAGAGAACTTAAAGAATGAATCTTAGGTGATTAAAATGTTGTTCGTTATAATTTTCCCAAGATTTATAAAACTAGGGGACCTTGATTGGAAACTTAGTTGATTCTAAGACTTGCATCACCATTAGTTTTCCTTAAAAGTTGTCATATGTTTATTAGTGGATACTTAATTCAAGCAACCTTTCTTAGATATTGTTCTTGTTAATTCATTTAGTTAATTTTTATCCTTGCATGATAGTTTAAAAACAATCAAGAAATCAACTCATTGATCGAAACAAGTTTAAAAGTAACGAAAATTTAATACTGAGACACCGAGTCCACGGATTGATATCCGTTCTTACCAGTGAACTATACTACCACCTGACGGGTACACTTGCCCTATGTGTGTATAGTTGGTTTTAAGTAAAAACTATTTTAAAACCTAATATGTGTGAACAAAAATTATAATAATAAAAATGTATTTAATTCACGCACATCGGTGTAGAACCTTATCTCTTTATCAAGTAGCTTCGTCAGAATTCTAATGAACTCCTTATTAGAAATCGGATGTCCTTGATCATCAGAATTTCTGATTATCAAATCCTATCAGATCTAATGGTTATATTAGATTTATCATCATGAACATTAGATTCCTTTGATCCGATCTTCCTTTCATGTTGAGGATGACCTTTTGATCTATTTGATGATGATGCTCTTATTTCTTTCGTCTAATTGTCATATATCTTTCTTCATTGTGACATGTTGACTTTGTCATCATCAAATCTGATCCGGTTTTCTTCATCAATTTCTTTAACACTTATAAAAAGTTTCCTAACACTTTCATTTCTCATTGTCGGACCAGGGTGATTGTTGTTTAATTTGGTTTGCCTATTTAGGGATTGTGATTAGGCTTTCATTGTTAGTTTTCTTAGGGAAGGATAGCACGGTTGTTCAAAACCGAACCTTGTCATATATTGGTGTAACTATATTTAAGAACCATGAAGTTTGTCTTTCAAACTATCAATTATCTATTGACGTGTTAATATTAATCTAGTTGTTTATTTGCAGGTTACTATTGACTTAAACATATTAAGTTGTCCAATAGTAATGGAATTGGCACAAGAATGGTTGTCATAACTAGTAAGTAACACTTTACTGACTACTTTTTGTAGATTATTGAAAGGTCACCTACGGACCTTGAACAACTGTTCAGGATTGGAAACATGAAACGCCAAGTCACACGGTGTGCGGAATCCACCATGTGATCCAAACCGCTGCAAGGACACGATGTAAAGGAGTAGAAAGCAAGACGATGATTGACAATCGGTGAATCCACTGAGTATTCACAGATTACTGACACACACAAGAACACACGGTAGCTAGTGTTATACAAAGAGACAAAACTTGCACATGATGATAAATCTCTAAAAGTTTTTTTTTTCCATTAAATTCATTCACAAAGTATAAATACAATAAGATGCTCGAACATGAGAGTCCTTAAAACAATCCCAGGTCCGAACTTGTAACTACATACAAATTTGGACATTACAATATCTTCTAACAAACTCTATCAATCTACAACTCTACCATTATGTTCTACCAACATTAAGTTCTACCAATTCTACCAACAAATTCGGACTAGATAGACACATGTTATCCGAATTTGTTTGACAAAACATAAACTTGATAGAATTTACACACTAGACCCTGAAGAATCTTCAATAGCAGCATCCAGCATTTATCGTCCAAAAGGTGCACTTACAATTATTAATCAATTTACTTCTAATGTGTTTAGTCTATATGTCAGGAAACATGACTGATGATGAGATGAAGAATCTTTCCAACATAATTGATTACAGAAAACATGGGGCTTATTAGTCAATTTGTTCAGATTCAACAGTACAAAAATAAACCTCCTCACTAACAAGAGAAGAATAGTAATTATAATAAAAGTAAAGATGAATTGGTTTTGTAGTAAGGACTGAGGTGGGGTCGTTGCTGGCCAGAGAGAGAGGGTGGGTGGTGGTGGTGAATTCTAATTGTGTGAGAGAGAGTTGTAGAGAGAATGAGAGAGTGGTAGAGAGAGTTGCAAAGATATGTAATGTAGATGAGGGTATAGTCTTTTTCTTGTTTTTAACGGTCAAACTAACCATTGACTACGGCTCGATACAATGAGTGATGGAATATCCACCACAGGGTTTTATTTGGCAAAAAGTGAAAGGTATGGTGTCATATTGCAATCTGGACCAAACTAAAGGGTGGCAAATCGTACATTAATCTTATTATTTTGATCCAACATAATATAAATGATAATGATGGCTACATAATTAAATACATATTATATATATATATTTAATCTAACGAGATATGAAGGGTTCTATGTTCGGTAGAGAACCTAGTGAATGTGGTGGGTTTGTGTGAGAAGAATGAAATGAATGTCAATTTTATTCTTATGGGATAGAGATGGAAAGATAGACAAAATAAGAGATTTTTTTGCGAGGGAGAAAATTGTCATTAGATTGTACATAGATGGTGGTCCTCGTTTGTACTGAAAATTAGTGTTAAAACTCAACCTTATTACAAAATGATAGATACCATGTAATTCAAACATGTGACTTTTTGAACTTCTACAATAGAAATGTAATTAGATCAAAACATGTGGACTAGTTTTGTAATTAACTCTTAGAATAAATAATGAGTTTTCAAAGTCAAGACTTGGTTACCTATTACACAATAAATAAATAATTGAAGGTCAGTGAGGTATCTTTTGTGTGCAATAATAACTATTTTGTGGTTAAGAATTTTCGGAATCTTCTGGTGATCAACCGGTATATTCCACTTCTCTTATTCCTTTCCTTTGTGTAGTCCAATTGCATGTCATTTCCTTTGACTTCGACCATGTATGATAAGTGCTATATGAACATAGAATCACGAACAATGTAAAAAGTTAACCATATAAAAAAAGTTGTCACCATCTGATATATTGTTTGGTTGGTTTATATCTAATGTGTAATTGGGCTAGGTAATTCATCAACCATCCATTTGTAATAATGTTTTCATTATTAACGTTTTCATTGTTGGTTTTGTCTACATTTGAGTTTATTAGATAATTTAGGGTGTCTTAAGAAACAGCAACAATGTGTCAAAATAAAGAGGATGAAAATTAAATTTAATTGTATTATACGTTTGATAAATATGTTTATTGTGTTTAACATTGGGGTTTGCCAAAAAAAAAAAGAAAAAACACCCGAATTAATTGACTTATAACCAAATTAACCAAGAACCAAATGAAAAACAAGCTGGTCAACTAATTGTTTTTTCTGAACCGAAAGTAACAGATCGGTTACGATTATCAATGTTTCCATAACCGAACCGACATGTAGTAAATCTTTGTCAGATTTAGGACTTTTCACCAGTTTTTTGATAAATGATGTTTTTGGCTGAATGTTTTCAGTATTTATGGGTTATTTCATTGTATTGGTTGAATGTTTATTTGAATTTATGGATACATCATATTACTTTGTTTGAATATTTGGTAATAATCAGTATTAAAATTATAGATTATATGTATTTTTTAATGTTGTATAATATACTAATATATGGAAATATGTAATAACAATGTATTCCATGTTAAAAAAAAAAGCTAAGCTTAAATTCACGGTTACCACCCATATCTTACCCGTTTATAACCATCAAACCGATTAACTAAAACTCGGATACTCTCGCTTGTAATGCACACAGTCCACCACTCCCACTGTGTGTCTAACCTAGTTAATTCTTTTGTTTTAATTATATTTATGTGATATCTCAACTTCATCTTTTTCATGATAGTAATCCAGAAGACAAAACCCGATTATCAACCCAATCTTCAGTTTTGATTGACATTCATATACTAAACAATCGAAATCAAAAGAAAATAGAATGGGTATACCGATCTGAGAAGGTTATGAAGGTTCCGGTTGGATTCTAGTGTGAGCAGGAACTCCGGCGAGGATCTGTTTGCACAGCAACTTGAGCATAGAGATTTTTGATGAAGGTTTGAGTGATTGAACGAGTTTAGAATGATTTGAAACCAGTATTTATAGGAACACCCATCTTGATTTCAGTTTCAAATTTCAAGTTTTGATTGTTGATTGGAAAACGGTTGCACATTGATTCAGATTTGAATTATTCGGTTATAACTGATATCGATATCAATTATACGCGTTTCAATCATTAGGAAGGTAGTAACATTTCTTTGATTTGCGGATATTTAGCTTGCTGGCAGTTTCGAGTTCTGTGGTTGCTAATTTGCAGGTTTTGACTTTTGGTTTTATCATAAACATTATTTGTTTAAATCTTGTGCCCAAGAATGTGTGTGATGGAGTGGTGTGAAGTGTGTGTTGATCCATTGGGGACCCGGGTTCGACTCCCGGTTACCCTTTTTTATTTATTTCTTTTTATTTTTTTATATTTTTGAATCTAAATTACTTTATTTATTATTATTATTATTATCATTATTTTATGATTATTCATTAACTATAATTAGCAGATTAAATAATTCAACTAAATAAATATGCAACGATCTTCGAAAAAATACTTGATTTTTAAATGGAGCGGGTTTTAAAACCCGTTTTTACATGAATGTTACAGTATACCCTACTTTTAAAAATTTCGTCCCGAAATTTAAGTAGTAGATATAACTGGAAAAAAATAGTATAAATTCACGTCCCTGATTCTACCCTCAACGTACTCTGACTGAAATCTGAAATACCTCTAGAAAAGAGAGATATGATGTCTGGATTTTTTTTTTTGGTTGAGGCGGTAACGTTTCTAGTAAGGGTTGAATACCCCGCTACGGAATCGCTTTTTGATGCCTAAGATGAAAAACGTTGATACACAGAGTTGATTGACTGGATATGATCTCATGCATAAGAGTTTTGAGAGAATTGATGCGTTGAAAAAGATAAAGTTATATCACAAGGCAAAAACTTCAACCATGATGATATTAAAACCTACACGGAGCTTCTCATAACCGCCTAACAATGCTTTTAATCCTTTGACAAGAATACTTATATATAGGAAGTACCAGCGGCGTATCCACCATATTCTTGTCAAATTTTCATTGGCTTTGTCAGCAAGTTATGATTAGTTCTATGTGACTTTAAAATTTACAAAACATAAACAAACACAACAACCAAAGCTTGAGTCTCAATTCTGAAAGAATACATGACTGAATGACGGGGTACCTCTCTCTTTTGCTATGATGAAGGGGTCAGCCTATGAAAAAGTGAGACAAGACTCAACTTCCTTAAATGATGAGGCGAGGTACGTCGTGATGTTATAATGACATGAAATTTTAAATTGATGAATGAAATAAAACAAGGATATCAATTTGCATTAAAATTCTTGGATACATAAATTCCCAAATTAAGACAGGGATACACAAAGATCGAGATTTATAGAAAACATAACAAAATATGCAACGATCTTTGAAAAAATAAATATGCAACGATCTTCGAAAAAAATACTTGATTTTTAAACGGAACGGGTTTTAAAACCTATTTTTACGTGAATGTTACAGTCAATTCTTGGTATTTTAATTTATCACCTAAGTTAATAGGATCATGTAAATTCCTACCAAAGGTAGTTGTATTTGGATCATCAACATGAGGAATCTCAATATTTTCAGAACCAAATGCCCCTTTGTCTTGGTACTGGGGACTTCCAACTGGGACAAAGGTTACTGTTGTAGGTCAGCAGTTGTTGCCTTCAAGGAAGTCTTATTATGTAACCACTGTCCAACTGAAACACTGTTGTGTCATCAGTTGTGGTGGCTACTTCACTTGAAATACCTCCAAGAGTTACTTGTAACTCAAGGGGTATAACCTCCTCAATTGCTTGTGGGCTAGCAGATAGAGTTTTCTCAGACTCAACCAAATGTAGAAGTTGACTCTCTTTAATGGGTGAGTGAGAGGGACTGATATATGTTTGAGTTTTCTCTATTGCATCAAGCAAAGGTATAAATGTGGGTGATATTGGAGAAGTGGGAGTGGGTTGTGGTGTAGAAAGAGACATTGTCCTGGGAGAGGGGTTGTGGAAGAATGAATCAAGTGATTCAAGAGCTTCATAGTGTGGTGTCCCTGTTGATACAACTTGTTCCTTTTGTGAGGAATCAAGAGGAGTTTGGCTAGGTGGAGATCTTTGTTCCATCTGTTATGAGGAAGTAGCAGAAATGATTTCAAGTGACTTTGGTGTTGTCACAAGTATGTCCCTTGGGATCTCATCTACCAGAGTTACCTTTTTAGGTTGTTTTGTCGGCTTTTTGGATTCTGTTGATTCTTTTTGGATTTTTCTTGTGGAGGTTGCACATCACTGGTATAGTGTCATGTTCACCAGGAATAGTGGGCTCAGCAACAGAGGTTAAGCAGTGGATGTGTTAGCATCTAAAATTGGCTCATTCCCCTTTGCTTGTGTTTCAAAACATTTGGCTTTTGGTTTGAGAGCCTTGTAAAAGTTTCATGTTTAAGGCTGCCAATTTCACAAATGCCACCTTGTTGAAAATCGGTTTCAGAAACTTGTTTTTGAAGATGAAAACTCAATAGCCTAGGGTGTATAAGAAAACCTTTATTTTTTGAAATGTTATAGTTTGCAATCAAGTCAGAAAATAATGCCTGGGAAAAATTAAACTTTGATTTTGTTAAAATAGCATAACCTAGATACTGAATTTTTAAAGGTATTTCATTAAAAGCAGTTATCTTGGCTGACAAACACAACAATAAAGTATAGAAAAAGAATTTCATGTGAGCAGGAAATTCAGGTTTATAGATCGTAATACCTGTCATTTGACCTTCATAACCACGCTCAATGAATACATCGTGTAAATCCTTCTTTGAGAAGGAAGTGGGGCCATTTAGGTCATTTAGACCAAATGTGGTGGAGGTTGTGGATGGAGAAATTTGGACAAGAGACTGCCCAATCTTTGACGTAATAGCAAATGGCTTTTTTATTTGAATCTCGACTTTAGCATTTGCCCAAAATTGTCAAAGTGTGTCCACAAAGATTGGAGCCTTTGCCAGTAAAATATCCTTGTATGATGATGTTTGTAGAACATCAATCATTGCATGATATGCAACATTATTATCGGTTTTCTCAAGGATAGGAAGGTAGTTGTGGGGATTTTTGAAAGAGTTATGATTGAAGAGTGAATGAGGGTTTGTGAAGAAGATAACCGCTTTAGAGAATTTTTGAACTCAATACGGCAGTGAAAAACTCTATTTAGATGGAACGGGGTTTATAAAAGGAAAAAGTGAATGCTGACTTGGCAGCGGTTTTTAAAAGATCCGATGGCTAACATTTGTCCACGTGTGAACTCTGTTGGATAATGGAGGACAGTTGTTTGGAAACCTTTGCTGGATACCAGCAGTGGTTCTGAACAGTGGAATGAACAGTGGTGATTTTACACTATTAGAGGATAGGTTATAAGTGGATTGGGAAAACACCAATTTTACCAACAGTGGATGTAGAAAAGAGGATACACTTTTAGCAACGGATAGATTTTCAAGCCAAGCAGAGGTTTTGAGAGACTGTGGTTATGAGCAGACTTTAGAGATTTATTGAAAAATCTCAATTTTAGCTATTTTTAAGGATAGATTTTTGATTTTCTGAACACATTTTGATGCAATTAATACATGGAAAACAAAATTTTGTTTATATTTCATGTTTAGCATACCAATCCTAGAGATCAGACTTTCAAAGGTAGAAGTATCTAATGCTTCGGTTAGAACATCTGCCAGTTGATCTTTAGTGGGAACATGATCCAGAGAAATCAAACCTTTTTCATAGCAATCTCTCATAAAGTGATGTCTGATGTCAATGTGCTTTGTGGTTGAGTGGGAGACTGGATTTTTATGATGTTTTCAGCTGCTTGACTATCCAACATGAGATGAGTCTTTGGAGCAGTTACACCAAAATTAAACAATTGATTTTGAATCCATAGGAGTTGAAAAGTTCAGCTTACAGCAACAATATACTCAGCCTCTACTTTGGATGTTGATGCTGCAGCTTGCTTTTTGCTCTGCTAAGACACTAAGCAATTGCCTAGGAATTGACAGCCTCTTGATGTTGACTTCCTTGTGGTGTGGCATCCAGCAAAATCACTATCTCAATAACCTGAAAGCTCAATATTTCCATTAGCAGGATGCCAGCTACCAAGTGTGGGAGCACCTTTTATGTATCTGAATATCCTTTTTTTACACCAATGAGGTTTAACTTCCTAGATGCTGACTGGGATCTTGCACAAACACATATAGCAAACACGATATCTGGCCTAGAAGCAGTTAGGTACAACAAAGACCCAATCATACTTCTATAAAGTGTTTAATCAACCAAGTCATCTTTGTCATCAACAGTGACAAGCTTAGATGTTGCTATGGATGTGCTGCATGGTTTACAATAATTAATATCAAATTTTGTAAGTAGTTATTTGACATACTTACTTTGGTGAATGAATGTACCATTTTGTAATGGTTTCACTTGGAGACCAAGAAAACATTGGAGCTCACTCATTGCACTCATTTCAAACTCTGCTGCCATAAGTTGTCTGAACTCTTCACACATGGCAGTGCATCAAACATTTTCCTCTCCATTTTAAAAACAAGGTTTTATCAATTTTATCTGTTGTAAAACCTATGGATAAGAGAAAAGTGGAGAGTTTCATACCAGGCTCTTGGTGCTTGTTTCAAGCCATACAAAGCTTTAGTAAGCTTCTAGACATGATCAGGATAAAATGCATCTTCAAAGCCAGGAGGTTGACAAACATATACCTCTTTTTTGATCTTACCATACAAGAATGAACTTTTGATATCCATTTGAAACACCTTAATACTGTGGTTAGCAGCAAAGGCTAAGAACAGTCGGATGGCTTCTAATCTTGCTGCAGGAGCAAAGGTTTCATCATAGTCAATGCCTTCTTCTTGTCTGTAACCTTGAACCACAAGCCTATCTTTATTCTTGACAACAATACCCCTTTCATCAGTTTTGTTTTTGAAGACCCATTTTGTGCCAATTGGACTTACATCCTTTGGCAATGGTACAAGTTCCCATACTTGTTGTCTTTTAAACTGAAGGAGCTCTTCTTACATGGCTTCTACCCAACTGTTGTCTTTTAGTGCCTCTTGGTACTTGACAAGTTGTGCGAGAGATAGGAACCCAGCAAAAAGACAAATGTTTTGGGATTGATTTCTAGTGAGCATCCCTTCATTGGTGTTGCCAAGATTTGATCAGATGGATGACTTTTAAGGTAGATTAGAACTCCCTTATGTGGAATAATGGCATTTTGAGGTGAAGGTTATAGACGGGAATCATCTGAGCTAACATTTGTTGGCAATTTTAAGAGCCAACGTCTATTTGAAATGGAGGTGGAGGTATTGGAGGGAGAGGTATGGAGAGATGTTGACTTTTATCCACAGAGGTTGGACTTTTGTCAACAGAGGTTAAATTTGATGAGTTAGCAGAGGATTAAGGATCAGAAGTGGTTGATCCAGCATTGGCAGAGTTTTCACAGTTGTTAGTAACATATGTTCCTCTAATTGTGGAAGTTACTTTATATTGTGGAATCACAATGTCATATGCATAGTCTTGTGGTGAAGATTGTGGTGTACTTACAGGGTTAGTCTTGACAGACACATCATCAAATGTTGTAAGTCCCGAATAATTCGGATCCAACAACGATATCAAACAATCACCAAGGATGGGCGGAATCCAAATTTGATGATATTCAAGAAAACCGAAAATAAGAGAAACGAGATGAACGAGAATAACAAAACCGTCTAATACAAGTTCTTCACACCTCTCGGTCTCTCTCTCTAGAATGGTGGAGGCTACCAAAGTTCTCTCTAGAAGCTTAAGCCTAATTATGACATAATGTTCCTTATATACCTAGGGTTTGCCTATACCCCTCATGGGCTTCCCTTGGTCTTGCTTAGCCCACATGGCTTATGGCATGCCCAAGTGACCTAAAAAGGTCCAAACCTAATACAAACTAACCCAGTTAGCTACCATAGGCCGTTGCGTATATTTGACGCGTCAGTCTCACACTTCTAGGACCTAACAATCTCCCCCTAAACTGATGCATCAAATTGTCTTCATAGCATACATTCAACAGCGTCTTCAACGGAGTTTATGGTTGTCGCTATGCTCTAAGTGTTGTGGAAGTCAGTCTCACACTTCTAGGACCTCACACTTCAACGAACTCTCAGCACCGGGTCTATTTCATCTGCTCTTGTGGTTAGCTTCATATCAAGATCTTGATCAGCTTTGCTTGAAACATCTTTGTCAAAAAGAATGCGAGAGGTGTGAAGAACTTATCAGACGGTTTTGTTATTCATAGTAATAGAATTCTATGAAAGTTTGAAAGTGATTCGCATGTTATTCTTGTTCACTAGTTTCTTTATTTTTGATTTTCTTTAATATCATTAAGTTTGGATTTCGCCCATCCTTGGTGATTGTTTGATATCGTTGTTGGATCCGGATTATTTGGGACTTACAAATGTAAATTTATCTAGATCAAACAATTCTGCAGGGTTTGCTGGGATTTTTAATGAAGAAAGTTATTGAACTTTACATTCAAGGTCTCTTCCTATAGGCTTTAGTAGTGGTTGAGTATCCCAGAAAATAACCACAATCAACTTTGGCTGGAAAATTTTGAAATTGAATCTTTTGGATTTAAAATGAAGCATGGGCAGCCAAAGATTTAAAGTATGAGATCAGTGGTTTGATCTTGAGCCTTTCATATACAGTGGATTGATGCCTGGGTTGATCAAAAATTTGTTCTGCACATAGCAAGCAATGTTTACAGTCTCTATCCAAAAGGTTAAGGGTATACCTGAGTCTGCAAGCATTATTCTTGCTGCTTCAATCAAAGTTCTGTTTTTCCTTTCTACCACCCCTTTTTGTTCTGGTGTTCTTGGAATGCTGTACTGCCTTACAATTCCTTTTGACATAAAGAGATCATCCAACTCTTTACTTGTTAACTCTGTGCCATTGTCACTCCTAAAAACTTTTACTGGCAGGCCAAATTACTTTTCAACTTATTTCACAAATCCCTGTAAGATGTCTGCAGTCTCATCCTTGGAGTGCAAAAAGTAAGTCCAAGTAACCTAGAAAAATCATCAACAATAAAAAGGCAATACCTTTTTGTTTAAGGCTCATGATTGTTACAGGACCAAACAAGTCATATGCAACAACAGTAAGCATTGACTTGTTGTGGACTCACCAATGGGCTTATATGAACTTTTATGTTGTTTGCCTTTTAAACAGGAGACACAATGTTCATCTCTTGTGAAAAATTTGTGGTAGACCTCTTACAAGGCCTTGTTTAGAGAATGTTGTGATAGTTGTCAGATTTGTGTGTCCAAGTCTCATGTGCCATAGTTCCGTCTCTTTGTTAGAGGCAGCTGAGAACAGACAAGCATTAGTCGTTGGATTACCCTTCAACATATCAACCAAATACACATTGCCACATCTATGAGCAACAAGTTGTGCTTTGCTCTCAACTATAATTTGATCAATCTTTTTAACCACTTCTGGCTCAACAATCTGACAAGTTTTCTTAGTGAGAATGACCCATAGCACTTGTCACTTATTTTGTGAAATACTAAGAAGATTAAGTTTCAGATTGCCAATAAGATTGACATTTTCAAATTTGAGTTTTGCAGCCTGAACATTCCCTGACGCAAGCACCTTCCCCTTTAAATTATTACCAAAAGATATATCACCCCCTCCATGAGCCATGAAGTCTTTGAGAAGGGCTCTACATCCTGTCATGTGTCTGGAGCCTCCACTATCTACATACCATAAACTATCAAAGGCAGGTAGAAGCTCCCTGCATAGTATTAATAAATTAGTTTAGGTGGGTTTCCAAAGCCAAAATGGCTTTGGAAGGGGTCACAGACATGCCAGTCTCAAATTCAGAAGAATAGGCAGTGGTTTGAACAAATCTTTGTAACATCTGTTGAGACCCTTCTCTTATCAAATGATACTAATCATGAGGATGCCTATTTACTCTTGCTTTTGAGAGCCTTTTGTAACCTTATAACTAAGAGGTACCTTTTGGTACATTGGTTAGCCAAATCCTCTTGGGTATTAGTTGGCAAGTGGTGCATCTGTTACCTGCACCTCTCTAGGAGCAGAGGTTTTGTCCAGAGCTTTGGTAAGATATGTTTCAACATGCACAAAGGTCTGTTTAGACTTTCCTTTTGAAGTACTAGTCTTTGAACACTCTAGTGTTTTGGATATATACTCATTCTTTTTCACATCAAAGTTTCTGAGACAAACACACTCTTGAGTTTTATGATTTGTTTTATTACAAATTGTGCAGTTTGGAGAATTAGTGATCACACTTGTTTTGTTAATGTCATAAGCTTTTAGAAGAAAAAAGTTCTTGGTAACATGGTTCTTCTTTTCACAAAAATCACAAACAGGTTTTTGATATTTTCTTTCTTTTTCCCCTTTTCAGACTTTTTTCAGCAGATGTTGAAACATCTGCTGGTAAATCTGTTATGGGAATGATTCTTGCTTTTGGTGCTTTAACACCATCAGTGATTGAAAAGTCCATTTGTTGAAATTCTCAAGAATATCACGTTCATCAGACCATGTGGGTTTAAACTAATATTTCTCAATTTCCTCAAAAGTTGAGGATCCCTCATGTCTTTCTAAAACAATTTTGTTTCCATTTTTATCAATGACCTTGATTTCTTGACCAGATAGATTTGTTGGAACAATTTCAACCACACAAGAATCATTTATAGTAACATTTTCATAAATTTAGTCATTTTCTTTGAAACCTATGCTAAATTTTATGTTTCTCTTGACCTAGTTTTCAAGTGAAATCTCATAACCTTTACAGGATTCCACCCATTTTTCACAAGTGACTTGGGTGGATTCCAACTCCTTTTTGCAAACCTAATATTTTTCTATCATAGTTATGAGTTGGTCCTTGGTTATGTTGGCTTCATGTTTTAAGCTGCTGATTTCAGATTCTTTTTCAAACAGTTTAGTTTTTAGCTCTTTTGAAATCTTTTCAAATTGCAATTCATCGTCCAAAATCTTGTTCCTAAGGTTTTCATTCACCTCTTTTATGTTAGGAAAAGCTATAATGCATTTATCTGAACACAAATCTTTTAAGACCTGAGTATACCTTAGTAGCAGCCATCATGGCACAATCACATTCACCTTCACAAACTCTGGCATCCCATGGGCCAGACAGATATATTTCAGTTCTTCATCAACATTTTCTTTTGTAACAACTGTTTCATCATGAACATCAGACACAACAGATTTAGGCTCCACTTCCTCAAATTCAACACCCTAAACTATAGACTCTAATGCCATGAAGCAAAATTCATTTTGTTTCTTTTTAGTGTCAGTAATTAGAGCAAAGTTTGCATCAGTTAGATTCTCAAGGAAGCTACTCAAATCAACAAAGCCCAGAGTAAAGAAGCTCTGTTGATTAACCTCTAACAGAGCAGTGGCTTGAGTAACTTGTTGTGTAGATCGCATATAAACCTGAGGAACTGGTGCTTGAACATATTTAATTTAAGGAACAGTGGTTTGAACATATTGCACAGGAACAGTAGCAGCAGGGTGTGCAAAATGAGTAGTGCTTTGCATATGAGAAGCACGGGTATATTGGGAATAATGGACATTGTTTTGAGTGTTTTGAGTGTTTTGAGGTCTAAGGCTAGGATGTGTGATAATTGGTCCAGATGTTTGAGACCTACATTCTCTAGCAAAGTAACCTAGCCTATTACACTTGAAACATTTAATTTTTGACTTATCCAGCCCAACTTTTAACCTTCCATGCAACCCTGAGAACTTTCTACCAGTTCTCTTGTAATACTTGCTAGCTCTAACACTCAACAAGGCAAGCTGGTGCAAAATATCCATTTCTTCCAAATTTGTAGGGTCAAAATGTTGAAGGTCATTCAACTCAAAGGATAAGTTATCAGAAGCTTGGCTTTTCCCATTAGTAGTAAAAGCATAATTGGGTGTGTAAGAATCAGAGCTGAAACTACCACCAGTGGTTATGTCAATGAAATGATCATAACTCTGATCCTTACAGCTGCCAGAGGCTTCTTCTTGGCCAAAAAATTATGTACTACCGAATGCGTAGTCATCAACCTCTTTGCCAGACTCTTGTAGCTTCTTTTTCTGTTTCATCTCTCTCTCATAAGTGAGGAGCCTACCATGAAGCTGATTTAGACTCATCTCTTTGAACCCAACTGTATTTCTAGTTACAAAAGCTATAGTGTCCCACTTGTCTGGTAATGATCTAAGAAAATGACTATTTAAAGTCGAATTTGCAAACTCAACATTAAACAGTTTAAGCTCACTAATGAGACAGCTAAATCTTTCAAACTGTTGGGTTAATGACTCTCCTTTCACATGACAAAACGTTTCATATTGTTGATTCAAAACCTCTCTGTTGTTTTCAACTACTTCCTCAGTCCCCACAAAGTTTCTCTTTCAAAGCATCCCATAACTCCTTCACTATTGCAATGCAACAGGCCAACATAGATATCGTTTGGCAATGCAGAGGCCACGATGCTAAATGCCTTTGCATCTAGCTCGATCTTTTGGAAATCTTGGTCGGAGTAATTTTTAGGATTCTTTGGTACTTGGACTTTAGGGTCCTTAGTACTTGGTATCATTGGAACATGAGGTCCAAAGAGATTTCCAGCAACCTGTGTTTTGCTAAGCCAGAACATGACTCATCCGTCTCTGCTAGATATTGTACTCTGATCTCACGAGAATTGGTGGTTTAAACATGTTGCTGGTGTTGTGAGGATCTTGTGATATTTGTGACATTTTGTATTGTTTGTAAAACAGGTTTTTGTTTAAAACTACTTTGAACGTAAATATATTTTTACTCTGTTTTCAATCCAATGAGCAAACGAATTAGAAGTAAGACATGATTTGTTCAAATCAAATTGATTGTTAAATCAAATTCAATTGACCAAGCTCTAATACCAATTGTTGGGATCTGAGTTTGATATTATTGTGAATGTTTAAGATGAAACCAATGGAAGTCGATAAACATGTACGTATAGTGCAGCGGAAATAGTAAACTTTGTATTCACAACAATAGGAAGATTGTTTTCACTAACATGCTTTTATAAATCAATTATTAACGTGCATGAAAGATTTCGAGCTCCCTCAGCCTCAGATCACTCTGATTTGCTCATACACAAAATGTTAAGATGAAGTGATAGTGATGAATAGAACAGTACACGCACTGTTATATTTATAGTACAAAGCAAACCGCCGAGCATCTTATGCTGACGTCACATTGAAAGTGATATGTAACAAACTAAAACAAACTCTAACATCTGCTAAGCTAAACACTGCTATAAACTATATAATACAAAGTCTGATAGAAAACACTGATGAGACATCCTCTGTTGGGCTTCAGCAGAGCTTTTCCTTGGTAGACCTTTAGTTTTAGTCTTCAGCAGAGCTTGGCAGACCTTTAGCTTTATTCCTCAATAGAGGTTTGCCTTGGCAGACCTTTAGCTTTAGTCTTCAGCAGAGCTTTGCCTTGGCAGACCTATAGCTTTAGTCTTCAACAGAGGTGTGCCTTGGCAGACCTTTAGCTTTAGTCTTCAACAGAGGTGTGCCTTGGCAGACCTTTAGCTTTAGTCTTCTATAGAGGTTTGCCTTGGCAGGCCTTTTGCTTTAGTCTTCAACAGAGCTTTGCTAGGGCAGACCTTTAACCTTTATCTTCAACAGAGCTTGGCTTCAGCAGATGTTCAATTATTATAAGGATCAAAGGTTCTAGAATATTTTGGCTTTCTATCATCTGTTCTTTTGTAGGGTTTAATTTCCAACAAAAGTCAACTTCATCGTGCTTTATTCTAGCATGAAACACAAGGTTAGCCACAATAGAGGTTACACCAATAATGTTGCAACAAAGAGTGGGAGTAGAAGTTATGTCAATCTTGAGTTCATGAAGTAGAGCCTTTAACTAGGTCAATTCAACAACAATATCAACCATGGCTTTGTATTCTGAGTTAGTAGATGACCGAGAAACTGTTTTCTCTTTTATGCAGTCTAGGAGATAAGATTATAGCCCGTATAGATATAAAACCCCCATATGGACCGACAATCATCTCGATAACTAGCCAGTTAACATTTGAGAAGGCATGGATGGATGAGGATCCCTGTAAAGGCCTGAATTTTAGACCAAAAATTGTGGTGATTTAGTAATCATGAGTAATGATACCCTTTAGGATCGGAGGATTCGTTTTATAACATGTCAGTGGTTCCACGAAGAAGCATGCATGTACTGATACACTTTATTAACATCAAATGTAATGTCACACATGGATAATGTATTAATGTGACATATTGAAATGCACCAACAAGTTGTCGATATTTTACTAGCTCAAGATTTGTCTCCAAGAGATAAGGGTTGTGATATGCCCATTTAAGAGGAGACCGCTTTATAATCTTAGAGATCAAGTTGTTAAACAACCTATTAGATATAACTCCTTTGTGATAGAAGGACATTTCGTCCATGGGGAACAATTTCAACAACCAAAAATCTTTTCCTAGATTTTCTAGAGCAAACTCTATTCCGAGATGTTGTATAAATTTAGCAACTGCCGCTGGATTATTCCAGAGAAAACTACATCGTCAACATAAATGAGGTTGCATACAAAGGTTTTCTTGGACTTGTAAGTAAACAGGGAAGGATTAGTCTTTTAACTAGTAAATCCTAGTGTTTGAAAGGCCTGCAACAGGCGATGAAACTATGCATGTAGTGCCTGTTTAAGGTTATATGAAGATTTGGGTAAGAAATATACAAGATCCGGATGTTTAGGATCAACAAAGTCTCATGGCTGCTTAAGGTATACAATTTCGTGAGATCACCTTGTAAAAAGGCATTTTGAACATCTAGTTGACGAAGTGGCCATTACATCTTATGTGCACATAGTTACACATACTTTTCACATCATTTCATACACATTTTAATAATTTTTTCTTGAAAATATTAGTAAATTAGTCCTAAATTTTTTTACTTCTGAATTTCAGGGCAATTAGGCCGCAAAATAACAAAAGAAGCGAAAAGCAAAAAAAAATCAAGAAAAAATTCAAGCTACATCTCAAGACACGGGTTGTGCTTACAAGACACGCCCCTTGCATGATCCTCAAATCCTGAAAAAGTAATGGTCTTTTCAAGGCAAGACAAAACGGTGGTACCCTTAACCAACTTAAAGTCAACGGTGTAGCCATAAAAGCCCAAAACTTCACGGAAGCATATCTCGGGCTAGGAAATGAGTTACGCGGACTATAATATATGAATCTAGAGTATCTTGTTGGAATTGAACCTTACAAAAGAACAGATGATAGAAAGCCAAAATATACTACAACCTCTGATCCTAATAATAATATAACATCTGCCTGAGTCAAGCTCTGGTGAAGACTAAAATCAAAGGTCTGCCATAGCGAAACTCAAGACATAGCTCTGTTGAAGTCTAAAGCTAAAGGTCCATCAAGGAAAAGCTCTGTTGAAGTCTAAAGCTAAAGGTCTGCCAAGGCAAAGCTCTTCTGAAGACTAAAGCTAAAGGTCTGCCAAGGAAAAGCTATGTTAAAGGCCAATAGAGGATGTCTCATCAGTGTTTTACTATCAGTCTTTGTAATGTTTAGTTATAGCAGTAGTTAGCTTAGCAGATGTTGTTAGTTTGTTAATTTCGTTAAATGTCTCTTTCATGCTGACATCATCATACGATGCTCAGTGGTTAGGATTGTAGTATAAATAGAACAGTGCTTATACTGTTCTATTTGATCACTTTTGGTCAATTATCAATCTAACATTTCTTCCTTACATTCTGTATGAACAAATCAGTGATCTTAGGCTGAGGGGAGATTGCGATTTATATGCATGTGATTACAATCACTAAAAGCATGATAATGAAAACAATCACTCGGCTGTTATGAATCAAAGTTCATCATTCCGCTGCATTTACATCTGATTTATCATCTTTCATTTTTAGAACTTTCATAATAGTTTCAAACTCAGATCCTAACAATTGGTATCAGAGCTTGGTCAATCGAATTTGATTTAACAATCAATTTAATTTGAATAGATTGTCTCACTGCTAACTCGTTTGTTAGTGTTATTGAAAACGGAGTTTAATTACATTCTCAAGTTTTTAAACAAAAACTGTTTGTAAACAATCAGAATGTCACACACTTCAAAATATCTTCATAACACCGGCAACATGTTTAAACCACCGATCCTTGTAAGATCTGAGTGTAATATCAGGCAAGGACGGATGGGTCATGTCCTTACTCAGCAAAACACTAGTTGCTGGAAGTCGATCATCTTTGGACCTCATGTTCCAATGATACCGAGTACAGGGGACCCTAAAGTCCAAGTACCAAAGAATCCTGAAAATTATTCTGATCAAGATTTTCAAAAAATCGAGCTAGATGCAAAGGCATTTAGCATCATGGCCTCTGCATTGCAACAGTGCAAAGGAATTATGGGATGCTTTGAAGCGCAATTCAGTAGGACTGAGGAAGTGATTGAAAACAACAGAGAGCATCTGAATCAATAATATGAAACATTTTATCAAGTAAAAGGAGAGTCATTAACCCAACAGTGTGAAGATTTAGCTATCTTATTAGTGAGCTTAAACTGGTAAATGTTACACTTCCAAATTCGACTTTAAATAGTCGTTTTCTTATATCATTACTAGATAAGTGGGACACTATAGCTTTCGTAACTAGATATTCAGTTGGGTTCAAAGAAATGAGTCCTACTCAGCTTCATGGTAGGCTCCTCACTTATGAGAGAGAGCCAAACAAGAAAAAGAAGCTACAAGAGTCTAGCAAAGTGGCTGATGACTATGCATTCGGTAATACATCGCTTTTTGGCCAAGAAGAAGCCTCTGGCAGCTGTAAGGATCAGAGTTATGATCATTTCATTGACATAACCTCTGTTGGTAGTTTCAGCTCTAACCCTTACAAACCAAATTATGCATTTGCGCTAATGGGGAAAGCCAAACTTCTGATAACTTATGCTTTGAGTTGAATGACCTTAAACATTTTGATCCTTTAGATTTGGAAGAGATGGAAATTTTGCACCAGTTGGCTCTATTAAGTGTTAGGGCTAACAAATATTACTAGAGAACTGGTAGAAGGTGTCCAGGGTTGCATGGGGGGACAAAAGTTGGGTTGGAGAAGTCAAAAATTAAGTGTTATAAATGTAATAGGCTAGGACACTTTGCTAGAGAATGTAGGTCTCAATCAACTGGACCAATTGTCACACATCCTAGCACTAGAACTCAAAACACTATCCACTATTCTCAATATACTCCTGCTCCTCATATGCAAAACACTGCTCATTTTGCACACCCTGCTATCACTGTTACTGTGCAATATGTTCAAATTGCTATTCCTCAAATTCAATATGTTCAAGCACCAGCTCCTCAGGTTTAAAGGCAACCTACACAACAAGTTACTCAAACCATTGCTCTGACAAAGGTTAATCAACAGAGCTTCTTTACTCAGGGCTTTGTTGATTGGAGTAGCTTCCCTGAGGATCTAACTGATGAAAACTTTGCTCTAATTGCTGACACTAAAAAGAAACAAAATGAATTTTGCTTCATGGCATTAGAGTCTATTGTTGATGGTGTTGAATTTGAGGAAGTGGAGCCTAAGTTTGTTGTGTCTGATGTTCATGATGAAACAGTTGTTACAAAAGAAAATGTTGATGAAGAACTGAAATCTCTGTCTAACCCATGGGATGCCAGTGTTTGTGATGGTCAATGTGATTGTGTCATGATGGCTGCTACTAAGGTATCTCCTCAGGTCTTAAAAGATCCATGTTCAGATAAATGCATCACAGATTTGCTAACTTAAAAGAGCTGAATGAAAACCTTAAGAACAAGATTTTAGAAAATGAATTGCAGTTTGAAAAGCTTTCAAAAGAGCTAAAAACTAAATTGCATGAAAAAGAATTTGAAATCAGCATCTTAAAACAAGAAGCCAACATAACCACGGATCAACTCCAAACTATGATAGAAAAATATCAAGTTTGCAAAAAGAGTTGGAATCCACCAAATCACTTTTGAGAAATGGGTGGATCCTATAAAGGTTATGAAATTTTTCTAGAAAACCAGGTTAAATGTAACATAAAATTAAGCATAGGATTCAAGAAAAATGACCAAGTTTCTGAAAATGTTACTGAAAATGATTCTGGTATGGTTGAAATTGTTCCAACAAACTTGGATGGTCAAGAAATAAAAGTTACTGATTAAAATGGAAATAAATTTGTTTTAGAAAGACATGAGGGATCCTCAACTTTTGAGGAGATTGAGAAATATCAATTTAATCCCACATGGTCAAATGAATGTGACATTCTTGAAAATTTCAAGTCAATGGATTTTTCAACCATTGAAGGTGTCAAAGCACTAAAGGCAAGAATCATTCCCATAACAGATTTACAAGTAGATGTTACAACATCTTCTGACAAAAAGTCTAAAAAAGGGAAAAAGAAAGAAAAGATCAAAAACTTGTTTTGTGATTTTTGTGAGAAGAAGAACCATGTTACTAAAAATTGTTTTCTTGTAAAAGCTTATGACATCTAGAAAACAAGTGAGATCATTGATTCTCCTAAATGTAAAATTTGTGAAAGAACAAATCATAAAACTCAAGCGTGTGTTTATCTCAGAAACTTTGATGTGACAAAGAATGAGTTTAAATCAAAAATACCAGAGAGTTTAAAGACTAGTACTGCAAAAGGAAAGTCTAAACAGACGTTTGTGCATGTTTAAACATCTGTTACCAAATCACTGCACAAAACCTCTGCTCCTAAAGAGGTGCAGGTAACAGATGCGCCACCTGCAAATCAGTTTAAAAGGACATGACCAACTTGTTTATCAAAAGGTACCTCTTAGTTATGAGGGTTATAAAAGGCTTTCAAAACCAAGAGTAAATAGGCATCCTTATGGTTACTATCATCTGATAGGAGATGGGCCTTAACAGATGTTACAAAGATCTGTCCAAACCTCTGCCCATTCTTTTGAATTTGAGACTGACATGTCTGTGACCCCTTTCAAAGCCATTTTGGCTTTGAAAACCCACCTAACTAATTTATTACTACTATGCAGAGAGCTTCTACTTGCCTTGATAGTTTATGGTATGTAGATAGTGGAGGCTCCAGACACATGACAGGATGTAGAGCCCTTCTCAAAGACTTCATGGCTCATGGAGGGGGTGATATATCCTTTGGTAATAATGCAAAAGGGAAGGTGCTTGGGTCAGGAACAGTTTAGGCTGGGAAACTCAAATTTGAAAATGTCAATCTTTTTGACAATCTGAAATTTAATCTTCGTAGTGTTTCACAAATGAGTGACAAGGGCAATGGGTCATTCTTCACTAAGAAAACTTGTCAGATTGTTGGGCCATTAGTGGTTAAAAAGATTGATCAAATCATAGTTGAGAGCAAAGAACAACTTGTTGCTCATAGGAGTGGCAATGTGTATTTGGCTGATATGTTGAAGGATAATCCAATGACTGATGCTTGTCTATTCTCAGCTGCCTCTAACAAAGAGACAGAAGTATGGCACAGGAGACTTGGACACACAAATCTGACAACTATCACCACACTCTCTAAACAAGGCCTTGTAAGAGGCTTACCACAAAAAAAATTCACAAAAGATGAACATTGTTTTAAAAGGCAGACAACATAAAAGTTCATACAAGCCCATTGGTGAGTCCAAAACAAGTCAGTGCTTACAATTGTTACACATGGACTTGTTTGGCCCTGTAATATCATGAGTCTAAGTAAAATGAAATCTTGTATTGTCATAGTTGATGATTTTTCAAGGTTTACATGGACTTACTTTTTGCACTCCATGGATGAGACTGCATGTATCTTGCAAGGATTTGTCAAACAAGTTGAAAAGCAATTTGACCTGCTAGTAAAAGTCTTCAGGAGTGACAATGGCACAGAGTTTAAAAATAAGGAGTTGGATGAGTTTTGTGTGTCAAAAGGAATTGTAAGGCAATACAGCATTCCAAGAACACCAGAACAAAATGGGGTGATTGAAAGGAAAAACAGAACTTTAATTCTGGTTTACCCTTGTCCTTTTGGACAGAGGCTGTAAACACTGCTTGTTATGTTCAAAATAGATATTTGATAAACCCCAGCCATCAATCCACTGCTTATGGAACTTTGTTCAAGATCAAACCACTGATCTCATACTTTAAAATCTTTGGTTGCCCATGCTTCATTTTAAATCTAAAAGATTCAATTTCAAAATTTTCAGCCAAAGTAGACTGTGGTTATTTTCTACGATACTCAACCATTGCTAAAGCCTACATAGTCTTTAATTAAAGGACCAGGTGTGTGGAAGAGACCTTGAATTTTAAGTTCAATGAACTTTCTTCATTAAAAATCCCAGCAAATCTTGCTGAACCTTTTGATTTAAAAAAAATCACATTTGAAGTTGTGTCTGTTAAGACTGACCCTGCAGGTACACCACAGTCTCCACAACAAGACTATGGATATGGCATTGTGATTTCACAATATAAAGCCACATCCACCACCAGAGTAGCAGATGTTATTAAAAACTATGAAAACTCTGCCACTGTTGGATCAACTACCTGTTGATCCTCAATCCTCTTCCATCTCATCAACTATAACCTTTGTTGATAAAAGTCCAACCACTGTGGATAAAAGTCATCATGTTTTCACACCTCTCTTTCCTATACCTCCACCTCCATTCCAAACAGATATTGGCTCTTCAAAATGCCAACAAATGTTAGCTCAGATAATTCCCATTTGCAGCCTTCACCTTAAAATGTCCTTATTTCATATAAGGGAGATCTAATCTACCTTAAAAACCATCCTGACCTTATCATTGGCAACATAAATGAAGGGGTACTCACTAGAAGTCAATCCCAAGACATTTGTCTTTTAGCTGGTTTCCTATCTCTCACACAACCTGTCAAGTACTAAGAGGCACTAAAAGACAACAGTTTGGTAGAAGCCATGCAAGAAGAGCTCCTTCAGTTTAAAAGATAACAAGTATGGGAACTTGTACCATTGCCAAAGGATGTATGTCCAATTGGTATAAAATGAGTCTTCAAAAACAAAACTGATGAAAGCGATATTGTTGTCAAGAATAAAGCAAGGCTTGTGGTTCAAGGTTACAGGCAGGAAGAAAGCATTGACTTGATGAAACCTTTGCTCCTATAGACATATTAGAAGCCATCAGACTGTTCTTAGCCTTTGCTGCCAACCACAACATAAAGGTGTTTCAAATGGATATCAAAAGTGAATTTTTATATGGTAAGATCAAAGAAGTGGTATATGTTTATCAACCTCCTGGCTTTGAAGATGCATTTTATCCTGATAATGTCTACAAGCTTAACAAAACTTTGTATGGATTGAAACAAGCATCAAAGCCTGGTATGAAAGTATTTCCACCTTTCTCTTATCCATTGGTTTTACAAGGGGTAAAAATGACAAAAATTTATTTCTGAAATAGAGAGGAAAGGATTTGATGCTTGTCCAAATTTATGTGGATGTTATCATTTTTGGATCCACATGCACTGCCATGTGTGAAGAGTTCAGATAACTCATGGAAACAGAGTTTGAAATGAGTGCAATATGTGAGCTCTAAAGTTTTCTTGGTCTCCAAGTAAAACAATTGCAAAATGGTACATTCATTTACCAAAGTAAGTATGTCAAAGAACTACTTACAAAATTTGATATGAAGGATTGTAAACCATGTAGCACACCCATGGCAACCACAAAGCTTGTCACTATTGATGACAAAAATGACTTGGTTGATCAAACTCTTTATAGAAGCATGATAGGTTCTTTATTGTACCTAACTTCATCAAGGCCATACATCATCTTTGCAACATGTGTTTGTGCCAGATCCCAGTTAGCACCTAGGAAGTCCATTCTCATAGCTGTAAAAGGATATTTAGATACATAAAGGTGCTCCCACACTTGGTATCTGGTATCCAGCTAATGGAAATATTGAGCTTTCAGGTTATTCAGATAGTGATTTTGCTAGATGTCACACCACAAGGAAGTCAACTTTAAGAGTATGCCAATTCCTAGGCAATTGCTTAGTGTCTTGGCAAAGCAAAAAGCAAGTTGCAGTATCAACATCCACAACAGAGGTTGAGTATATTGATGTTGCAAGCTGCAGTGCTCAACTCCTATGACTTCAAAATCAACTATTAGATTTTGGTGTAACTACTATAAGGACTCCTTTCATGTTAGATAGTCAAGCAGCTGAAAACATCATTAAAAATCCAATATCTCATTCTACCACAAAGCACATTGACATCAGACATCACTTGGTGAGGAATTGCTATGAAAAATATTTGATTTCTCTCCATCATGTTCCAACTAAAGATCAACAGGCAGATGTTCTAACAAAAGCATTAGATACATCTACATTTGCAAGTCTGATCTCTAGAATTGGTATGCTAAACATGGAATAAAAACAAGCATTTGTGTTCCATGCATAAATAACATTAAAATGTTTTCAGAAAATCAAAAATCCATCCTTACAAATAGATAAAATTAAATTTTTTTAATAAGTCTCTGAAGTATGCTCATAACCACTGTTTCTCCAAACCTCTGCTTGGCATGAAAATCTATCCGTTGCTGAAAGTGTATCCTATGTTCTACTTCCACTGTTGGTGAAACCACTGTTTCCCAATCCACTAATAATTTATCCTCTAATAGTGTAAAATCAACACTGATCATTCCTCTGTTCAGAACCACTACTGGTCTCCAGCAGAGGTTTCCAAACAACTGACATCCATTATCCAACAGAGTTTACATGTGCACAAATGTTAGCCATCAGATCTTTTGGAAATCGCTGCCACGTCAACATTCACTTTTCCCTTTATAAACCATGTTTCATCCTAACAGAGTTTCACTTGCCGTTTCGATTTCAAAACTTCTCCATAAAAATCTCCATTACTCTCATCTTCTTCCAAACTCTCGATAATCAGTGTTCCATCATGAATCTCATCATAAAAACTCCCCACAACTACCTTCCGATATTCCAAAAAACCAATAATAACACTGTGTTTCACTCCATGATTGATTTTCTACAAACCTCATCATACAAAGATGTGTTACTGGCCAAGGCTACAATTTATCTCGACACCCTTTGTCAATTTTGGGCAAATGCTGACTTGAGGTTCAAAACAAAAGGCCTTTTGCCATCACTTCAAAGATTAGATAGTCACTTGTTCAAATCTCTCCATCTACTATCTCCACCATATTTGGTCTTAACGACCTCGATGACCCCACTTCTTTCCCAAAGAAAGATTTACACGCTGAATTCATTGAGAAAGTATATGAAGGTCAATTATCAGGTATTACCATTTTTAAACCTGAATTTCCCGTTGACATGAAATTCTTTTTCCACACACTTTTATTATGTTTGTCAGCCAAAACAATTGCTTTTAGCGAAATATCTTTAAATATTCAGTGCTTGGGTATGCTATTTTAACCAAATCAAAATTTAATTTTTCTCAGGTATTGTTTTCTGATTTTGTTGCAAATTTTAATAATCTTTAAAAGGGTAAAGCTTTTTTGATACACCCTAGGTTGTTGAGTTTCTATTTGCAAAAACAAGTTTCTGAAACTGATTTTCAACAAGGTGTCATCCGTGAAGTTGGCAGCCTTAAACACTAAACTTTTACTAGACTCTCAACACAAAAACCAAGGGTGTTGAAAACAAAAGCAACAGAGACTGAGCAAATTTTAACTACCACCACATCCACTGCTCCTTCCTCTGTTGTTGAGCCAACTGCTCCTGGGGAACATGGCACTACAACCAGTGTTGTGCAACCCCCACCAGAAAAACCCAAAAATAAACCCACCAAATCCAAGAAGCCTACCAAACACCCCAAAAAGGTAACTCTGGAAGATGAGATCCTATATGTTTTACCTGTGACAGCATAAAATTCACTTACAACCACTACTACTACTTCCTCACAATAGTTGGTTCAAAATCTCCACCATCACAAGTTCCTCTTGCTTCCTCATAAAAGGAACAAGTTGTAAGTACAAGGACACCACACTAATGAGGCGAATGATTCAATTGAACATTTGTTCTCAAGCCCCTCTCCCAGGGCTATGTCTCTTTCTACTCCATTATCCACCTCTAAAATTCCTTCCACATTTTTACCTTTGTTTCAAGCTATTGAGAAAACTCATATTACAAGCACTCCCTCTCAATCACCCATCACTGAGAGTTTAGTCCCAGCATTGACTGAATCTGAGAGAACTCAGTTAGGCAACCCAGAAACAGTTGAGGAGGTTACACCCCATGAGTTACATGTAACTCTTGGTGGTAGTTTAAGTGGAGCAACTACTACAACTGCTGCTACCATAGTGGCTAATTGGATAGTGGTTAGATACATAAGACTTCCTTGAAGGAAACAATTTCTGAGGCTACAATTGTATCCTTTGAGCGAGTTGGAAGTCCCCAATACCAAGCACAAGGGGCATTTGGTTCTGACAACATTGAGATTCCTCATGTTGCCGATCCAAATACAACTACCTCTAGTAGGAATTTAGAGGATCCTGTTCATTTGGTGATAAATTACAATATCAAGAATTGATGGAGAGAATCAATACCATGGAATCATCTATTGAAATCAAATCCATGATGAAACAAATGCTCAAAAATTCTCAACCTCAACCATCTCGAACACAAAATGCTGAAGAGCTATGGAAGGTTGTTCAACCAATCATCCTAGCTCAGAGACAATTGGCAGATATTCAGCATAAAACCCATATGAAGTTGATCCGCAATATGGTCGAGGCTCGATATAAAAATACACAAGCTGACATTAATGCCATCAAAGACCACTTACTAAAAACTACTTGCTCTCCCCCGGTTATCATTCTTCAAGATGACATAGAAGATGATGCCAAAAAGCAGGAGAAAGATCACATGAGAAAGTTACAGCCTGACTCAGATGTTAAATCAAAGGTGCAACAATAGCCAGCAACCACTGCAACCACTGCTAAAGCATCCGAAGCTACTTTGGGAAAAGGAATTAACGATACCCTAAACAAAGAAGCTGAAAGGAATGCTAATGAAAAGCAGCAAAGACAAGATACACTTGAAGAAAAAGCTTTGAGGCTCATTAAAGAAGAAAAAGCTAAGCAGTTGGAAAAAGAAGATGTTGGTATTTCAAGACAAAGAAAGTCTGCAAGAAAAGCAAGAGAACCAACTCCCATCTCTTCTACAACCACTGCTGGAGCTACCATCATTGTATCTTTTTTCACTATAACCCCAACAGATGTTAGGACGAATGTTGTGACAGTAGATGCTGAAACAACAGATGTTGCTCAAACCATTGCTCTAATCACATTTCTAACATTAACCAAACCATTATCCGGACCACTTCGAATTCCTACTCATCCACCATCTCCAAAACTTAAATTCAACGTAAAAGGAAAACTTTTGTTGCTAATGATGATGATGATGAGAGTCAATCACCACTCGACAACCATCCTCATGACTGCCACATCCTAAAACCCCATTTCCAACTATGAACTTATCATCTTCATTCCTTCCAATTGGTGCACTATACTCTTTGGAACTTTTTTCCGTTAAATGGAGATAGAAGCTTTCTAAAAGATAGAGGATCCAAAACAGAGAGAATTTCCATCTTTGCTGGGGTATCGAAAGCCTAAGAATCTTGATGAATATCTTTAGTTAAAGACTAGATGACAGGGCTTTACAAATCTCCTTCCAATTTCAACTGAGCAAAGTGAGAAACATTGAAGAATTTGCTAAGGCGTTGAGTAAGTCTAAGTCTAAAAATCCAACCACTAATGATCCCGAATTGAAAGAAGACTACCTTGATCATGTTATAAAGCACAAGCCTTACAAAGCAACAAGGGCTCAATTTAAAGACTGGTCGGCAAATGAGCTCAAAGACGAAATTGACAGAATTCATACAATGCTCAAGGATCCTTCAAAGAATCCTACTCCTCCTACTTGGAAAAAGGATAAACTTGAAAGCCAAGACCATGCTCTAAAGATTAAAAGAATGAAAGCCGAACTTGTTGATGCTTTATATGGAATAACAAGGCAAATTGCTAGGTGAGTAGAATCAAAAGTGGTAGATACCTACAGAAGATTGGAAGAGCTAAGAAAGAAAGATCCTTCTGTCCCAAGAAAGCCAATGTATTCTCAACCAACCACTGCTCCTCAACAGACCCCTGCTCCTAAAATATCAACTTCAACCTCTGGCTTACCCACCGTTGCCTTAAATCAAGCAAAGAGGCAAAAGTAGATGGAAGAAGAGGATCAAAGGATGCATGAAGAACTAAGAAAAAGGGGATAAAGAATCAAATTTTGTACCACACAGATGCTGCAAGTGATAAGCTTAGAGCCACACTTTCTACACTTGTAAGCAGATCTATCTCACCCAACTCATCACAAATAACCCTACTCCCAAGAAAACCATCTGACTCAAAAATTCTAAAATGGAAGTCTTCCATAGACAACCATGAATTGACACTGCTCAGGTCAGATGGTAGAGTTCAAAAGATAAAAATGGAGGATGCATATGGTCTGGATGCAGCTAACCTCCAAGACTTGCTGAATCTTGAACTTGAAAGGGATGTAGATGGTATGATTGCCTTGTACTTTGAACATCAATTCAAAGGACAAATAAGGGAATCATTGATGAAGCATAAAGATCAGTTATAAAGTTTTTGTTTTGACATCATATGTTCTAGGGGAGATTGTTGGAATTGAACCTTACAAAAGAAAAGATTATAGAAAGCCAAAATATACTACAACCTCTAATCCTAATAATAATATAACATCTGCCCAAGTCAAGCTCTGGTGAAGACTAAATGTCAAAGATCCGCCATAGCAAAACTCTGTTGAAGACAAAGCTCTACTAAAGTCTAAAGCTAAAGGTCCGTCAAGGAAAAGCTCTGTTAAAGTCTAAAGCTAAAGGTCTGCCAAGGCAACGCTCTAGTAAAGACTAAAGCTAAAGGTCTGCCAAGGAAAATATCTGTTGAAGGCCAATAGAGGATGTCTCATCAGTGCTTTATATAACAGTGGTTAGCTTAGCAGATGTTGTTAGTTTTTTAAGTTTTTTAAATGTCACTTTCATGCTGACATCATCATAAGATGCTCGGTGGTTAGGATTGTAGTATAAATAGAATAGTGCTTATACTATTCTATTTGATCACTTTTCATCAATTATCAATCTAACATTTCTTCCTTACATTCTGTACGAACAAATCAGTGATCTTACGCTCAGGGGGAGATTGCGATTTATATGCATGTGATTACAATCACTAAAAGCATGATAATGAAAAACAATCTCTCGTCTGTTATAAATCAAAGTTCATCATTCCGCTGCATTTACATCTGACTTATCATCTTTCATCTTTCATTTTTTGAACTTTCATACTAGTTTCAAACTCAGATCCTGACATATCTCAATGAGACGAATCCAAAAAATGGTTTTCATAGTCAAAGACTTGAGGCACGAGTCATGCCTCCCAAGCACGATCCATGCCTCTAGAAGAAAATGATAAAAAATGTACTTTTTGGCCTGAGAGACACCCTGTGGCTCCCAGACATAGGTCGTGCCTAGAGTAAGACGACACAAAGTCCCCAGATGACTTCCAAAAATCTCCTAGGGTCTACAGAGTTGAGACAACAGTCGTGCCTCGACCACAAACGGCAAAAAGATTTTTCAAAGATTTTTCAAGATAAGTGGGACCCACAAATCTGACCATGAGCCGTGCTTGGGAGGCATGACCCATGCTTCACTCCCTATCTCTATTGTTCAAGCACGCCCCATGCATCCTAGACACGGCCCACACCTACCCACCAGCCTTATAAATACCCCCTTTGGCCTTCATTTTTAGTTGCTTAATTCTTCCCTGTTCTCCACTACACACTTCTTTTCTACCCACTATCTTTAATCATTGTAATCATTAAGTAAAAGTTAAGAATAATTAGTGTAACCAAGATTTCCTATGATGAATCCAATCTTTTCAAGTTTGATGAAAACTATCTTAATGGTCATTCTTGGCTAAGGTTCTTGTGGGTGTTGGGGGGAACAAACCCCATGATGGGGAGTTTACTAAAACAAGCTATGGATTAACAAAAGGTGTGTGTGTGTTAATGACTTTAAGTAATATATAACTTATTGAAAAAGAGTGAAACATTCATGCGCCGCTAGCGTGGGGAATGTAATCTTTCTTCTTAATCCTTAAAGAGTAACCAAGAATCTTGGGTAACCAACAATCTTGTGTTGTCACTAGAGCAGAACATTCATGTTTTCTATGTCTATGTAGGGTCAAAACATGTTAATGCCTCGAAAGGGGGTTAGAGGTTTTGGTATGGGACTTTAGGTTGGTAAGCTCTTGCCAAAGTGTGGAGATAACACCAAAGCGTAATTTGATTAATATAAAAATCACTACCCTTAGGGATTGATGCCTCACCAATGGATTCATAGTAGTAAGTAGTATAAACCCCTTAAGATATATTCATACTTAATACTAACCCACAATGCAATATAGTTTCCCTGCTGATTCGGCAATATCATTATGGTTCATTTCCTTGCTGGTTCAAACCAATATGGTCGAGTGTGTGAGAGTCCCTAAAAACAAACTCCACAACTTTATGGACTAATAGAATACAACTTCTCATCTGATAATCGGGCTTTTGTTGTCAATGGTAAGCTTTAGTTGACAAATCATCAAGACGTAAACAAATACCACATACCCTTTTTCTTATCATTGATTATTAATCTATTTTTCTTTCCTCTTCATTTTATTTTATGAGCCATTTTAACTCTTCTATTTTAGTTTCACTAGACGTTGACGAAGACTCAGTACTAAAAGTTGTTGTATCCTTAGATGATTTTGGTATCTTAGCATCACTATATTACGCAAACGATGTGTGCATTGCCCAACATGAAGTGTAGTGATAGTATCTTATCCTGTTTTTATAATAATAAAACTTTAACCAGTGTATAAAACGGCTAAAACTAAATCACTTTTTTTAAATACACCCCCTCTTCAAGTCAACTTTCTAATAGCAAGTGAGAGGACCACTCGTATGGTGGCAGACTTACCCATGAGACTAAAATTTTCATTGAAATCAATGCCTTATTGTTGTTGAAAGCCCTTTACCTTAAGACAAGTTTTATAAGTGGTAATAGCACTATATTAATATTTCTTTACTCTGTAAACCCCACTTGCAATCAGTAGGTTACTTTGTAAAACATAAGGAACTAAAGACCATGTTCCATTTTTAACAAGTGCTTTAAATTCATCAGCCATGTCTTCATGCCACTCTAGATGTTAGTTTGAAACTGTAAAGGAGGTGGGTTCGATAGGGTGCCGCGAGGACGCTGAAGCACAATTAGTAGACGATATGTCTGAGTACGAGGTTTTGGATTTAGACGGATGTTAGAAGGATGAGGACGAGGTGGAGAAGAAGGAAAGTGTAAGGTTGAGTCGAGGATGAATGAATAAGAATAGTAGGAGATGGTGGAACTTTCTAAAGGAGTGGTGGAGAAGAAGGTGTAGGTCCCCTAATTCGTATGGATCTTACAGAATCGTCTATCTAATCTAGAGTTCGAATCCCCTATATCAGATTTCACAGAAACAAGAACACGAACACGAACAAATACTTTCAAACTGTCCTCTATTTATTATCCAACAGAATGGTTTACAATCAATTCAAGACTCTCTCTCAACTCTCTCTGAAATACTTCTCTGAGCAACTAAATGAGCAACAAAACCAGCAACCTTAACCCTAATACAAACCTACCTTTATATAGAATAGCTTATGCAACTGGGCTAGGGTTCCCCCACATGGACTGCTATTGGGTCTAGGCCCAATTCGCCTTCCATAAGCTATATGGTGTCTAGTTCAGCCCAATTACTTCTAATTAACTATTACAAAACTATACCCGCTAACGTTTATCATTTTACTAATTACAAGATATCCAAAGACCAAATCTAAGTTGTTGTCACAAATATGCACCAACAAACTCCCCCTTGACAATAGCTTCGTAAACTAACTTTGTCTTTAGTCTTCTTGAAATCTTCAGCGTCTTTGAAAAACATTGGTCTTTGGATAGGTTCAGCTTTAATAGCTTCTGTCAGTAATCGAATCTCCGCTAATCTGATGTATCCAATCACCAAATATTCTAAATCGTTAGCGTTTGAGTAAACTCCAATTTAGTACTTGCATAGCAATCTTTAAAAACTCTTTAACTTTGTATGCAATGTAGAAAGGAGGTTCTACCATGCATCCAAGCAAACTCCTCTTCACTAAACTTCTCAGCAACACACTGCTACAATCTGTATACTATAAAACAAACATCTCGAGAAACCATAAGAATTTTTCAACACAAGTTAAACAAATTATTATTATTCAAGAGATAGTAAAACTGTATCACAGATTAAGCACTTCTCAACTCAAACCATTTACTCAACATCTTTAAGCACATTGAACCTGCAAGATTCAAAAAAAATTGAACTCATCTTCTAACACCGTCTCACCCTATCGGTAACAACTCCTCCATGAACAACCAATATCCGTACATTAAGAATTTATAAGAAAATGAAATATTTTTGGATTTTTATATTTTCTGAAAACAAATAAAGAACAAATAATAAACACTCTGTTTTTGTGAGCATCTCCGTTAAGAAGATCATATCAACAACACCAAACTGGTTTCACACTATCTGATAATTCTATATGCAATATTCATGAAAAGAAGTTAAAGACGATTACCAGTATTTTTTATCCACTTAAACAAAATACATGAACATTTCAAGTACCATTACCTAGTGATATGTTAAGATAATTTATACTGATATACTAGTGTGTCCCACTTCAGGACATACCCCCACGATCAAGGTATGCACAAAATTCATCGTAGTAGGTGAGTATACCGAAATTCATTCTTTTGATTCACAATGTTGGGTAATTGGTGATCAGCTCAGTACTTCATTACAGCAAAGTGACCAATATCCAACGAGGGTTATGGCAAATACCAAATTTTGGTACGATTAATGCAATTTGCACATTTGAATGACTCTCTAAGAGAGCTTCTTCAATTTTTTTGGGATTTGGCATTTTAGCTCTTTTAAGATATCCTGGCTGTGCCTAGGTCAGCATATATCTGGATGCAGCAGAAGGACAACCTTGATACCATGGATGAAATAACGATATAAAGACCTAAAACCTTAGATTTTGTCAATCTATCAACGCAAGATTTAAGGTAATAAAACCATACGCCACTGATGTCACACCCCGACCCGCAGCGGAATAAAAGTCGGGGCATGATTGGGTTATCACCAAAGCTCATGATATTTACTAAGAAGTTTTATATTTATTGAATTCAAATTAAAATTTAAATATCCAACAAAATTTCATACAAACACAAATAAAAATCTAAATGCTTGTCCCAACGAAACTTGTTTATTCTTCTAGGCCATCCTAAGTGTTTCTTTCCTCAACTTGATCACCTCTTTCATGCGTAAAAATAGAGGAAATTTTGGGTCAACAAAAGTTGGTGAGTGAACCTTGATAAAACATTTAAATAATTGATTTTTATGTTTATTTAAATAAAATTGTGCATAAATCACATGTGAGCAAATGTATATATGTAACCAATCACAAACCACATTGAATGAATATATGACATGAATGATGATGTATATGAGATCAAGGCTCAATCAAACGGAGCCAATCTAATGAGGCACCAGATGCTCAACCCGTATCCCACGAGGAACTGATGGGCCTAATGAAATGAGTGCACTGAAATGATAAAATGTATCCACATATAAACCACAGTACAAGCAATACACATTTGATCATGAAATGATATAGGCACAAATGTTAAATAAAATAAAGAAATGATACGACACATGATATACCCCAAAACGTGATTAAAACGGGGAATTTGTAGAGATTCACTCACCTAGGGTGCGTATTCTTGGATGGAAAAGAGAGCGCACGAGTTTGGGAATTTAACCGACGAGGAAGTACTAACCTAAAATAATAACGTAATAACTCGATAAATAAATTAACGTTTCGGTTAAAATCTACGTTTAGATTTTTGTGTGTATTTTTATGATTTTTGTTGATATAATAAACCCTTGAAATTATATATTTTAAGCATTTTAAATTGATTTTTCCTTTAATATAAACCATGGAATAAAATAATAAAAGCAAATAAAAAATAAACTAATATATAAAAAAAACTATCAGTCTGACAGCCTTGTCAGACCGGTCCGGTTGGCGGTTTTAGCATGCGTGTTGAGACTCGAACCCGTAACATCTCGGTTGCGTGCACGCAGCTCTTCCAACTAAGCTACGTGTCTAACCCGAAAGAATCCTGATTTTAATTATATTAATACACTTCTTAGGCTATTTTATAAATTGATTTAATTTAAAAAGATTCAACATAGTTGAACCGGTGTGTTATGGGTTTCGAACCCGTGACCTTACATGCGTTTTGCACCCAGCCCAACCAACTGGGCTGGGTGGCTAACCCGACAAGACTTGCTTTTTAATTATACTTATATACACACTGTTAGTTGATATAATTTATTAAAAATAAAACTGTTAAATAACAGTTATGCGGTCATGAACTAGAATCAAACCGGGGACATGAAGATCATGTTTGCACACACTCCACCACTGGACTGTGTGTCTAACCCGTTTGAAACAACCGTTTTAATTATATAAAACATTTCACCCACTTCGTCTTCTTCATTTTGAATTTGAACCAAACTTTATGCCCGCCCGATTTAATCTGTATCACTTCTGTTTTTCTATTAACCATCTGTACATTATGTTAATTAAATAAAACTCAGAGGAAAAGAACAAGGGTCTACCGTAAGACAGAAGTGGAGAACCACGATTTCCGGCGGCCGGTGACACTGAGCTTCCCGGCGACATGGGTGTTTGAGGAGAGGGGAGTAGTGATTTTAAAGAAGGAGCGAGTCTTTATTGATAAAACGTTTAGTATTTATAGGCGGTGGCAGGAGGTTTCGACCTTGCTTGTTTTGGTAACATGATTCGATGATTGGTAATTTGCAAGAAAGATGACAGCCGAACTAATTGGGTTTTGCCAAAAATAAATCCCGAGCTAGATGTCGGAGATTTCAAAAAGAAAGGAAAGGCGCGTGATGTCGGATCCGGTTAGTTGCAGGTTTTTCACTCAGTTTCAAAATATAGGTTTTAAATTTCTAACATATGCACAGTGTAGTGGTGTTTGTAGCGTGTGTGTAACCGGGGGAACCCGGGTTCGATCCCGGTTCACCCTTTTCTTGAATTTTTATTTATTTTGACTATTTTATATTAATTCATATATTAGATATAATTATTAAACCAGTTATTACATTATTTCATTTAATTTTAGTTATCATTTATTTTTAAACGTTTATTTTTCTATTATTACCTATATATGGAGTATTGGAATATTGAAATAAATAAATAATCGAACGACGTAAAAATGAATACACTTAGATTGATAAAATGGGGCGGGTTTTCGAAACCCGATTTATACAAATGTTACAGTATCCCCTACTTTTAGAAATTTCGTCCCGAAATTTAAGTAGTAGTTGTAACTGGAAAAAGATGCGGGTATTTTTCGCGTATTGAGTCTTCACGTTCCCAAGTAAACTCGTGTCCTCGTTTTGACTCCCAACGCACTCTGACGATTGGAATACGACTTTGTCTCAAGCGCTTCTCACCGAAATCCATGATTTCTACTGGTCTTTCAATGAAGTGCATTGATTCATCAACTTGAATGTCTTCCAGAGGGATATGGAGATTTTCGTCGGCGAGGCACTTTTTCAAGTTTGATACGTGGAATGTGGGATGATTTTTGTTGAGTTCTTCTGGTAGGTCAAGCTTGTATGCTACAGGACCTACTCTTTCGAGTATCTTGAATGGTCCCACATAGCGTGGTGCTAGCTTGCCCTTTTGACCAAAACAAACCACTCCTTTCCATGGTGACACTTTCAAAAGTACTTGATCACCAACACAAAACTCCAAGGGCTTTCGTCGTTTGTCAGCATAACTCTTTTTACGACTTCGAGCCGCTAGAAGATTGTTTCGAATTTTAAGGATTTTGTCGGTTGTTTCTTGAATCAATTCAGGTCCGGTGATTTGCGCTTCACCAATCTCATGCCAACATACTGGAGATCGGCACTTACGACCATATAAAGCTTCGAATGATAGCTATTGTTGTACGAAAACTCGACTAACAGTAGATGAGCGTCCCAGTTCCCTTTGAAGTCTATGACACATGCTCGAAGCATGTCTTCAAGGGTTTGGATGGTGCGTTGAGATTGACCATCAGTTTGAGGGTGAAAGGCGGTGCTAAGGTCTAACCGTGTACCCAAAGCGGTTTGTACGGCTCGCCATGTTCGTGAAGTGAAAAGACCATCACGGTCTGAAATGATGCTTAACGGTACACCATAGCGGCTTACGATCTCGTTGATGTAGATACGAGCTAACTTCTCGTTCTTGAAGTCCTCGCGAATCGGAATGAAATGAGCCGATTTTGTAAAACGATCAATAATTACCCATATGGTGTCATACCCACTGGAGGTGCGAGGTAACCCGGTGATGAAATCCATGGTTATTTTTTCCCACTTCCATGCAGGTATTTCGGGTTGGACCAGAAGTTCTGAAGGTCTTTGATATTCAGCTTTTACTTTGGAACATGTAAGGCACTTGGAAACAAAAACAGCGATATCCTTTTTCATGCCAGGCCACCAGTAGGTGTATCGTAGGTCTTGATACATCTTATCGGCTCCTAGGTGTACAGAGTATCATGTTTTGTGTGCCTCATTCATGAGGAAATCACGAAGGTTGTCGCGATCGAGAATCCATATGCGGTTTAAATAATATAGAATACCGTCGGATTTGGTTTCAATTTTGAGTTCAGCTCCACATGACAGCTCATCGCGTACGTCATTTTCCGTTACAGAGATATGTTGAGCTGCCCGGATTCGGTCCTTGATATCGGTTATGATTTGCGAACATAGAATACGAATAGAGTTCGCATAAACCTTTCGACTGAGTGCATCAGCCACCACGTTTGCGTTGCCAGGATGATACCGAATCTCGCAGTCGCAATCGTTGAGCAGTTCGACCCATCTTTGTTGCCTCATATTCAACTCTTTTTTATTGAAGATATGCTGGAGACTCTTGTGGTCAGTGTATATTTCACACTTGGTACCGTAAAGATAATGCCTCCATATCTTGAGAGCAAACACAACGGCTCCAAGTTCCAGGTCGTGGGTGGTGTAATTTTTCTCATGAACTTTGAGTTGCCTAGAGGCATAGGCTATCACCTTTCCTCTTTGCATCAATACACAGCCTAGACCTTGCCCTGATGCATCGCAATAAACCACAAAGTCATCGCAACCCTCAAGGAGTGTAAGGATAGGTGCGTCACAAAGCCTTTGCTTTAAAGTTTGGAAGGCCTCCTCTTTCTTAGGTCCCCAAATGAAGGGTTTTCCTTTGTGAGTCAAGGCCGTGAGCGGAACGGCGATACAGGAAAAATTGGTAATGAAGCGTCGGTAGTAACCAGCCAAGCCAAGAAATGACCTAACTTCGGTAGGGGTACGTGGCGCTTGCCATTCTTGTACTGCCTTGATTTTCGAAGGATCGACATGAATCCCTTTGTCATCGACGACATAACCAAGGAATTGTACCTCTCTTAACCAGAAGTCGCATTTTGAGTACTTAGCGTAAAGCTTTTCAGTCCTTAAGAGTGTAAGAATGAGTCAAAGGTGTCGCTCATGATCGGATTTTGACTTGGAGTAGATAAGAATGTCGTCGATGAAGACTATGACGAAACGGTCGAGATAGGGTTTGCATACCCTATTCATCAGATCCATGAAGACAGCGGGGGCGTTGGTTAAGCCGAAGGGCATAACCATGAACTCGTAATGACCATAACGAGTTCGGAAGGCAGTTTTTGGAATATCTTCTTCGCGCACTCTAAGCTGATGATAACCAGAACGAAGGTTGATTTTGGAAAAAGGTGGCGCCTTGAAGTTGGTCTAGAAGGTCATCAATACGAGGCAGTGGATAGCGATTCTTAACCGTCAATTTGTTGAGTTCTCTATAATCAATGCACATGCAAAACGTTCCATCTTTCTTCCTCACAAAAAGAACGGGTGCACCCCAAGGCGATGAGCTAGGACGTATGAATCCTTTGTCAGTCAGCTCTTGCAGTTGACTATCCAACTCTTGCATCTCGGATGGGGCTAACCTATAGGGAGATTTTGTGACCGGTGTAGCGCCAGGCACACGATCGATTCGAAATTCGACTTCTCGCACAGGAGGAAGTCCTGAAACGTCGTCGGAAAAAACTTGCGGGAATTCTTTCACAATTGGAATATCTTCGAGCTTCTCTCCTTGCCTTCCTTCTTGACGACGTGAGCTAGAAATGCAACGTAATTTTTGCGAAGATAACTTCGGGCTTGAAGGCAGGACATCAATTTGAGCCCTTTCAAAGGAGTTTCCCCAAAGATACGTAGTGTCTGACCGTCGGCGACAGGAATACAAATGAACTTTTAATGGCACACCACTTCAGCGTGATGCTGGCTGAGCCAGTCCATGCCGATGATAACATCGAAACTTCCCAATTTCATAGGAATGAGATCAATTGAAAAATCATGATCATTTAGGGTAAGAGTACAATCGCGTATAACAGAATTTAATGAAGTGGGTTTTCCGTCAGCAACTTCCACCGTCAGAGATTCAACGAGATTATCACGAGGTTGGTCGAGAATAGATTCGAATTCTAAAGACACAAAGCTCTTATCCGCACCAGTATCGAATAATATGGATGCATAACTACCATTTACAAGAAACGTACCGTTGACCACATTGTTGTCAGCCCTGGCTTGGTTAGCGTTGATATTGAAAGCTCTTCCTCTAGCAGGTGGAGGAGCTTGGTTAGCTTGGTTTACTGGGTTTGCTGGAGCTTGGGCATGGATGATGTTCACTAGGTGTGGGTAAGTATTCCTGAAGTGGTTTGGGTCCCCACAATTGAAACAGGCTCGCATGGATTGCATGATAGGGTAGTTGGGTTGGTAGTAAGGTTGGGCTGCGAGTTGTGCAGGTGGTAGAAGTAAGGGTTGTTGGGCTTGGCCCACCATTTGATTTTGGGTTTGGGTTGGAGGTTAACTACGGTTCGATCGCTGAAGGGTACGGCAGGTTTGGATAGTGTGACCCGCACGACCACAACTTGTGCAATGTTGGCAAGGGATTGGCAACGGTTACACTTTGGGTATGGGCCAGTGTATGGCCTTTTTAATGGTGCGGCTAGAGGGGCGACTTGCGTGATTGGAGCAGCAGTGATGGGAGGGTTGGTTTGGGTGACAGCAAAGTTCTTGCCATTTTGCTTCCTCTTACCAGCAAACTTCGTGGTGAACCTGAGTGGTTTGGAATTGGGGTCTCAATGGGTGTTTTCTTCTTTTCATCTTTAAATTTGCCACTTTGAATGCGATTTTCAGTGAGTTCCGTAGCTAACTCCATTGCGGCTTCGAGTGTTGCAGGCGAAGTGCTTAAAACCGAATCTTGGATTTTCGAGGGAGGCCTCGAATGTAGTGCTCAATTAAGCGGTATAATGGGGTGAACAGATTGGGAACCATTTGGTTCAACTCAAGAAACCTCTTGTTGTAGGAGGTGTGATCTCATTCCTTTTGCTTTAGAGAATGGAATTCATCTTCAAGCTTCTTGATCTCGCTTCTAGGGCAGAAGCGTCTTCTCATGATCTCTCTTAATTCTTCCCATGATAAGGCCATGGCATCGTCTACACCTCGCTTTCCTTTTTCCGTGTTCCACCAGGTAAGGGCTACCCCAAACAATCTTCCAGTCGCGTAACGTACCTTACAGTCCTCGGGACAGTCGCAATTGAGAAAGGTGTTTTCCATCTCCTCAAACCAGTGAAGGAGAGCGGTGACACCTTCAGTCCCTTCATATTTTGGGGGATCGCAGGACTTGAAGTGTTTGTAGGTGCATTTGGGGGTTTTGGGAGGAGGGTTGACGACGCTTTGGTCTTCTTGGTTGGGAGGATTGATGGGATTAGAAGTGAGGGCTTGCTGATCTTGTAGTACGATGTCAGGAAGCACTGCGGCCATTTGTTTAGCAAGTTGTGTGGCCAAGCGTTCGTTTGACTTTCCTGACCTTCTACCTCCACGAAATTGCCTAGCAGACATCTACAGGAATATATGTAGGGAGATTGTGAGTTCAAGAATTTCCTAGGTGTCATGTGTCGTAAAAAGAATGAAAAACAAAATAACTGAAAATAATTTAACTACATCCACAGGATGTCTTGGGTTTGCTCATGTTTGGGCCTCCAAATGTCCCCCATACCATTGCCTGTGTAGTCATGTGGGCCCCATGACTATTGGGCTTGGTAGGATTCACATTGGTGTCGGCGGGTTAACACTCGCACCACCCGAATGAAAATCGTAAAACATGATTTCGAGATGTATGGTCGGAGGGTGTCCATGTGTAGACACAATGACAGCTCAAAGTGGGGTTAGTTCACACGACGTTTAGTATAGCATGCTTTGGCATCGTTAGTCCCCAGGTAGGCAAACTGGTCCTTTATTTTGGATTTATATGAATGCCAAGCCTAGACAGGACGTTCCGACTACCGGTACTCGTACCCTTCCAGTTACTACATGCCCGTTGTGAAAACTCACTTTGATGTGATTTGAAAAATATGAAAACATTGCAAAAATATTCGAAAAGAAATAACGGAAATTGTGAAATTGTGAGGTGTGTGCTTTCATAGATATGATATGATATGAGGGTATGATCTATGATGAGCATTGCATATTAACATGTACTTGTGAGAATGTTTGCATAATGTTGTGTGTGAATATAAACATGAAACATATAAACATCATGAATTTTGCATGTAACACATAAACAATTAAAATCTAATCAACTACAGTATAGGCTCTAAGGGTCTAATAACCTATCCTATATCCCTATAGTCACAAGCTCTGATCCCAATCTGTCACACCCCGACCAGCAGGGGAATAAAAGTCGGGGCATGATTGGGTTATCACCAAAGCTCATGATATTTACTAAGAAGTTTCATATTTATTGAATTCAAATTAAAATTTAAATATCCAACAAAATTTCATACAAACACAAATAAAAATCTAAATGCTTGTCCCAACGAAATAACTTGTTTATTCTTCTAGGCCATCCTAAGTGTTTCTTTCCTCAACTTGATCACCTGTATCATGCGTAAAAACAGAGGAAATTTTGGGTCAACAAAAGTTGACGAGTAAACCTTGATAAAACATTTAAATAATTGACTTTTATGTTTATTTAAATAAAATTGTGCATAAATCACATGTGAGCAAATGTATATATGTAACCAATCGCAAACCACATTGAATGAATATATGACATGAATGATGATGTATCTAAGATCAAGGCTCAATCAAACGGAGCCGATCTAATGAGGCACCTGATGCTCAACCCGTATCCCACGAGGAACTGATGGGCCTAATGAAATGAGTGCACTGAAATGATACAATGTATCCACATATAAACCACACTACAACCAATACACATTTGATCACGAAATCATATAGGCAGAAATGTTAAATAAAATAAAGAAATTATACGACACATGATACACCCCAAAACGTAAAAACGGGGAATTTGTAGAGATTCACTCACCTTGGGTGCGTATTCTTGAGTGGAAAAGAGAGTGCACGAGTTTGGGAATTTAACCGACGAGGAAATGCTAACCTAAAATAATAACGTAATAACTTGATAAATAAATTAACGTTTCGGTTAAAATCTACGTTTAGATTTTTGTGGTATTTTTGTGATTTTTGTTGATATAATTAAACCCTTGAAATTATATATTTTAAGCATTTTGAATTGATTTTTCCTTTAATATAAACCATGGAATAAAATAATAAAAGCAAATAAAAAATAAAATAATATATAAAAAAACTGTAAGTCTGACAGCCTTGTCAGACCCGTCCGGTTGGCGGTTTTAGCATGCGTGTTGAGACTCGAACCCGTGACCTCTCGGTTGCGTGCACGCAGCTCTTCCAACTGAGCTACGTGTCTAACCCGAAAGAATCATGATTTTAGTTATATTAATACACTTCTTAGGCTACTTTATAAATTGATTTAATTTAAAAAGATTCAACATAGTTGAACCAGTGTGTGTTATGGGTTTCGAACCCGTGACCTTACATGCGTTTTGCACCCAGCCCAACCAACTGGGCTGGGTGGCTAACCCGACAAGACTTGCTTTTTAATTATACTTATATACACACTTTTAGTTGATATAATTTATTAAAAATAAAACTGTTAAATAACATTTATGCGGTCATGAACTAGAATCGAACCGGGGACGTGAACATCGTGTTTGCACACACTCCACCACTGGATTGTGTGTCTAACCCATTTGAAACAACCGTTTTAATTATATAAAACATTTCACCCACTTCGTCTTCTTTATTTTGAATTTGAACCAAACTTTATACCCGCCCGATTTAATCTGTTTCACTTCTGTTTTTCTATTAACCATCTGTACATTATGTTAATTAAATAAAACTCCAAGGAAAAGAACAAGGGTCTACCGTAAGACAGAAGTGGAGAACCACGATTTCCGGCGGCCGGTGACACATAGCTTTCCGGCGACAGGGGTGTTTGAGGAGAGGGGAGTAGTGATTTCAAAGAAGGAGCGAGTCTTAATTGATAAAACGTTTAGTATTTATAGGCGGTGGCAGGAGGTTTCGACCTCGCTTGTTTTGGTAACATGACTCGATGATTGGTAATTTACCAGAAAGATGACAGCCGAACTAATTGGGTTTTGCCAAAAATAAATCCTGAGCTAGCTGTCGGAGATTTCAAAAAGAAAGGAAAGGTGCGTGATGTCGGATCCGGTTAGTTGCAGGTTTTTCACTCAGTTTCAAAATATAGGTTTTAAATTTCTAACATATGCACATGTAGTGTGTGCAGTGTAGTGGTGTTTGTTGCGTGTGTGTAACCGGGGGAACCCGGGTTCGATCCCGGTTCACCCCTTTTCTTGAATTTTTATTTATTTTGACTATTTTATATTAATTCATATATTAGATATAATTATTAAACCAGTTATTACATTATTTCATTTAATTTTAGTTATCATTTATTTTTAAACGTTGATTTTTCTATTATTACCTATATATGGAGTATTGGAATATTGAAATAAATAAATAACCGAACGACGTAAAAATGAATACACTTAGATTGATAACATGGGGCAGGTTTTCGAAACCCGATTTATGCAAATGTTACAACTGATATGTTACCCACTCATACACAGTTTATTATATGTGTATCACAAAGGTAAGTTGATTATTTTATGCCTTTTGCCTACTGGTACATCATATATGATGAAGCTGCTATCAAACTTAAGCAATTTAATTTTAATTTTAGTGTGACTGTCTAACTTGCTGATGTACTATCATTTCTTCTTTTCCACACAGTGAAAACTCATTTTTGATTTTCTATTTTTTTATGTTTTTGATTTTTGAAAAGCAGTAAATTATTTACAAAATATTTTTATGGAAAGTGGTTATCCAGGAGTCCTGATCCCGTGGAGTTCGACTAAATGTTCAAAATTAGCCCTGTCAAAAGCTTTTGTGTAAAGATATGCCAGGTTATCTAGTGTATCGACTCGATGCAGTTCAATTAGATTCTTTTCAGCAAAATGCCGTATAAAATGATGACAAATGTCAATATGTTTTGTGCGACTGTGTTTTACGGGATTGTTGGTGATTGAAATAGTGGCATTATTGTCTATCATAATAGGAGTACGAGTGAAATTTAAATCGTAATCGCGCATCTGCTATTGGATCCAGAGAACCTGAGAGCAACAGCTACCCGCAACAATATATTCAGCTTCACACGTCGAGGTAGACACGCAAGACTGCTTCTTGCATTGCCATGACACGAGCCTCCCTCCTAAGAACTGACAACCACATGTGCTAGACTTCCTTGTGGATTTGCATCCTCCAAAGTCCGAATCAGTGAAAGCAACAAACTTCAAATCACTAGCAGCTGGATATCATAACCCAAGTTTAGGTTTCCCCTTCAAGTAACGAAGAATCCGCTTCACCGCTTTCATGTGGACTCCTTTGGATTTGCTTGATATCTGGCACAAAGACATAATGCGAACATGATGTCGGGCCTTGAAGCAGTAAAGTACATCAGAGAACCAATCATTGCCCTGTATTGAGTTGGATCAACATCCTCCACACTCTCATGATCTGGACCAAGATTGTGATTCTCACAGACAGGTGTATTGAAAGTAGCGCAATCCTCCATTTTGAAACGAGACAAAATGTCATACACATACGTCGTCTGATGTATAAACATCTCATCCTTCTTTTGTTCAACTTGTAAACCCAAAAAGTAGGACAGTTCACCCATCGCACTCATTTCAAACTTGCTCTTCATTACCTCTTCGAAATCATGACACGTGTTCTCATCAGATGACCCAAAAATGATGTCATCTACGTATACCTGTACCAGCAGAAAGTCTTCCTTCTTCCTTTTAATGAAAAGTGTACTGTCAATCTGACCTCTTTCAAAACCATTCTTTAAAAAATGTGCTGACAGTGTCTCATACCACGCCCTAGGTGCCTGATGCAATCCATACAATGCCTTATCAAGTCGATAAACTCGATCTGGATAGTTTGGATCAGTAAACCCATCTGGTTGTGAGACATAAATCACTTCTTGGACTTTCCCGTAAAGAAATGCACTCTTCACGTCAAGTTGGTAAACTTTGAAGCCCTTGAATGAAGCAAAAGCTAGAAACAAACGAATTGCTTCCAACCTTGCTACTGGTGCAAACACTTCATTGTAATCAATCTCCTCTTGCTGATTGAACCCTTTCACCACCAACCGAGCCTTATTCCTTATCACGATCCCTCGGTCGTCTTCTTGCACTTAAACACTCACTTAGTGTCTATGTCCTTCTCTCCTACAGGCAAGTCAACTAGCTCCCAAACTTTCAAGTTCTTAAACTGAGCTAGTTCCTCTTGCATAGCTTCAACCCAACAATTGTCTTTTAGAGACATGTGAACATTCTTCGGCTCCTCTTGGGAAATAAAGAAGGTATACAAACACTCATGAATCAACCCTGTCTTCTGAATTGAAGTAAACAAACAGGAACCTTCGAGCACACCTCTTCTCGTTTGAACACCTACAACAGCATCACCTATGATGTTTTCAACTGGATGATCTCTGTGTACACGTGTGGTAGCAATGGTGTCAACAACCAGATTATCTCCAAGATTAGATCCAACCTCCCCGTGAATGTTAGTATTAGCAAACGGATTAGTGAAATCCTCCCCCTGAATAGGTTCAGACTCACTATCACTGGAGTCTTGTGGAGCTGCACTGGAAGAAGTTTTTGGAGCATCTGTCATCGATATACTCGATCTAGGCATGAAGTCACACTCTCCATCTTCATTGATCACAGATTGGATCACTTGAGACTCATCTGCATTTGAAAATCAGGAGTACTAAATGATATAAAAACACTGTCATAATCATATAATATAGGAGGACCACTCGTTGATTGTTGAGGTGAATAACTGGTGACTTCCATGTTAAACACCACCTCAATTTTACCAGTTTTTAGATTAAAAACCCTTTTATTCGGTGTTCCAGGCATATAGCCTAGAAAGTAACCCTCATCAGCTACCTCACCAAATTTTTCTTATCTTTGTTTTGCACAATGGTATAGGGTAATCCAAATGGTTTAAAGCCTTTTAAGTTTGGTTTTCGGTTAAACAATAGTTCGTGGCATGTTTTGTTAAACCGTTTAACCGTCAAAACTTTGTTCAGGACATAAGAAGCTGTGTTCACAGCTTCTCCCCAGAAAAGAACTGGAAGCTTTGAATCAGATAGCATAGTCCTTGCAGCTTCAATCCACGTCCTGTTTTTCCTCTCAGCGACTCCATTCTGTTGAGGTGTATAAAGAGTAGAATATTGATGTTCAATTCCCTTGCGAAGACAATAGAGATCCAGAATCTGATTCTTGAACTTCGTGCCATTATCACTCCTTATCCTCTTGATCCGTGCATCATGGACATTTTCCAATTTTGTAAAAAGATCTATCAGCTCTGCTGTCTCATCTTTTGTACCTAAAAGGAAAACCCATGAATATCATGAGTAATCATCTGTGACAACTAAACAATAGTACTTTCCACCTATGCTCCTTACGTTCACCGGACCGAATAGATCCATATGAAGTAATTCATAAGGGGCATCTATGGAATTTACTGTTTTAGACTTGTGAGGTTTCTTATGTTGTTTTCCCTTTTTGACATGGAAGACATTTATCTTCCACGTGAAACCTCTGCACTGGCACCCCTTCCATTAAGTCATTTTTAGTAATATAATTCATTTTTTTGTTATGGATGTGGGCCGTGCGTCTGTGCCACAGTAATGACTCAGCCTCAGATGCTTTTGATAGCAAACACGCCACCACAGTTGTAGAATCCTTAGCACCCATGTCCATAACATAAGTGTCGTTTCTCCTTGGCGCTCTCATCACTATCCAATCATCTAGTATCACCAAACCAGGTTTCAACACCAAAGCTTCAGACTTTGTAAGTGGACCGAGTGCCCCTTGTCGCAGACATGAGACACGCTCATCAGATTGTGCTTCAGCTGCTCAACATAGTTCACTTTGTCCAATGTGATCTTCCCGTTAGTCACTTTTCCTCGACCTGTAATGTGCCCTCCTTTAGCACCTACAAAATTCACATATCCACCATCTATATTCTCAAACTCAGTCAACAATCTCGCATCCCCCGTCATGTGCCTGAAGCAGCCACTATCAACATACCACAAGTTGATAACCCTCCTTAGCAGCTCCTGCACCACCCAAAAAAAATTAGTTAGATTGGGGGACCCAAGCCTTAATGGTCTTGGGTCTTCCAGATTCATGAACCACAGGAACATCCATCCAATATCCATCACTCCTAACAGGAGTCTTGGATCTTAGACCTATTGATGGAAATGGTTTTTTTATTTCCACTAGATCTCTAGTCCTGAGGTTTCCTAAACATGTTTGGACTTTACGACCTTTGGAAATTATGGTTTTTGTTCCATGAATTTTGATGATAATAATTTCTAAATCCATTTTTATAAAAATTTCGACTACCAACATTTTGATATCGAGTTTGATATTGACCTTGACTTCTGAATTTTTTTGATTGACCATTAAAGTTATTCATTCTTGGTGAACTACTTCTAAGTCCTACATATCTGCCTGATGTAGATTCAGGCTGAAATCTTTGTTGATTTCTTTGAAAACGAGGAACTTGGTGAGTTCCTTTTTCAGCCTTATCTACACCAACAGCAAAACTTTGTTGCTTGGTAGCAGATATCTTTGTTGAGTTTATAACCTTCTTCTCACCATCATCAAGTTTTTTAGTGATTTTTCTCTCTGTCTCTCACTCACCCGTGCTTCATTCTTTTTGTTAGGACAGCAGCTAGCTACATGTCCCTTTTCGTGACATTTGAAGCACGATTTTCTAGCCGAGGACTTCTTAATTGAAGCCTCTTGCTTAGATTCATCAGGTGATGATGATGATGATGATGATGATGATGATGATGATGATGACGCCTTTGAATGATCTTGTTTAGTTTGCTTAATTTCTTATTTTTCTTTGTTTTTATTTTTAGCAAACTGCACATTTGACTCTTTTGTAATATCAGTGACCTCTTCATTTATATCACTCCCTTTAACAAAATCAACCTTTTTAACAAAAAAATGTTTTTGATTCTTAGGGTGTGTATTCTTTGTCTTCAGAACTGGTTCCCTGTTAGTATCCTTCTTGGCATTCTCAGTCACATCAACATCCTCTGATGTGGAACTACCAGTTGTAGTTGACACAAAGTCTGTAAGCTCTTCTTCATCTTGCAAGAAAGAATAGTCATAACCAAGAGGTGGTGGAACTTCAGTCAAACCTTTGAATCCCACACATGTCTTGTCATTACTCTTCGTCAGGCCATTCATCATGTGTTTCATAACAAAAGATGAATCTCTGAATTGATTTAGTTTCTTTTCAAGTTCACAAATTTTAAGTTGTGCTTCAGACAACTCTTTGCATTTTTCATAAATTTCTTTTGTTTTCTCACTCATCGTATCATGAGCTAAGTTAATAACTTGAAGTTTTTTGTTTAGCTTACAGATTAGAATATTGATTTCTTCTTCATAACCTTTTATTTTCTTCAAATATAATGACTCATTTCGTTTTACGAAGAAGTTTGATTCTTTTAGGTTTGAAGCTCATTTACCAGACTTTGGTTTTGTTTTGTGAACGTGTCAACTTCACTTTGCAGTTCACAACATTTTAAACAAACAGAACTACCAGAGTTAGAATGTACCTCTCCTTTTGATTTGCTTAGATCGGCCATGAAAGCAGCAAAATTAGCAGCCATCTTCTTCTCTGAAGCATTCTGTTCTCCATCAGCTTTTTCAGCTACCGTCTCTTGCTCTGCCTCAGCATCAGCTTTCACTTCTTCATCAACTGGGGCTATCTCAGCCATGAACGCTAGTGAGGCATTGTTATCACCCTCCAGATTAACACTCTAATCATAAGAACCTTCTCTAGCAGTAGGGATCAGGGCCTTTGACCCAGTGTTGGTTGACGCATTTATGTTGCTTGAACCATGACCAGGAGAATCTTGAAAGGATGAGTTAGAACGAGATTCAGTTTTTGGTCATTGACATGCTCTAGCAAAATGTCAGTAGTTTTGACATTTGTAACACTTCACTTTAGACTTGTCAAAACCCACACTCTTTCCAACGAACTTCCTGCCCGTTCTGTTCATGAACCTCTTCACTTTTCTAAAGATCATGGCCATCTGCCATTTTAAATCCATCTCCTCTAGGTCATCAGGGTCGATATGATCGTAATCTTCATCAAACGTAGCAGGATCGGATATTCTTCCCTGAATGTAGTTCTCGTAGGAAGCAACGAAAGAAGCAAGAAATGCCAGGTGATCTTCAACACTTTTGACACTCAGAGGCATAGACCTAGTACTGCTGTTACTATTACTTGATTTTTGTATTTTTACCCCTGTCGAGCCTCTTGAAGCAGCAATAAAACATACTTCACCCTCAGCATTTGTCACAATCTGCTCATTTTCACATGAAAGAAATGCAGTTGCAATATCACTTGAAGCATTGTTGGAAGATGAAGGTTTAAGTTCTTTATAAATCCCTGAATCTTGAACCTGATCATATCCAGTCTCCTTCTTCTTCATGTTGAGCTCATAAGATCTCAGTTTACCAACAACCTCTTCCAAGTCTTTAGTTTCATAGTCAGCTTAACCCTTTATCATCAACGTACAATATCCCACTTTGCAGGTAAAGCATCCAGCAACTTATCATTTATCTCCACATTCGTGTATCCCTCTATGTCATAATTGTCCATTTCTGACATCAGATGATAGTATCTCGTGATAATATCATCAAGGGACTCACTCCTCATGCCTTCAAACACAGCAAATTGTTTCTTCAGCTGATCAACCTTGTTCTTCTTCACATTAGTATTGCCCTCATACCTCTTCTCTAGGGCATCCCACATTTCCTTTGACGTAGTATAACGCTTGAATGTATGTTTGATGCCAAGAGGTAATGACATCTTTATAGCAGCTAAGGCTTTCTTCTCAGACTCATACATCCTATTTTCAGCTTCTGACATGTTCACATAAGCAGTGACATGTTGTCTACCTTCAAAGTCATGAGTGGGGTTAGCATACCCATCTTGGATACAGATCCACATCCGTGTGTCCTGATATTTAATGAACGATTGAAACCTATCCTTCCAAGTAAGACAATTTTCTAGTTTCAGCATTTTTGGAGGTTTGTTAGTCATGCCAGCCTCGTGCTCCATTCTTAACAGTTCATTTAGGTTAGACATATTCAACATTTTTACCGAACCGGCTCGTTAAAAACGTTAAAAGTTGTCTGAAATGGGTGGTCACCAAATTATACCATTAGACTCGTCTCGACAATACAAGTCCAATGATGTATATTGTCCGATTATGACGTTAGGAATTTTCATGCCTTTTTTTGTCCTAAAAATCACACGAGTCTAAATGTGGAACCGGTTTATCAAGATTATCCCTATGGATCAAAATCTATGTCCGAAAATGTGTAACTCCGGTTACGTCAGCTGATTAACTTTCCACCTTTTTGTATAGAACTCGGAACAATACCAAATCCGGGACAGTAACTCGGATAGTCAATCTGAGATGGAAATCCGGAACAGTAATCCGAATTGCTAATCCGAGATGGTGATTCGGAATAGTAATCCGAGATGGAATCCGGAATGTACTGATCTAATTCGAAATGGGATCCAGAATAGACTATTCTGATCCGAGATGGAATCCGAAATAGACTATTCTGATCTGAGATAGAATCCGGAATACATTGCTGATCCGAAATTCAATCTGAGATGGAATCCGAGATACGCTTTTCTAATCTGAAATGCAACTCTAATGATCCGAATTGCACTTTTCTTATCCGAAATGCAAGCTTTCCTTATCCGAATTGCAAGCCTAATGATTCGAAATGCAGGTTTCTGATCCGAAATTCAAGTCTTCAATCTGAAATGCTTTGTTGTTAATCCGAAATCGCTACAAAACCCTAGAACAGCAGCAGAAACCCTAGTTCAGTCGTCACAAACTTCATAACAGCCTCCAAAACGTCCAAAAACCCAACTTTTTCTGCTGTTACGATTCTGAACCGAGCAAAATCAAGAGCCGAGTGCTCTGATACCAATTGTAGGTCCCCTAATCCATATGGATCTTCACAGAATCGTCTATCTAATCTAGAGTGTGGAATCCCCTAGATCAGATTTCAGAGAAACAAGAACACGAACATGAACAAATACTTTCAAACTGTGTTATATTGATTATCCAACACAATGGTTTACAATCAATTCAAGACTCTCTCTCAACTCTCTCTGAAATAATTCTCTGAGAAACTAAATGAACAACTAAACCAGCATGGTTATGCAACTGGGCTTATGCAACTGGGCTTGGGTTTCCCCACATGGACTGCTATTGGGTCTAGGCCCAGTTTGCCTTTCATAAGCTATATGGTGTCTAGTTCAGCCTAATTACTTCTAATTAACTATTACAAAACTAAACCCACTAACCGTTTATCATTTTACTAATTACAAGATATCCAAAGACCAAATCTAAGATGTTGTCACAAATATGCACCAACAGAAGGTGGATTAGGGATGTCAACTTGAAGTAATATGAAATCATAAAATGACGTGTGATTATTGATTGGATGGCTTAAAGGATTGATGTGCTTAAAATTACACATCTTTATCGCATAATTTTACTCCTATTATATGGACGTTATTTTAAATTTCACGAGATTAGACACTTACTTGTATCATTTGTGAATTTTCAGGTTTGGTTGGTGACTTGTGAGAATATTGGATGAATTAGAAATAAACTTAAAGTTCTGGGCATTTTTAGATAGAAGCACACCATGCTTCAAAACAAGCACGCCCATGCCTTTTTACCTAGGCATGGCCAAGCTCATTTTCATTCCGGGCCCTATAAATATGCTTTTAACCCCAATTCTTAGCCACTTCCAAAGAGGAATAGCGGGCACCTCTTTTTTTCCCCAGAACTCAAAGCAGTCTTCGAGCAATCATGGAACATAGGTCTGGCTGTTTGGAGAGCCGATGATAAAGAAATTCTAATTTCTTCTTCATAAGCACACCCATGCTTCACAGGTGGCATTGTAATGCTTGGTTTTCCTATTTAAATATCAAATTTTCTTTCCAGAGAAGGGCCCTTGGAGTTTGAAACGCACGATTTTAACTCCTAAATTTAGTGATTCCTACCTATTTTCAAGCATCCAATAAGGCTTCCAACATTAAGAAGGTCATCATATATCAACCATCCTACTTCCTTACTTGCTTATGATTTGAAATTCGTAATCTTAACCATGAATTTTTGTACTTTAGCAAGCATGGTTGTAGTTGTTGTAAGTATTAGGGGCTAAATACTCTTGTTATATAGATCATGATGAAACTATCAATTATGTCATTTTTAATTTGTAAGAATTGTTGGTGATATGTTTATGTTAGTCTTCATGATGATGTGATAACCTTGTTTAGTGATGTTGTGTACATGTTAAAGTTGAATACTATTTTAGTTTGATGATTATTTATCAATGATATGTTGGAAAACCATGTGTTAGATGTTTGTTCATGAATCTTGTTAACTTGTTAGTTAAGATTTATGTCATGAAATTGGGAACTAAAATCTATTGAAGATTTAAACATGTTTGCTTTCTTTCACATTGGTTTGGAAAGACCAATTTGTGTTGTTGTGAATTCTTGTTCATCATGAAATGTGTATGCTGTTAGGTTAGGTTAAAATGCCTACTTCGCATATTCATGTTCCTTGATTCATAAATTGGATGGGTAATGATGTTGTTGGCTTTATGCAAGTTCACGTGATTAAAAGGTACATTCATGTTAATTTTCTTAAGTTGTGGAGTTGGGACTTCTAACGAACGAATAACTTATGTTTAAAGGTTAGCATAAAACTTCACAAAATGGACTTGATGCTGTGAATCTAGCTGATTAGAATGTATTTGTAATTTTAGTTTTTCAAAGAATTATAAAATTAAGAAACTTTGATCGGGACTTAGTTAATTGAGTAATTGACTTTCACCATCGTTTCATGCTTATATCTCCTTACATGCCAAAGCAGGTATTGGTACTAATTCTGATAATGTTTGCTACTGGTAAGCCTTTAAAAAAAGTTATAGAACACAAATTACTAGAGAAAATTAAATTAAATGAAAACTCTTTAATTAAATGTGTATATTTTTTAAAATATAATTGATGTAACTGAAATATAATTAGAAAAAATAGATATTATCATATATTAAAGACACTAGTTATTCCTCATTAAAATTAATACATGATAATAATGTATGTATAAAGTTAGATGACATTTTTGTAATATACTTTATGGTAAACACCTTAAAATATCAGTTATTCAAATATTATGGTATTCTAGTAAGTTTCAAAATTTTAAAATGCCTTAAGAAACACCAAAATGCATACCTTTATAAATTACACGTGTTTAATTAAAAATCGAGTCATACATCGAGACTACATTTGTCGGTATGATATTTATACATGTTAATACATTACACATACTATATACACCTTAAAATGTCCAAAACATGTTTAACTATTCGTTTATGGCCCAGATAATCAACAAAACAACTCAAGGGACTAAAAATGATTTTTTTTCTAATTTCAAAGTTCCATACGAACCGTATAGAACCTCTTTGCGGTCTGTATGAAGATGGTCTGCAGCAAACAACGCAAATTTGTGTTTTGTTTTGAACTTTCCCTCATCCTAACTCCCAACCAGCTTTAAAACCCCAACCACTTATCCCCAATATAAATACCAACCCCTAACACCTTCTAAACACTTTCCACACTCCTAACACTCTCTTTAACACACTCATATCATTAAAATTTTCAAGTTTGGGCAGATTGTTCTAAGTTCAAAACAGTGAGTTTTGAGCTTGTTCTTGGGCTTTTTCTTCTTGTTTTTCTTTTTCCCCTTCCTTGGATAACCTCAAGGAATGTTACCACATGTTTACCAAGGTAAAAGATGGTATACCAACATTTTGCGGTCCAAAGTTAGGATGTTTCTTGATTCTTTAAAACTTTTCAATACATGTTCATCTTTACTTTGTTTTTGGAACTTTTGCATACCAAACCAAATCACCAACAAACTTCCATTTTGAATGGCTTAATTTAAGGTTTGTTTCAGAAACTTGAAGGTTCATATGCCTTATTTTAAGTTCTTACAAGTCTCTAAGTAATCTTCAAGTCACAAAGTGAGCAGCACTACACCAAGTCTTAACCATACAATGATGGAAACACTCGTCTAGTTGAACCTCACTTGGTTACTTAGTAAATAGAAAGATTAGTTGTATATTTCATTTTTATATCCATGACCATCCGGATCATCAACCATGTTGGTGATTTGTGCATTGTTGAATTCTTAAGGTTAAGGATTTATCCTACCTTTAATGCTTGACATACTTCACAATATAACTAAGATACATATAATACATACTCAAAAACCCAATTTAGATATCAACCAAACCATGGTTGAGTATTATGTTAAGGTGGAGAATATCCAAAGTCTTGGATTCCTTATTTTGGATTTCTAATTGGTAATAGAACTCATGAAAAACACAAATAAATAAAAGTATCCGAATAAGTGTCTAAGATGGGATAAATTTTTATGTAGTTTAACACTTATAACTTTCGTTTACTTTCCAATCTCTAAATCCAAAATACTCAAACACCTTTGTTTACCTTTTTAAGGTGAGTTCAGTGTTCTATCCTTCAAAACCGCTCACTCACACTTTGTGGAAAATCACACAAATCGTGAGTTCATACTTGACCCGTTTTATGCTTTAAACACTATTTGGGTTGCAACATGTATCCGTAATTAAATACATAATCACACACATACAATCAATCTTATGCAAACACTAAATCCTTTAACATGCTTATTTGTTATGCTATTTTTGTTATACATGCTAGAACAATCTTATGCCATCCTATTTATTTGGGTTGCAACATGTATCCATAATTAACTATACAATCACACACATACAAGCAATCTTATGCAAACTCTAAATCCTTTAACATGCTTATTTGTTATGCTATTAGTGTTATACATGCTAGAACAATCTTATGCCATGCTATCTATCATTAACATTTTAAAAGCCTCTCTTAACATGTATAGCGTTTTAGGATTAGCGCACCACCCATTTGTGGTTTATTGTTAAGTATTCATTCTTTACAGTCTTATTCACCTTGGTGATAAGGTTACACTAGTGGAAACTTTGAGTTGATTTTTACCTATTGCATGCTAGTATGATTATGTGAATTAGTATACAATGAACATGTGGATTTGAGATTTTATACATACTTATGCTACGTAGACAAACTAGTATGCTCACCGACATAATTTGTTTTAATGGATATTTTATATATGTTGCAAGAAATGTTTGGTGATGCATTTACAAGAAATCTACTTCGGGTGGATTTAGAAACTTACCAAATTTTATTTATGCATTTTTACATTTTAGTCTTGTAACTTGAAAATTGTTGTATATCCTTTCAAGACAATTTAACGTTTGAATTTAATGAAATGAAATGAAATTCGGTATTTTAATTTATTGTCACAAATTTAGAGTTATGCTGTCTTTGAGCAATCTATTACGTCTCGACTCGATGTTTACGTCATCTGTTAGGGTGTGACAAATTGGTATTAGAACCTTAACTATAGGGAATTAGAAAAAATTGTCATGTTTGACCTAGACTATGGTTAAGAAACCCGCACGAGTATTACTTTTGTTTATCTAGCCATTCCCTTATCTTGCTTAAAAATACTTGATTCTTCCTAATTTTCTTCTTACCTATCTTTTGGTCTTAAAATATGTCTTTCCTAAGGCAAAGTTATACTACGACACGAAGACACTCATATTTCATAAACGAAACGACCTCACCAAAATAGGAGTGAAACCCTTACTTTGGTGACAACTTTCAATCCGCTATGTTTATTTTTGTGAAATTTCACCGTTAAGATAGGAGTGATTTCATTACCTTAATGGCAATTTCACTCACCAGACTCTTGTGGACCCTTACCAACGAGTTAGGATGAACCTCCTTACCTCGATGGATAAGTACCAACCACATTTAAAGAACGAAACCACCAAGTTAGGAGTGAGATCCACACCTTGGTGACTAGTCCCACTCCTCGATTTTCAATCTCTCCAAAGTCTCGAACTTTTGATTTACTAGAGACATGTAGTAACCGGAAGGGTGAATACCCTGAAATTCTAGCGAGAGTATTATACCTATTAGGCTAAAGCATGTTTCCTGAACTCAAAAGAAGTTTTGACCACCTTGGATTAGTATTAGTTCCGTTCCGGCATATTCCAAGTTTTAAACGAACCTCTTTTATGATTTTATCTATTTTACGTATTTTGTGTTTCGACCTTTCTCCTTTTGACTTTGATATTTCTGCGTTATGCTACCCTCGCAATGTAAAACAACTAATATTCAAAAGCCAACAAAAATTTAAAACTCTTTTATTGTTGCCTAGTTTATTCTTAGGGAGATTAACATGCTTTACTTATGTTTAATACTTGAACCATACATGCTTATGTGACATCCTGCCATGGTTAAAACGTGCAAAATATTTTAAACTATTGATCAAGTCTCACTATTCCCTTTATCCAACCTTATAGATGTCTTCGAACCGCCACTCTCACCACAATTCGAAGAAGAGCTTCAAATAAAGCTCTAACAAGAAAATGGTTGCCTTTATGACCAAGCAAATGGCCCTAGTCTTAACCGATATCGTTAACAAGATTAACGCCACCGCAAGCCCTAACATTTCAGTAGACTCCAAAAACGATAGTTCTAAACCAACCCCCTTTACCTATAAGCATTTCAAATTGTGTGGCTCCAATCTCTTCATGGGTGACGACGTTGCCTCTAGAATGCTCGAATGGTTCTATAGCATCGAGCTCACCTTTATCAATAGAGAGTGTCCCGATCACCTTTGCACTCATAGTGCCACTAGCATTTTCAAGTCGAGGGCGCTCGAGTGGTGGAAAACTGAAAGGAACAATTGTGGAAATGAAGTCACCTTGGCCCTACCTTGAGATGAGGTAAAACAATTCATGTTAGCGAAATTTGTCCGCCACATGAAGTACAAAGTTTGAGGAAGAATTTGGACCCTCAAACAAATTGGTGGCGACAACCTGTACGTACGTGATCTGGAGGTTCTAGATGAAAGTTTGGATATATAATATGACTAATTCGATAGAATGTTATTAAGAAAGGAGTAGAAGCAGCAGAAGTCATAAGTTTCATTCATACCATAAAAGTATACATCTTGTCAAGCAGAGAAATTTCGCCTGCGTTTCCCCTCTGGGAACTCCAAAACTTACAAAACATGAACGCATAACACACATATATATAGACCTGCTCACCTCATGCGAAGTGAGATGTTGACTTCATACAAAGTGATTCCTCTTCGTACGAAGTGACCACTTCCTATGAAGTGACACATATGTTCCGTTCTTGTTCGCACTTAAGCTGTGTGTTCATATCTAATCTACACAATATTCAACACACGCTCTATCTAGCCTATTCGTACAGTGATGGACATAAAGTGCACCAACACAACCTCGCCTATATTACCCGTTTCAAACAACTTAGCATCTTAGCCCCTCACCTTGTCAACACCACCGAGCGAGCCATTGCTAAGTACATCAAAGGTCTCCCGTAGCGACATTCGAGATTCTGTCATCACGGCTGAACCCCAAACCTTAGAGCGAGCTATCCGCTACCCTCTCCAACCACCGCGTGAATTACGGAAGTTTGTCCCGTCAAGGGCGTTATTAAGACCGTCAATCACACCAAACAAACACCCCCTCCCCCCAAAGAACCTAAGGAAACAGAAGCCCCCACCAAGAACAACAACCACAATGGTAAGAAACACAAGTTTCAAAACCGCAACTACGCTATGGTAACCCTGCCAAACCAAACCCCGTTATCACAAGCCAAGACCTCAACAAGAAGGCCTACACCGAGTCTTTCCCCAAGTGTAACACATGCCACTACCACCACCCAACCACCACTACAAGATGACATTGCACCGTTTGCAAGCAATATGGACACATAGCCTTCGCGTGCTGAAGTGGTCCTAGACCACAAAGTAACCAAACTTAACCCCAAAACCCAAAACAAATGACCTTTGGCCAATACAAAAGGTCATGCTTGCTACAAGTTCGGTGGTCCCAATCACCTTAGCCTCAAATACCCTCAAAACAACCAAGGTGTCGTGCAAATGCCCCGTGGTCACGTTTCAACATCAACACGGCTCAAGCTCAAAACGACAACGATGTCGTAAATGGTACGTTTCTCGTAAATGAATTTATGCGTCTTTACATTTTTATACTAATTCGGATAAAAATATTTCTATAGAATTTGAACCTTGCTTAATGTACACGCTCTAGCCTACTGAAAATTTCACCATCAAAGTCGCTAACGGGAAATCTATCATCGTTGATTCCATTCTCTGTGATTGTGTCCTTAACCTTAACCAACACGAATCCCCAATTGAACTCATACCCATGTAATTGGGTAGTGTTGACATTATAGTAGGCATGGATTGGCTTGCCAAGTTTCGTGTCGAAGTTGTTTGCTTCGAGAAATTTGTTCTTTCTCGCTTTCTTCTGAATGTCTTGCACTCAAGCCCAAAAGTACATGCGTAAGAAGTACTTTGCCTTTTTAGCCCATAGTGTGGAGGAGAAGGGTAAGGGAAAGAGTGTGAAGGACATGCCAGTCATTCTTGATTTCCACGAAGTGTTTCCCAAAGACTTCCTCCCGCTCGTTCCGTCGACTTTTGAATTGACCTCATACCCGGTGCTACACCCATCGCAAAAACTCCTTATCATATTGTACCTTCGGAAATGCAAGAATTAGCTAGCCAACTTCAAGAGTTAATTGATAAAGACTTCACGCCCTAGCACATCCCCTTGAGTCGCTCTGGTCCTTTTTGTTAAAAAGAATGACGGTTCATTTCGCATGTGCATCGATTACCGTGAACTCACCAAACTCACCGTAAAAAAACCATTATACCATTCCTCATATCGACGACCTATTTAATAAACTCCAAGGAGCAACCTGTTTCTTAAAAAATGATATTCGTTCTGATTATCATCAACTTTGTGTTCAAAAAAAAGATATCCCAAAAACCATCTTTCGCACAAGGTATGGTCACTATGAATTCATGATTATGCCTTTTGGGTTGCCCAATACACCTGCGGTTTTCATGAATTTGATAAACCATGTGTGTAAACCATACCTCGATCATTTCATAATTGTGTTCATCGACGATATCCTTATCTATTCCAAATCCAAAACCAAACACGAGCGACACTTGTGTTTAATCTTGGGACTCCTTCGAGCCTAACGATTGTATTCTCCAAATGTTAGTTTCGGTTATGAGATGTTAAATTCCTTGGTCACATCATAAACGAAAATGGTATCCATGTAAAAAATTAGATAGCTCCAAAGTCCCCTGCTAAAGTTCGTTCTTTCCTTTTGGCGAGTTACTAATGTCGGTTCAATTCCAACTTTTACAAGATCGTTGTCCCTCTCACCTTTATTAAAACCCCAACCACTTGTCCCCATTATAAATACCAACCCTATCACAACCCCCGACGACACCCTGGGTGGGAGCCGTGAACCAGTTACGGGTGGTATCGGTGTTTATTAAATTGGTAGCGAAATTTATCATCAGGATCGTAGTTAGGAAATATTTCAGAGTTTGTAAAAACACACACGTTTAGTATTAAACAAATGGGATAAAACCCATATTTCATTCAAATATTTTTTAGGGATAACCCTAGTTGACAAAACATAAATTTCTTCTTTTTATTCAGGTAGTCATAGCCACTTTATTTAAGCCTTCAGTGCTCCATAGCAGGCTTCTATTATTTTCACAGTAAGTTACTTGAAACGCGTTTAAAAACATTTTGTCAGCAAAAAATACTGGTGAGTTCATCATTTTAAAAAAAACATTGTTATAATTTACTGTATCAAGGGTGATTACATTGTTTTTATCTATCAAATACTCAATCAGTATTTGTCACTCAGTAGCATTTCGATGTGACGGTGGTCATATCACTCATTGGCTAACTTTCGTCCAATAGTGAAGATTATCGAGTAGTGTATACAAAACTCCACATGTCGGCAGTAGTTGCATAATACAAAAACTTAATCACTGTAAATACAACTAGAAAGCATTTAAGGTTTTGAAAGCATTTGATAAAAAGAAAGAATGACTCACGAAGAATCAAAAATATTCTTCTCACGAAACATACACCCACGAAGAATATAACTTTGTCTTTTGTATGTTAAAATTTATTATTATTTATATATATAATTAATTCAGTTGTTTCACTCATTTATCATTTATAACTTCTAAAATATAACGTTTTATAATGTCGTTAGAACGAGCATATTTTTGTCTACATTTCGACCTAAGTTTCGTTAAAAATTTAGTAAGATCAATTATAATAATATATTTTATTATTAATTATTAAACGGCTCCTATAAAAGTAAATGTTTGTCTAGGTACCTCATATTTCTAACTGTCAACTTACTCGTACTCTGCCCGTTTAATAATAATATAAGCTTTATATACTTTATTTATTTATTTATTTATTTATTATTATTATTATTACTATTACTATTATTATTTTTATTATTATGGAATGTTACAAACCCCTAACACCTCCTAAATACTTTCCACACTCCAAACACTCTCTCTAACACACTCAAATAAAATAAATCTTCAAGTTTGGGCAGATTGTTTCTAAGTTCAAAACAATGAGTTTTGAGCTTGTTCTTGCACTTTTGCTTCTTGTTTTACTTCTTCTCCTTTCTTGGATAACCTCTAGGAATGTTACCACATGTTTACCAAGGTAAAAAAGATGGTATACCACCATTTTGCGGTCCGAAGTAAGGATTTTTCTTGATTCTTTTAAAACTTTTCAAAACATGTTCATCTTTACTTTGTTTTTAGAACTTCTGGATACAAACAAATCAACAACAAACATCCATGTTGAATGGCATGAGTTAAGGTTTTGTTTCAAAAATTTGAAGGTTCATATGCCTTTTTTTAAGTTCTTGCAAATCTCTAAGTAATTTTCAAGTCACAAAGTGAGCAGCACTACACAAAGTCTCCAACCATATAATGTTGGAAGCACTCAACTAGTTAAACCTCACTTGGTTACTTAGTAAAAAGATAGATCAATAGTGTATTTCATTTCTTATATTCATGACTATCCGAATCATCAACCATGTTGGTGATTTGTGCATTGTTGAATTCTTGAGGTTAAATGATTTATCCTACCTCTAATGCTTGACTACTTGACAATATAACTAATATATATAAAACCCAACTCTGATTTCAACCAAACCAGGGTTGAATATTATGTTAAGATGGAGAATATCCAAAGTCTTGGATTCATTATTTCGGATTATAATGGGTAATATGACTCATGAAAAACATAAACAAATAATAGTGTCCGAGTAAGTGTCTAAGACAAGATATAACTTTATGTAATTTCATACTTATAACTTTCGTATACTTTCCAATCTCCGAATCCAAAATATTAATATAGCTTTGTTAACACTTTTAGGGTGACTCCGGTGTTCTATCCTCCAAAACCGCTCGCTCACACTTTATGGAAATCTTCGCAAATCGTGAGTTCATACTAGACTCATTTTAAACTTCTAAAAACTATTTGGGTTGCAACATCTATCTGATATAAATACACGATCACACGCATACAATCAATCATATGCAAACACTCAATCCTTTAACATGCTTATTTGTTATCTTATTTATGTTATACATGCTAGAACAATCTTATGCCATGGTATCTATCATTAGCTTTAAAAGCCTCTCTTAACATATAAAGCGTTATAAGATTAACCGCTCGTTTATTAGTCATTGTTAAGTATTCATTCTTTATGGTCTTATTCACTTAGGTGATAAGGTTACGCTAGTGGAAACTTTGGATTGATTTTTATTTATCGAATGCTAGTATAATTACATGAATTAGTATACAGTGTGCATGTGGATTTGAGATTTTATACTACTTATGCTACGTAGACAAACTAGTATGCTCACCGACGTAATTTGTGTTGGCGAATTATATTATACATATAGCAAGAAATGTTTGATGATGCGTTTACAAAAAAATCTACTTAGGGTGGATTTAAAAACTCACCAAATTTTATTTATGCATTTTTATGTTTTAGTCATCTAACATGAAAATTGTTGCATTTCCTTTCTAGACAATGTAATGCTTGAATTTAATCATGTTGATGCGTTATGTCTATTGACTACGTCTAGGATGTGTATATATTGTTTATAGAGCGTTAATATTGAATGTGTATATGTTAAGTTGTTATTTTATACTTTTTGTATGATTCGTACGAGCGAGTCAAGGTGGCTCATACGAGTGACTCTCAGTCACTCGTGCGGATCAACTGCTCGTACGAAGCATTTCTCTGTTTAACACACACTTCAGTACGAGTCATATCGACCTATAAATAGAGGAGGGTTGTGTCAGAGCAAAAAGTCAGTTCAGATAGTACGGCGAAGTCCTGTTAGTTTGTTTACTCGCGTCTGTACTTTGCACGTCTTTGAATACAACAGAGCAGTTAAACAGTAAGTTCTATCTTGGTTGTTTTGTCAACCTCTCTAGCAATGAACTCCGCCTCTGCTAGTTGAGTTAGATCAGATCAGTTGCTCATCGGAGGAGCCCAATCCTCGTTCACAAGTGGTATCAGAGCTTTGAGATCTGATCTACTGACAAACGACAAGTAATTGCAGGCTATTAGCTGTTTCAGACTTGGATTCATCTTCTTCTTCTACACATTCTCGAACTGAACTGTATTTTGGACGAATTTACGGACGAAATGGACTACGGTTCTAGGAATTCACGTTAAACTACATTCTAATCAATCCTTAACAAATTTAGACCTAAAATCGGACTTAATCATGTCGAAATCGGTAAAATTCATCCGTTTGGAGACGTAGCTGTTTTGTACGAGTAGAAGGACCACTCGCACAAACAACTTTCTTAAAATTTGAACTTTTCGTACGAACAAGTTATCAGAAGTTTCTAAAATTTACAAGTTTCAAAATCTACAAATGTGATTCGCACAAACTTTACATCCGTACAAGCATATCACTCGTACGAACAAATCTTGACCACTCGCATGAACTGCTGGTTCACACGAGTAACTGTTTTATAAATCATCTTGTTCTTAAAATTTTCTGATTCGTATGAACGGATCTCATTCGCACGAATTGTTTGTCATCCGCATGAAGGAATTTTTCCGCACTAATCAGTTTGCTTCGAAAAGTGTGTTTTTGAATTTTAACATAAAATGTCTAAAGAATTTTACAACGCTTTTGCTACATCAGTTGTTACGAACACAGCGGCACAGAACATCAATCTCGAAAACGAGATGGTGACCATGACCAAACCGCCAAAGTTAATGAATCTAGAAGAATTCAATAGCTAGAGTGAGCGGTTCATGAATTGGGTGCAGGCTAATCACTTTACTTGCTGGTTCGCGATTGAAGCTAAATACCAAGCGCCAGTAGGAGAAAATGGCCTCGAGAAGACTCTTGCTCAACTTTTAGATGTCGAAAGGGAAAGGTTCATCAACGAGAAAAAATGATGAATATTCTACAACAATCCATTAAAGAAGACATCTAGTGTTACTTCAACATGATGATGATGCTCAATTATTGTGGAATGCTCTCCGTTTAAAGTTTCAGGTAAGTGCTCAACTTCGCAAGAGTAAAAGGGCGCTGCTTAGGAAAGAGTTTGATATCTTCATGTTGATTAAAGGTGAAACTATGAAGCAATTGATAGAGAGGTACTGTCATTTGGTGGTTCAGATGAAAAGAATGGGAATTATAAAGACCAATGAAGAACTTGTTGATAAGTTGGCTGATTCTCTTCCACAAGGCGAATGGTCTACTTGTCTGACCATACTGAAGAACGAAACTGAGTACGGTAATTTCTCATTACCGCGTTTCATAGAAAGGCTGGAGGGACATGAACTCGAAATGCAGAAGATGGCAAAGAATAAAACTGTCCAAGTATAACAAGATGTTAATATGTACTTCAAGAATAGTTCTACTGCTCAAATTCAGTCACCAAAAATCCAGACAGCTTTCAGCGCCTTCAGTTCACAAAGTTCACCACTATTAAAACAGAACAGTGGCTTTTAATCATTTCCATCAGTTGATCCTAACACGCCTTCAAGCCCACAGTCATCTTATGGTTCAAATCCACCCTAGATCAACCAGACTACTTCATTATCTCATCCTAATCAAAGAGTCTTGCATTGCAACATTGCTGTAGGTTTTCAGAATATGCAGAATTTTGATGAGAAGACCGCGAAGCAGCACATGTCTTTACTAGCTTCAATGCTCGATTCTTATGATAATCTAGTCGCAGGGAAAATCGGAAACTCAAAAATGACGCGAGAATATTATGATCAAATAGATCCAGTTGAGATGGAGCATATTGATATCAAGTGGTGTATGGTATCGATTGTTCGTCGCGCACAAAGATTCATGGAGATAACAGGAAAAGATAACTTTGGAGGTCTAGATGGAAAACTTGGGCTTGATAAATCCAAAGTTACTTGCTTTAAATGTCGGGAGAAAGGACACTTCAACGTTAATGTCCGAACAGAGAGGTTAAAGGAAACCATAATCCTTTAGCCTATGATTATTACAAAAGAGCAATCTACCATCATCCTTAGCCAAGAACACGAATGGTGTCGATTGAAGACAAACAGCCAGAAACCAAAGATAAAGCACTAGTTGTTACTCAAGAAGATGAGGGCTTCAACTGGAATAAATACATCTCAAAGGGAGAAAGCTTGGCTTTGGTTGCTGAGATTATAGTGGAACCTAAAGAAGAATAAGGGGCATCGACGAGGGTCCTGATGATGACGATTTCTATTATCACACTTCGTCAGAGGAGGAAGAACTTTTGAACAGTCCGTTCAAACACCTTTTGCCTAGTGATATTTAAAAAACTTTTGTAGGGTATTTTGCACCAAGCCAGCTTTCATCAGAAGAAGAGCAAAAGAAGCCAGTTAGTGAGGAAAAAGCCAATGAGAAGATGGAGAAGTTGTCATAAGACATCATTAAAGCTTGCATGGCAAATGGCAATGAGGTAAATGAGTCAATGTCTGAGTCTATGGATGAAAAACCATGTTTAAAATGTGCAGAGCTGTGTGGTGATTGTTTTGTAAAAGATACACGATTTGCTGAACTTCAAAGTTTAACAGACAATTTATCTAGTGATTACAAATCCACTAAGGAAGCGTATAACAAATTGAGTGCATCTGTTAAACAAGCACTCAGAGAGAATGACGCAACACTTATGATGCTTAAAGCAACAGTGATGGATAAACAGATGGCTATTAACATTCATTTGAACACTATTGCTGAGCTCAAAAGTGAGCTTGAGAAAATTAAAATTGAATCTGAACGGGTTAACAAACTGTTATTCAGTTATTCAACAAGCTCATACGTCATCGATCACATTCTGCCCAAAATCGAAAATAATGATGAATCTAAAAATGATGAAACTAAAAGTGCTAGTTACGATCGTGTTCCACCACCCATGTGGAAGACTTACGCATGCAAAAAGCCATATGGGGTGGAAAAGGCGCTTAACCTAAAGTTGAAAACTGAACCGTATAATGAGCTGCCTGTGGATATCGAGGTAACTTACACTAAATCTGAAGGTGAATGTGACTCTGAAGTGGTAAACACAGTGGTTGAAAATGTGTTAAATAGTGAATCTGAAATTCTGAGTCTGAAAAGTCTGTAAAATCTGATAAGTCTAAGTCTGATGATATATCAGAAAATAGTTTTAAATGTTGATCCAAATGTATAGTTTATAAAATGAAATGATCTGATAAACTATTGTCGGATGAGGACTTTCTGATCCAAAACATGAACATGGATCGAGTGGATAAAATGTTCAAGCTTATGGAGGTAAGTAATGTTGATTTAGATAAACATGATGCATCTTTCTACTCTAAATCAAAAAGCAACAACCGACCCTACTATCATAGAAATAAAGAATATCCTGAAAATAAAAGAGCGGGTTTAGGCTTCCAGAAGCAACACATGAACAATAGGTCCCAAAAACTAAACCTTACAAAGAAAATTAACTTTGTTTTTGGGACAACAACTGAGAAAGAAAAGGAGATCATCGGGACTCAATCAAACGATGATTTTCTTAAAGAAAAGAAAAACAGAAACAAGTTTTGGATACCTCTGCTCATAAGGATAGCAGGACGTGTTTTAAATGTAAGAAAGTTGGGCATATCACACGATATTGCTCATAAACAATTCCAAAACCTGTTTCTCATCCTAAAAAGTTCACTAATGATGAAAAGCAAAAAGCACCAATGATTGCGCCAAAACAAATTCTAAAAAGAAACAACGAATCTCACAAAAATGTTAAACCAATTATTCAACATCCATCTAAATATGAAATTGGTGAGACATCAAACAAAATTCGTCAAGTGGATTCAAAATTTTATGTTAAAAAGGCTAAACTTGAAACGCAAAAATGGGTTGTTAAAGTTAAACCATCCAAAGTTGAACCTAAACCGTATATTCTAAACAAAATCGAGCTTAAAAAGATTGATAAAAACAAAGTGGGTCAAAAATTCGACATTCCAAACCCACCCTAGACCAAACAGGCTTAAGTTTCTTTGTTTAAATAGTTTCTTCATCATGTGTGCAGGGGCTCCAGCGTGCGATAATGTCAAAATGGATAATGGACAGTGGAACTTCTCGCCATATGACAGGAATGCTTGCGTTGCTCAACGACGTTAAAGCTATCTGTGGAGGGTATGTAGGTTTTGCTGGAACACAAGGAGGCAGGATTGTCGGAGAAGGGATTCTCACAAACGGAGTTGTTTCATTGGACAAAGTGAACTATATTGCTGAGCTTGAGAACAATCTTCATAGCATCTCGCAAATTTGTGACAAGAAGTTCACGACGCATTTTAACGATAAAGAATGCTTGATCTTAAAACCCAGTTTCAAAATTCCAGAGGAATGGATCCTAATGCGTGCTCTGTGAGAGAATGATTTATATGTTCTTGTTATGGGTATTGCTTCTACAACGTCAAAGAAAGTTCAATGCTTTGTATATGAAGCTACCGAGAAAGAGTCGATTCTATGGCATTGGAAAATGGGGCACATTCATCTACGAAAGATTAATTATCTTGTGTATAATTACCTAGTGGATGGTGTAAATTTGAAGAATTTTCAACTATCTGATGATTGTCTGAGCTGCAAAAGAGGAAGCAGCATAAAAAATCACACCCGAGAAAGCTGTTGAATTCTATCAAACTACCACTAGAAAGGCTACACATGGATCTATTTGGACCAGTCACCGTCAAAAAGTATCTCTGGTGATCTATACTACCTTGTCGTTACAGATGATTATTCGCGATTCTCATGGGTTTTCTTTCTGGAGATTAAAGACGAAACGTTTGAAACTCTTATGATCCGCTTCAGAAAACTTGAAAATCTATATCATTTGCCTATCAAGAGAATCCGCAGTGACAATTGAGCAGAGTTCAAGAATAAGAAGATGCTAGAATTCTGCAATGAAAAAGGGATTCTTCATGAATTCAGCGCCCCCTATACTCCTCAACAAAATGGAGTGGATGAATGTAAGAATCGTACAATGATCGAGACTGCCAGAACAATGTTAGCTGATTCGAAATTGCCAATCAGTTTCTGGAGTGAAGTAGTCACGTCAGCGTGTTATACCTTAAATCGTGTGTTAACAGTTAAGCCTCACAACAAAACGTGTTTCGAGTTACTGAATCAGCGAAAGCCCAACCTTGCATTTTTGGAACCTTTTGGATCTCCGTGTACTATATTGGACCTGGATGGTAAATTTGGAGTCAAATCCTTGGAAGGATTCTTCGTCGGTTATGATATTCCTCATAAACGTGTTTTCTTACCGAGTCTGAACAAGGTCATTCTAGCGCAGCACGTGGATTGTCAAAGATATACGACGCCAACGCAGAAACCTGGGGATCCATGGCTGTTTAACTATGATTGATTGTGGAATTAATTTGACCTGCCAGATGTGCCATCAGATGAAGAACTTGTTATGCTCTTTCAACAGCATCAAATATCTACACAAGAACAAGTCTCTAGACCGTTGGTGATTTCTACATCACCACCTGTCAATATGTCTGATGTCGATCAAAGCTCTTCTCAACAAGTTAATGTTCCTGCACCAAATGTCAATACTGCCAAATCATCTGTCCAACCGAATGCTGATGCTGACTCTGATCGGGAACCTACTTTCGACGATGGTGGATCCAGTTCCGATGAAGGTTCTGAACAGATTGAAAGCTTCCTGAATAAACAGACTGCTCAGTCTAATGCCAGGAATGAAGCCTCTTCGTCTGTATCGGTCGTCGATGAAGTTCTTACAAATTTGCCACCGCAAGTAGATGTTCCAACTGAAGTGATGCCTAGGACACTTTCATATCATCTGCCGGAGAACATTATAGGCAGCTTACAAACCGGAGTGCAAACTCGCAATCAGATCAACAAGGATCTAAGCTGTTTTTATACTAGTATTGCCCCACTCAAACCCGACTTTCTAATAGTTGTTTTGTTTCTCAGGTTGAGCCGGGAAGCTGGAAAGACGCTTTAAAGGAAGAAAGTTGGGTGGACGCGATGCAAGAAGAATTGCCTCAATTCCAGAAGAGTTTGGAAGCTTGTTGACCTGCCAGATCATCTCAAAAAGATAAACACTCTGTGGGTCTTCAAGTGCAAGTGTGATGATAGGGGAGTTGTAGTCCGAAACAAAGCTCGACTTGTGGTTCAAGGTTTTCAACAACAGGAAGGGATAGACTATACCGAAGTCTACGCCCCAGTTGCTCGTCTTGAAGCGATTCGCATATTCTTGGCCTTTGCCTAATGGAAAGGGTTCAAGGTGTACTAGTTAGATGTTAAATCTGCTTTCCTATACAGTAAAGTTAAAAAGGAATTGTATGTCAGCCAACCACAAGGGTTTGTCGATCCAGTGCACAAAGACAAAGTCTACCTTCTGAACAAAGCCTTATACGGTCTTCATCAAGCCCCGAGAGCTTGGTATGAACATTGTCAAGTCATCTTCTAGACAACGGCTTTATCAGAGGAACGGTAGATTCTACTCTTTTTACCAAGGAAGTGGATGGGTATTTAATCATCGTACAAATATATGTGGATGATATTATCTTTGGATCGACAAATGATATGTTGTGTAAAGACTTTGAAGAAGTCATGAAGCGCAAATTCGAAATGAGCGCGATGGGGGAGATGAAGTTCTTTCTAGGACTTCAGGTCGATCAGTTGCCTGATGGTATCGTTATCCATCAGACGAAGTATGTTCATGACATATTGGAGAAATTCAATATGACAGGAGCAAAACCAGCATCTACCCGTTAGCTCCAAATCACGGCATTTGTCCAGATCTCATTGGAGAAAAAATTGACGAAACTTTATATTGCTCCATGATCGGATCCTTGATGTTTCTTACTGCTTCTCGACCTGATATCATGTATCCAATGTGCATGTGCGCCCGTTATCAGTCAAATCCAAGAGAGTCGCACCTACTTGCTGTCAAACGCATTATGAGATATCTGAAGGGTTTTCCAAGCACCGGCTTGTAGTACCCTAGACATGATGACTTCAATCTTGAATGATACTCGGATTCTGATTTCAGTTGCTGAAAACTAAATACCAAATCTACAACAGTCGGCTGCCAGTTCTTCGGAACTCGTTTGGTAACGTGGCAATGCAAGAAACAGACCGCGATCGCTCTCTCTACTTGTGAAGCTGAATACGTTTCAGCATCCAGCTGTTGTGCCCAAATTCTCTGGATTCAACAGCAGATGAGAGACTTCGGACTGCAATTTCTTGATACGCCCTATGTAGATAATCAGGCCGCGATCGATATCAGCAAAAACTCATGTCTACACTCACGCACTAAACATATCGAGATTCGACACCACTTTATTCGTGACTGCTATGAGAAAAAGTTGGTTAGAATTGAGAAAATCCACACTGATGACCAAAAGGCAGATTTTTATACCAAAGCTTTTGATAAAACAAGATTCAAAACTCTTTTAAAGTTTATTGGTTTAAAAAATCTGATATCAGGGGATATTCATGAGGTTGAGTTTGAGGATGATGACGATCTGATGTGAACTTTTCATTGGTGAGATGCATTTTTGTACATTCTTTCCTAAAAATTTTAAAAATCCAAAAATATGTTTTTTTATTTTAGGGGAGAATGTTTGGGGAAAATACAAAAACATTATAAAATTCAAAAAGAGTTTTTGAAAAAGAGTGATCATATTATATCAAAAAGACAGTCACAGTATGCTAAAGAATTGGAATATTAAACAAGTGTTTAAACAGGTCTTACTAAGGATGTGCCAGTAGGCTTCGCTCGTTCAGTAAATTGTTTTTAAGATATAAACCTAAAAGAAAAAACTAACTAACTTGTGGGTTAACATCTCTCGGATATATGGACTTAGTACTCTGAAATTTCGTTTGAAAGAATGCCAGATTCTGTGATACTAGGTCTTTATATTTAATCGATATCTGGGATACTATCCGAGTTCTTCTGATTTTGCGTGAGCAATGGCCTAGAACTTGTATAATACTTTACGCACTATTCGCCCAAGTTGCATAAAAAATGAATATATCATAACTTTGTGACACGTGCAGTATAAAAGATTTCTGTATGGAACACCACCTAAAGATGAGCGTTCATCTCTTTGTCTGTATGAAAATACTAACCTTAGGTCTCAAGGTCTCGCACTCACCCTTTTACAGATATCTATTGGATATATTCACCTGTAAAATGAAATTCTTGGAATCTTGATACGGGAGTATATTCTGAGATGGGAAACACAGTTATTTCATGTTCATAATATTACCTAACATATCTTGAAACAGTTGAGAAACAAGAAGAGGTTTAAAAGGACAAGTATATTGGCAATCTAAGTAAATCTGGTTAAAAACTTAATGGGTATACCATAATCAATGGTACCGGTGATTTGTTAAAAACTTGATATGATTCTCTCAACACAAAACTCACAAAAATATGTTTTTAGTTTCGATAATATTCTAAAACTCAAAAAGATTGTTAGTTTCCTTAGCCTTGTAGTGTTATTTTTAGTCTACCGATGTTGAAGACACTGATGGTTGAAATCATGGCAACATCTTGCTAAGTGAAAGCTGAAAATCTGTGGGTTAGGAGCTAATCTTTATCAGAATTTTACCTAAACGTAAATAAAGTTCATTAATTTGAAACTTTACATGAGAAAATAAATCTGTTTTGGTCAAAAAACGGCCAACCAAAGTCATTAACTTGGACTTGGTAGGCAAATCGGAAAACCATGGTCATTAACTTGGACTTGGTTAACCGAGTGGGTTTTAAACAGATAAAATTGAATAATATATAAAAATAAAAATCAAAAAGTTTATAAAAGGTTTCAGAATGCTTTGTACGAAGAAAGTTAGGTTACTTCGCACGAAATGATGTTTCGTACGAAGCAACCCGGACTACTATATAAACTCTCATACTTCGTACGAAATAACTTTATGTCTTTGAGAGAACTGTAGTGCGAGTAGAGAGAGTTTTGTGCGAAACACATTCGGAAATCTTCATTTCTTGACATATTCTGATTCCTATCACATTGGGGAGGTTGGTTAGCACACCTCTTGCAATGGGCAAGGTAATTTTGCATAAACCAAGTCGTTATAATGTCGAAATCGAATCAGTAGGACTTAAAACTTAGATTTAGGGAGTTTGGACCGGTAAAACTTAAAATTGATCACAAAAACATTATTATCGGCCCTTAAAACCCGTAAATCGACTATCAATTTGTTAAAATCTACAAGTTTTAGGTTCGGATTAAACGTGGTTAATTTTGGAACGATTCAGGATTCATACGAAGTAGGTCGTTCGTACGAAGCACGTGTTTTCAAAGTTTTATTATAATCATTCGTATGAAAGGCTGATTCGTACGAAGCAAAAACTTAAAAGTTTAATTTCAGAATAAACTAAGTGTTGATGATTCGTACGAAGATATGTTCGTACGAAGAAAGTTTGGAAAACTTTAAATTTTTTCTAGGTTATGAATTTTGGCTAAGTGTTTGATTTGTACAATGCTTTGATTCGTACAAAGGATGTTATGTTTTGAAATGTTAGAAATTTTTAACGCTTTGTTGTTCTCTCGGTGTATAGGTCAAGAAATCGTCATTCTCACCGTTCCATAACATATGCTGCTTGACTGATGACACTATTACGGAGATTGCCGCGTACCGGGACATTTTAGATTTTCTTACACGTATTCGCATTATAAAGGCGCTAACTGATAGACATACCGTTTACATATCACATGTTGAATATTTTTGAATGCTGCCGAATATAGTGTCAAAGATAATGCGATTGTTTCTGCTGCGAAGATTAACGATGTGGATATTCAAGTAAAGGTTACTGAGGAGTTAATTCGCACGCTTCTGGATTTCAAAGATAATGCTGATGATCCCACAGGTTTTTCTAAGTATATGGTTAAAGGTTGCTTCTATCGAATGGGATATGCCGGATTTGTTAATTCTACACCTTTCAAGAAAGGAAATTTGAGTGCACCTTATCGTTATCTTGCTCACGTCATTGCTCATGCCCTGTGTCATAGGAAAGGAGGATATGATGATCTTGTCGACTACCAAATGTGTATGATTACAACGTTAGTTCTGAATTTGTCGTATAACTTTTCAAAAGTTATTTTTACACAAATGGTACAAAACATCCAGCGTGAGAAATTCTTGCAGTATCCGAGATTTGTTCAGATGATGCTAGATCATTTACATCCGGATTTGAAGAAAAGTAAGGAGGATATTCTGAGATTGGAACATATGGATGTATCTACGCCGAAGAAGATGAATTTGCATCTGAAAGCTTTTCCTAATGCCAAGCCTGTTTTCGGTGCGCTCATAGATAAAGATTATGTTTCTCCGGCACCCGGCAGGTGGAGAAAGGACGACATCGGTGATGAAAGTGAGGAATTAGCTGCTTTATATGGGTTTATTGCGAAGCGTAGTCCTTGGTTTATTAAAGATGTGAGAAAGGTGCTAAACAGAAAGCTACTACTTCTACTTCTGCACCAGTACAACCAAAAAGAAAAGCTACTACTGAAAGCTCTGGTTTGCGAGACGAACCAGACACAGAGGAGAACGTAGAAGATATCGCTGCTGACATAGAACGTCAAGTGTTTGGAGAAGAACAGGCAGCTGAAGATGTTTCATCTTCAAGCACGAATTCTGATGAAAGAAGGGTAGGAGAAAAGAAACGAGCACAGAAATTAGAGAAAAAGCGCCAAGCCGAGTTGAAAAGAAAAGATGAAGAACGTAAACGTAAAGCAACAGGAGAAGACGATACGACTTATGTCCCATCAGATTCTGATCTTGATACACCATTTCGAACTCCTGTTAAGAAGAAACAAAGGCTTAAACGTCCTGCATCAAGAGAGTCTCCTACAGTTCGATCTAAAGAGACTGAATCAGAACAAACAGCTGAAGAAGTTGTTGATAAGCCTACGCAGCAAATACCGACTTCACCACCACAACAAGCTCCTCAATCACCACCACAATCTACACAGCAGCGAACACCACAACCGCAAAAACAACAACAACAACAACAGTAAACACCTTAACAGAAGCAAACGCAACAACAACAACCAACTCCGTAATAACCACCACGATCTACTCATACTTCATAACCCCATTTTGACTTCGATTTTGATTTTGGTGATATACCAGGGGGTGAAGAGTTCACTTTCAATGATCCACGGGTGGAAGATTTGCAAAAACAAGTTTTGTTGAACACAGTGAGGATATCCGAGCTACAAGAACAGATTAATGTGTTAACTGCAGAAAAACAAGAGTTGCTTGAGCAGGTCAATGTTTTATCTGAAGATAAGCAACAGCTTGAAGCAATGTTAGCAAGTATTGTCTCGAAAAATGAAAGATTGAGATTGCGAATGACTGAGTATGCGGAAGAGAGGATTCGAAGTGATAGACGAATGAATTTATTTGAGAATATGTTAGTGAAAAAGCTGGGAGTGAATATAGCGGCTGAGATAGATGAAATTGAACGAACAGAGGCTCGTGAACGTGTTGCCGAGAGGGAGCATTTAGCGAAAGAACAGTCTAAGGATCCTATCAGCATACAAACTGAGCCAGAAGTTGAATCTGTGCCAGTTACATGCACCGATATTGTTGTTTATCAAGAGCCGAAAAAGTTTATTCTTATTGGAAAGCCAACAGATATTGATATTGATTCGTTAGATCTGTCACAAAGGCATCGTGAGTGGCTGTTAAAGAAAAAACTTGACAAAGAGATAGAGGAAGCTGTTGAAGAGTTCGAGGAGGATGCAGAGAATGAGGATGTAGAAATAGTTGATGATGATTCGAGTAGTTCTGATAGTGATAATGATAATGATGATAATATTGGAGGTACAGGTGTTCGAGTTACAGATTCAAGCGTTAATGAACTGATTTTTCTGTGTACCTTGATGACTATGTTAATCAGACTACAGAGGAAGGTGTGAATGATAGAGTGGATGAAGTTGTTGATGCTCACCAGACAATAATCTTCCAGGAGATAGACATATCATCCGTTCCTGCCATGCAGAAACCTAAAGTATTTTATCTTGAGCATGATGTGGAAGAGGGCGAATTTGTTCATTGTTATGCTAAGGAAGAGATAGCTGAAATGCTTGGAGTGAATGAAGAGAATTTTGAATTTGATTTTGAGAACGAACTAAATGAGATAGACGCATTTGAGCCAAACGAGTATGTATTTGAAAATGTTGAAGACACAAATGATTACGATAGAGTTGTCGTGGAAGATGATACTGATGACGATGCAAATCTAGCTAATCAGAGTACAGATGATTCCCCAACTTTCACTGAGTTATTTGCAGCTGAAATTCTGATGTATTGAAAAGAAAAGTTGCTGAAGCTGCAAAAGAAGGCACAATTCTTCACCAAATGTCTAGTGATGAAATTGCTGAAGAGACGAAGAAGTGGTTTTGAAATGTACCAGTCGAGCGTAAGTTTAAACGTCCCCTTGCATTTTTCACACGTGATGCTGACATATCTTTAAGGGATATTATAAGCTGGGGTGGATCGAGGAACTGAATGTATATGCGGCGAAGAGGGAGTTTGGAATTCAATATTTCAGATATCTACGTGACATCAAATCCTTTCCGTTTTAGGATATCAAAGAATTGGTTCAAACAAAGATGATAAACTTAAAGATGAAGTTTCAGGACCAGCGGCTATGGAAATTGATTAAGCTAGAGTCTATGTATGGTTTTACTCATTGGAAACCTCACTTTCCTCGATGTATCATAAAGATTGATCCAGTAATAAAAGAGAAGGATATAACGCTCGTCGTCAAAAAGCCCAAAATAATAAAAAACATGCCAATGATACGAATGGAGCAAGATTTTTATTCGAACTTCTAGTGGTGGCATTACAACTCTAACACAGGAGAGGCTGTCATCTGTGTACACCCTGAAGATTCGTGAAATATTGCTGAAGAGCTGACTGAAGCCGTTATAGCCCACAAACGTATATATGGGTTATGGCGTGGCATTCGAGTTAGACCCTATGTGGCTAGTCAACTGTACTAAGAAGGATATTGAATGTTTATTCTATAGCAAGATAAGCTTTGAGGAGAAGAATAAGGAACAAGCTCTCCAATTCCAGAAGATTGTTATCTGCTTTGCCAATGATATTCACTCTGGATCAACATGGAACACTTCATGGAGAAAGCTTGAGGAGATAGAGAAGAAAAAGAAAGATAAGAATGAAGCTCGGATTGCAGAGCGTGCACGGATAGCATCGCGTAGGAGCTTTCAGTTTGGAAATACAACGAAACGACCTCCTCCAACAGAACAAACACCAATTGCATCTGAGGAAAGTCGCAAGCCGCCGAAGAGATTCTTTGGGCGTTAGTGTCAAATCATTTGAAGATTTTTCAAGACTATCCAGACTGCGGCAACATCCAAGGGGGAGTTTGTTGATGCGTTATGTCTATTGCCTACGTCTAGGATGTGGATGTATTGTTTATAGAGCATTAATGTTGAATGTATATATGTTAAATGTTATTTTATACTTTTTGTATGATTCGTACGAGCGACTCAATGTGGCTTATACGAGTGACTCTCAGTCACTCGTACAGATCAGCTGCTCATACAAAGCATTTCTCTGTTTAACACACACTTCAGTACGAGTCATGTCGACCTATAAATAGAGGAGCGTTGTGTCAGAGCAAAAAGTCAGTTCAGATAGTACGGCGAAGCCCTGCTAGTTAGTTTACTCGCGTCTATACTTTGCATGTCTTTGAATACAGCAGAGCAGTTAAACAGTAAGTTCTATCTTGTTTGTTTTGTCAACCTCTCTAGCAATGAATTCCGCATCTGCTAGTTGAGTTAGATCAGATCAGTTGCTCATCGGAGGAGCCCGATCCTCGTTCACATATCAAATGAAATTTTTAATTTTAGTTTATTGTCACAAATTTAGTGTTATATTGTCTTTGAGCAATCTATTATGTCTCGCCTCGATGTTTCCACAATCGGTTTGGGTGTGACTAGGATGGTCGAGTTTTAAGAGTTTGGAAGAATATGATAGAGTTTAATCCAATAAAAGAACCCATCATATTTCATGTAGTGAACTCTTTAAATGATAGTTGTGAAAGCTACAGAATCTCTTTAACACTCTGGAAAAGGTTATAAATTGTCACTAGTTAAAGATATATACTACGTGTTATACATGTTAGTTTTTAATTTCATGCTATAACAACAACAATTATACCCAGTAATCCCATAAATAGCAAAGCTACTGGTAGGGTTTGGAAATGGTGGAATGTAGGCGAACCTTACTTCTATCCCTAGTGACAAAGAGATCACTTCCAGAGAGACCCTCGGCACTAGTAACAAATAATAGACAAAAAAACCAGCCATAAAGATATAAATATAGACATAGAGAATGACCAAACAATGGACATAAAGTTGTAGATAAGTAACATAGTAAGGTAGAAACAAATACAGTAGTCATAAGACCACGTATAAACACAAATTTAGAAAGATAATCACATCAAAGTCTACCTAAAGTTTAGAAACTCTAATCCGCTCATCCAAAGTCATTTTGGACCTACCTCTACTCCTCCCATCCACAGTCAAGGATTCGACTGCTCTAGCTGTTGACTGCCTCCTCTTCACATGTCCAAACTATCTCAATATCCTCACTTGTATTTATCTGATATATTAGCCACTCCTAACATTTCCCTAAGAACCTCATTTCTAATCTGATCTAACCTTGTATGCCCACACATCCATCTTAACATCCTCATCTCTACTACATCCATCTTACATGGTCGTGTCTTCTTAATGGCCCAATAATCTACTTCATACAATATAGCAGGTCTAACTGCAACCCTATAAAAATTTCTGTTTAATTTAGTTGGAAATCTCTTGTCACGCAATACCCCAATAGCTACTCTTCACCTACACCTTCCATCCTGGATACGATGAACTACATAACTATCTATCTCCCTATCCCTTTATACAAATGATCCAGAATATTTGAACTTAGTTGCCTGCGGAACCCTTTGATTGTCAATAGTAATATAAGTATCGTCGTTGTCATCTACACCACTGAAATCACAATAAAGATGAGCGACTAATCCTTAAACCCTTGCCCTCTAATGCTGCTCGCCACTCATTTATTCTTTCACTCAAACTTTGTCTAGTCTCTGTCAGTAACACAATATCATATGCGAAAAGTATGCACCATGGAACTGCCTCTTAAATCGATCTAGACAACTTATCTAACATTTTCCTATAAAGAAACGAACTCAACGTGGATCCTTGGTGGAGTCCCACCTCTACAGGGGAAAAATCGGTATCCCCCACGGGTGCACGAACACTAGTTTTAGTCCTGATGTACATATCCATAGTTATGTTTATATACTTCCTAAGAACCCCTCTACCATCGAAACTATTCCAAATTAGTCCATGCGGAACACCATCATAAGCTTTTTCAAGTTCAGTGAACACCATATCTTAGGATGTGTATCGCTTCTTTAGTTGACCGCCTTAGCATGAAACACAACTAATTTTTATATCTATCCCTCAACCTCAATTTATCATTCTCGTATGTGCACCTCAAAAGATCCCTAAGATTCTCTTGCTTATCCCTTATTTTGGTCCTCACATCCTCACTTCACCACCATGACTTCTTATGCCCACTTGTCTTTCATGTGGGGACCCCTAGAGTCTCCTCCGCCACTAGAGTAACGTTAGTCGCCATAGCCTCCCACACCCGCTTTGTATCCCCACCCATTTGAGTTGATGTCACCAAAATGACCTTATCCCTAAATATTGTACTCTTGTCGTATTTCAAATTTCCCCGTTGGATCCTAGGTCGAATTTTCCTCTCCCTCTCAATCAACACTTCCCTCAGGACTATATATGCCACCAACAAACGGTGCTGAGTCACTGCTATTTCCCCTTGGTATAACTTTGTATTCTCTCCACCATCGTCGATCCTCTCGCCTCATCAATAGATAGTCGATTTGCGTGTTACGTCCCCGCTGCTAAGTAAACAATTTCAAAAGGATTAAAACATATTTAGGTTTTGGTTTGATGAATAATTTTACATCATTGAGATAATTTAAATGTTTTAACATCTAATACTAATAAACAATTCCATTTAATGCCACATGGCATTTTCTCAATTCCACATAATGCCACATAGCAATTTCTCTTCCTACTTCAAAAATAAAATTCCATATTAATTAATTCATATGTTACTTATTGTTTATATTTTAGTTACATAGATTTGCTATTTACATATTTGCAACAATTTTCACATAATTTCATGGATAAGTGTATATATATATATAGAAACAGGATCAGGAGAAAATGATTGGAAGTGTGAAAACAGAGAGAACGGATCATGTTCGAACACGTGTCGGGTGGCGCTAAATGATATGTGGGGTACGAATGTCATTGTTCAAGTCCGCTTAATAGATGCCGTTATAATTCATTTTAAAACAAAAGTCCATCAGATATTGTGTGTTGTTCTTTATTCTTGTTTCTATGGCGATTTGTTTTCAAAACATTTTTTTTGAAAAATGTTGTCATGTCCTTCAACTTAGAATCAGTATTCAGTGGTTTCTTTATTTAGAACTTACCAATGGCGTTTTACACCTTGTTACGCATATCTGAATTATGACATTTTTATTAAAATGTTTTAGGGTTAGAGTAAATCTGTTATTCTTATTGTTTATCATTAAACTAATGGTTTGTTCATATGGCGTTTTCACCTTTTTCCCTCTCAGCAGCCACTTCATTTGTAGATCTGGCTAGTTTAATTAATCTCTTATATCTTATAAAGGTAAATATCTTGGTGTTCCTAAATTCATTATTTCATTAATAATTCAAAACATTACAACTAAGATGAAATGAAAGTAAACTAATAGTCTTCTGTGGATGGTATTACATCAGAGATGTACCCATCGCTTTGGTCATCACTTTCTTCATACTCGTCATCATTATCTATTTCATTGGCGTATAACGCCATAATCTCGTTTAGCCTTTTTCGCATCCTATATTTAAATATAATCACAACCTTGGATGTTGCATCGTTCGAAGGTGCTAAATCCCAGAGTTGTTCAAGAAGGTGTAGTTTATCTGTGTTTAGCACTTCGTTCATCGTCAATGAACAATCCACCATGTCTTGATAAGTCACTTTTATCGTTCTTGATAGTTCATCCAAACTCCAACTGGTAACTGTTGGTAGATCAGTAATGTCATCATCATATCTGCTGGTAACTGTTGGTAGACCAGTTGCCAATTTTTTGTTCATGTCTGTGTTCAAAATGATGCGTTGTGTAACTCCTCCATGAACCCAAGACCCTGCTTGGACATGATGTTTTCAAGCATATAGTCTTCCTACTCCCTGTTGTCACATATAATAGTCACCATGTCAATGTCTTCATCAAAACGGCATGATCTGATGAATGGGTCCATTTTTGCATTTAGCTTGTTTGGTCCAAATTTTCTGGTTAATCTTCTTATAACCATATGTGTTTTATCACAGTGGTTATCTAGAGGGACACCAAGTGCTAGGATCCCCCTTTGTACTTCTTCTTCTAAGTTCAATATGGCTTTTATTGTTTTAACAAACACTCTTCTTCTGTTGTCAAAGCGGATTACGAATCTTCTGATTCCAAGGGTGTATCTCCATGAAACGATGGTTGCCATTTTTCTTCCTCGTAGAGTTTTTTTTGTTTTTGAAATTTGGTGTTTTGGTTAAAGATTACGTTTTAGTTTGATCGATTGAAAGTGATAATGGATATGATGGTAATGTCGTTTATATAATAATCTTTTTGGCGCGTAGTTTAGGAGGGAATTTTTTGTAATAAATGTTAATAACTTTCAGTTACTATTTGTTCACGTCTATTTGTTAAATCTGCAACGTGTTTTATCATTAATTTTGGCATTTTGTATCAATGGCGTTTTAAATAAATATGTCGTTTCATCTGGAGTGATGTAGGTTAACGCGGGAATTTTGAATGGCGTTTTGCTCATTAGTGTGGCGTTTTCTATTATAGTAGTAAAAAGACATTTTCACCCTTAATAAAGCATGTCCAAGTAATAAAGTTGATGTTATTTACCAAAACGCCACCGCGCATTCTAATCCATAGATTGATTTTATCCAACAGATGAGAGGTGTTCTCACCGTTTTCACACTTTTAGGCGTTTTCTCTAAATCCTCACCCTATATATATCTTTAACCAAATGCTTTTTATATATGTAACAACTTTCAATTTCAATAAGATTATATATTAATGAGCTTCTCATGGATCAATCAGAATATGAATTCCCAACCTTAAGATTTTCTGTTTATTTATCTATGTAAATATATAATCTTATTTATCATAGTATTTTAAGTGTGTGTATATGGTGGGGTTCTAGAGTGAACACTATTGTAATTTCATCATCAAATCTTGACCATTAATTTACACTTGTGTATTGATAATGAAAGGCTAGGATTAGTTCACTTGTGTTCACAATCAAGGGGTTGTCCACTAATGAACCTAACCCTATATATGTATATATACATATATATATATATATATATATATGGCAGTCCTAACTATTGACATGTTAGCCACCAATGGACCATGATTAACGGAACCCTAACGTCGTTAGTCTCCGGTCGCCACCTTTTTTGGCTATATAGAGGTTTCTAAAGGTCCATTCTAAGGTTACAAAGAGGTTTGATACGAAAATGTTGAGTATTCCAGCCAGAAAGAATTTTTCCAGCAAAAAAGGAGTTTTCCGGCGACTTTAATAATTGGGGCTTTTACTAGACTAAGGTTCCTAAAGGTCCGTAATAAGGTTACAAACAGGTTTGGGCCGAAAATGTTGAGTATTCCGGCCAAAAATGAGTTTTCCGGCCAAAAACATTTTTCTAGCGACCGGAGACTAACGATGTTGGGGTTCTGTTAGTTAAGGTCCATTGGAGGCCAATATGTTAAAAGTTGGGACTGTCAGTGATTATTTTTTAAGTTGGAGCTGTTGGTGGCCAACAACGAATAGTTAGGATTATTAAAATCCAATATTCCATAAATATATAATCTTATCTATCATCATTATGAAATATATATCTTATGAATTCTAATTTTCATGAGATTATACATTCATGTAACAACATTAATCAAATGTAGTATTTATTTATAATTCTAAATTACTTAGATAAGATTTTTATTTTAATTATTATATTATGTATGATTAATCATTTTGGAATCATTAACTGTCTAAAATTTTATGGAATAAGTATGGGAAAATATTTATAGATTTAGTAATAAAAATAATTTATTTATGTAAATTTGTGTATTCTAAATCACTTAGAAAGTTTAGTTATTATGTTTATGATTGATTGTTTTGGAATCATTAACTGTCTAGAATTTCATGAAATAAGCATGGAAAAATATTAATAGATTTAAATATGTAAATTTTAATTTAAATCACTATGGCTTGAAGTATGTAATAAAAATAATTTAGTTATGTAAATTTATGTATATCTTATTATAAAATTACATAATTCTATTTTTAAATCCATGTGTTACACGGGGTCTGTAATCTAGTACTATTAATATAATTATTAAAAGTTATTTTGCTGATTTTACACAAAATAGTATGAATATTTTGCTGATTTTACACAAAATAGTGTGAAAAACGTTTTGTGTATAGGAAATTGGGAATTAGGAAGGGAGGTTGTAAGCGTCAAAACTCAAAACATATTAAACAAGTAGGTCAGGCCTACCTTTGTAACTTTCAAACCACCAAATCAAATGCTTTAGGATGGTATTTTTTCGATTTATTACGTGTATATTCAAACTTTACAATGTAAAACTTATAAAAAACAAAAAAATTGGGCCACATGGGTTTGGGCCCTGAGCCGTCGCCCATCTCGCACACCCTTCGGGACAGCCCTGTTTGGCTCCTACAAATAGTTGGCCCAAGTTCGAGCAGAATTAGTTCCCTTCAACAAATTCCCATCCTTAATTATTCTCGGTGGCAAACCTAAAAAAAATTCATAGGGGTTAGGAATTTTAGGGTCAGTTGGCTAGCGCTATATATTAAATTTTGTTTTGCCTGGTTTGGATCGGATCAGTATAATCAAGAGTTTTTTAAGATGATTCTTCAACTTTTCCTTTTAAAAAGTTTCCATTGTATGATTTTCCTAAAGTACGCATTAAGAAACATTCATTCATTAATCAAGAAATCATTAATCAAATAATGAAGCATGATGTAGTAATTAATCAACTAATTAAAAATCATCAAATAAACTATTAAACTAACTTGCTGACATTGTCTTAATCAAATAAACGAAACTTTAATCAATTAAACTAAAACAATGAAAGAGAGTTAATCAAATTGAGCCTTGGTTTATTTTATTCAAAATTAAAGTTTAAACAAAGAATTCAACTATCAAAAGCTAATAGGCAATAAGACAAACAATTAAAATTTTTGGCTTAAACAATTAAATGATTAGCATGAGCTTGACTTTTTTTTATTTGCTTTCTTATGGCTTAAATATTTATATTGTGTCACATTTGTTATTTAGATTAAATTGTATGTTTATATTTTTTTAAAATTTTAAACATAAGTTATTTTTTAGGTTAGTGTCAAACTTTTGTGAGTCATTTACATTTTTTAAACCCTAAGGTTAAATCTAAATATTAATGCTAAAACGTAAAACTAAACCACAAGGGTCTTCTGTTTGGTAAGGGGTAATGGAATGAACGGGTAATGAAATGGACGAGGTAATAGAATGAATAAAGGAAAGAAATGGAGCATTACCATTCCATAGTCTTGTTTGGTTACCATGTCTGAATGGAATGAATCATTATCTTGTGTTTTTTGGTAGGCAGGAGAGTACAAAGAAATAAAATCGGTGATGGGTGGTGGCGGCGACGGGTAGGATAGGACGAAGGAATAAATGTCTGTTTGGTCCTTGTGTTTTGCAAATTTTGCATTGTTGGTCCTCCTAAGGCTTCATTAATTACATAAGTGATTCCAATGTTGATCCTAAGGCTTCATTAATCACCCGAGTTTAAAAATTGCAACCACTAGGATCACTTAAGTAATTAATGAAGCTTTGAGACCAACACTGCAAATTTTACAAACCATAGGGACCAATCAGACATTTAACTTTAAATTTTTATCAAAATAACAAGTGTATTTAATACTTTATAAATTACATAAGTTTTCTATGTTACAAGTTATAGCCTACGTCTTTTTGTTTCCAGGATATATGGTAACCAAACCTCTTATAACTTCATCTTTATTTTTATTTTTTTTTCTACTTTGTTGTTAGTGGTGTTACTGATAATTACGAAAATTAACATACTTCTTTTACTCTTTGTTCATATGGGACTCAAAATCAAGTGTTTCTAGGAATTTTTATTTATTTATTGTTATCAACACCGTACACTAAATCGTTATCTTTTACTGGTGTCTAGAACTTATCCACACATTATAATATATGTGTGTGTGTGTTTTCATCGTGACGTTTTAACATATTTTTGGCTATGAAAAAATATATATTAATATATTATTTACAAATTTAGTTTTTCGATACAGATTACAAATAATTAGCAAAGTGGTTACGATATGTGACCTTTTTTTAGTTTGTATATCTAAATATTAAGTCATATATATGATTTTATGATACAGGCTTTGTATTGAAATGTATATCCTATGGATAGTATGGGGTACAGGTTCGGGTACGGGTACCTAATACCCAGGTATAAAAAATCCAATTCTGAATTTTTTTGATGAGGTTTGAGTCTTTTGTGCGCCACTAATCAAATATATGATAGAACTTGTTTTAATTAATAAACTAATAATAGCCCATAACAATGATAATATTGGCAGAAGCCCAAGCCCAAACAAAACAGTTTCTCCTGTCTTGCTTCGGCAGATGGTTGGAGAGAGGGAGATTGGTAGAACACCATCTTCCTAAGTTATTGATCAATCCTCCCACAAGGGTATGGAAGAAAAAAGCGGCACACAAGGAATTTGAATTTGTAGAAATTGGATTTGCTAAAGGATACAAGTTAAGCGAATTGAAATCTACCAGTATAAGCATAAAGAAACCCGCGTCCACCACTAACTGGCCGCAACACCGCCAATATTGTATATCGTTGCTAGGGGTGGTAGTGTAAATTTTGGAAAAATTTGATGTTTTTTCAATTTTGTTACCCTTTTTTTCCGAAACATTACCCCTATAAAAATTTTCTACATCCGCCTCTAATTGTCGCCCTGCCCCTTTTAGGCACCATCGCCATTCCCAACCTGCCATGTGCCACCACCAGTCGGAAGATTGTTGAATTCTTTTCCCAACCCAACACAATATTTGAAGGAGATTCTAATTCATTCAAACTTAAATTCCAATAGATTCCCTTGTGTTACATGGTTAAGCTACTTGCTTGTTAACTCTACATGGAATCAAAGCTCATGACAGTTTATACCGACAAAGAAGATGTACCGTTGGTAAATTGGATTATACCGGTTTATACCAGTACCATACCTAGGTTAAAATTTAAACTTAACCTTTTATGGGCCAAAAAAGGTGACGAATTATGTAATGATGTAATTTTTTATTATTTTTTGAGTTAGAAATTGTATTTTATGTATTTATAGGATTAATTAGTCAACCCGGTTGAACCGTCGGGTACAACCTGGTTCTACCATTTCTGAACCTAACCCGGTACAATTTAAAAACCGGTTTTTAAAACATTGATTCAAAGCGAGCAACGGCAAAAGGGTGCTATTTACTAACCTTCCCATGTTAAATTCTAAATTTTGCGCACTTCAGCCCAACCCAGCCAACCTGATTCAAACCGAACTAGTTATCCAACACGTCTAACCTGTCCACTTGCAACACACAAAAGCACTTGTTCATATAACACAAGTTTTATGCCTAAAAACACCCGAAAACAAATATGTACATAAATACGATGCCGGAGTAGGCATCTATATATGTTTTTTTTTCTTCCTTGAGAATTTCCATCTCCCGTCTTCAAAGAACTGGAGTTACAGAAGCATGAAAGATGGCTCACATTCTGCTGAACCGCTTCCATGATCCTTTTCAAACCGATTGCTAAAACCTAACAAGCAGGTGTCTCTGTTAGTTTCAAACTAACAGGACCCGAGTTACTTGAAACTTTCAGAGACGCAAACAGACAAGAAAGTTTTGCTATCATTGGACTTGTTTTCGATACCCTTGGAACCAGTGCTAACTCTTTGCCTTTTGACGGACTATTGTACCCTTCCAAATCAGCTTTCGTTATAAGCACAGCATCCCCTGAAGATGCTGATGTGGCAGTTGACACTGATCGCCAGTGTTTGTATTCTTGCACCGCCTACATACCACATACAGTTTGAACACACACACACACTTGATAAGTCTTAGATTGTAGGTTTAAATTATTAAGGATGAGGAACTAACCTTCCATTGAGATGGCGCTAAGAGTACTCTAGGTCGCCTAGACCGCACGTACTCCAATGCAGATATCGGGGTCATGTGTTTGTATTCAACCTACAAAACGTTGAAACTCGCTCATTTATACAAAATTCAATACTTAATTTAAGGAATATTGGATTTTAATAATCCCAACTATTCGTTGTTGGCCGCCAACAGTCCCAACTTAAAAAATAACCACTCGTTGTCCCAACTATTGACATATTGGCCACTAATGGAGCCTGACTAACAGAACCCTGAAGGTCTGATCTGAGGTTACAAAGAGGTTCGAGACGAAAATGTTGAGTTTTCCGGCCAAAAAGTTGAGTTTTACGGCCAAAAAGTTGTGTTTTCTCGGCCACAAAGAACTATTACGGCAAAAAAGGAGTTTTCCAGCGACTTCAACAATTGGGGCTTTTACTAGAAAAAGGTTCCTAAAGGTCCGTAATAAGGTTACAAAGAGGTTTGGGACGAAAATGTTGAGTTTTCGGGCCAAAAAATGAGTTTTCCGGCCAAAAACATTTTTCCGCCGACCAGAGACTTAACGGCGTTAGGGTCTGTCAGTCATTGGAGGCCAATATGTTAATACAGGCCCAAGTGGTTATTTTTGAAGTTGGGACTGTTGGCGGCCAACAGCGAATAGTTCGGATTTTTAAAATCCAATATTCCTTAATTTAACAAGAATACAACGTTTAGCGCTACCAAATAACAAAGAACGATTGTTGTACTCCTTCCTCTCCCAGCTTTGCAGTGCACGTATGTCGTTCTACAACGCGTAGCATTCTCTGCAACCAAACACAAGAAATATAAGCCGAAAACAGAGTTTTAAAGAGAAGTTGAAAAGTAAACAATAAATACACTTCACTCACTGTGAATGAAATTTACAGCTCGATCGATATCCACAAACGAAGGAGCAAATAGGTAATCTCGTGTAGGAATAACAAGATGGTCTATGTCATGAGCTCGATACAACGAACTGGGAACCAGAGTTTCATACGGCTCGTTAAGAGTGATGACACCACCAACGTTAAGCTGCTTCAACCGAGGAACATCTTTCGGAAACGGTACAGCACCCAGCAGAAGAAACTGTTTAACAGAAACTTCAATAAGAGTATACCAATTAACCCGAAAATAAACCAAACCTTAATTTTATTTAATTACCAACAAGATTAATGATAATGTTACAGGCTATCAAAAGTCAAAACACATGCTATTGATTCTTTCTTCCAATACAAACAAAACTGCAACACAAATTTCTAATTTACAAGTTTCTAAACCAATTAGTCGGTCAAACACTCTTTTGGTTGAGTAATCAAACATCAAAGTTATGATAAAAAAATCAAGATTATTTGTTAATTCTCCAAATTAAAATAATATACCTGATCAACTTGATCCCACCATCTAAACTCGGTTTGAATTTTATTACGAAAAACATTATACAAAAGGGTCGGGTAAAACAGGATCCGAGCACCGGCACCGACTAACACTCTTTTCGCATCGACGGAAACGATCTGGCGTCTAGAATCATAATCAACCGTACGATGATTAACGGTTTGTAGATCAGAAGAAGAATCATCGAGATCCTCGATCATCATGTGACCGATCGCAACCACACTTCAAATAAAACCAAAACCCTAACACCGAGAGTACCGATCAATATATCTACAAGCGAATACTGAGACGTAGTGGCTGTGATTCAAGATACAAATTCGTTAGTAGCCAACATGATTGGTTGAGAGTCGACAAAGATTGATTGGAGCTGTAAAGAAAACGGATTGATTCAAAGGGAATAGGATACCGGTTTTGTTAGAATCGGGATCGGATCGGATACTTTTATTGTCGATTGAGTGGAAGGGGAAAATAATATTATGGAATGGTGTGAATCGGAAGAAAATGGAAGGGGTGTGTATGAGTTGATTACGGAATTACCCATGTCTTTGTAGATATATTGAATATGATGTCATCCACACGCGATGTCTAATTTAGTCATTTAGGGTTCAATTTGAGACTTTATCCTTTTTCCTAATTTAAAAAGATCTCTATTGAATTAATTAAATACAATTTAAATGTTATTCTTATACTAGTATTTTGCCTGTCACGTGTTGCTGGGGCAGTTGGCTGGTGAAAACATATAATAAGCAACGTGATTTGTAAAACACAATGTGTAAAACATAATTGTAAAAAAAGAGTAAAACGCAAAGGTAGACATGAAGTGTAAAACACAATACTAACACATTTCGTAAAACAAAGTGTATTGATATTTGCAAAGTAGGAGTAGTAATCTAGGGCTTAAAATGGATTAATATTGTAAGGGATAAAAACACAAAGTCTAAAATATGAGGAAAAATAAATGTAGCAGGGTAAAAATGGAAAGTACAAAAGTAGAGGGGTAGTGGCAGAAAAGCGTTGAGAGGGTGGTTGCGGAAAAGGCAAAGTGTAAAAGTAGAGGGGTTGTGACAAAAATGTGTAAAAGATGAGAGGGTGGTGGTATAAATGTATAAGTAAAGGGTTGGTGCCGTAAATACGTAAAAGTTGAGGGGGATATGGTGGAAAAGCAAAGTAAAGAGGTGATGATAACAAAGTTTGAAAAGTGAGAGGTAGATTGTGAAAATTCAGTGTAAAGAGGGCGATTGTGACAAAGTATGAAAGTAGGGTATTGGTGGCGTAAAAGCCACCTACCTACTTTAAGAGAGTTAAGAATATTATTTTATGTTTTACTCGCAGTTTAGTGTATTGGGTGTGATCGCACCTTATGATTATGAATGCAATTTACGAGTGAGTCCACAAACTTCTAATACCAACCTCCATTAACCTTTGAAACATTGAAACCAAGCTCATAAAATTAGAAATATTTGTTTCAAAATTTAGACTTATACAAATATAATTGTATAAATCTATTATAAATTTATTCAAAAATAAGAGACAAGCAAACTCATCTGAAACTAAATCCATTAACCACTAAAACCAAATACCCAAAAGTAATTTTAAATAATAAGCTCAAACACAATTTAGCTCACAAATTTTAATAGGTAAAAAACTAACCTTGTCAAACGATTGAGAGCTACATGTAACCATTTTAAACTAAAAACTCAGTCAACGATTCTGTCGAGAAGCCTTTTGCAGCGTTGCCACTTGATATAAGGTGTGCATTGGTTAGATTTGGGCTCAAACTAGGTTTTTAATAACTGTGGTTTTAGTTTTTTCGGTTTATTACGAATGTTTCGGTTTTGATTTTTTCAGCTTTGCCAATTGAGCTTGAAAATTTTGGGGTCGAGAAACTTGGTTTTATTGTTTTATTATTTAGCCAGCCTGATCATAATCAAAAATTAAAAAAAAACAAAACAAAACAACACAAAAATACCTAACAATAGACAACCACACTCTAAAATGTACAACCCTCGTAAAAAAATTGTAAGTCCACCACTAAGGAAATGAATAGTAGATCATTATATATTGGAAATGCGAAGTAAATCCATAAATGGCATCCCTAAGAAGGGAATGGAGTGAAAAAACATATGAAAACCATAAAATCTTCCTCAAATTTATGAGGCTAATATAGATATCTCTATTATTGGGAAGTATACACTAATTAATTTCGCCACATTTATAGATATGTGATGTATTTCTTTGAGAAATAAACTCTTGATTCGTCCTTAGCCAGATAAACAACACCCGGGATTATAAAATGAGAATATGGGTAACAAGATAAAATCCAACTTTGAGATTCGATATATATAAATATATATAGTGGAGAGTTCAAATGAGAAGGAAATTTTGTAAGAATAACTTTTAAACTAATAGAAATTCTCTATTTACTTCATTTAATGTATGTATTTAATTTATGAAAAATGGTATATAGGTAAATCTATAATTGTCATTAGTTAGCTAATTAATTAAATTTGCAACTCATTTTTTAATATACTCTTTCAAGATAAAATAATTTATGGTGAATGACAATTTTGAACATGTGTAGGATAAATTTTAGTATGCGTAGGATAAAGTTTCAAATGTGTAAGGTAAATTTACATGTGTGTAGGGTAAATTCCGATAAGTGTAAGACAGATGTAGGATAAATTTTGAAATGTGTAGGATAAAATGTTTTTACTTTATTAATTAAAGATAACATAATTAATGAGAGGAGTCCTTTCTTCTTTTTCTTCACATATTAAATTTATTCTCAAATGAACATTCCCCTATATATATATATATATATATATATATATAGTCGAGGTTCATGTGAGAAAGTATAAAAGTGTGAAAAGAATAAGAAATATTTTGGAGGTGACACGTGTCCCTTTTTATTTTGGTAGTTTAAGGGTATAAGTGTAATTTAATTAATAAAATCTAATTATGGAATGAATATATGTAACTGATTTTTAGCAGTTATTGTATGGATTTTCGAATTTGAAGGCATACATCTTATAAAGAAATAACATCCTAACTCATAAAAAAACACCACATCATGTATATTGAAGGTATGCATCTTATAAAAAACAGAAATTTAAACAAAAACAACACCCTAATTCATAAAAACACCACATCATGTATATTGAAGGCACAAATCTTATAAAGAACAACCTAATATTGAATATAACAGAAATAACACCCTAATAAATCAAGGACTTTTGTCCTCATATTAAATGTAACATGAATAACACCCAAACTTATAAAAACACCACATCATGTATATTGAAGGCATACATTTTACGAAGAACAGAAATAAACACCATGCAATTAAAACACCATTTGTATGAACATAGAAAAAAAAACCATGGACTAAAACATCCAAGCAAGACGTATTTTTTTCTCTACATAAGTATATCAATATGGTACTCATATTAAAGATAAAAATTTTAACACTCGTTATTATAGCGTAACTTTTTAAAAAAAAAAAGATTTACGTATGGGGGAAACTTGCATGTGCATTAATGTTAGTTTCTTAATTTAAAAATGTTAAATTTACCTTTATACTCTTAATCTAGAAAATTAATTAGTTTAATAGTTAATATTATTTACAGGATTGCCATCAATATCTCAAGCATTAGATTAAATATCTAATGGTTTAGATTTTTTCTTATCACTCTCACACTTTTATATTTTCTTACAATAACCTCACCCTATATATATATATATATATATATATATATATATGGTAGGGTTCTAGAGTGAACACTAGTGTATTTGCGAACCGAACGAACTAATCCTGGTCATTGATTTACACACGTGTAAGGCCAGGATTAGTTCGCTCAGTTCGCAAATACACTTGTGTTCACTCTTAAACCTAATCCTATATATATATATATATATAGGGGAGGGTTCATTGGGAAACACTAAAAAAGTGAAGAACCGTGAAACACTCTTAAAAATTCAACTTACCATGTTAAAAATCAATTTTTTCTAAATTTTTTTCGATACTTTTCCTTATAAGTCATGTAGAATCATTTTTTATAAAAAAATATATATAAAATGTTTAAAAAACAGTTACAAATTTATCTTATAAAATTAACTTAACATGTTAAAAATCATTTTTTTTAAAAAGAATTAGCGTTTTTCTTTATAAAAATGGGTAGAAAGTATTCCAATAAAAAAATTATTTTTGTAAAAAAATTAAAGTCTTTTTTATCTATTTTTTTATATTTTTAGTTTTGATTTTTTTATTAAAAATGGTTCTACAAGTATTTATAAGGAAAAGCGTCAAAAATTGTTTTTTTTTAAATTGATTTTTAACATGTTAAGTTAAATTTTTAAGAGTGTTCTCCGGTTCGCCACTTTTTAGTGTTCCCCAATGAACTCACACTATCTATATATACACACACTTATAAGATAATGTGATCACGGTGTAGGTTGGTACCAACGCATGTACACAAATAACACATTATTTGTAAGGCTGCACAACTATTGAAAAGTATGGATCCTTACCCTCCCCCTTTCCTTTTGTTATTTGGTTTGATTGTTTATAAACCTCGTTGATTATCGTTTTCTTTTGGAACTCCAAACGTCTTTGGAATATCAATTCGGTTGAGTGTCCATTCATTTCCTTTTCATACTTGAAATCGAGTTAATATCATGCAATAGGATTATGATTATATCCATGTTCAGATAATGATTATATGGTTATTGTTTACTGTTAAACTGAACTATTATTTATGACTGATTGTGCTTTGTTATCCTGAGTTCTATACTTCTCGTGTAGTGTACCACAAGCACGTTATTGAGACACCGATAACGTGTGCTCCTTCCGTAACGGAGAGATTAGTTCACGGCGTTCCTAGGTACAAGTGTGGTACATAGCTACTAGGAGGCGTATGGATCGATTATAGGGTTACTAATATTGAGGTAGATGGTTTGTGTGTGCCTACACCCCATCTTACCTATTATTGTTCGGCTCAAGGGTACATCTGTGTGATACAGTTTTTTTATTGACTTGTTTTATATTCTATCATATTACTGTTACTGTTATCATTATTGTTACCATTACTGTTAGTATTGTTACTTAAGCCTTTTATTACAAACTTGGCACTCAACTCATTCGGTATATATTATTTCACCACATGTGCACATGTTACTTTGGGTAGTGTGAAAAGTGAAGAATAAACCCTAGTAATGTTTATCATTTATATAAAATAAATATGTATTTGGGGCTTTAGGGATGTGAACTATCTTTTGGAATGTAATCCTAGCTTTTATGCTAATGGAACTATGTCTTATGCTTCTGATCACTGTTAATAGTGACACACCAGCCATATCCAGATTGGGGTGTTACATATAACTTCTAGAATGTTATTAGAGAATCTACAATAAGTGTTTTTGTCATATCATCATGTTTTTATTATTGTTAGACTTGTTTTTAGCTGATTTTTTTTTGGTTCTTTCACAAAAACACCCAAAAAAAAAGCTATAATATATGTTCTTAGGTGTTTTTATCATATCATCATGTTTTTACTATTGTTGGACTTGTTTTAGCTTACTTTCTTTTGTGTTTGTTCTTTCACAACACCAAAAAAAAGCTTGTGGTGCTCCCCTCTCGACTTACTTTTAATATAATATAATATAATATGTAGAGAGAACTAGTGTTATCGCGGTTTGCGGCGGGCTTTTGGTTAGTAACGATTAGGTTTAACACGGTACTGACACTAGTAATAGCAACCGCAAAAGTTACGCGATACCGATATGTTTTCAAAATTATCGAAAACTATAAAAACGAATACCGGTACCAACACCATTGTTGTTCGGTTGGTACCGGTTCGGTTCGTCATGGTATCGTTATCGTACCTACCATCTGTAATAGCTTACCCAAAAATACTTTGTGAATGCAACACCAATTTTAACGAACTTTATACTAGGACATCAAGAAAACGTGTATACAACTTCATTTTCAACGAAGTTTATGTCGCTATGTCGATAAAACCATAGAAAAAATATGATATTAGTACTAGTATTGTTCAAAAGGTATATGTTCAAATGTCACTATATTTGGCTATTTCAAATAAAGTGCACAAACTTAATTCTAATACAATACTAAATAAAATTATATATTAATAATGTAATAAAGAAAAACTTAAATCTAAAAAGATAATATTTTATTAGTTAAATATCAAGAAAAACAAGTATAATATATTAGTTATTGCAGGTAACGTTTCAAATTAATTAATATAAGGTATAATCTAAAAAGAAGAGGTGGCAGAATAGATGGGTTGGATTGGATTGATTGTTAGGTCGTCATGAGTTTGGGTTAGAATGGATTTGAGTCAAGATGGGTAAAAGAAAAAAAAAAGTCAGGATGGTGTTAGGTCAGGATAGGTTTTGGTTAGGATGGATCGGGTCAGAATGGGTCGAGAATAAATCAATAATAATAAAAAATGAAAAAAATATAAAAAATAAATAAAAATACAAAAAAATTAAAAAAAAATAAAAACGAAAAAAATTACAAAAAAAAACTAAAAACTTAAATCTTTAATAAATATATATAAAAATTAAAAAAATGAAAAAATAAAAAAAATTAAAAATAAAAAAAATGTTTGTAAGTGTTTATGTTTTTTAGGTTAATAAAAATTATGTTTGGTTCATAAAAAACTTCTTTAGGACTAAATTTTTGAATTGAATTTGATAGTAATTTTGACTTTTAGTTGTAAAATGATAAGATTTTGAGGAGTATCTAGTTATTATGTGCTAGCATTACTATTCTTATAATGATTGATGAATATAAAAATTGTTTTGTTTGGGCCTTGATATCATAAACTATGGCTGAGAATAGTTTTGTTGTCAAAGATGGATACAGAGACACCATGACACCATAAAATGATGTTGATAGTTGATACTAATGCAAATTACCTGCTGCAATGATATGCCAGATCATGCAACAAATTAAAAGATGATGACAAACCACAGTCACAGTTACATCACTGTCAAATGAACAAACGTTTGACGCCTACAGAACCACAACAATCATTGTGTTTGTTAATCTAACAAAGCGTTAATATCTCTAAAATCATCGCATACAAAACATAAGGAACCACGAACATACCATATAACCAAAACATAAACACAAATCTCCAAAATCATCAAAACATAAGTCGGTCCATTCAACCTCACCATCAAGCTACGTAGTCTCTCGACCCCTAAAAATTACAACAGTATTAGAATTGCTAATAGGTAAAACAAGTCCCAAAAATTATAACAATATAAGAATCAACAAATTGAGCTCGAGTTTTTAGAAATAAAGTGAGTATTACCTAAACTTGGCTACTTTCATATGTTGGATACAATGCTTCAATATCTTCTGCAAGTCCATCCACCATATGATTCTCGTCTTCTCTGGATATGCAAAAAAAGGTAAAAGATGAATTATGATCCTATATAAAGTTAAGTCATAAAGAGAAGAATTTGACACATTCTAAATCGAACAACCAATCACGAGCACATAACAAAGTCTCAACACTTGATGAAAGTAGTGAAGTTCTGTATTTACTTAGAACCCATCCTCCATACTAAAAGATGATTCCCAGTAGTGATTGAGATACTCAATATATCACGAGCCATGAGAGACAATTGAGGATATCTACTTTGATTATCCTTCCAATATTGTAAGACGTCAAGGTTTTCTCTCCTATTAAGTTCGGGCTCCTCCAAATACATGTCTAATTGTGATTTTTCTCTCTTAACCTTTCTAAATTTGCTTGTAAGTGCTCAAACCCATCCAAGTCGTCCAATGTGTTAACACCAATATTTGAACTCCCGACGGTTGAACAACTTATCGTTGAAAATATACCATACTCATTATCATATAGCTTATGCATACCCTTGAAAATAATGTCTAATTTATCTTTACACACTTTTTCCGTCATATTAAGTTTATTAAAACAAAGCTCAACAACCTTAAACTTATATCGCGGATCTAGAACAACTGCAAAAGATAACACCATGCTATAATTTTCCCAATATTTATCAAACTTCTTTTTCATTTCTTTTTCCATGCCACTTATCACATTATCAGCGTTGTTGATAGCGTCTTCAATACACATCTGAATTCTCCACATGTTATGAAAATATAAGTTGGAAGTAGGATAAGAGCTACCTGAAAACAAAGTGGTGATGTTATATAAAAAGGCTTCAATAATTTTGTGATTGTTTCCACCCTTGCCCATTCTTTTTCTGTTGGAAAAAACTTATAACTAGAATCAACTAGTGTTAACCGAGCATAAGCTTTACGATAAGCCAACGCACTATCGAGCATATGATATGTAGAATTCCATCTAGTTACAATATCTTGACGCACATATTTCCCGCATTGTAATGAAAGTTGGTGTATACATTCTGCAAACTTATACTTTCTTGCACCACTTCCTCTAACAAACTTCACCGACTCTCGAACCTTCTCAGTGGCTCCTTCAATTACCTTCAAGCCCTCTTGAACAAAAAGATTTAACACATGTGCAGAACAACGTCATGAGTAAAATCCCCATCACAAACTAACACATTATTCAAACGCAAGTGACCGCTTAAACAATTTACCAAAACGTCATTATATTTAGCATTGTCTAATGTGATCGTAAATTTTTTTTTCTGAATGTCCCAATCTGCTAAAAAGTTAATCATGTACTCTGCTAAAAGTTTACCACTATGTGGAGGTGGTATAAATTTAAAGTTCAAGACTTTTTTTCTTAGAACCCAATTCTCATCATTGTAGTGAGCCGTTAGCGTCATATACCCATCTGTGGATAGAACTCCATAAATCAGTAGTCAAACATATTCTACCATTTACTTTTTGTAATTTTTCTTTAAGAATTGTCTTCTCTCTATCATATATTTTTAGGACATTCGCCTTTGTAGTGTTTCTTCTTATGGGCTTCACATCACGGTGTAAAAACTTGTGCAAATCTCTTGTTCCCTCATGTTCAACATAGCTGAAAGGGTAGTTGTGCTTGATGATCGAGTATGCTAATTTCTCCATATACATTGCTTGATCTATGGGGCATGCTTTTTTGGTGGGATAATATCCATGAAAAACGGGTTCTAAAACTCAAACCATTTGTAAACGAACTTCCGGCGAATAATTACGATTGAAATTTTATGTGATATCTTATATATTTTTTTCTCTTTTACGCTACAAGCCATTCCCCTGCTACCTCTTTAGAACTTGGATGGTTAATATATATATATATATATATAAACAAAAAAATGGTAGAACCCAAGGATCGAACCCGGGTCTACCAGGATAATCAAACATACATGCACCACTTCACCACCTATGGGTTTGGTGCAAAGAAGGACTTCGTATAGGATATGCAGATGAGATCCACCCTTGAAACCAAACACAGATTGCCGCCCAATGACAGCCAGTGACCAGCCTGTTTTTTTTTTTTCTTCTTTTGGTAAATTGGTTTGAATTGTTTGACTGAAATAGCATGATTGGAGTTCCCTTGTTTACAAATTTATGAATTTGGACGTTTTCCTCGACTAAGAAGCTTGTATACTTTCCAATTCGTAATTCAGTTTATCTTGGAAATTCTTTTAAGACCTTAAAAAAAGAGAGAGATTAAAGAGAGAATAACTGGAGCCATAGGGATACAGTTCCTGCATTGGAAAACAATCAACATTCTCTGAATCATCTGCACATCCATCGGAGAACGTCACCGGAGAATATGGAGATCGACGACGGAGAACTATTCCATCTCGAATTGGTATAATTTACTATTACCACTCCTTTTCTCGCCACCATTAGTCATGGGTTCAGCAAATCAGAACGCAACCTTGTGAGAAATATATATATATATATATATATATATATATATATATATATATATATATATATATATATATATATATATATATATATACATACATACTGGTCGTGGGTTGTGTTGTGATGAAGAAGATGACCGCGGTCCTCGCACATTAAAGGAAATCAAAACCCAAAATAATCCAAATCGTGGGTATGTCTCGCTGGTTGGGAACCGCTAAAATTAAACCGGAGGTCACGGGTTCGAGCCCCGGCTCCGGTTTAGTTGTTGTAACCTTTTCATTCTTCTTTTGATGTTTTAAAAAAAACTGATATTTGGACTTGAGTATCTCTATAAAAGAAATTTTGAGAGCAAATATAAACGGGTTAGATACACAGTCCAGTGGACGGACGTGTACACACGACAATCAGAGGTCGCCGGTTTGAGTCCAACAGACCCCGATTGTTGATAGTTTGTTTCTAACTTTTACCATTAAACATGTAGGATTTTTAAATCTTTATTCATTGATTTTTTTTTTAAAACAACAAAACAAAACTGTTACAAATATATATATATATATATAATAAACTTTATTTAAACTTCTTTTATATAATAAAACATTTAAAACTTTATCAAATTGTGAACCATAGGATTATACATAATTAACTAAATCATTTCGCCGGATGGTATTCCATATCTAGGATAATTGGTTTCGTACGTTCGGTTTTCTCAACCTCCCCTCGTGCGTTATTTTCACAGAATTCCGATACGCAAAATTATGAGTAAATCTAACTCCCCTTTTTTTATTTTATGTTTTGGGGTGTATCATATGCTATTTGTCAAAACATATGTCCAACCCTTAGTTGCAAATTACCATAAGTTGTGTTATGATTATTTTGTTGTTTGGTTGTGGCTAATTGATTTCATTTATATCGTATGTTATTATTGCATATAATTGGTCATCCATTTCCCCATTACCTATGAGCGGAATAAGATGATGCCGATACACGAGACCGGCTCCGTTTGGTTGAGCCTAAATCTTGCCCTTCATAACCGCATACCATAATACCGTTCGCGAATTCCACAAGATGTTTATTTTTTGAGATTGTGATAAGATGTGTTGTATACCGTTTCCTTTTAGCTCTAGTTATTGCATATTTTACTTTAAACAACATAAGATATACATATATATATATATATATATATATATATGTTTAACAAATAAGATTTACTTGCCAACTTTTGTTGACCCAAAACTTTTTTTTTCCACATGATACAGGTGAACAAGTTTGAAGAATTGACCACTTAGGATTGGGCCTTCGGCGAATAAACAAGTTATTTGAATTGGTTGAGAACTATGTAGTTGATTTGTTTGGATATTGTGTTTATGGGATTTCTTTTATTTAAATCGAGTTAATAAATATTGAAACTTTAAAATAGTATGTCATAAGCTTTGATGAAAACCTAATCATGCCCCGGTTAGCTTATCCGCTGCGGGTCGGGGTGTGACAGATTGGTATTAGAGCCAATGACTATAGGGATATAGGATAGGTTATTAGACCCCTTAGAGCCTATACTATAGTCAATTAGGATTTGTTTGCTTATATGTTAATTTGGTTATGTTCGAGCTTATGGAAATCATCTAATTTACAATTTTTTTATTATTTCTCTCACACACACAATTGCATGCAAGCACTTTAATTGCTACTTGATTATGTGACACATACAACGTGTTATAAATTTTGTCAATGCAACATATATATATGTATATATTATCCCTATAATGCAAGTTCCTGTTTCCATTTACTTATACATTTTGTTTTCTCTCCTTTCTTTTTCCTCGAAAATTTGTGATGTTTTGTTCTCAAATCTCATCAAAGTGAGTTCATACGACGGGCATGTCGTAACTGGAAGGGTTCAAGTACCGGTAGTCAGAACATCCTGTCTAGGATTGGCATTCGTATAAATCCAATGTAATGGACCACTTTGCCTACCTAGGGACTAACGATGAGAGCATGAAGGACCTATTAGGCTAAAGCATGCTACACCAAACGTCGTGTAGCCCCACTTTGAGTTGTCACCGTGTCCACACCAGGATACTTTCCGACTTTATACCTCGCAACCATGTTTTTCGATTTTCATTCGGGTTGTGCGTATGTTAACAGGCCGAACTAATGTGAACCCTACAAAGCCCAGTAGTCATGGGGGCCCACATGATTACATAAGCAAAGTACGGGGGACATATGGGGCCCAAAAATGAGCAAAGCCCAAGGCATCCTGTGGATACAATGGATTTATATTTCTCTTCTATTTTATGGATGTTTAGTTAAAATTCTTTTTATTTACTTCCAATTTTGTACGACACCATTACACCTACCCACCAAACTCACAACCTTGTTGCATTATTTCTGTAGATGTCTTCTAGGCACCTTCGTGGAGGGAAGAGGCCCGGAAAGTCCGGCGAAGGCATGGCTGCCCAGATAGCCAAGCAAATGGCCGCCGTGATTCCAAACATTATGATTCAAGTCCAACAAGCTCTCACTGCTAATCCAGTTAACCAGGTCAACCAAGATGAGTCCAACGCTGCCAACCCTACTACAAGCTCAACCAAGGGGTCACTTCAAGTCCTGTGACCCTCCAAAATACGAGGGAACCGAAGGGGTCACTGCACTCCTTTGTTGGTTCGAAGAAATGGAAAGCACCTTTCTCAACTGTGACTGTCCTAAGGATCGTAAGGTTCGCTATGCTACTGGTCGTCTCTTTGTGGTAGCTTTAACTTGGTGGAACGCTGAAAAAGGCAAAAGAGATGCTGAAGCCATGGTAGCTCTAACATGGGAACAACTTAGAGAACTTATGACAAGGCGTTTTTGTCAAAGGAGTGAAATCAAGAAGTTGGAAGACGAATTCTACTTCTTGAAACAAAAAGATGGGGATCATGTGACCTACTACAAAAGGTTTCTTGAGCTAAATCAGATGGTCCCGAACCTATTCACCCCTCTCTACCGCCTCATCGAGTATTATATTCGGGGTCTCCTTTCGAAGATCCAAGATTCTGTGATGAGCACCGCACCTGCAACCTTGGAAGCAGCAATGGAACTAGCCACCGAGCTCACTGAAAACCACATTAAAATGGAGATTTCGATGATGAAAAGAAGGAGAGTGTGAGTAGCAAAACCTCGACTGAACCCCCCAAACCAACCTAAACCAGATCTTCTTCTCGTTTCAATGCAATAGAAACCGAAACGGGAAAAATTATGCCGTCACCCAAACCAATCAACCAAACCCGTATAACCAACCCATCCCAGCAGCCCCAATCACCTAAGTTGCTCCTTCTACCACACCATTTAAGAGGCAGTATTCAGGAACTCACCCAAAGTGCAACCGATGCCAATAACACCACCCAATTGAGAACCCATATCCCCACTGCACAGGGTGTGGCCGAGGAGGCCATACAATTCAAACCTGTCGTACCCTTCAAAGACAGGCCCGAAATCAACATCAAGCCCAACCCAATAACCAAATTGTGGGCCAAGCCCCTTACCAGCCACCTCCACTAATGCTACCACCTGCTCAGGTCTTAGCCCAGCCTTTTTACCAATGCAACTACCCTATGATGCCTCAAATAAGGGCTTATTATCTTGCCCTTCATAACCGCACAGTATAATACCGTGCGCAAATTCCACAATATGTTTATTGTTTGAGATTGTGATAAGATGTGTTGTATACCGTTTCCTTTTAGCTCTAGTTATTGCATATTTTAGTTTAAACAACATAAGATATATATATATTTAAACAAATAAGATTTACTCGCCAACTTTTGTTGACACAAAACTTTTTTTTTTACATGATATAGGTGAACAGTTTGAAGAATTGACCACTTAGGATTGGGGCTTAGGCGAATAAACAAGTTATTTGAATTGGTTGCAAGCTATGTAGTTGATTTGTTTGGATATTGTGTTTACGGGATTTCTTTTATTTAAATCGAGTTAATAAATATTGAAACTTTAAAATAGTTTGATGAAACCCCAATCATGCCCCGGTTACCTTATCCGCTGCGGGTCAGGGTGTGTAGTCGGGTTCATTAAGATCAAAACCCTTGGGAAGATGCCGTTTCATATTAGATGTTCCCGAATTGGTACTAAACAATTTTCCACAACCTGTACAACTTGCCTTATGAGTTCCCCGGGTCCAACAAGTAATTTATCAAAATAGCTCCAAACCATGGAAGAATGTTGCTCGAACTAAATGAATTAACATCATTTTCTTGATAACCCGACATATTTAATAAGTACTTCTTTCAAGTACAATAATGATGGTCCCCTGCAAATAAATAAATGTAAGTTCAAAATTTGGAATATAAATGCATTCAAGAAATAAATAATTATAGAAATCTAGAAACTTTAACTTATCTAGAAACTTAAACATAATTACCAAATAATCGTAGTACATAAAGTGAGAAAACAGAAATTGAGTACTAAGCTGGATGTTTTAAGATCATGCCGAGAGTTCTATGAATGCGATGATTTAGACTAGCAATTAAAAACATAAATCATGTTTAAAAGTGCCACTAGTGTCATATTTTTTATAAGTGTCTTAGTGCTTGCTGCTACATCCTTCTTACATGGCTTCTACTAAAAGAAATCTCATCAAACTTCACAAGCTTGTTACAACAAAGATATTTGTCTGTAATATTGACATGTCTAGACAATTAAAATTCAGTAAAAACATGGAAGTAATAGCATATAGAGTAAAGGACATCATAATTGTAGAATCTAATAACTTAACTTTTCATTACTTTTATGTTTTTATGCTTTGATTACCAAAGCCGACCTTTGAAAAGAAAATTAATAGTAACCAAAACGAGTCCAATAAATATTGTAACTAACAAAATTGGTCACCACAAAGACTACAAACAACACAAGAAGCCGATTTTCTTATGTCTACAACTATAATTGTTCTTTTTTCAAATTCACTCTTCAAATCAAGTGGCTTACATTTCACAACCTTTTAATAAATAATTCATTAAAAGCAAAACAAAACTCAATATAATTAAACAAAATAACACAAACAATCTCTAAAAAATCACAATATTAATAGTATTATAACTTAACTAATGACCATAAAATCTGTTAAACTGAATGACACTATCAACATTATCAAACATTGTGTTATAAATAACTATGTGAAACAATAGTGAATTTGCAGAAAATAAATCAACCAAAAGTGAAATTCAAAACGAAACCCTAGATATTAACAGGCATGAATTTGATGAAATTAAAAACTATGCGTATAAGAGAATAGTTAAGTGGAGCTCATACCTTACAATCGATCGAGAAGTGTAGAATAGATTGTTATTAGGTTGATTTAAGGGAGTATTTGGGTAGAAATTGAGAGCATACTGGTAGAGTAAAAAGATGAGAGCGTAGACCCATCCTGACCCGTTATCTTTTTCTTAATGGCCCAACCTGACCTGGTCTCTTTTGATTTTGATTTTCTTATTACCCATCTAGACCTATTAATAATTTTAATCAAACCCAAAATAACCCAGCAACTTAAAATGAAAGTCCAAAAGTGACCCAAATTTAAGTATCTGAGTAGAAATTGCAAGGCGTACTAAAAAGTGGTAAAGTATGTGTGAGGCGTGTTTGAAAGAAATGGAAGTAAAAATTATGTCTGTGCCCGTAATGAAGAACACAAAAAAAGTTATAGCTAAAAACCAAAAGAAAGAAAGTTCACTAGCGCAAAGGTGTATTATGCTTTGATATATATAATAAATGTGTGGTTAAAAATTAGAAATGTGATGATTGCATGTTTTTTTAGGATTCTTATTGGATAAGTTTTTGGTATTTTTTTTAATAATTAGTGTTTTTACACTATGACGGTGATCAAACACGTTTTTGGATGTTTTTATGTTTTCTTATTGTAGATGGTCTTATATATATTTTATACAAACTAATATTTTAAATAAAAAAAATGGGCTAAAGCAACAGGCCGACCCAACCCGATCAGTTTAGTTTGTCATTCCTTTAACTAACAAACTTATAAAAAAATTAAGAAAATTCATGAGTTCTCTTGGATAGAGTTTGAATATGAAATGAGTACAAGCTTAGGTCTAAGTTCATATTGGAATTACGCACTCATCCAACTCAGCTTAGATTGTCATGAGCTCAAACTCAATTTTATTTAATGCTTATTTAACTCAACTCAATTCAATTGCGAAATTATGACACACGAGCAACAACCTCTAAAGGTGATGCATAACACTTGTGGTAGAGATAATAAGAATTAAGTAATTTTACTAAAAAGTTCATAATATTTTGTTACGTTACTGTCACATAGACAGTGAGACTTTAAGTAAACTTTTTTACAATATAGTAATTTTAACTAAATTTTTAATTATTATTATTATTATTTTTATTATTATTATTATAATTTATTATTTTTTTTTTTGTAAAGATAGAAGTGGGATAGTTTTGATTGGTTTATTTAATTTGTCCCCACACCTTGCAAGTCATGGCACTCGTTAAAGGCTTCAAGATGAGTCCCATAGCACCAGGGTTGGCTCTTGGGCCGGCCAACCCGTGTCGTAGCCCAAGACCCAAATTTTTAAAGGGCCGAAAGGTTTTTTATGAACTTTTATATATAAAGTAAACTATATATTTAATATACGGATCCATGTTATATACATAAGATATATAGGAGGTGGTGGAGTGGAAAAAAACCATCTCCAAATAATGTAGAGATCTGAAGTTCAATGCTTGACTCCACCATTAATACCTTACTTTTTTAATTCATTTTCTCTTAGCTGCAATCTTGGACCCAATTTTTATTTCACCCGAGGCCTAAATTCTTTTAAGTGTTCTCGTGAATGAGTGTAATAAGTACCCACCTTTCCAAGAGGTGTAATGGGTTTGGCATGCTTTGCCGCTCCCACCATCCTACACTACATATAGTCTAAAGTATACCTTATTTGTAATAAACATAGTCAATTTATATAATATTTCATTTCAAATGATTACAATGTTCTACTCGAAAAACAAAAGAAATTGTGATTCTAGAGTAAAACAAAAAAAAAATGTAATTTTAGAATTATAGTATTATACACATATTCAATATAACAATTACTTAAAAAATTCGAATTATCAAAAAACATTGTTTTGGTAAACCAGCCGGTCCGTCCCTTCCACCTAACCTAATGATACAATTATCCATCTTTGGATAATTGTCAATCAATCCATCCATCCATTACGATAAAGTAGCACAAGTGTTAGAAGCGGTTCGTTGATTTTCTTGTCATTTTGTCTTTTGAACTTCATGTGCGTAAATCCTCACTGTATAGGAAATGAGTCACTATTTTAATGAAAAATATATAAATAAAATAGTCAAATACTTTTTTACATATTTAAGAAATTATAGAACATGTATCGTATAAAAATCCTTACGAATATAACGAATAAAACAACATATGTAATTAAAATGATTCAAGCCATAATCTTTAACAAGAGCCTTAAGTGCGTCTTCTTGTATAGTCCGTTGTGTGGGCTTCAACAAGCTCTTGAACCACATCTTCTTATACAATAATTTCCTACAAAATGAACAAAACAAGTGTTGACGGTTGTGGCTGAGGCACGTGTTCAACACACTTCCCTTAAAAAAGATTTCGCGCCTCTACTAAAGATAACGCGTTTGTCTCCTAGGGTACAACAGCCGGAGCAGTCTGTACTGCCGGAAATGGCCACGCGCCCGAGGTTACATCGGATAATATTATAGTGTTAGAACTTGTGAAAAAAATTATGATATGAAGGAAATGAAATTGAGTAGAGAAAACTTATCTCTTTATAATTCTCAACATATAGATGATCAAGTCTTCACAACTTCTCCAAGAATTCTTCATATATTTTATCTTTCTCTTGTAGTTTCTCATAAAAACTAATGAAGCACATAGCCTACCATTTTTACAAGAGTTGTGGGTAGTGAAAAGTTTCACTTTATTAGAGATTTTATTAGAGACATAAACTCTAATAAAAACTAATAAATTAACATAAAAACTTTACTTAAGAGTTTATTATCCATATGAAGAGTCTAATAAATAATTATAATTTTATTAAATTATAAGCTCACTAAATTAATATCCATTCACTATATAAATTTCCAACAATTCCCCACATGAATGGAGATCGTTCAAAACACATAAAATTTCCATGGAACCTCGATAGTTGAGTATTGCCGGATAAGTAGGTGTTCCCTTTGAACTTTCAGTTGTGAAGCATACTTAGTCTCCTAGCAGTTTGTAGATGCGATGTCCTTGACCAAACCCCTATTTGTGTAGACGACAATACAATTCACACAATACTCTCCTTAGCCGGGCCATCCCCTCATAGTCATGTCCAATAATGGTCGTGGAACACTTTCCTGGTTCTGCGAGAGCTCTAGGAATTGTGCCCCCAATTCCATTCGAAGCGACCCCACTTCTCTCTAACATAGGTGATTCTCCTTAAATCATTAAAAGCATCGTGGTTACCATGATTACGCAAAATCATGTACCACATAATATTCTTAGCCTCACAATTTATCATTGAATTTCATAGGAATGAATTAGGACGTATTTAAACACCCTTTTATCGTTTAGAGGGTATATATAGCTATATAAACTAGCTTATGCATATCAGCTATGCCCACACAGTGACCACCCTTAGGCATATGAATTCGTTGTCCTATTGAACTTTGATCTTGGGATCTCCATTCAACTAAGTTAGGTTTCCTTCACACACCCTTTTTCCATGGGCTTTAACTTGATCTCTAATAAACCCTCAGGTTGTTGGATCCATAACATTATCTTTGTCATTGATAAGTCACTGAAGATAACTTTGCAGTTGAGATCAATTGTCATGACGTGTTCGTAACTCGAAGTTAACATAGCATATTTGTAAGTCCCGAAATCGGATCTAACAGGTATCGTAAACTTAATCAATTGCGGAAAGAAAGATTAGGAAGAAGAACAATTCTTGAATCAAAACCAACCTGCATACACCAGAATAGTGTCTTATACAAGTTTTTCAATTGTAACTAACCCCAAAACATTAACCTAATACATATATTTATACTAATCATCTAGCCCAACAATTACAACCCTAGACCCATAAGGCACTAGGAAGCCCAATACCCTCTAAAAGCCCAAATGTAGCACTAATGTGTAAACCTTCACTAGTATAAACACAACAATCTCCCCCTAGGTTTACAACATTAGGCCTTTTAATCGTTAGGTTGCGCGTCCACTCCAAATCTTCCAGCAATGATTCTAGCCACAACAGCTGTCCAATCTTTAGCACAAGCTTCATATAACTCTGCTGTGCGAATCTGATTTGAAGCAAGAACCTGCAGATCTTCATCATGAAAACTCATCAAATCGACCACATCAGTAACCCGAAACGCCTCCTCTTTTGTCACGATCGCTACACTTCCAACTTTGTGATCATATAGCCAGAAATTGAAATTCTTCAAAATTCCTTTTGGAAATGTTGGAGCAACAGGTATAACAAGTTCTTTATCCGTCGGGGGCCACATCACCGACTTAAACCGCCTCGCTGTCCTTGCATCACGCACTCCCTTCGCTGCTCGCAGATATAGTTCAGCTGTTTTCATCGTCTTGAACCCAGTCTTCACTTGCTGTTCCAATCTTTTGAAAAACCTCCAGCCTGGACCTCGTTCAGTAGTATCATCGTCAGAGTAAGGAGCTCGTAACAGATCAGTCAAAGCAATCTTCGTCCAAGTTTCAAATTGAGACTCTTTAGAATAATATTCTCTAGTACCGTCCTGTCTGACAATAATCCACATCTTCTTCACGTGGTCGTACATCCAACTAAGCACTTTTGATTTGTTCCCAACCTTGCTATAGTAACTCGAGCCGAGTTCCATGACATACCGTTCAGACTGGTTGGAAGGATCTTTCAACTGAAAATTCTCATCAAGCGGATTAACGTCAACGTTTTTCATCAAAACCATCTGTTTCTTCTTTTGTGTCATTGGACGCTTTTGACTGGCAATATATTTCTTTCTCGGATCACGCAAATAATCATCCAAACCAGCTTGTCTGTCAGAAGCCGATTGTTTCGCAGCTAACCTATCCGCTTCACTTTCCTCCGCTGCTCTCTGCTCGGCTGCTCTATGTCGGTGTTCTATATTCATTGGATCATCAGTAGGGTCAGAAAATTCTCGTCCAAATTTGTTCTCCAACTTAGCCTTCAAATCAAACACCAAAGTCATCAACATAGTAACGTCTCCTTGCAACCGATTGATCGTTTGATCCCTCACGTCTAAGCGTGTCTGCAATGACGCAATCTGAGCATCTTTAAGTATGACCTCCTGTTCGAGTACAATCATTCGCTTCTTCAAATCCACAACATCAACCTCTATATGTTCATCATCACTGTCCAAACTACTAAACTCAAAAGCGCGTTTTTCAGACCTTCATGAATATTCTGCTACATCACCCTCAACACCACCTGTACCACTTCCACCCACTCCAGATCCCTCTGCACCCACTGAACTACCGCCAAAATCCATCATTCGTAATATAGAGTCTGCTGGAACAGATACGACAGTGGAATGTGTAGCAATATGAGTAGTTGTCGGTTCAGAAGAAATAGGAGGATCAACCATCTGAGCATCCGTCAAAGATACAGTAAATGAAGATAAAGCAAGAGTAGATGTCACTGGTGTAGATTCTTCAGCAATATTAACAACGTGAGCTTCTAAATGACTTGGTTCAATAATAGTCTCCGTCCGCCGTCCTCTTTATCAAAGGTACTTCTTCTTCTTCATCCTCTTCATCAGACTCAACCACACCGACAAGAACGTTAAAAGAGGTATTACCAGAGGAGGATCACCTTGTCGCTCATGAATTTCTTTCAAGTGTGCAATTAGAGCTTCTAGGTTCTCTGAAGAAAGTTCTGGCAAAGCTGGAGTCAGATTAGCATTAAATTCAGTAAGGTCATCTAAGAAAGCTTGTTCCTCGTCTGTGTCCGCATTAGTGACTAGATCTTCAATCTCAATCTCTTTCTCTTTCACAGGCACATCATGTTCTTCAGCAATGATAACATTGACTGGTGTAGGAGCTGGGACATCCTGTCCGATCACCTCAGCAAACCTTCCGAACTTCTTTAATGGAAAACGACCAACAAAAACAGTCTTCGATGTCGAATGATTTTTCTTCATTGTGCTAAAGATAGTCGGTCCCATTGGCTTCATATTTAGCAGATTCGCATCAGAAGCATCCTTGGCTAAATCGGGATATCGAGCATCCAAAATCAACTGCACGAAGTGCGAATATAACAGAAACATCCTCTTCTTTGACTACTTTAAAATCTTCTTCATATTTTCGAAAATATAACCTGAAAAGTTATATTTCCAATCCATAACAAGAGCCACGATCGCAGAAGTTTTGGTTTAGTTCGGTTGGTCTAACCCTCCCTTGTTCTCAGAAACGTATTGCATGAACATATGCACCAGCAATCTCTAGTAAGCAGGAAACATTTTCTTGAGCAGCGGCAGATATGAACCCTCATAACTCATCTCTATAAGAATAGCAACACTTTCTCCTTTGCGTACACAGTTGGATCACTTGTAGCGTCTGTAAACTGTAAAACCTCTTGAACGCAGGCTTCAGTCACTATGATCTCTTTACCCTGAATCTGAGAGCTAATGTACGGTCTCCCATCAGCTCCTCTTAAGTGGAATCGAGCTCTCTTCCAAAAGGTGTGCACCAGATCTCTATATATAACCGGGTTGGCACAAAGTGCTTACGCAATCTTGCACGCATTTAGACCAGCCATCATGGATTGGAACTCTTGGAAAAATTCCGCTGGTGGATCCGATAGATATCCTGCCTGAATATGGAACTGTTCCTCCACCAGTATGACTGCATCAAAAACCTCTTCCACCATTTCTGTCAAAACAATAACCAGGTTAACTCAATTTTAACACAACCAACAGAAGTTAAGGGAGTTCATTAGAATAAAGGGTCAAACAGATTTCGAAGGTTCAATTATTAAAAAGGTTCAAACCAGTTTGAGGAGTTCAATCACTTTGAAAGGTTCAAATGAGCTCAAAGGTTCAGATCTTAGAATCCGGATTCACTATCAGTTCAACAGGAATCCGGATGAACCTTTCATCAATTCGGATTAGCAAACATGTCAACAGTAATTCGGATGGATCATCAATCCGGATTAGCAAATAGGTCAACAGTAATTCGGATGAATCATCAATCCGGATTAACGTTATCCGAGATGAAATCCGAGTTCATCAACTTGGTTGATGTCCATCCGGAATGAGATCCGAATTACCAGTTTCTTTGAAGGCCAATCCGAAATGATGTCCGAAATACGTTAAAACTTGAAGATTATCATTAGATTTCATAATTTTAAGCATTATATACCTAATTCGGATGAAATCCAAGATAAAAAATCCAAAATGAGTATGAACAATGAGTTCTGAGATGATCAGAGAATATCAGAGGATTTCGGAAAATTTTGTGAATAATCCGAAATGCATCTCTGATTCAGTTATGTACTTTTCGGGAATGGGCTTGGGCCTAAAACTTTTTGGGCTCAACTCAATCCGGAATCCATCACCCGAATTCCCAAATGATCAGGATTGGGCTTTTGTCAGACCCAATCCGGAATAGTGACAACTTAGTGGGCCTATCCGGAAGATGCATGAAAGCCCAATCCGGAATAGTAACTTATTAACCATAAGTGTTCAATTTTAAGGCTTTCTGAAATTCTATTGGATTGGCCCAACTTCGAAACTTAGCAGAACAGTCCAATATCCCTTGACAGAAACCGTCTAACCAAAAATCAGCAATTTGACTAACCAAGCATCCAACCACCTTTTACCAACTACAAAAGTAAGTAAGACATTTAAAGAAACACAAACATAGCCTTGCTAAGGGATCAAATCGTTTCTAAAGTCGACTAAGGAGCATTTTTCAGTGTGAGTTCGGTCAGACTAGTCTAGGCAATTGCCAATATACTTGTCCATTTAAATCTAAAACTCAAGCCTCTAGTTCTAGCTTCATGATACGCTTAAGGTAGTATTATACTATAATACCGTGTGTCCCATACCATGACATACCCCAACGATCAAGGTAAGCACAACGATTCATCGTAGCAGGTGAGTATACTGAGATCATCCTTTATCTTTTACAACGTCAGACTATTGGTGAACAGGTCAGTACTTACGTACAGCAGAGTTACCAATAGTATCTGACGAGGGTTAGGCAAATACCTTATGTGGTACGTAGGAACTCATTGAATTTTCTCATGCAGATATTTTCGTTCTTTTAGGTTTCGGCCCTTCTATTTTGGCTCTTTTTAAAAGATATCCTGACTGTGCCTAGGTCTGCATATAATCTGGATGGAACAGAAGGGCAAACAAGATATCCCCAGATGACTCAACAGCATAAAGACCCGAAACCTCAGATGTTGGCTATCTATCAACACAAGATTTAAGACCATGAAATCATACGCCCATAGTGTGTGACCCACTGAATATACGGTTCTTTATGTTTATATCATTTGGCTTACACTATCCGGTTGAGATCTAGACCTATCAACAAATCACCTTCGATTCAAGTCTTTTCCCGCTTCAACACCTTACATGTGTTAGTCAGACACTTTATCACGAAAAAGTATTTCATTTCCCAATCATTGCAAAAGCTGTTTAATTTTTTTTAATATTACTCCCCCTAAATTTATGCATATATATGAACAAATTTACGAAGCAAACAAAAATGAAAGAAAGACAATAAACTAAATGGAAAGAACATAGGATGCTCAGTTAGAAAAACAGATCATTTTGAGAAGATCCACAAGCACTTGAAAACGTGCGTTGCTAACGGGTTTCGTGAACAAATCCGCTGCGTTGGCCTCGGTGTGGATTTGCTCAAGTTTAACTAGACCCTTTTCATAGTAATCATGAATAAAATGAACTTTGATATTTATGTGCTTGGTTTTGGAGTGAAAAACAGGGTTTTTAACGATTTGGATAGCGACATCATTATCACAATAAATTGTTGTGTTTAGATAAGTCAAACCGTAATCCGCAGGTTGGTGTTGCATCCATAAAACCTGGGAGCAGCAAGCAGATGCTGTGACATATTTTGCTTCTGCTGTAGAGAGCGAGACCGTCTACTGCTTCTTGCATTGCCACGAGATTTATCTATCTCCCAAGAATTGACATCAGTTGAAGTTGAGCGTATATCCCTATCTGTACCTCCAAGATTACTGTCAGAGAAAGCATATAGTTCAAATTCAGAATTTTTAGGATACCAGAAGCCCAGTGATGGTGCCCCTTTGAGGTACCTTAAGATTCTTTTAACAGCATGTAAATGAGAGAGTTTAGGAGTAGCCTGATATCGAGCACACTGACAAATGGCAAACATGATATCTGGCCGACTTGTAGTGAGATACATGAGTGAACCAATCATAGATCGATATATGGTTGGATTAACAGGCGTTCCTTCAGCGTCTTCATTTAGCAAAGGCCGTTCTGCAATAGGTGAAGCCGTAGGCTTTGAGTCTGTAAGCTTGAATTTCGCAAGAACATCAGTGACATATTTTCCTTGATGAATCAAGAATCCTTGCGGGCTTTGACGAACTTGAAGTCCCAAAAACATAGTTATCTCCCCCAGTGAGCTCATCTTAAATTTCTTCTTCATGATTTCTTCGAATTCACGACATGACCCATCATTCGTAGAACCAAAAATAATATCATCGTCATAAATTTGAACAAGAATAATGTCCTTGTCAACACGTTTGATGAACAAAGTTTGATCAATGGTTCCCCGAGTATACCCATGAGCAAGCAGATGCTCTGTTAGAATTGCGTACCATGCGCAAGTCGCTTGATGTAACCCATACAAAGTTTGTCCAATTTGTATGCATAATCTGGCTTGTCAGGATTAGTAAAACCCGGTGTTGTGCCACGTATATTTCCTCTTTCACCGTGCCATAGAGAAAAGCAGTCTTGACATCCATTTGATAGACGGTGAAGTCCATGTTAGATGCATATGCCAAGAAAATGCGAATAGCCTCTAATCGAGCTACCGGTGCATAAACCTCATCGTAGTCCAATCCTTCAATCTGACAAAAACCATGAACAACTAGTCGAGCTTTGTTCCGAACAATAACTCCAGTGTCATCCTGTTTATTGCGAAATACCCAGCGAGTTCCAAGAGCACGCTTTCCTTGAGGAAGCTTCACCAATTGCCATACACCAAGCTTCTTAAATTGATTGAGTTCTTCATGCATAGCGTCAACCCATCCTGGTTCCTGCAAGGCGACATCAATGCTTTTAGGTTCAATTTGTGAGATAAAGAAAGAGTAAAGACAAGTATTGATATCCCCTGATTGACTGCGGATTCGAACGGCAGCAGTAACAGGACCAATGACATTTTCAATTGGATGATCGCGTTGTAGACGCTGTGGTATTGGCATAGCAGGGACAAGAAGATACGTTTGCAAAATGGTAACACTCGGTGAGATCACTCCAGATAACTCCCCCCCCCAATTAGTTGCACCAGTAGGAGTGTTGACTGATGAATCAACATAACAATCTAGCGGTGTAGGCTCAGGAAACAGAGATGAACCTAAGACATCGGGAGGAGCAGACCCTTCATTTGTTGTAGAAGGCTCTGGTCAGATGCCGTTTCTGATGTTGTGATACTGGTGAAGGTGTAGATATAGCTTCATTAAATCTGGGTGGATCCACACTCAGCTGCTTAAAAGTCTCGTGCAGCTGTGCAGCATCGGCATCGTCTTCACTTAATATCGGTGGAAGTTCAGAAATGTTGCTTGTACCTACAGTCACATTAGAGGAAACATTAACATGGTTAAACAAGGAGGAATAATCATACAACCAGTCAGGACCAATGCGTGTGTCCTTGAGATTCTCCTCTAGCCAACCCACATTGTAGGTTTCAACTACCATTTTCTTAATCTTATTATAGACACGATAAGAAGTATTTTTTGAAAATCCGACAAAAATGCATGGATCTCCGCGTATTCAAATTTTCCTTTGGCATTCATGAGCAGTAGAACACAAGGGCATCCGAACTTGCAAAAATGCTTGACCGAAGGTTTGCGACCTTCAACCACTTCGTACGGTGTTTTCATGTGTCTTTTGTTGATCGGGGCATGATTCTGAATATAACAGGCGGTATTAATTGCTTCTACCCAGAATAAGAGGTAGTTCGGATTCAACCAACATAGTACGTGCAGCTTCAATCAGTGTTCGATTTCTCCGTTCAGCAACCCCATTTTTTGTGGAGTTCTGGCTGCACTGAACTATCGATCAATATCCTTGGAGGAGCAGAAAGAATTTAAGGTGTAACACCCTATAAAAATCGTGTCCAATAATATAGTGACACGTGTTGTATTTTTAATATAGTCTATTAAAGACCAATAAGGACTAAAGGCGTCAACATGCTTGAAATTTGGCCTCTGAATGACTGATATGTCAGCATGCCCAGCCTCTGAGTGACATCGAAATCAACATGCTTATAATAAGCCTCTGAGTGATCCTTTGTGAAGTCCTAAACTCTAATACGTGCCAATTGTTAGACGGGAGAGTTCAATTTTGTAAATATGTGAAAGTTGGATGATGGAGAAATTAAAAGTGTCAACATGTTAATTTATACCTCTGAGTGACCTTTTAACGAACCGAGAGCTCGACAATGTCCGGGCATAATCCCGGGTATGCCAAATATTGGCTACGGAGGGCTAAAAGTGCCAAAATGGTGTTTAAATAGGTTTCTATAAGCTTTATAAAGTTAAGGGGCTAAAGTGTCAAATTTTGAAACTGGCCAAAGGGTGGTCGCGGGCCGCGAGAGACCAGGCCTGAGTCTCTCGTGGGGTGCGAGAAGGCCTCTGCAGCAGAAAGTTTGTTTGGTTTCCAAGCTAAACTCCAAAACCATTAAATCAAAACCATGGCTTCCCTAAACTGCTATGCCACGTTTTGGGACACTTGAAAATTTCTTCTTACACCTCTAAACACCTGGATTTACCTCCTTTGAGCTCTCCAACTATAAATAGGTGTTCAAGTGTTCATTCCAACTTGTACCTTTCTTAAACATAACTCTTCTCCCTCCTCTGGAAGTTCCTAGCTGAAAGGAGCATCCAACTTAGTTCTCATGCATTATAGGAACCTCTTGTAAATGTTCCTTGCTCTTGCATTTTCGTTTTTAGGCTTCTATAGCCAAAAGTCAAGCGTTTTACGGCAAACGCTTTGACTTTCGTTAAGACCATTATGGTCCAGCCATTGTTCAAAATGAACATGGCTAAGTGATCGTAATAAGGTAGGTATTAGTCCCTATAAAGGGCACCTCCTGAAGATCACGTTTGCTAGACCAATTGACGGGTCAAAGTTATGATATTAAAAAGTCAAACATGCCATTTTTCGGAAAAATCATAAATTGATCTTATATATGTGATGAAACCTGTTTTGACACTTAAAAAAGTTGGTAATAATTATTAGAACATGTATGAACATGTTCGGCTCGTCAATTTCAGTTTTAGGGTCGGTTCGCAACCAAAAGTCGCAAAGTTTGACTTCTGCTTTGACTTTCGATTCTGACCCGATTTAGATTAGTTACATACTGATCTAAAGTTTTATTATGATCATAATATAATGTATCACAACCCTCTGAGGTTATATTACATGATCAAAATCAGAATCTAAGTTTATGCACAAGTTTCATAATTATGCCATTTTTGACCAAAATGCCCTTTTTGAACAAAACAAGGTTTTAAGGATAATAAACTTGAAATTGAGTATCGTACTGATGTAATATTATAACTAGGATTATTTGGGATGTTAAACCAAGTTGTAAACTGAGTTTCCAAGCAGGTCCTTAAACTATGTCGATAAATGACGGTTTTAGTCCTTATGACTCATAAGATGATTTTAATCAATCTTTTCAAGGTAAATCATTTACCTACTGATATGTTATATTAAATAACATATTTTAAACTTTTTAAGTTTGACCCTAAGGTCAGTTTTTATTAAACATCACTTAACAACGTCATCTTACGACATAAGCGCCATTTCGGCGCATAGTATGGTTCTAAACCATATTATTGACCAAAACTTGATACCTACGGATTTCAAAACTTATTTTAAACATAATTACAGTAGGTGCATGTTATAAACTCAGAATCCCAAATAATTTATAAACTATGTGTAAAATGAGCAAAATGCCCATTCGGTGCATAGTTTGGTAATAAAAGATAGTTTACACATATAATTGACATCCTACTAAAATTATGTCATAAATAAAGTATTTTTCCAGAATACTCATAATTATAACATTAAATTATATTCAAATTCTTTTTATATGGTATGAAATTACCAAAATGCCCTTATGAGGCATAGTTTCGTTTTAAAAACCTAAATGGGCATATAAGTTGATATCCTGCTGATATTTTAACTTATTTAAAGTATAATGGCATATAGAACTTGTCCATGACTTATCCGGTTACCCGATATAGCTATTATGCGCACAGTTACGTTTATGTAACTATTTTATGGAATTTAACCGTAACGGGTTTAACCTTGTCATTTAGCCTCAAAATCCAGAATGTTTATAGTTTACCCATATTATACAAGTACTTGTCGGGTTTAAACTACATTCTATCCGATCATCGTTTAATCAAGCATTATACGTAATGATCATGTACACTATTCGGTTTATAAGACCGTTAGTTTTTAATTGGCTAGCTTAGGCCATAATCCAGACTAGAGCCTTGCCGGTAAATGCTATCTGCACTTGGTACTTTTGTATACGGCTGAGTTATTTAAAAATAAAAGAAGAAGACTAGCTCAGGTAAATACTCTCGAATTATTATCCCTATACGGGCTTGGGATAAGGTAAATTATTATCATTTGGTCCATTGCAAGATCAACTTTCCCAAGCTAATAAAAGATTTTGGTGCTGCTTACACTTAGAACCATTTTTAATGTTTCCAAAATGAGTTAGTTGGGTGTATTTACCAGCGTAAGCTGATGTATCTTCCAAAGGCTAATCTGCAGGTATAATACGAAACAGGCCGGAAGCTGCTCGGTAGAGAATAAGAGGATCTTGCAAATCCTTAGATCTGCCTAAAGTCTGTTTTGTATTCTTTCTTGTACATTTTACGATCCGCCTGTGGATCTTCTATTACGAACCTGTATATTATTTTAGATTTCGAACATTTCGGTTTGTAGTAGTAATTTTACTCCAAAACTTCCGCTGCGCTATGTTTAATTGACAATGATGTTATCAACTTATGTCACGATACTCCCCACCTGGGCCCACCGGTGTTTGGATTTCGGGGTTGGAAATCTGGGGTATGACAGGGTTGGTATCAGAGCGAGAGAATTAAACACTAGCCTTTTGTGTTTAGTCTCAAACTTACACGAGCACATTCCTTAAACTTCCGAGTCTAGGCGTTGACCTAGGATTACTCATTTCATTATTAAGTTATTAGTATTGTTTTTAAATTGATTTCTAACAGGAAAATGCCGCCACGTGTACGAGGACAAAGTGGACGAGGAAAAGGTCCAATGAGGGGAGGATCGTCGGGGCGTATTCCTCCTCAACCTCATAATTCAGATGCATATCAAGAATAAGGAGATTCGTCTCCATGGCAACCAGCGAGACGTTCCGTCTCTAATAGACATTCGCCCTCACATTCTCAAAATTCTTACCACTCACACCACTCCTACCATTCTCACCATTCCCATTCTCATCACTCCTACCATGAAGAGTTTAACCCCAACCATTACTTAAACATGCCTCCAGCTGACCAAAATCAGTTGGACCAACCACATCCTACGGACGAGGACTCCGACCCGGAGATGCCACCGTCGGGATCAAATGTGCATCCCATTTAAATTTCGAGAGATTCAAACTCATATGCCGGATCGCCCTACCAAGGTCCTAATGAGTGGGACCAATACTGGAACCAATTCACCTTTGCCCACACACCTTCCCATCACTCTCAACCACCTCCTATTCAAGAAGATGTCCACATGGAACCGGTGGACCAACCTCAACCACCACCTGAACCACCAAGGAGGAAGCGGGGAGCACGTATGTCGGTACGTGCCGGACAAAGGTCGGGATCGCTACCACCTTTACCTAACTCCTACCCCACAATTCAAGAGGACCCACAAATGGGTGGACCCTCTAATGTTCCACCTATAGTGGAACCAACACCAACACCTGCTGTTCAACCACCACGAACGGGTTATACTAACCCAATTCCCACGTATCCAGACACGTCTGGATATGATCCATTTAACCCGTCTACGCCGTTAGACTATCAAGCGTGGTCGCAAGACCCATACATGCAGGCGGTTATGCACAATGCACTTTACCCGTCTCCTTTCCCACCTACTTATCCACTGACTGAATATCCAACTTATGGGTACCAGTATCCGGTTATGCCTCAACCCCAACCACAACCTCCGCCACCACTTGAGGCCATTAATGAGGCCGTAGAACGGATGAAAGAAATGCTGCAGCAAGCGGAGAAAACGGAGAAGAAGACAAACAAGTTCTTCAAGAAGATCTCCAAGCTAGTTAAGGGAAAGAAGGACAAGTGAAGTCTTTTCTATTATATGTAGTCCCTGCATGGACATTGTTATATCTTTAGTCCCTGCATGGACATTTTGTTTCTTTTAGTCCTTGCATGGACAATCAGTTTCATTTATTTGTTTCAAGTATTGTAAATTCTATTTGAAATTTTATGAAGTATTTTGGAATTATATATATATATATATATATATATATATATATATATATATATATATATATATATATATATATATATATATATATATATATATATATTCATCATCTTGAAAGCGATCGTCTCGATTTTACTCGAAATTTATGTTCTGCTATATAATTCCAAAAGATTTTAGTGGTTTTGATTTGCCGAGTGGCACAGACCACATATTTGGCCAAATATATATAAATGATAGTTAATAACGGAAGGGTCTTCTATCATGATAGTTAAGGGAAGTTATCCTTCTATCTAGAGGTGGTGGACTAGGTTCAAGTCTCCAATTCATTAAGGTTAATGCGACCGGGACTATTAATCAACCATTAAGATCCTCTTATGATAACATTCAAGTAATGTGCATACTCTTGGTAGTGTGACTTGAGGAATCACGCTAGCCTTCAAGGTAATGGACTATGTCCTAACCTTATATAGCCCTTGTGATCTGTTTGATCCCGGCTAATATCACCAGTGCGATGATTAAACATCCATTAGAGATGTATTTTATACAACCCTTGTGATCTATTTGATCCTGGTTATATAGCCTTTGTGATTTGTTTGATCCCGGCTAAATAAGCCCTTGTGATGTGTGATCCTGGCTAATATCACCAGTGCGGTGATTTAACATCCGTTAGAGATGTATTTTATATAACCCTTGTGATCTATTTGATCCCGGTTATATAGCCTTTGTGATCTGTTTGATCCCGGCTAAATAAGCCCTTGTGATCTGTGTGATCCTGACTAATATCACCAGTGCAGTGATTTAACATCCGTTAGAGATGTATTTTATATAATCTTGTGATCTATTTGATCCCGGTTATATAGCCCTTGTGATCTGTTTGATCCCGGCTAAATAAGCCCTTGTGATCTGTGTGATCCCGGCTAATATCACCAGTGCGGTGATTTAACATCCGTTAAAAATGTATTTTATATAACCCTTGTGATCTATTTGATCCCGGTTATATAGCGTTTGTGATCTGTTTGATCCCGACTAAATAAGCCCTTGTGATCTATGCGATCCCAGATAATATCAACAGTGCGGTGATTTAACATCCGTTAGAGATGTATTTTATATAACCCTTGTGATCTATTTGATCCCGGTTATATAGCCCTTGTGATCTGTTTTGATCCCGGCTAATATCACCAGTGCGGTGATTAAACATCCCTTAGCGATGTATTACCCTTTCGGGTTATGATATATTCTATAAAGCCCATGTGATCTATTTGATCCCGGCTACTATCATCAGTGCGATGATAATTAAACATCCATTAGCAATGTTGTGCCTATGTGCCCTATTATATGTCCATTAGTGACAGGCCTAAGTGCCATATCCTATGTCCATTAGTGACATGCCCTTTGTGCCACATTTGATGTCCTTTGTGACAAGTCTATGTGCTATATATAATCGTCAAATATGACAATGACAGTTGTGACATTGCGATCCCCTGTCTTATAATAAATGGACTACGTCCAAATTGTAATTTGCCTATGATGGTCCTATTAAGACCTAGGCAAAATATAGATATAATAAGCCTAAGAGTTGTGATGTTATTCACACTAAGTATAGGCAATGGGTTGTTATATCCAATGTTAAAAGCCAATATGGTTGATATACCATGGCTAAACAAAATTTTAATTGGTGTATAGAAACCAAGACTTAAAGATGGCTAATTCTAATGAAGCACAAAGTAGCCATCAGAACCTTAAAGATGCCAAAAATATAGCCATAGATAATAATGATTTCCAAGCTCGCATTGATGCGGCTGTAGAAAAGGCCATGGGTAAGGCCATAGAGAAATTAAGAGAGTCAAGTGCTACTCGCTCTAAGCCATTATCAATTCCACCATCCTCAGCTCATAAGGAGAGCTCTGTTCACTCATCAAATGCGAAGAGTGAACCTAAGAGGATAGACTATGCTGATAGGTCCCGTTCTTCCAAGGACGGATGTACCTACAAATATTTTGTCTCCTGTAAGCCCCGAGATTTTAATGGGGAAAAAGGAGCCGTAGAAGCCCTAAAGTGGCTGGACTAAATGGAAACCATTGTAGACATCGGCAGTTGTGCTAAAAGGAATGTGGTCAAGTACGTATCACAATCCTTCAAGGGCGATGCCCTAACATGTTGGAAGGCCATGATTCAATCAACAGGTAAGGTACACCTGTACAACTTGGGATGGTCCAAGTTTGTTGATTTGATAAAGGAAGCTTATTGCCCAACCCATGAGGTGGAGAAAATAGAGACAGACTTCTTGTCTCTTTCCATGAAAAACATAGACTGTCGGAAGTACGTTTTCGATTTTAATTCCTTATCTAGGTTAGTTTCCTATCTTATCACCCCTGAATCCAAATGCATTGCGTGTTTTATAAATGGATTAGCACCCGAGATTAAGGGCATGGTAAAGGCTGCTCAGCCTAGTAACTATAGGTCTGCTGTTGATCTATCTCTCTCACTCACCCTTGATATAGTGAGGCAGAAGTCAGTCAAGCCTGAAACTGACTGGAAAAGAAAGATAGAGGAAGACAACTCCCATAGATTTAATAAGAAAAATAAAGGGAGGTTCGGGTTCAAAGGGAACCAAGGCAAGTCGGCTGTGATACCATTCTGTAAGACTTTCAACCGAAGACAGTGGGGACAGTGTAATCCTGACCCACAAGCTAGACCTTGTGGCATATGTAAAAAAAGGGGGCATAAGACCCTAGATTGTAAAGATCTTAAGGATGCTGTATGTTATATTTGCAATGAAAAGGGCACATTGCAACTAGCTGTAACATCCGTCAAAAACGGATTTACCAAACCCGCTCCGTTTATCAACCGAACAGTCAGTTAAAATTTTCATTGCGAATTAAATGCCCAAAATAATTTTAAACGATACGTAATCAATTATTATGCGGGGATATATATTTAGTTTTTGAAAAACTGATAAAAATCGCAAAATAAAAATATTTTACTCATGCCGGGTTTCGAACTCGGGTCCATACCGGTTCAATCAAACACTTATCACTCAACCGAACAACCGCTCCGCCGCTTTGATTTTATGGTAATAGCAGGGAACATTTAATTCAATTATTCAAGTTCGAAAGTTAAATTCAATCAATTTCCGCCCAAATAGCAGTCGTCGGAAATCCCGACGACTTCGCCGTTTAATTACGTTTCCGCTCAGAATAACCGAAGACTTAACTCCTACGACGGTTATAACCGACGTCTGAACCCGCGACATCAGCCATAACCGCCAGAGAAAGGCTGACTTCGAATTGAGACCGAATTCAGACCCCATTCATCTCAATACTACCCTATAAATTCAACCACTACTCACCAGAAACCTTTCACACTCAAATCGCACCCTTTCTCGGCGAAAACTCACTCGCCGGAAATAATTTATACGTCGCCGGAAAACCGTATCATTTACCTCTGAGCTTTACTGAACCCCCTAAACTTTTACCGAAGTCACCCACACCCTTTGTAAGCTTTCGGAAGACTCTCTGCTGTAAGACACTCGTCGCCGGAAAAAGATTTCTGTCGCCGGAGTTCTGCCGGAAAACAGAGGAGAACCAGTCGGTACTTTTCACGCTTAATTCCTTTCCTTTTTACTTTTATCTCGTCTGTAATTGATCATACAACGCTAAAGAAACCTGAATCAATACTTCGAATCAGTCAGTCGTCACTTCCGGTGAAAACCAGTGAAGAAGACGAAGTTTCGGTAATAGTTAAGTATAATTAAAATCTAGTTAATTACCGGGTTAGACACACAGTCCAGCGGTGGACTGTGTGCACTTTTAACGCTAAGGTCTCGAGTTCGAGTATTGTTCCTCACACGCTGCCTTGATAAAAATTCCTTTTTCAGCAAACTGAACCGGGTTGATTTAAGTATATGTTAAGTATATTGATAACCGAGTTTATAACCAAGTGAGACACACAGTCCAGCGTGGGACTGTGTGTCCGCTAACCCACAGGTCCCGGGTTCGAGACCTGTGGAGCGCACCGGTTCGCTAGATTTAATTCGTTTTTAAAATAAAGGATTTCTGTTTAAAATCTAATTAATATATATATATATAATTAAAATCGGATATATGACGGGTTAGACACGTAGCTCAGTTGGTAGAGCTGCGTGCACGCGTACGGGAGGTCTCGGGTTCGAGCCTCACTCAGCGCACAATAATATGCCTTCGAACCGGTCAACGGTCAGTCAAAGTCAACGGTCAAAGTCAACTGTAGCAAAAATCAAATATTTTTTTTATTATTTTTATTTAATTATTTTAATTAAAAATCAATTAAAAATACTTAAAAATAACATTTTTAAGGTTAGAAAATAGCCTCAAACTCACAAAAATACACCCAACAATTCTACTAAAATAGATTAATAAAATCCGTTTACTTACCGAACCAAAATGCTATTTATCTAGGTTAAATTCACTCGTGGTTAAAACCATTTCGCGTGCATTCAACATCATCAACCGAACGCATCCAATGTGAGTGAATTCTTACAAACTCCCCTTTTTATTCATGTTTTGGGGTGTATAATGTGTTGCTTAAACTAAATCTCTTATGCAAATTCGTGCTATACCATTATATGAACTAACTAGAATGTAACTATTGTTGGTTGTGATGTATTACATATTGTCAAAGTTGTATGCAAATTATTTAGGCCCATCAGTTCCTCGTGTGCCTTAAAAACTCATTCATTAGGCCCATCAGTTCGTAAGAACAACGCGTGCCTCAAAACTCATTCATTAGGCCCATCAGTTCGTAAGAACAACGCGCGCCTCAAAACTCATACATTAGGCCCATCAGTTCGTAAGAACAACGCGCGCCTCAAAACTCATACATTAGGCCCATCAGTTCGTAAGAACAACACGTGCCTCAAAACTCATTCATTAGGCCCATCAGTTCCTCGTGGGAGACGAGTCGAACAACGCGTGCCTCAAAACAATCATTTGGTGTTTGTGTGTTCAATATTCAATATTATGTGTTGTGTGAATAAATTTACATCTACATTTACTCATATGTGGTATGCACATTATTTATAATCAATTGGATAAACTTGTTCAAATGTTTTTTTTTCCATAGGATTCACTCGCCAACATTATGTTGATCCAAAAACCTTTTTACACATGATACATGTGAACATGTTAAAGCAAGGAAAACATAGGATATGCCTTATAAGAGAACCAAGAAGCTTAGACTGATAGTTAGAACATGTTGTATCATTTATTGTAATTTTCCATTAAATTGTAATAATGAATATGAAACATATAATAAATGTCATGAGCTTTGATGATAACCCAATTATGCCCCGATCACCTTTTCCGCTGCGGGTCGGGGTGTGACAGATTGGTATCAGAGCCATGACTATAGGGATATAGGATAGGTTATTAGACCCTTAGAGCCTATACTATAGTCTGCCTAAATTTTAATTGATTAGGTGGTTACATACAAACTTGTGATATTTATTTGTTTCATATCACAGTCAAACATACATGCTTATATACATATTCGTTATACATATATCAATGTTCATATATTCAATTCATTTTCATACACTCATTATTCAAGGATTTTGTTGCAAATTTTCAAATCCCATCAAAGTAAGTTCTGCGACGGGCATGTAGTAACCGGAAGGGTACAAGTACCGGTAGTCGGGACGTCCTGTCTAGGTTGGCATTCGTATAAATCCAAAATAACGGACCAGTTTGCCTACCTGGGGACTAACGATGAGAGTACGACGGACCTATTAGGCCAAAGCATGCCACACCAAACGTCGTTCGAACTAACCTCACTTTGAGATGTCACCGTGTCCATGCCGGGGCACATTCCGAATATCATACGTTACATATTTCTCGATTTTCTCCGGGTTTTAGTGTACGTAACCAGGCTAACACATGCGAACCATATGAAAAACCCGGTAATCATGGGGGCCCACATGATTACGAAGGTGAAGTATGGCGGTATGCAAGGCCCAAATTCGAGCAAAGCCCAAGACATCCTATGGATGTAGTAGATTTATTTTTCTATATTTATTTTATGAACGTTCATTCCCCAAACACGACCCACGATCCCAAAGGCATCCAACTCATACTCTTGATATGTATTCCTTGTAGATGTCTTCTAGCCTCGCTCGTAGGAAAATGAGAGCAGGAAAAGCCCGTGAACGCATGGCTACCCAAATCGCAGCAAATGGCGATCGTAATACCAAACATCGTAGTTCAAGTTCAACAAGCCCTTACCGCTAATTCCGTTAACCCAACCCAACAAGAAGATCAAAACACTATCAATCCTTCAGTCACTAAATGCACGTACAAACATTTCAAATCCTACGATCCTCCAAAATACGAAGGTACCGAAGGTGTCACCACTCTCCTCCACTGGTTCGAAGAAATGGAGAACACTTTTCTAAATTGCGATTGCCCCGATGATCGCAAAGTGCGTTATGCTACCGGTCGTTTACTTGGAACATCACTCACATGGTGGAATACAGAGAAGACCAAACGAGGTGTTGAAGAAACTATGACCTTGACTTGGGAAGAATTGAAGGGAATCATGACAAGACGTTTTTGCCCAAGAAGAGAAATCAAGAAATTGGAGGATGAGTTCCATGCTTTGAAACAAAAGGAAGGCGACCACACCACATACAACAAGAGATTCCTTGAGTTAAATCAAATGGTTCCCAATTTGTTTACTCCCCTCTACCGTTTGATCGAGCACTACATTCGTGGTCTTCCATCAAAGATTCAAGACTCTGTAATAAGTACCTCGCCTGCAACTTTGGAAGCAGCAATGGAGCTAGCAACCGTGCTCACTGAGAACCGAATCCGAAACAAAGATTTCAAAGAGGAGAAGAAGAAGGATAAAGCATCAACCGAAACCTCAAACTCCACCCGAACCGAATCCTTTACACCACCTATTTCTAAGAGAAAACGAGATGGACAAATTTTCGCCGTCAACCAACGCAACCAACCAGCTTCACAAGTTGTACCTCCTCAAACTATCCCAAACGCTCAAGTAGCACCCAACTCAACTTACCCAAATAAGAAACCTTACATTGGACCTCACCCTCAATGCAACACCTATTTCTATCACCATCCATCTACCTTACCCTGTCGACTATGTGCGAATTGTGGACGCTACGGTCATTTGAGCAACGTTTGCCACACCTCTCAAAACCAAACCTCAACCCCTACTCAACCCATGATCCAAACATATCAACAACCTCAATACCCCATGTACCCATATGTTCGAGCTTGTTTCAATTGTGGCGACCCTACCCATTTTAGAAACACGTGCCCTCGTTTGGTTAACATCATAAACGCCCAAGCTCAAGCAAACCCAGTTAACCAAGCAAACCAAGCAAACCCAGCTCCACCGCCAGCAAGAGGAAGAGTTTATAACATCAACACCAATCCTGTTGAAGATATTAACGGTCCAAACCAACCACTTAACTAGCCTTCTCTCACCAAGAATCAAGATTCAACTCCAACCACTTAGTTTTTATGTTTTTCTTTATGTTATCTCAATTTTCACATATCTCAATTGGAATTTTATCCAAGAATCTTAATGCAAATTACTAGTTCAGTTTGTTTTATACTCATTGATTTAATATTCATATCATCATACTTCACGACATATCTCAGTTTCATCATTTAAAGAAGTTGAGTTGTGTCTCACTTCTACATAGACTAACCTCTCCATCATATTAAACGAGAGAGGTTTTGTCAAACACGGATACTATCAGAATTAAGACTCAAGCGCTGGTTGTTGTGTTTGTTTATGTTGTAGAGTCGCATAGAACTAATCATAACTTGCGGATAAAGTCAATGAGAATTTGACAAGAATATGGTGGATACGCCGCTGGTACTTCCTATATATAAGTATTCTTGTCAAATGATCGGAGGCATTATCAGGCGGTTATGAGAGGTTCCATGCATAGGTTGTTTGTGTGATTAAGTTATTCATTTTCAATACATGCAATAAGCTCGGCTCCGTTTGATTGAGCCTTGAGCACACAGACAATTTCATTTTCAATACATTCAATACGTTCGGCTCCGTTTGATTGTGCCTTGAGCGCACAGACATTTCAATTTCAGTACATACAATACGATCGGCTCCGTTTGATTGAGCCTTGATCGCACAGATATATTTCATTTCAGTATTTTTATGTTTGATGTATTGGTTGTAGAGTTATAGGACTAATCATAATTCACTGATAAAACCAATGAAAATTTGACAAGAATATGGTGGATACGCCGCTGGTACTTCCTATATATAAGTATTCTTGCCAAAGGATCAGAGGCGTTATCAGGCAGTTATGAGAAGTTCCAGTAGGATTTAGTATTGCCTTGGTTGAAATTTGTGTTACATTTACATCATCTCACTATTTAAAGAAATTAGATTGTGTTCCATTTCTACATAAACTAACCTCTCCATCATAACAAACGAGAGAGGAACCATCATCATTCAAACATATATACTATCAGAATGTGGATTCAATTATTAGTTGTTGTGGTTATTTGTGTAGATTGTAGTATTGGAAAGTTTTGCCTTAGGATATAACCATACTTTTCCAAACATATCTAAACTCTTATGCATGATATCATTTTAGCGAATCATTCCTGCTTAACAATACTTATACAGTAGGCAACAAAAAGCGATTCCTGTATTAGGATACTTAACCTTTACAAGGAACGTTACCGCCTCAAACAAAAACCCAAACCCTTATTTCTTCTAAGTATGTAACTGTCAAACTAAACACCATCATTCTTTTTGTCAATTATATCCCTATTTAAATTTCGGGACGAAATTTCTAAAAAGCAGGGGATACTGTAACATCCGTCAAAAACGGATTTACCAAACCCGCTCCGTTTATCAACCGAACAGTCAGTTAAAATTTTCATTGCGAATTAAATGCCCAAAATAATTTTAAACGATACGTAATCAATTATTATGCGGGGATATATATTTAGTTTTTGAAAAATTGATAAAAATCGCAAAATAAAAATATTTTACTCATGCCGGGTTTCGAACTCGGGTCCATACCGGTTCAATCAAACACTTATCACTCAACCGAACAACCGCTACGCCGCTTTGATTTTATGGTAATAGCAGGAAACATTTAATTCAAATATTCAAGTTCGAAAGTTAAATTCAATCAATTTCCGCCCAAACAGCAGTCGTCGGAAATCCCGACGACTTCGCCGTTTAATTACGTTTCCGCTCAGAATAACCGAAGACTTAACTCCTACGACGGTTATAACCGACGTCTGAACCCGCGACATCAGCCATAACCGCCGGAGAACGGCTGACTTCGAATTGAGACCGAATTCAGACCCCATTCATCTCAATACTACCCTATAAATTCAACCACTACTCACCAGAAACCTTTCACACTCAAATCGCACCCTTTCTCGGCGAAAACTCACTCGCCGGAAATAATTTATACGTCGCCGGAAAACCGTATCATTTACCTCTGAGCGTTACTGAACCCCCTAAACTTTTACCGAAGTCACCCACACCCTTTGTAAGCTTTCGGAAGACTCTCTGCTGTAAGACACTCGTCGCCGGAAAAAGATTTCTGTCGCCGGAGTTCTGCCGGAAAACAGAGGAGAACCAGTCGGTACTTTTCACGCTTAATTCCTTTCCTTTTTACTTTTATCTCGTCTATAATTGATCATACAACGCTAAAGAAACCTGAATCAATACTTCGAATCAGTCAGTCGTCACTTCCGGTGAAAACCAGTGAAGAAGACGAAGTTTCGGTAATAGTTAAGTATAATTAAAATCCAGTTAATTACCGGGTTAGACACACAGTCCAGCGGTGGACTGTGTGCACTTTTAACGCTAAGGTCTCGAGTTCGAGTATTGTTCCTCACACGCTGCCTTGATAAAAATTCCTTTTTCAGCAAACTGAACCGGGTTGATTTAAGTATATGTTAAGTATATTGATAACCGAGTTTATAACCAAGTGAGACACACAGTCCAGCGGTGGACTGTGTGTCCGCTAACCCACAGGTCCCGGGTTCGAGACCTGTGGAGCGCACCGGTTCGCTAGATTTAATTCGTTTTTAAAATAAATGATTTCTGTTTAAAATCTAATTAATATATATATATAATTAAAATCCGATATATGACGGGTTAGACACGTAGCTCAGTTGGTAGAGCTGCGTGCACGCGTACGGGAGGTCTCGGGTTCGAGCCTCACTCAGCGCACAATAATATGCCTTCGAACCGGTCAACGGTCAGTCAAAGTCAACGGTCAAAGTCAACTGTAGCAAAAATCAAATATTTTTTTTATTATTTTTATTTAATTATTTTAATTAAAAATCAATTAAAAATACTTAAAAATAACATTTTTAAGGTTAGAAAATAGCCTCAAACTCACAAAAATACACCCAACAATTCTACTAAAATAGATTAATAAAATCCGTTTACTTACCGAACCAAAATGCTATTTATCTAGGTTAAATTCACTCGTGGTTAAAACCATTTCGCGTGCATTCAACATCATCAACCGAACGCACCCAATGTGAGTGAATTCTTACAAACTCCCCTTTTTATTCATGTTTTGGGGTGTATAATGTGTTGCTTAAACTAAATCTCTTATGCAAATTCGTGCTATACCATTATATGAACTAAACTAGAATGTAACTATTGTTGGTTGTGATGTATTACATATTGTCAAAGTTGTATGCAAATTATTTAGGCCCATCAGTTCCTCGTGGGAGACGAGAACAACGCGTGCCTTAAAAACTCATTCATTAGGCCCATCAGTTCGTAAGAACAACGCGCGCCTCAAAACTCATACATTAGGCCCATCAGTTCGTAAGAACAACGCGCGCCTCAAAACCCATACATTAGGCCCATCAGTTCGTAAGAACAACGCGTGCCTCAAAACTCATTCATTAGGCCCATCAGTCCTCGTGGGAGACGAGTCGAACAACGCGTGCCTCAAAACAATCATTTGGTGTTTGTGTGTTCAATATTCAATATTATGTGTTGTGTGAATAAATTTACATCTACATTTACTCATATGTGGTATGCACATTATTTATAATCAATTGGATAAACTTGTTCAAATGTTTTTTTTCCATAGGATTCACTCGCCAACATTATGTTGATCCAAAAACCTTTTTACACATGATACAGGTGAACAGGTTGAAGCAAGGAAAACATAGGATATGCCTTAGAAGAGAACCAAGAAGCTTAGACTGATAGTTAGAACATGTTGTATCATTTATTGTAATTTTCCATTAAATTGTAATAATGAATATGAAACATATAATAAATGCCATGAGCTTTGATGATAACCCAATTATGCCCCGATCACCTTTTCCGCTGCGGGTCGGGGTGTGACACTAGTTGCCCTAAGAATTCAAGGAATAATAATCCGAAGCCTGGAGAGGCCAAGAAGGGGAATGCGCGCACCTTTCGGCTAACTGCTAAGGAAGCTGTTAATGACAATAACGTCATAACAGGTACTTTCCCCTTTAATGATATTTTTGCTAGAGTACTATTTGATTCGGGTGCAGACAAATCATTTGTTGATCATAAGTTTAGTAAACTATTAAATCTGCCCGTAAGAACTCTAGATAAGACTTATGAGGTAGAACTTGCCGATGGAACCTTAGAAACTGCTTCTTCTATTCTTGATGGATGCTCCATATCCATTAAGAATCATTCCATCCCTATCTCTATTTTGCCAATGAAATTGTCGGGGTTTGATGTTGTCTTAGGCATGGATTGGTTATCTCATAACCAAACCCACATTGCCTGCGATAAAAAGCTCATTGAGATTAAGACCCCATCTGGTAAAATGATCACCATCTTTGGAGACTCACACTATGGACTGCTGGAAAAAGTGTCGTTATTTAAGTCATCAAAGTGTTTGAGAAGAGGCTGTGTCGTCTACATGGCACAAGTAACCATCAATGAGCCTAAACCAAGCATTGAAGACTTACCAGTTATCTCAGAGTATCCTGATGTTTTCCCTGAAGAATTACCAGGCCTACCCCCAGATAGGCAAGTGGAGTTCAGAATAGATATCATACCAGGAGCAGCACCCGTAGCTAGAGCTCGGTATAGGCTAGCTCCAACCAAAATGAATGAGTTAAGGGTTCAATTGGATGAACTCTTGGAGAAAGGCTTTATTCAGCCTAGTTCCTCACCTTGGGGAGCTCCTATTCTGTTTGTAAAGAAGAAAGACGGTTCGATGCGAATGTGCATCGATTACCGGGAGCTGAACAAGCTAACAATTAAAAATAGATATCCTCTCCCAAGGATCGATGATTTATTCGACAAACTTCAAGGGGCTAATTACTTTTCTAAAATAGATTCAAGATCAGGATATCATCAACTGAAGGTTAGAAGTGAAGATGTTCCTAAGACAGCCTTCAGGACCAGCTATGGTCATTTTGAATTCTTAGTGATGCCTTTTGGGCTCACAAATGCACCAGCAGCATTCATGGATCTCATGAATAGAGTTTGCAAGCCATATTTGGATAAGGTTGTCATTGTCTTCATAGACGATATACTTATCTATTCTCGTAATCAAGATGATCACTAGAAACATCTTCGGTGCATCCTAGAATTATTAAGGCAGGAGAAACTTTATGCAAAGTTCTCTATTGAGAATTTCGGCTTAGAGAAGTCCAATTTCTTGGACACATGGTAAGTGAGCGTGGTATCCAAGTGGATCCTGCCAAAATTGAGGTCATAATAAATTGGGAAGTACCCAAGACCCCAACAGAAGTTCGTAGTTTCTTAGGACTGGCTGGTTACTATAGGAGGTTCATTGATAACTTTTCAAGGATAGCCACTCCTTTAACTTCCTTGACCCGTAAGAATATTAAGTATAATTGGGGTCCAAAGCAACAAGAATCTTTTGAGATTCTTAAACACAAGCTGAGCAACGTGTTATCTCTACCTGAGGGTATTGAGAATTTTGTTGTTTATTGTGATGCATCACACACCGGTATGGGCTGTGTGCTAATGCAAAATGGCAAGGTAATTGCCTATGCATCACGACAACTAAAGGTTCATGAAAGGAATTACACCACCCATGATTTGGAATTGGGTTCCGTTGTATTTGCACTAAAACTATGGAGACATTACTTGTATGGCACAAAGTTGTTTATATACACAGACCATAAAAGTCTGCAGCATCTATTCAATCAGAAAGAATTGAACATGCGACAACGTCGTTGGATGGAAACTCTTAATGATTATGATTGTGAAATTCGCTACCATCCAGGCAAGGCAAATGTAGTTGCCGATGCCTTAAGTCGCAAGGATAAGGTTAAACCTATAAGGATTAACGCTAAGAGCATTGAGCTCAGAAATAGCTTGAGTGAGAAGCTACTAGTTGCGCAAAAGCAGGCCTTATTAGAGGCTAATATCCCTAATGAGAGATTACGCGAAACTGTTGGTCAGTTAGCGCCTGGAAAAGATGGAATCCTGAGAATTAATGATAGAATTTAGGTTCCGATCTTTGGAGGACTTAGGAATCTAATCCTTCAGGAAGCGCATAATTCAAGATACTCTGTTCACCCGGGTGGTGACAAGATGTATCAAGATTTGAAGAAGAATTATTGGTGGATGGGTTTGAAGAAATCCATAGCCACTTATGTAGCAAAGTGTCTGACGTATTCACAAGTTAAGGCCGAACATCAGAAACCGTCAGGACTACAACAACAACTTGAGATTCCCACTTGGAAATGGGAAATGGTAACTATGGATTTGATTACCAAGTTACCTAAGACCAAAAGTGGTATTGACACTATTTGGGTCATAGTGGATAGGCTGATTAAGTCAGCTCACTTCTTACCAATTAAAGAGACGTATAATTCAGATAAATTGGCTAACTTGTATGTGGACAAAATAGTGTCCCTACACGGTGTGCCAGTATCTATTGTATCAGATAGAGATACTAGATACACATCTCACTTTTGGAAAAGTTTCCAACAATCGTTAGGCACACAATTAAATTTTAGTACGGCTTACCATCCGCAGACTGATTGTCAAAGTGAGCGTACTATTGTGACACTGGAAGACATGCTTAGGGTATGTGAGATTGATTTAGGTGGAAGTTGGGATGACCACTTACCCCTAATAGAATTCTCCTACAATAACAGTTATCATACAAGCATCAAGACTGCTCCTTTTGAGGCCTTGTATGGGAGAAAATGTAGAACGCCCGTGTGCTGGGCAGAAGTTGGGGAAGCCCAACTATCAGGACCTGAGATTGTCCTAGAGACCACGGAAAAGATTGTGCAAATCCGTGATCGTCTCAAAGCTGCAAGGGATAGGCAGAAGAGCTATGCTGACAAGAGGCGTAAACCTCTTAAGTTCCAAGTAGGGGACAAGGTCATGCTAAAAGTATCACCCTAGAAAGGTGTGATGCGTTTTGGAAAGAAGGGCAAGTTGAGCCCAAGATATATTGGACCATTCAAGATAGTCGAATGTGTCGGCACTGTAGCTTATAAGCTCAGGTTGCCAGAGGAGCTTAGTAGAATCCATGATGTATTCCACATATCGAATCTTAAGAAATGTCTAGCCGATGAGTCTCTAGAAATGTCGCACAATGAGGTGCAGATTGATGAAAACCTGAGGTTCGTTGAGAAACCAATTTCGATCGAGGATCGATAGGTTAAGAAGCTCCGAAGAAAAATGATACCTATAGTAAATGTTAAATGAGACACTTTTAGAGGTCCTGAGTATACATGGGAGGTTGTGTCCACTATGCGACAAAAGTACCCCTATCTTTTTGAATAAAATCTCGAGGTCGAGATTTTTTTAAGGGGGTGAGGATGTCACACCCTATAAAAATCGTGTCCAATAATATAGTGACACGTGTTGTATTTTAATATAGTCTATTAAAGACCAATAAGGACTAAAGGCGTCAACATGCTTGAAATTTGGCCTCTGAATGACTGATATGTCAACATGCCCAGCCTCTGAGTGACATCGGAATCAACATGCTTATAATAAGCCTCTGAGTGATCCTTTGTGAAGTCCTAAACTCTCATACATGCCAATTGTTGGACGGGGGAGTTCAATTTTGTAAATATGTGAAAGTTGGATGATGGAGGGATTAAAAGTGTCAAAATGTTAATTTATACCTCTGAGTGACCTTTTAACGAACCGAGAGCTCGACAATGCCCGGGCATAATCCCAGGTATGCCAAATATTGGTTACGGAGGGCTAAAAGTGCCAAAATGGTGTCTAAATAGGTTTCTATAAGCTTTATAAAGTTAAGGGGCTAAAGTGTCAAATTTTGAAACTGGCCAAAGGGCGGTCGCGGGCTGCGAGAGACCAAGCCTGGGTCTCTCGCGGGGTGTGAGAAGGCCTCTGCAGTAGAAAGTTTTGTTTGGTCTCCAAGTAAAACTCCTATAATACACAATATGTCCACACATATATGATATATATGTCTGGAACATATTTGTGCAGTGCTGGGCCGGATACTCTCTTCAGATTGAGCCCAAATTTTTTCTTAATTTAAATGAAATCTTCATTTTTTCAAGAACAAGAAGTTTGGCCCCCTTCTAATCAGACCAATCAATAGTTCAAGTCACACACTCCCATAATCCATTTTCTCTTCGAAAAATTCCCTTCAACTATTGATGCCAAATCAAAAATATTGCGGAGTTCAAGGGAAATATCCAAATACATATCTTATTATTTTCAATAATCCATACTTGTAGCAATAAAATACTATAGTTCCTACCCCAAGTGATAAATGATGAATTCAAAATATCTATGCTATATCTTCTCTATATCTATAAAGGACCAGAAATCCCTTGTTTACGTATCATTGGGAAGTGCATTAACATAAATACGGGAACCGCCATGAAACGACTTATTAGTCGATTTATTGATCACTATGGAATAGGATATACATCACATATCCTGGATCAAGTAAAGACTCTGGGTTTTAAAGTTATGATATTAAAAAGTCAAACATGCCATTTTTCGGAAAAATCATAAATTGATCTTATATATGTTATGAAACCTGTTTTGACACTTAAAAAAGTTGGTAATAGTTATTAGAACATGTATGAACATGTTCGGCTCGTCAATTTCAGTTCTAGGGTCGGTTCGCAACCAAAAGTCGCAAAGTTTGACATCTGCTTTGACTTTCGATTCTGACCCGATTCAGATTAGTTACATACTGATCTAAAGTTGTATTATGATCATAATATAATGTAGCATAACCCTCTGAGGTTATATTACATGATCATAATCAGAATCTAAGTTTATGCACAAGTTCCATAATTATGCCATTTTTGACCAAAATGCCCTTTTTGAACAAAACAAGGTTTTATTGATAATAAACTTGAAATTGAGTTTCCTACTGATGTAATATTATAAGTAGGATTATTTGGGATGTTAAACCAAGTTGTAAACTGAGTTTCCAAGCAGGTCCTTAAACTATGTCGATAAATGACGGTTTTAGTCCTTGTGACTCATAAAATGATTTTAATCAATATTTTCAAGGTAAATCATTTACCTACTGATATGTTATATTAAATAACAAATTTTAAACATTTTAAGTCTGACTCTAAGGTCATTTTTCATTAAACATCGCTTAACAACGTCATCTTACGACATAAGCGCCATTTCGGCGCATAATATGGTTTTAAACCATATTATTGACCAAAACTTGATACCTACTGATTTCAAAACTTATTTTAAACATAATTACAGTAGGTACATGTTATAAACTCAGAATCCCAAATAATTTATAAACTATGTGTAAAATGACCAAAATGCCCCTTCGGTGCATAGTTTGGTCATAAAAGATAATTTACACATATAATTGACATTCTACTAATATTATGTCATAAATAAAATATTTTTCCAGAATACTTATAATTATAACATTAAATTATATTCAAGTTCTTTTTATATGGTATGAAATTACCAAAATGCCCTTATGAGGCATAGTTTCGTTTTAAAACCTAAATGGGCATATAAGTTGATATCCTACTGATATTTTAACTTATTTAAAGTATAATGGCATATAGAACTTTTCTATGACTTATCCGGTTACCCGATATCGCTATTATGCGCACAATTACGTATATGTAACTATTTTACGGAATTTAACCGTAATGGGTTTAACCTTGTCATTTAGCCTCAAAATCCAGAATGTTTATAGTTTACCCATATTATACCAGTCAAGTACTTGTCGGGTTTAAACTACATTCTATTCGATCATCGCTTAATCAAGCGTTATACGTAATGATCATGTACACTATTCGGTTTATAAGACCGTTAGTATTTAATTGGCTAGCTTATGCCATAATCCAGACTAGAGCCTTGCCGGTAAATGCTATCTGCACTTGGTACTTTTGTATACGGCTGAGTTATTTAAAAATAAAAGAAGAATACTAGCTCAGGTAAATACTCTCGACTTATTTTCCCTATACGGGCTTGGGATACGGTAAATTATTATCGTTTGGTCCATTGCAAGGTCAACTTTCCCAAGTTAATAAAAGATTTTGGTGCCATTTGCACTTAGAACCATTTTTAATGTTTCCAAAATGAGTCAGTTGGGTGTATACGCTGATGTATCTTCCAAAGGATAATCTGCAGGTATAATACGAAATAGGCCGGAAGCTGCTCGGTAGAGAATAAGAGGATCTTGCAAATCCTTAGATCTGCCTAAAGTTTGTTTTGTATTCTTTCTTGTACATTTTACGATCCGCATGTGGATCTTGTATTACGAGCCTGTATATTATTTTAGATTTCGAAAATTTCGGTTTGTAATAGTAATTATACTCCAAGACTTCTGCTGTGCTATGTTTAATTGACAATGATGTTATCAACTTACGTCATGATACTCCCCACCCGGGCCCACCGGTGTTTGGATTTTGGGGTTGGAAATCCGGGGTGTGACATAAGGTAACATTCTTAAACTCTGTTCCATTATCACAACGAATAGCCTTCACGGTGGTGTCTGTCTGGTTCTCCATAAGTGTGATGAACTGTTTAACTAACTCAGCGGTTTCACTTTTTTGTGCCAGAAAGAAAATCCAAGTGAATCGTGAGTAGTCATCAATAATGACCAGACAATATGCCTTCCCGCCAATGCTCAGAACATCTGTCGGACCAAAAAGATCCATACGAAGCAATTCTAAGACTTGAGACGTGGAAGGGGCGGTTTTAGATTTGTGCGGCTGTCGATGTTGTTTCCCACGTGCACATGATTCACACTTTTCAACCTGCATAAAGTCGTGAACTGGTAGATCTCTGACTAGACCACCTTTTGCAAGTCGATTTAAGTTGTTCATGTTGATATGTCTGATTCGACTATTCCATAGCATTTCATCATGCTCAGTTGTCGACGAAAATAAGCAAGTGAGCTTGTCAGAAGGAGCTTTGTTCATGTCGATGACATATGCATTTCCTTTTCGCGCGACTTTTAGAAGAATACAATCATCTGGAATGATGAGGCCTGGTTTCAGTACATAACACCCTTTCTTGGTAAAGAGAACATCCAATTTTCACAGAGCTAAGACATACTCAAAAGACTATGCTTCAACTCTGGTACATAATTCACATTCTTGAAGCTGAGAGCTCCATTGCATACTGTTCCTCTCATAGTGATTTTTCCTGTCTCACCACCTGCGAAGGAGACAAACCCACCATCAAAAAACTGAATGTCATTCAACTGCGAGATGTCCCCAGTCATGTGCCTGGAACAGCCACTGTCAATATACAAGAGTCTGACGAGAGTTCACCAGAGTTGTTCCTGCGCATTTCAACAGGTGTTAGTTAGAAGCTGCAACCCAGGCCATTGATGATCTGGACATGCCATGTGCATCAACATAGGTAACCTCACCGAAATTAAATTAGTTGAGGATGAGGTCGGTGATGCTTTTGATTTGTCTGATTTTGGGGAAGGAGACGAAATCTTGGTCAAGATCTTAGGCCTCCAGGTTAGCGATTCAGACTTCTGCACAGTCCTTGGAGTGCTAGAAGGATTCAGAAAACCTGAAGGTCTTAGAGATTTGTGAGTTTGTTTCTTGGCCATGTTCCAGTCTTGATCAGAAGGCTTAGCCATAGTAAATCGAGCCTGATATAGGCGATTAGGCATAGCTTTCTGATATTTTGAGTATAATGCTTTAAAAGGTGTAAAAGCTTTTTAACAATTTCGTGCAATATGCCCGGGAAATCCACAGTTGTAACAGGTCTGCCTCTTATTGAAGAAAACAGTCCGTTCCGCTTAGGAGATTCTAGGCATTTTGTCTGTCAGTTTCTTGCTTGTAGATACTGACGGCTGGTGCAGGGTTTTGGTCTTGGCTGTTGCCTGCGCACAACCATCAGTACACTTGTTAGTTTTGTGATTTGAATTAAACAATTCGGAGTGAGTAGACTTAAGCACAAATTTAACTGATTTTTGTTGAGGTGGTAGCTTATCAGATTCAGTTTGGGGCTGCTGAGTCGATTTCTCGAAATGAGGAAGTGACTTAGTAGTCGCATGTTCATTTGTCCGAGATGCCTGTTTGGTTTTCTTCTTTTTGGATCTACGCATTCTCTGTTTCTTATTAATAGTTTTCAAATCATTTTGCGTGGCAGATTCTGCAAAGGAGACGGGTGACTCAGTAGGGACATCCTTTTCTGAACTGCCAGAAAATGAGCTTGAATCATAAAAAACGGGATGAATCTCTACATTTTGAAAAGTTTGAGAGTCCAATTCAGATTCAGTTTCAAGATTTTTGTCTGAGTCAGTATAGAGAGAATGCTCATTTTCTGTCATTTTAGAATTAGTCAATTATTCTTTGTTTGAAGATGCTAATTCGCGCGATTCCTCTAGTACTATGCCAGCGTCATTCTTCACAGGGTCAGTTGGTTGGTTGAATTCCTCACTGTCAACCCTAGGATTAGCATCAACAGACGGAACCTCTGGAGAAGAACTTTCAGTCTCTTCAGTTGGAATTGAGGAAACCAAATCATCTGTCGATGTTGTACCTATAGCAAAATTCATGGTTTCATCACACGAGTTATCACATTTATTATTAGCATTCAAAACATCAGCATTAGATGAAAACCAGAATTAAAACTGTTTGTGTTATCATACATCATATTTCCTGCATTTTCTAGATCAGCCTCAGATTCAGGCATTCTTGTATAGTTATGATTATATGGTGGAGGAGCATTATTGTACCCAAGACCTTTTGTATAACTTTTCTTATAATTAAGCTGTAGATCACACAAGTCCTTGACCAGCTTGCTAGAAGTTTCAAATTTTTTGATATTTATTTCATTTTCGTGAAACTTCCCTGTCAAGGAATTTAGCTTGGCTAAGGCTGCCTTAAGTTCTACGTCCTTTCAGCTAATTTTAGCTTATAGTCGTATACCCAACATTGCTGTTGGTTCAAGTCAAGTTTTAGCTGAGCTATATCTTGTTTTTGAGCTTCAACCTATTCCATAAGAAGCTTGTTCTTATGTTTAAGGGCGATGTTCTGTGATGCAGCTTGCTGATATTCAGCTACAAGAGTTGAATTGTGGGCACGCATTTGTGATAATTTAAAACGACAACTATTTGAACAGAGAATTCGATTTAACGTTTCCGAAAGATCAGGTGTCTCAGTTGTCTGCGCCATCATGCAGTGGTTGCTGTTCTTAGAAAGATTCAAAGTCTCCATCTGAGCTGCAGCATCTGCCAGTTGAATCCTTCGTGCTGTTGTGCCACCAAAGCTGTTGATTTCCCACCAAAGCTGCTTGAGGGACTTGTAGTAGACTTTGAAGGAGAGACTGGTACCAACTGTCTGTCACTGCTCTGTATGTCTGCCACTCTGGATGACACATATCCATATGGCGGCTTCTTGCACTCCCTTGCAAAATGTCCTGGCTCATGACATCTATAGCACCTGAGTTTATCTTTTGTGAGCCCAATCTTCAGATTTGACAATGGTTGCCGCCCATACTTCTTTTGAAACTTGTTGACACGGAAAGCAGCCATTGCAAGATTCCAGGACACGTCAATCTCGTCCAGATCCTCCTCCATTATTTGATCTACTTCAGCTGGAAGAATAGATGGGGGAGTTAGGTCACCTGCTAAAAAGGCATTTAGACTGTTAATCATTGAGGCAGCTATGGCCAATTTCTCCTCATTTTCCTTAGTAAGAAAAACAGAACTGGGCACAGCTTGAGCATGAGCCGGTGCAGGAACAGCAGATTGAGGAATGCCGCCTTATTGAGCTGCAGCTGGAATGGCGGGACTAAACACCATGTTAGGATACTAAGCATGGTATTGTGTCTGAACTTGCGCTGTAGAAATCATAGTAGGAGTCTGAGACTGAAGACCGTAGACGTACTGAGTCTTTTGTGGTGTGGCAAGACTATACACCATGTTTGAACTTCCCAGTGTGTGAGAACTTCCTTGCAGAGGGCTATAAACCAAATTTTGTGACATTAATGCTGCATTTTGCCCTGTAATACCAGTCGCCATCAAAGTACTCTGATGATTGATGTCTCTCTACTTATTATCTATCTCACAAGATTTAATAGTTGCAATCATTTCTATGAGAGTGACATCATTCAGGTTTTTCGTCTTCTTGATCATTCCAACATCAGCAGCCCAACTCTTCAGTAATGAATTTAACAGCTGTCTGTTCATAGCACTGTTGGTAAGAGTAATCTCAGCTGATATCATCTGAGAATCGAGCTTCACATATCTTCGGACCTGATTTTCAGTGGTTTCCCCATAAATGTGATTAAAGGAGCTGAATTGTTGATTCAGCTGATTTACTCTGCTGGCCTTCATATCAGCATTTCTCTCATAAAGATTTTGCAATTCACTCCACACTTCCTTAGCGGTCTTGCAATTTCTGACCGCAGTAGAAATATCAGGTCCAAGAGCCATGGTTAACACAGCTGAAGCCTTTTCATCTTCTTCAATAATTTTCACCTCATGCGGAGTCAACAAGTGACTGGGCTTTGGAATCTTTGTATCTGGATCTTGATCGGTACTGTAAACAATCGTTCGAGGACCATTCATACTACATCTCCATACCCCAGGCTCTTTGGCCTTGCAATACTGCTCGAATCTGAACTTCCACTCATAGTACTCATCTCCATATAACAGACGGGGCACCTTAGTTGAAGTGCCAATAACTTGATCTAATTCCTGATGGAGGGCTAGAGTCTGTGATTGCAGTGCAGCCAAAGTGGCATTAGTCAAATCTTGAGCGGCCACGTAACTATTCATCATGGTTAACTTTATTACGATTACCAAGTAAGTTAAATTAAAGTTAATTTTTTATTTTATAATGAACAGTGATCTGAATATGTGCCCAAGATAAATGTGTCCGAAATGAGTTCTAGATGGTTTACCCGAAAGGAGTCCGAGATGGTCGAATCCGAGATAGACAGATCTGAAAAAGATCCAAGATGGGCGAGTCCGAATTGATAATCCGAAAAGCAGTGTATATCTGAAATAAAGAAATCCGGAATGAAAAACCAGTCTGAAATGAATCCGAGATGAATCTTCATCCGGAATGAGAAAGAATCCGAGATGAGACTTGATCCGGAATGAACTTGATCCGGAATGATATCAGTCCGGAATCGAATTCCCTGCAACAGATAACCACCAACAGTGTTCCGTATCCGAAATAGTAGCAATCCGGATTGAATTGTTGAAATCTTTCAGGAACAGTAGTCCGGGATCAATCCGAGATGGATGATCTCCTTCGTGTTCTTTGGGATCTTCAACAGTGGCCAATCCAAAATCCTTCAAACTTCTTCGTGTTCTTCGGAATCCGCAACAGTATCGAATCTGAATTCTTCAGGCCTTCTTCGAGTTCTTCGGAACAGTAGCAATTCCGATCAAATCACACCAGTCTTCAATTCTAACAGTAATCCGGGTTGAACAACAACAAATTCAAATTTCGAACAACTCTTCAATCTGCGATACCTGGAGCCTGTATTGTACAGCAGGCTCTAATACCAATTATAAGTCCTGAAATCGGATCTAAAAGGTATCGTAAACCTAATCAAATGTGGAAAGAAAGATTAGGAAGAAGAAGAACTATTGAATCAAAACCAACTTGCATACACCAGAATAGTGTCTAACTCTCTAACCCCAAAACTTTAACCTAATACATATATTTATACTAATCATCTAGCCCAACAATTACAACCCTAGGCCCATAAGGTACTAGGAAGCCCAATACCCTCTAAAATCCCAAATGTAGCACTAATGTGTAAACCTTCACTAGTATAAACCCAACAATATTGTCAATTTCTAAGACTATAACCTCAGTGGCCATCTAAATCTGGTTATAATATTTGTCTTAGAATGATACATTTATAATTTAAGGCAAACACATCTCCATTATGCACCATGACCTTTGTGTCCTCCACTTAGTCATTTGTTTGCAATGTTAGATTTGATTACAAAATCCTTATTGCCAAAATTTTATGGTACAAATGCAAGACACCCCCACATTTAAGTGTTATTGGATAACATCTAGATTTGGTAATGAAAACCATTTCTACATACCCTTATAGGGTTGTTTTTTTTAAATGGATCCTCCCCCACATTTCTAGCCATTTGATCAACATTTCCATAACTTCACTTATGACGACCTTTATACACATATGATTAAACAAGATCAACCTCATTGTATTAGTGAATTTAATCATATTGCATTAGCTTACATAAGCTGACCAAAGCAACACATGCCATTTTCATAAGTTTGTCACCAACTTAGAATGATTCTTATTCGCCATATAGAATAAGTCTAGACAATGAGTTCTCCTCATTAGCTTTTCGGAAAAACTCTACAAAAGTTACATGTCTTTTCCTTATAATGAATGAAAATTCTCCCTCAACTTTGTCTATACACAAATTATTTTTGTGTTCATACACATTTGAATGTTTAAAGTTAATTAGTCTTCGTCAAGATCCATAATTAACAAAGTACTAGTCTAGCATGCTTTAGACTACAATACTTAAGCATGTGAACAGAAGATGCATCATTCTGATTCTTCACAGCCCTAAGGATATCATAATATCACTTTGCAACATTCATCCCTTTTTAAGACAAAATAATGAGACTTATTCATAATCCAAAAACATCAATATTTAGGAAGGTCTCACAAATTATTGTATATAGCACATAGCTAAATTTTATCATTCAATTAAGGAATATAACTTGTTTACCTTTGATCTCTAACGCTTTATCATTGGCTCATAAGTACTTAAACATAAGTCTTAATTTAAGTCACTTGGTGAACACACTCATCGCCAACAAGATGAATGTTCCTCGTTTACAATCACTATTATGTGGAAGATAGAGTCAACTAGATCCACACTCAACAACATGGCATTCATAATTTTTTCATAAGTGATTTGCACACATTTACTGTTATTCATTAGGAGATATGTATATTTAGGATGCTCTACCAAACGAAGGTAAAATTTTCATATTCAAGTGGTAGACGCATCTACGTGTAAATCTCGCCAGATTTATTAAAGGTGAACACTAACATATAGTACTTTTACTTTCATATGTTAAAATTCAAACTTGTGAATTTTCCAATGACTTCTAACGAAGTATTTCGACATGAATCTCGTTTGTGTATTTCATCTCAATACATTTAGTATGTTCTTTCATTAATCTCTCATGATGTGGTTATACATTTGATATTTCATCTTTTACTTTTAGTCAATGCAACAACTCTCAAGTTGTTATGTCCAAATATATTCATGTAATATCCGTTTAAAGCCATATTCTTTTAAACAATGTACAGTTGACGTTATAATTACTTTCCACAAAAATAATTTGTACGTCACAACCATTAATGATTTATTTCTTTGTAAAAGATTGCATGCGTTATCCGAAGATATTGAACACAAAACAATAAAATACATGTGCCAAACACTTTGGAAATTTAAACGGAAGCATAGACGATATGTAGACATCAAATATCAAAGTGCTTTTATCTTCAACACTTTATAATCAGACCAAAATCTTCTCAACGATATCGTCCCATGGCATGTCTTGAGATATTCCCTCAATAAGACTCCATGCAATTGTAAGTACAAGTTTCTCATTTCATCTTGAAACTTTAAACTTGGACAATTCTACATAAACAACACCAAATTGTTACAAAGACTACATTTAAGTAGTGAACTTGAACAATTAAATTTGTTCACAACAAAACCAAGTTGTTTTTCACTAAATAATATCCATGAGATTGTTACTTTGTTCACCATATGCTAATACTAGTACGAGTAGCGAACCATTTGAATTATCAATACTATGCATAACTTTGTTTTTAAAAATCACTCTAAACCAGTTCCTTAGTTTTGCAATATACTATATTAATAATATCAGTTAGGGTTTATAAAAACATAAATCAAAACTCAAACTATCAAATGGTTTTATATTATTTAGTCTTACTACGCATGTACTAAACGTTTTCTAACACGCATGTTAGAAAAAAATGTTATAACGGCACATATAGAATCGAACATTTACATAAAACGTTTTCCAATGATATCGTTTATAAAATAAACTATTTCTAATCGTTTTTAATGCACACATAGGCAATTAAATGTTTACATAAAACTTTTTCGTTCATTATGGCTTATAAAAATGAACAATCTCTAGACTTGTATTTGTGATACATGTTTTCTAACACACATGTTAGAAAATTAAAGTCATTTTATATATACAAAACATGATCATTTGGATTTAGAAATCACAAATTAAAGTTAGATAAATCCCATACAACAATACCATCATTTATGGTGATTTAATTCTTAAAGCCGATCAAACATCAACTTCAATGTATGACTTTTTATTTCTAAACCATGCAAAGTATTATTGAGTTTATATTCACTAAAAGAAATTCTACAACAAATTACTTATATAAAATGTTTACATAAAACATTTCAAAGCATTTGTATTCTAACCATTTTTAACAATCATGTTAAAATGAAAAAAAATCTAACGCACACGTTAGAAATATTAACATTTCCACTAAATGTTAATTCGACTTCTTATAAACACATATATGGTTCATATAAATAAGTCACTTCTAATACACATGTTAAAAAATAAATAACAAAAAATTGCTTCCAAACAAATATTTTTCATGAACCGTTTCTAACACGCATGTTAGAAGACAAATGATTACAAAAATCATTTGTATTTTTTTTATAAATTGTTTCTAACATTTTTCATGAACTGTTTCTAACAAGCATATTAGAAGACAAGTGATTACAAAAATCATTTTCATTTTTTATAAACGGTTTCTAACATTTTTGTTAGAAATAAGCAATTACAAAAATTGTTATAAATTTTATCAATAAATAATTTCTAACATACTTGTTAGAATAAATGATTACAAAAATCATTATCATACTTATCAATAAATAGCTTCTAACAGGTTCGTTAGAAATAAACGATTACAGAAATCGTTATAGAACATATTAGTTTATATATAAAACATGATTCTAACATACTCGTTTAGAAATAAATGATTACAAAAATCATTACAAGGCTTGTATGTTTATAAAAAATAAACTATTTCTAACACTAAGCCGGTCTAACACGTACCTTAGAGAATTTAACGTTTACAAAAAACGTATGGTTTACTCTAATAAACCCGATCTAACACAAAGGTTAGAAAAATTAACGATTACAAAGTCGTTTCAAAACCAAACGGTTGAACCAAAATTACTCGTTTTGTATCACGGTATAGGATTTAAGATTGTACTCAATCTCAATAAATCCAAACACATCAAGTTGTACTACATACATATTTCCCAAAACAATATTTATAAGATCATAATCTCTAAAAATATATACATTTTTTATTATAAATCCTTTCGTGAACCAAAAATCCTTATAAATAAAGTTTTAAAATTATAGCAACAATCTCACGAAATCTGTTTTAAGTTTGTAGGACATGGGTCATCATTTTAAGAAAAGTTATATAAATAAAATAGTAAAGATACTCTCTTTACATATTTGGGAAATTATAGTACATGTATCGTGTACACATCCTAACGAATATAACGAATAAAACAACATATGTAATTAAAATGATTCAATCCATAGTCTTCAGCAAGAGCCTTAAGTGCGTCTTCTTGTATGGTCGTTGTGTGGGCTTCAACGAGGTCTTGAACCACATCTTCTTATACAATAATTTCCTACAAAATGAACAAAACAAGTGTTGATGGTTGTGGCTGACACGTGTTCAACACGCTTTCCTTAAAACAGATTTCGCGTCTCTACTAAAGATAACGCGTCTGTCTCCAGGGTAAAACAGCTGAAGCCGTCTGTACTGCCGGAAATGGCCATGCAACCGAGGTTACACCGGATAAAATTATAGTGTTAGAACTTGTGGAAAAACAACGATATGAAGGAGATGAAATTGAGTAGAGAAAACTTATCTCTCTATAATTCTCAACATATGGATGTTCAAGTCTTCACAACTTCTCCAAGAATTCTTCATACATTTTATCTTTCTCTTGTAGTTTCTCATAAATACTAATGAAGCACATAGCCTACCATTTTTACAAGAGTTGTGGGTAGTGAAAAGTTTCACTTTATTAGAGATTTTATTAGAGACATAAACTCTAATAAAAACTAACAAATTGACATAAAAACTCTACTTAAGAGTTTATCATCATATGAAGAGTCTAGTAAATAATTATAATTTTACTAAAGTATAAGCTTACTAAATTAATATCTATTCACTATATAAATTTCCAACAAAATGTTCACCAGTCAGTTTTTTCGAATGTTGTAATTTCTTTTTAAGTGACCCAATGTCACACCGTCTAAATGGTGGCATTAGCCAAGATTTGCCCAGACTACATTGTTTTAACTGGGCCCGTGTTGGGTTGATCAGACTTGGTTACGGTGTTTCCCCGGATACCGTAGTGCCTCCACATGAGTTGACTCGCTGAAGTAATAGCCGGATAAAAACCAAGGTGCGGCTCAGGATCGAACCCCCCTCGGTGGGTTTGTCACCATCACCTGTCAGTTACCACCCCATAAATTGTAGTAATGCGCTAGCCACTTCCGACACTACAAGTAAATGCTTTCAATGAAAAGCGAAAGCTACATGTATATTTTGAGATAAGTTAACGATCCGTGAAGAAACTAAAAAATAACTTGAAATGATTGGTTAGGGGTGTTTCTTAGGTGTAAGTCCCATAGACGACAGAGATTAAAAGAAATTCGTCGTTCAAAAAACGATGAAATGCTTGGAGGAATGACACAAGATTTATAGGAATGTCATTCACTAACGAATATCCAGTGGAGGCAATATTCATTAAAGGCGGTAATGCGTCACGGTAGTAACTCAGTTATTTGTTTTTTCTGTCAATAAGAAGAAGTAAACTTGTTTATGAATATAAACTTTTAGAGGTTTGAATTTACCAAATCATCTTAATAACAAGATTTCAATTTTCCATCGAATGGTTAAGCAACGTTAGTTTGAGCATCAGCGATGGAAGGTCACCCCTCACATCTCGTCCAAAGGGTCTCACCAAACTAGATCACACCACATTCTCTATTTGGTCATCTCTTCTTAAAAAAATTGGTCATGGCTGATGCCCAATCCATCCTTCTCTCTTCCAAATACCCAACCTCTCCTCTCTTTAATCATTCATTGTAGATGGTGTTATTAATGTTTCTTTGGGTTATTGTATCATAGCATGTAATAATAAATAATGTTACTCATATGGCTGATGTTGGCTTGGTTCTTTTAAGTTGGACTTCCTTTATCAACCACTCACCCACATAACACACATAGTGTGGGAAGCACCTCATACTCTAAAGTGCATTTAGAGAAGCTTAACAGTAATGAAACTTGAGATTTCCGATCGGGGATCAAATAAGTATATACTCAAAAATTTTAATAAAACGAGAGGTTGAAAACGTATATACCCAAGCCCCCACTATGTTGCGCCCCTGTATATAACTACTATACATGATCACACTCATTATCACTTGAATAGTGTTATGGAGCGACAGAACTATCACTTACCTCAAACTCACTTGCTCTCACCAATATCCTTTACTTAGACTATGGGGTGTGGAGGAGCTTGAGTTGTGGGCATTGCTCGACAGGTGACACTTGTGGGCTCCACCAATCCACACCAAAAAAAGTGGAGCGTGAAGGGGGCGTGGCTAGGCGGCGTTGGGATGCCAAGTGGCACCTAACTTTTTTTTATTAATCATAGAATTTAATAAATTAATTTTAAAAACACCTATTTTATTTATATTAAAGAGTTAACTGCCACTTCGTCCCTATGGTTTAGTGGAAAATGCCACTTTAGTCCAAAAAACTTTTTTGCGCCAGCTCCCATGTTTTCGAAACGTTCCATTTCAGTTCAAAAAATAGCGTCCGTTAAATTTTTTTGTTAAAACTAAGGGCATTTTTATTTTTAACTAATAAGGACTGATTATGTAATTTGTTAATATAAAAAACCATTTAATTAACACATCAAACACATCCTCTCTCTAAAGATACACACTGCTTCTTTTCTCTTTAAACACTCAAAACACATCTTCTCTCTATACATACACACACAAACACATCTTCTCTCTTGAAGCAGATGAGGGAAATGAAGTCTCGGAGTGGAATTAGAACTTAGGGTTTTCATTTGGGGGTTTCCGCGGTGAGGACAAATAGTGGTGTAGATGGGGATTGATGATGGTGCACGGTGGAGGTGATTGCATTGGACAGATTTCATGTTGCAGGCGGCGTTAGAGGTGGTTAATCGGAGGTTGGAGGTGGTTAATTGGAGGTTCTAGTGGTTAATCGGAGGTTGTAGGGTTTGTAGAGCTACTTGTTGCAGCGGTGGAGAAGGAAGGCGGTACGGTGTGGTATGGTGGCGAAGCTGTGGGGTGTTATGGTGGAGGTAAACGGTGATGACAATGGTGGCCGGATCTGGTGGTGATGACGAAGGTGGTGGTGGTTTGCGGAGGTGACAATGGTGCAGATTGAGGGTGGCACGGTGTTAACGGTGGTGAACGATGGTGAACGGTGGGATTCTATGGTGGAGGTGAACGGTGGTGACCGGAGCTGTGGCGGAGGTGGTAGCTGTAGTTGGTGGTGGAAGTGGCTGTGGTGGGGACCGGTGGTGCAGGTGGAGGTGGTGGAGAGTGTAAAGAGATGAGAGTATCATTAGAGTTTGTGTGTATGTATATATTATCAGTGTTTGTGTATGTATAAATTTTTATTCTTTATTTTTCTAATTAAATGAAATACTTAAATGGTCCTTTATATCAACAAATTTACATAATCAGTATTTATTAGTTAAAAATAAGAATGCCCTTAGTTTTAACAAAACTTTTTAACGGACGTCATTTTTTTGAACTAAAATGGCACGTTTCAAAAACGTTGAGTACGAAACTGGCGCAAAAATTGTTTTTGGACTGAAGTAGCATTTTCCATTAAACCACAGAGACGAAAATGACAGTTAACTCTATATTAAATAACTATAATAAAAAATACATTGCATCAAAAATAGAAAAAAAAATCAATCATCTTCATCGTCCTTCATCTTCATCTTCTTCTTCGTATTCAATTCAATGTAGTCGAATCTAGGAAGTGTCGAAACATGTTTTACTAAATCAGCTCGAAGATTTGAATTTATTTGTCTTGCCATGCAGTTGGAAAAAGTTCCCACTTCCATTTCATACAATCTAAACTATCTATCATCCCGGGAGACCATGATATTCAGCGTGTTGTTCCATAATTTGTTGCATATCACTAAACGTTGGTTTTCTCAAGTATTTTTTCATATATAGTTCAATGATATACGCACAAAAATTGTGAAGACTTTCCCTAGCAACACGTGCCGACATTTTTAAATAGTTGTCCATTATGTTGGGTCTTTGTCGGAAAAAAACATAATTATCCTCTAAATCTTTTGATATTTTTAAAAATAATTTTTTACTCATACGAAAACGATGTCTAAACATTCTTTCATCATATGTTGGTTCGGGTAACATATAATCGCTTACAAGCAATTTGCAATTTCGCGTTCACGAACGATATACTTCCTAACGATAGCTTTCAGGACCGTCGCCACTGTTGGTAATAATATTTCCCCCCCGTCGTCCGGTGAGGATGACAAATCATAACTATTAGACGAATTTTGAACTAGAAGAATTCATTGTATATATTTTTTTGGTGATGGAAAGTGGTTTTTGAATATTTAGATTGTTTGATTTATAGAGAAAATAAGCAAAGTAATTTTTTAAATAGTCGTTGGCCAACGGCAAGCCCAACGGTCCTATGTCACTAGCCAATCCCAGCCACCACCCCTGCCCTACACTAGGCTTGAAAGCCACGCCAGTGGGGCAACACCGTGGCTAACGCTGGCACGATATGGCTTAGCCAGCGTTGCTTGGCTTCCCCCGCCTCAACCCACGCCCCAGTCTTACGAGCATGAAGAGAAAAATGCTAGCCCCTCTTACACACCCGCTTGAGTGTGGCACGGTGTGTGAGTGATAGTGAGTCAAACCCTACAGCGTCTACACTTTCATTTGCTTCGGTGATCAAATTAGCAAACAATCAATCTAAGGATATTTGATGATAGTTTCATCTTGTTTAGAGTCAATATACTGTCATTTGAAATGCACACAAACAAAAAAACCCATAACACAATGCATTTCAACTCCATTAAAAAAACCCAAAAAGCATAGCAATCCATCAAATAGAAAAACAGTAAATGTTATAACAATAGAATCCAAATAAAAGATATAGATGAGAAACTAAACTCTGCCTGAAGTTTCAAAAAGGTTGGAAATTGACAAATCAATCTTCATCATCAATGATCTTTGTGCCAAGCCCTTTGAGTCCTTCTGCTGGGATCTCGGCAACGGTAACAAGCGAGTAAAGTTCTTCCTTAGCATCCTCGTCATCGTTCCTCTTTCTGGCAATCCTAACCCTAACTCTCCTTGGAACACTTCTGATTCCTCGGCTCCATACGTACTTGTTTAGCTTCACATCGACTCTCACATCCGTTGTTCCCATGGCATTTTGTGCAAACTTCTTGATCTCCTTAATCGCCTTAGGTGCCTTCTTTTTGAATGTGCTGCCAAAACAAAAATAAAACTTTGAAAACCGATAAAAAACAAACATATACTTCATTCTTAACATCTGGATGAAAAACAAATTACGGTTCATTTATCTAAAAAAATGGGCTAGTTAAGATAGCTAACAAAAACAATGAACTTGTAAGCATATAACAATGCCTTCAAAAAGGTTTAATTATAGAGTAGAATGCCAAAATGGTTCTACAGTTTAGGACACTTTTGCCACTTTAGTCCAAAAATGAAACCTTTTGTATCCGCGTCCTGAGGTTTCATTTTTGCTGCCATTTTCGTCCAATTGGCAAACTTGGTTGAAGATTTTTGTTAACCTCCACCTTTTTTGTTTTCCTCATTTAAATGAAGGGTATCTTCGTCATTTTACGTATGAATAATAGTTAATTATGGTGGTTGGACATGAAGATTTAGGCCACAAGTCACTGCAAGTTTGCCGGTTGGATGAGAATGGCAACAAAAATGAAACTCTGAACCCCAGATACAAAAGTTTTCATTTTTGAACTAAAGTGTCAAAACTAACCTAAACTCAGGGACCATTTTGGCATTTTATTCTTAATTATATAAAAAAGAATCTGGTTAAGAGAGTCATATAACTCATATGTGCAATGAGGCTGTAAACAAACAATTATGCCTTCTGAAAAGTTGAATTTTATAAAAATATAAATGATTTGTTTAAGATTGTTAGATAAGTAATGTGTGCAATGAACTTGTAAAAAACAACAATACCTTCTAGAAAGTTAAATTAAATAAAAATGAAGTAATTGAAATCGTTGAATAAAACTTAAAAGAGGTCATCTAACTCAAAACTGCAGAATTAGAAAAATACAATAACACGCAATGATCGAATCTAAAGTGAAATTTCAATAACATATAACTTTATAGCACAATTAAAAAACAAGGATAAGTGAAAAACGAAAAAAAAAGGTGTTACCATCCATGGAGGCGCTTGTGGAGGTTGATGGTGTACTCTCTGGTAACAACCTCTTCTTTTCTTCCTTTAGTCTTCTCCACCATTTTTACTCTCGTAACTACACCTTACCTTCAAATAACAAAGTCAGAAGGATTTAACTGCTAGATGATTTAGGCTGATTGCATATAAGTTACAGATCAATTAACGTGATGTGTAACTTGTTTGTAGGATTGAAAGATAACAGTTACCTGGATGGGATGGGGAGCTGGAGCAGACGATGAAAACAGAGGCGTAGAAATGATGAGATGGGGGAATAAAAACCCTAACAAAAGGTGCTGCTAGGGTTTGGTTTGGGCCTAAGTTAGAAGCTATTGGGTCAAAGAATAAGGCTAAATGCCCACGAAACAGTTCGTTTTATGGTCCATGTAATACTATACAGTTTACATGAAGTGAAATAATGTCACCAAACTGCTTTACACTTATCTAATGGTCTATTTAAATTATAATTTTGTCTTATTTAAATTTACACTTTTTTATTGGTTTGTTTTTTTCTCTAGTAAAACTACGATTTTACCTTTAGTTCAAATTTACAGTTTTGCAATCATTTTTGTTTTTCTTTACCGGTCAGATTACAACTTTACTCTCAGTGTAAAATTACAGTCATGGCATCGTTTTAGTTTTTTTTGACAAAACTATAGTAGTGTTTTGTTTTAAATTGTTGACTCAGTGTAATTTTTTATTCATGTCAGACGGTTACCTGATACAAGTTCATTTGTCCTAAAAATTAAAACTAAAAGTATGGTAGTATTTTATTTTAATTGGTTGACTTGAGATAGTATGTACAAGTAACCGAAACACAGACGTACATGTTATGAGAAAGAAATATTCGGCTTAGTAAAAATGACAGTTAATTCATATTTTTTTTAAACAAAACTAATATGTTTCAATAATGTTAAACACAAAAATAATAAAAATTTAAATTTTGACCCGAAATGACGTAATTAAACAAACTATAAGAATAAAAATTACACTTTTAACTCATCACAAAATAAAGGAACCTTACCTCCTCTAGAATCAAACGTCTTACATATGGTACCGTAGGACATACTTGTTCAGTGTACACGTCGATTTATGATAAATTTATTTAATATAGAGATGAACGTTGAATTTTTAACATATAGTTTAATTTTTACAAATTTAACCTTTTTCCTTTAACTGTAAAGCGATAGGAATATCTAACGTTTCTTTTGACAATTATGTACTTTCGGTAATGTAATAATATCGTGGGAGAATTATTTTTTAACATATAGTTTAATTTTTACAAATTTAATCTTTTCCTTTAATTGTAAAGCGATTGGAATTTTTGATAATTATTTCGCTAATCTATATTATATTATAATGCATGAGAGAGTGGTATTTTAAGATACCCAAAACAATAAGAACTTAATCTCCCTTAATTTGTAGATAGATCATTATAATGAGGGTAATTTGTTCTTTTAAACATTATTTTTAGCCCCTAAACTTATTACACTTAAATTCTTGAGTTATATCAAAATTTTAGATAATTAGTTACACTTTTCTATCTCCACAACAAACTTATAATTCTTTTACGTATTCTAGTTGTAACATTCGTAAAACAGATTTTTAAAACCCGCACTGGTTATTTATTATGTATTGACTAAATGTTCGTCGTAATTTAACTAAAGTCGTTTATTTAATTTGTCACAAATAATGAATGTAGTCAAAGATAAAACACAATTAATAAATAATAAAATATTTGAGTTAATATAATCTTTAGAATTTAGTGCAAAAAAATTAAAATAATAAGAATGAGGGAAACCGGGTCTCCCGAATAATTGCACACACAAACACCACTGTGCTGCACATGCACTTGTGTTATGAAATGAAAACAAAAGATTTTTATATTCTAACTCACTCAACCTGCAACTTCCCTTTTTAAAAGAAATTGAGTAACCGCCCAAAGATTCAATCAATTTTAAACTCTGTGTGATCCCCTAATCGTTTACGACAGTTACTAATTCTGCATTTATGCGGCAATAATCATCAATTCGGTTATGGAATCAAGGAAATCATTGACCCATATTACTAGTCGTAACCGAAACATCTATGTTCTGCTCGATCAGCTATATAAACCAACCTTCTGCTCTTGTGAACTTGCGCATATCTCTCTTTCTCTCTCAAAAAGTCTTGTGCATTGCATTCTGTTTTCAATTTTGTCACCGGAGAATCTTCACCGGAATCGGTCACCGGAGAAAGGCGGACATCGACTTACCGTCGGTATGAGCTCTTATCACCTTTGTCTAAATGTGTTCAACACATCTCTGATCACTAATCAAACAATGATTAACTGAAATGTTTGGTTAAATCAAGTTCTGATCAAATAATGAAATCATTGGGGAAGATGATCTTCGATCAGTAAATAAATGTATTGTAGGTCCAACTGCGGATGGTGTTAAACCAGTTCCTTGTTCATATGACACACACACAAGTGCGGAATCCAAGTGTGCATGCAACCAAAGCAAAGTAAAGAACACGGGGTAACCAAAGATTCAATATCTTGATTAATGATTGAGAACAAATACAAACATATACACACAATGCTCGTATGACTCAAACAAACTTGCTGTGTTCTTGTGTCTTCGTCTTCAGAGATAACCAACTCAAAGGTCAGTCTGGTGAGCTAGTCAGTCTAACTCTCATGCGCAAGTCCTCCCTGACTGAGAAGTGCATGTCAGCTTATATAGTGTCCGTCTAGTTTTGTACGAATCATGACTCTAGACATATGGAACACACTATTTCACACGAGACAGAACTCCATAATTGGTATGAGTCAGTGTTTCGTACGAAATACATGTTTCGTACGAAACCACTCAGTGATTCGCACGAAACCTCTGTTTCGTACGAATTCTCTGACTCGCACAGAATCCATTTTTCTGGAGAACGTGTGTAGACATGTCGTTTCCAAGATTCATCAGTACGCACACATGCAATGATTAACACAGACAAGCTAAGATGTTATACTAGATCAAGATAGAAGGATATCTCGATCTATTCGACATGACCAAACCTATATAGACACTTGAGCAAAGACCGTACAATTACAACTGTAATTAAGAACAAGCGACAGACTCAAAACTGTATCAACAAACTCCCCCTTGGATGTTGCTTGGTCTTCGGTCTTCGTTCTTTGGTCTTCACATATCATTCTTAGGAAGTGCATCAGCAAACTCCCATTTGAATGTATCTTGTGGTGTTGAAAAGTGGTCATCTATGAAAATTGATCTTCTTGATTCACAGCTTGTATTCATGTTGTGTCTTCTCTCCGGTAACTTGTTTTCTTCAAACTTGTTCTCTTTGTATTTAGCTTGCTTGGATATTTTATCTGCACAAACAACAAGGCTAAACGCATAATGAGAACAACTGTAGGGATGTAAACAACCTTAGAGAAATTTCACTTGAAAATTTCACAAAGGATTGGTTTTAATCAGAATTAGCAAAAGACACATATGAAACTAATTCTTATTCAACTACCAATTGACAATGCTTTAAAAAGTTTTTAAGATTGCTTAATTTTTAAATTGTTAAACTTTAAAGCTTGTCAACTTCGACCATTTATGAAGATGCAGTTGTTTTCCGACTTATAGTCAGGATTTAAGATAGGATAGACTTGAGTTCCAACATCGGTTAATCAAAAATAAACTAGAAGCAAAATCTTTTTGGCTTTTTGCAAAAAAAAAATTTTTTAGGTAAGGACGGAAAACATCAAATAAATAGTTACAGACATTCTTTTTGCGAATTTCGAGGGTAAGAGAATCATATTAGTATACGGTCTTGTCCAAACACACTTGTTGTTTGATTAGATAGAATTAAGATACGTATCATATATCAATTATCGGTATTGTTATCCACGTAAACTCAACTTATCAGATGTAATCGTGGTTAGAGGATATGATTAATGTATGATTTATACTTACCGACCAGTGTTTATCCACTTCACGACACATTCCTGCATTAAGATATGCACGAGAGAAAATCTTACCGGTGAGTATACTGCTTTATCATCTGTTTGACGTATATGAATGATGTGAGATACTCACTTATTTTTTATTGAAAACAAGCCCTTTGTGATTTAATCACTTATTGATGAGGAACTTGATTTTCATATGCATGCAGGGCACAGGAGTAAGTCCGTGGACAGGTTAGTACCATCGTACCGACAAAGAGACGAACTTAGCTCCCGCATAAAGCTGTGATATTTTATCACTTATTTTGGGGATGTGATATTTTTATCACTTATTTTGGGGATGTGATATTTTTATCATTTATTTGATGGTCGTATGCAGTATGTACACGTATGTATGATATCATGGAAGTTCTAGACTTGCGCCACCGTTATTTTTCGGCAAAAGATTCAACCATGATACCCAGATGATAAGCCAGCATAAAGACCGTATATCTCAGAACCCCGGCACTCTATCAAACGAAATTTCGGTACCAAGACCATATGCCAATGAATGGTTCCTACCTGGTCTTCAGTCGATTATGTTTATATCGCCCTATGCACGCTTTAAAATGATTGTGAGCCTACCGATACATTTAATATAGAGCTACTTATCATTTTTTATTTTAAGTTCAAAGAGGTTTTGACAGACCACTAATTTGCTATCATTTTCTATTTTTCTCGCCAGGAAACTCATTTTTGTTTTTCTCATGTTTTTATATTTTTCTGGAAATATACTCCCCCTACAATGCAAAAAGTAGATTTAGACAGTTAAATATACCTTTTTGGATTGTCTTTGAAGAAAAATATTTCGAAAAACGATTTTCCGATGTGGATTAACTCATGTTTTACCTTGATGCCATTTACCAAAAATTAAGTTAATAAGAATGGTTTATTGAGATTTGGAAGTGAAAAGCTGGCATGTTGGTAATTGGCGTGAATCAACAACATTGATACGTTTCATATAGAAACAATCACATGTGAGGTGATATTTTGTATCAATGTGTTTGGTCTGGAGAGTAAAGGTCTTTGTTTTTCTCATTGAGAAGTAGTGTGCGGTTGTTTAAACCATGCTAAGGCATCCGCACACCCAGTTGATTTGTTCAAACAAACACATTTTCTTCAATCACACCCTTGGAGAAATGTATATTGCACGATCATCTTGTAAGCTTTTTCTTTCTTTTGGAAGATATAAGACATGATTCTTTGATAATCTTCCATTGTGCTGCAGGTGCATACATTTCTATTGAATCTATCCTGTGGATCTGATACAAACCTTAAACAAACAAATTGTTAGTTGTTTTTCATCTTGTCGAAGTTTTCAATGTTATCCTTTCATTCTTCTCTCCAACAAAGGCAACAACTCCTGAATATAACAGTATTTTGGAGTCGTATGTTACCTATCTTGTGCCTGGATGCTCCCTTATCAACAGTCCTAAAATTATCAATAGTTCCTCCTGGAACATCCTGCACACTCATCAAAGATTATTGGAGGTGAGGACCCGAGTTATTGCTGACTTGGGTCGTCCGACATCATCGACAATTGATATCTTGTTTTTCCGATCATTCGGAATGGATTGTGCTCCCCGTGAAACAATTTTCGGTTTTGGTTTCCAAATCTGTTTTTGTTTGTAAACTTTAACATCTGATTTTATTGGGACAACCTTTGGTTTCAAAACCTTTTCAACCATCTTCTGTTGTTTCTTTCTCTGTTTTATTTTTCTTTGTTTAACAAGACGAGGGTCCTGTTTTGATGAAACAGATTTTGTATGGTAACGTTTACCATGGGGTGCAGCAATCTTTTCTTTTCCTTTGTAAGATATGGACAATTTTTGATGATGTGTCCATACTTACCACACTCAAAACATGATCTCCGCTCAAAAAACCTCGGAGTATGATGAGATTGACATCTTGATGATGAACTTCGTGATCTTGAGGTACTTGGTCCTTCATCACAACAATGTGTGTGTTGTGTGTGGTTGTTCTGATTGTTTTGCTTTGAAATTTTTCTTTTTTAACAAAATGCGTGTTGGATTTGTTTACAAAAGATTCAATTTTATCAGTCCCTTTGGATTTCATGAAGTTCACCTTTGGGATTTTCTTCTTGTTTTGCTTTGGTTTGCTCTTTTCTTTTCCTTGATTAGCATGATTTTGCTTCCGTTGATTGTTTTGAGATTTCCTCTTTTGATTTCTGTTTTTATTTCTATTTTCAGCTTTTAGGGTAGGGGCACGCTTAGTTATTAACTTTTGTGCTCGTATTTCCCAAAAACTTACTAGTGGAATCTTCAAAAACTTTATCAATCAAGGATTAGTGACATTTTTTATGGGAAAATCTTGGTTTGAGTAAACTTTATCAGAACCAATCAACTTATAAAGCAAATTCATGTTTTCACAGTTTTCAACATGAGCTTTAACATCCTTGACATTGGCAGTCATACACGGTTTCGTTGAAGGATCACATAGAATGTGATTTTCGAGAGGTATATTTTCCTCTTTTGTTACCTTGTTTGACTATTTAGGTTTATCCTTAGCTGACTCGTCATCCGAACTATCATAATCCTCAATAATGAGAGAATTTTGATTATGCTTAGATTTTGAGTCATTAACGTCATCCGGTTGGCTTTGACTTGAAGATATGCCTTTTGTGAACCCTAGACCAGGTTTAAACTCATCTAGGTCTAATGAAACAGTGGGTTCAAAATGTGGCATATCTTCATCATCGGGCATTTTGGTGTAATTGTGCCTAACCGGAGGAGGACAAGCCTAACCTATACATTTTACATCACCTTTCTTCTTTTGACTTTCGATGATGTGATCCAAAACATAACTTGAGTTGGAATAACTGTCCAACTTGAGTTTGATTGTGTCATGTTCACATTTTGCACAGGCTAGCTCCTTTTTTGCTTCTTCAAGCATGTTAATGTAATTGTTAATGGCTGTTTGTTTTCTTGCAACATTTTTTGACAATTCAGAAACATCTTTCTTTAAAGTTTCAATTGTTGTTTGAATTCTTTATCCTTTTTCTTAAGAGCTGTGTTTGCCTCGGTGCATTTTGTTAGATCCACAATCAAGCTCTGATGATGTTTCTTCATGTGATCAAATTTAGCTTCCTGTTCTAAGTATTTTCCTTTTAAAATATACAATTAGAACATTTAGACACAGTAGGTTTATCGGGACTTACCTGACTGGATTGACAATCCAAGCGTGTCATGAAAGCTGCACGAAGTGTTGAAGATCCAATTGATGAGAGATGCTTGGAAAATTCATCAGATGGTTCTTTAGTTTCATGCTCTGAATCTTCTTCACTGCTATCTGTTGATTCAGTCTCCGTGACTACCTCATCCTCAGATTGTTCTCTACTAGAAGTCGATTCTGCTTCATTTGAACTGTTGCTTTCCCCTGAACAGTTGTCATTTCTGGAAGATTCTTCATCGTTACTGTTCTTTGCAACTTCAGCATATAATGCAGTTCCTCCTCCACCAATGTTTCCCAATTGAATTGACCAATCACAGTGTTTGTCAGCTTGAACCGCTAATGCTCGGTTGGAATTGTTTGCGGGAACCATTGCTCTTTCGTTGTTGGCAGCTTGATTTCTGGTAAAAGGATATTGAATCCCTTGTTGTGGAGGTTTCGTGCATTCTCTTTTAAAATGCCCTTTTTCCTTGCAGTTGAAACAAGTAACTTTTCTATTATCAAAACCGTATGGAGTATCTTTGTTACTTTCCAGATCAGTTCTTCCGGTTCTCTCCATAAAATCTTTTGCTCTACGAACTGCACTTGCGAACGCCCATTTGATATCAATTAACTCCATCTCTTCCTTATCAATTTGCGCATAGTCTTCACTGGTTAAGTTGACATTACCAATTTTACCAGCTACTAATCCACAGTAAGAACTCACCAATGTGTTCAGAAGCTCCATATGTTCCCGTGCAACTTCCACACTTACCTTAGAAAGGTTTGATGTATCTAGTTTGACGGTGTTTGAGGTTGAAGGTTGAGAATTTGTACCATAGAAAGCTTGTTGTTGAACTTGAGGTGTGGTAACTTGAGGTTGAGGAAGAAAAGCCTTTGGATCAAAAGTTCGTTCATAAGTTTGAGCACTTGTACCAACGGACTGGTCAGATTTCACTGGACATTCCCAAAAAGGAATTGTATTTGACACGAATGCTGTTTGAAGTTTTGGTTGTTGAACTGCACCTGTACTCAGTTTAATGCCACCAAAATACATTTCTGGATTTTGCTGAACCGGAAATCGTTTAGGTTTGCGAATTTCTTCTTAATCTTTATTTTCAAGTTTCTGAATAAATTCGTAAATGCTGATCGGATCCATCACACCTGTATGTTTTAACAATTCTATAAATTGATTCCACTTAGGTGGTAAGGCATCAGCAAAACGCGTAACAATCTCCTGTTGTGACACAAGAACCTTGTATGAGTGCATCTCGCTCATCAAATGATAGAAACGAGTTGTCATATCATTTAATGTTTCATTTTTCATAAAATGAAATCCTTCAAATTCCTTCTTTAAAAGATCATGTCTAACTTTCCTTGTTGCTGCGTTTCCTTCTCCTCTTATTTTTAAAGCGTCCCACAAACTCTTCGTAGATGTACAATGCAAGAATTGATGATAAATGTCTCTGTGAAGTGCTTGTGTAAGAATTGCAAAGGCCTTCTTTTCAAGATCATAGGCCCTTTTATCATTCTCATCTTATTCAGCTAATGATGCAGAATTTGATACGACGTCTTCGAGAGATTCTCTGTATGGAGAAACAAAACATGTCCACAATTCTCTATTCTGACCAAGAATATATGTATGAAAACGATTGTTCCATGAAGAATAATCGTTCATGTGATTTAGTTTTGGTGGACGGTTGTTGCTCCTAGTTTCACTTTCGCTAAGAAGGAGGTTTTGAACGCTTTGGTTTTGATTTGTAACAAAAGCCCATTGACCAGCAGTAAACACGTTTGGAGGTATCATCGATTTGGCCCATGAGGTAGTTTTTTGACTTGTAGTACACTCCCAATCCCAAGGATTTGTACTCATTTTGTATTTTCTTGATTTAATGAAAATTTAAAGGTTTTAAAGTTTCACGATTATAATTACCTTTTAAAATTCACAGATCTGAAAATATGATTAAAATCACAAAGCTTTGAAAAACACAAAAAAACAAACAAAAACCAAAGTTATTCGTACGAAACTAATTTCGTGCCGATAACACCCTATTTCGTACGAACCACACAGTTTCGTGCGAAATAGTTGTTTTGTGCGAGACAAGGTGTTTTCGTGCGAATCAGATGTTTCACAATAAACTTTTCAATCGCACAAACTGTTTTGTTCAGTGTTTTTTAGAGGAATCTTTTCAGAAATGGTTTGGTGAGAAATTTCCTTTCTTGTGTAGAACAGCTTTTTTGAAAATACTGTTGTCTTACCCACTTTTAGTTAAAACACAGATTTTTAACAGTCCACAGTCCAAGTCCAGATCCAAGTCAGAAAATGTCAACCCTACCAAAACTAATCAGATTAAAATTTTTGCAGATTTCTTCTTCAAGGGTGTTCTTCATAAAACTTTTACCATAAACTTTTCTGTATGCAACACCAAGTTTTAAGTTAGTTATCTATCCAAAACTTAAGTTTTCTGCTGGAGGCTCAAGAACACTTCAGAAATCTTCAAACTAGCTCAGACACAACTAAGCCCGGTTTTGAACAAGGAAAGAGCCAAAGCGCTGATACCACTTGTAGGTCCAACTGCGGATGGTGTTAAACCAGTTCCTTGTTCATATGACACACACGCAAGTGCGGAATCCAAGTGTGCATGCAACCAAAGCAAAGTAAAGAACACGGGGTAACCAAAGATTCAATATCTTGATTAATGATTGAGAACAAATATAAACATACAGACACAATGCTCGTATGACTCAAACAAACTTGTTGTGTTCTTGTGTCTTCGTCTTCAGAGATAACCAACTCAAAGGTCAGTCTGGTGAGCTAGTCAGTCTAACTCTCACGCGCAAGTCCTCCCTGACTGAGAAGTGCATGTCAGCTTATATAGTGTCCGTCTAGTTTCGTACGAATCACGACTCTAGACATATGGAACACACTATTTCACACGAGACAGAACTCCAGAATTGGTACGAGTCAGTGTTTCGTACGAAATACATGTTTCATACGAAACCACTCAGTGATTCGCATGAAACCTCTGTTTCATACGAATTCTCTTACTCGCACAGAATCCATTTTTCTGGAGAACGTGTGTAGACATGTCATTTCCAAGATTCATCAGTACGCACACATGCAACTGATTAACACAGACAAGCTAAGATGTCATACTAGATCAAGATAGAAGGTTATCTCGATCTATTCGACATGACCAAACCTATACAGACACTTGAGCAAATACCATACAATTACAATTGTAATTAAGAACAAGCGACAGACACAAAACTGTATCAACATGTATTGATAATTAGTTTTTAACCAGGTTAGACATACAGTCCAGTGGTGGACTGTGTGTGTAAATAACACGCCCAACCCGAGTTCGAATCCATATATTGCCGGTTTCCTGGTTAAGTTATTAACCTTTTTGTCAAATTATAACAGCCATCGGTAAGGTTATAAATACAAAACAATTTTAATATATGATGGGTTAGACACCCAGGGGTGCAGTGGAGAAAAGGGAGTCGGGTTTGATTCTCATGGTGGCGGGCGGTTCGTTTGTTTAAAAACCTTTTTAAAATTTAAAATTTCTAAATAAAGTTAATAAGAATATAAGAGTAATTAAAAACCAAAACTAAACGGGTTAGACACGTAGCTCAGTTGGAAGAGCAGCTGCGCGTGAACGAAAGGTCGTGAGTTCGAGTCCCACCACACGCGGTCAAAAAGTCAACGAACCGGTCAGGTCTTGTCAGACCTGACAATATTTTTTTATTATTATTTTTAATTTATTTTAATTATTCCTATCAATTATATATTATTATTTTAATTTTAAAACAAATAAAAACAACTAAAAATTACATTTTCCTAAGGATTAAATTCTCAATTAAAATACAATAAAACAATCTAAAATCCAATAAAAAGTATAAATCAAGATATTAACCTGTTTATATTTACCGATTTATCGCGTACCATTTTAGGTTAGTATCCTTTCGTCGATCAAATCCTCAACTCGTGCGCTTTCATTATCAAGCAAGGAACGCACCCACTGTGAGTGAATCTCTACAAATTCCCTTTTTTAACCATGTTTTGGGGTGTATCATGTGTCGTACATGTTTTATTTATTTAAACACTTGTGCTAACATCATTTCGTGAACAAAGGTGTATATTTGTTTGTGTGGTTACATTTTATCATTTCAGTGCAATCATTCATTAGGCCCATCAGTTCCTCGTGGCATACGAGTTGAGCATCAGGTGCCTCATTAGATTGGCTCCGTTTGATTGAGCCTTGATCTCAAGTTCATCATTCATCATGTCATGTGTTCATTGTGGATATTATTTGGTTTGTGATGGTTTATGTATATACTTATGCTGACTTATGATTCATGCACAAATTTTTATTTAAACAACTAATATAACAAATGTTTAAATGTTTTACTTAGATTCATTCGCCAACTTTTGTTGACCCAATCTTTAGTTTTACACATGATACAGGTGAACAAGCTGAGGAGAGAAACACATAGGAACGGCCTTAGAAGATTAAACCAACCTATTATGTTCCGAACAATGTTTTGATTTTAATTGTGCTTGTATGACTCGATGTGTTTGAATCTTTGAAGTTTTAATTTCAATTTAATAAATATGAAACTAATTAGTAAATATCATGAGCTTTGGTGATAACCCAATTATGCACCGACTTTTATTTCCGCTGCGGGTCAGGGTGTGACAGATTGGTATCAGAGCTTGTGACTATAAGGATATAGGATAGGTTATTAGAGCCTATACTATTGTTGATTAGATTTTAATTGTTTATGTGTTACATGCAAACTCATGATATTTATATGTTTCATGTTTATTCTTCCCAAATGCATGCAAGCACTTTCACTTTTGTATGCTAATATGTGATGTTCATTATAGTATATATGTTGATAGCATATCATGCCTACACAAGCACACACATCACGATTTCAAATTTTTGTGATTCTTCACAAAAATTTTTGCAATGTTTCATGATTTTCAATCACATCAAAGTGAGTTCTACGACGGGCATGTAGTAACTGGAAGGGTACAAGTACCGGTAGTCGGAACGTCCTGTCTAGGCTTGGCATTCGTATAAATCCAAATAATGGACCAGTTTGCCTACCTGGGGACTAACGATGAGAGTACGAAGGACCTACTAGGCCAAAGCATGCCACACCAAACGTCGTATGAACTAACCCCACTTTGAGTTGTTATCGTGTCTATACCTTGACACATTCTGACCTTATATTTTACCATTATGTATTATGTTTTTCATTCGGGTGATGCTAGCATTAGCGGGCCAACACCAATGTGAACCCTACCAAGCCTAGTAGTCATGGGGGCCCACGTGACTACCAAGGCTGATGTATGGGAGACATTTGGAGGCCCAATCTAAAGCAAGCCCAAGACATCCTATGGATGTAGTTACAATTTTTATCATTATTTTATGTTGTTTTCACTTTTTTACGACACATGATGCCTAAGAACGTTCAATTCATAATCTCGCTTCGTATTTCCTGTAGATGTCTGCTAGACACTCTCGAGGCGGTAGAAGGTCGGGAAGATCCAGCGAATGTATGGCCACTCACATCGCTCAACAGATGGCTGCCGTACTTCCTGATATCGTCGTGCAAATTCAACAAGCACTCGCCGCCAATCCCACTAACCCCACCAACCAAGACAGGCAAAATATCGCCAACCCTCCTCCCAACACAACCAAATGTACCTACAAGCATTTCAAGTCCTGCGATCCCCCAAATATGAAGGGACTGAAGGTGTCACTGCTCTCCTCCATTGGTTTGAGGAGATGGAAAGCACTTTTCTCAATTGTGATTGTTCCGATGATCGCAAGGTGCGCTATGCTACTGGTCGGCTGTTTGGAGTAGCACTTACCTAGTGGAACACCGAAAAGGGTAAGCGAGGTGCTGAAGCTGCTATGGCCTTGACTTGGATGAGTTGAGGGAAATTATGACAAGACGTTTCTGCCCAAGAAGCAAAATCAAAAAGCTGGAAGACGAGTTTTATTCATTAAAGCAAAAGGAGGGAGACCACACCACATACAACAAGAGATTTCTCGAGTTGAATCAGATGGTCCCTAATCTATTCACTCCTCTCTATCGTCTAATCGAGCATTACTTTCGAGGCCTTCCCTCGAAAATTCAGGATTCGGTGTTAAGTATTTCACCTGCAACACTCGAAGTTGCCATGGAACTGGCTACTGAACTAACGAAAAATCGAATTCGGAATGGCGATTTTAAGGATGAGAAAAAGAAAGAAAAGACACCTGCTGAAGCCCCAAACTCAACTTCAACAGGTTTTGTCTTCCAAATTTGCTGGGAAAAGAAAGCGTAATGGGAAAAATTTCGCCGTTACCCAAACCAATTCTCCTATCACTGCTACCCCAATCACGCAAGTCGCTCCTCAAGCCGCCCCATTCAAGAAGCCATATACTGGCCCGCACCCAAAATGCAATCGATGTCAATACCATCACCCCCCTGAGAACCCCTGCCATTACTGCACAAGTTATGGCCGTGCAGGTCACACGATTCAAACTTGCCGTATTCTTCAAAAGTCAACCCGCAACCCGCCTCAAGCTCAAACCAATAATCAAGTGGTGGGATAAGCCCAAAATCAACAACCTTTACTTTCACCACCTGCTCAACCCATGGCACAACCCTTCTACCAACCCTATTACCCAATGGTGCAACCTGTCAGAGCATGCTTCAATTGTGGTGATCCAACCCATTTTCGTAACACCTGCCCACGCCTGATAAACATCATAAACGTCCAAGCTCAAGCCAATCCGGTGAACAAAGCCAACCAAGCTAATCCACCTGCCAGAGGAAGGGCTTTCAACATCAACGCCAATCAAGCCAGGGCTGATAACAATGTGGTCAACGGTACATTTCTTATTAATGGTAGATATGCATCCATACTGCTTGATACTGGTGCGGATAGAAGTTTTGTGTCGTTAGAATTCGAATCTATTCTTGATCTATCACGTGTTAGTCTCGCCAAACCATTCACGGTGGAAGTTGCTGATGGTAAACCTATTGCGTTAGACTCGATCATTCGTGGTTGTACTCTTACTCTTAATGACCACGACTTCTTAATTGATCTTATTCCAATGAAGTTGGGTAGTTTTGATATTATCATCGGTATGGACTGGCTTAGTCAGCATCATGCTGAATTTGTTTGCTACGAAAAGTTTATTTGAATTCCTCTCGCTGACGGTCAAACTTTGCGCATCTTTGGTGAAACTCCTTCTAAAGGGCTTAAATTGATGTCATCCCTCCAAGCTCGTAGATATCGTCGCAAAGATTATATCGCGTTTCTAGCTCATATAGTCAAGAAGGAAGGCAAGGAAAGGAAGCTCGAAGATATCCCCATCGTTAAAGAATTTGCTCAAGTTTTTCCCGATGACGTTTCAGGACTTCCTCCTATGTGAGAAGTCAAGTTTCGAATCAATCTTGTACATGGTGCTACACCAATCGCAAAATCCCCCTATAGGTTAGCCCCATCTGAGATGCAAGAATTGGTTAGTCAACTGCAAGAGTTGACTGACAAAGGATTCATACGTCCTAGCTCATCGCCATGGGGTGCACCTGTTCTTTTTGTAAAGAAGAAAGATGGAACTTTCCGCATGTGTATTGATTATAGAGAGCTTAACAAGCTGACCATCAAGAATCGCTATCGATTACCGCGAATCGATGATCTTCTAGATCAACTTCAGGGTGCTACCTGTTTTTCAAAGATCGACATTCGTTCTGGTTATCACCAACTTAGAGTACATGAAGAAGATATTCCCAAAACTGCTTTTCAAACTCATTATGGTCACTATGAATTTATGGTTATGCCTTTTGGTTTGACCAATGCCCCTGCTGTTTTTATGGATTTGATGAATAGGGTGTGTAAACCCTATCTCGATCGTTTTGTCATAGTTTTCATTGATGATATCCTTATCTACCCTAAGACCAAATCTGGTCATGAGTGTCATCTTCGACTTATCCTAACACTCTTGAGAACTGAAAAGCTTTATGCTAAGTTCTCCATGTCAGTTTTGGTTAAAAGAAGTGCAATTTCTTGGCCATGTCATTAACGAAAAAGGGATTCATGTTGACCCTACAAAGATCAAAGCGGTACAAGAGTGGCAAGCACCACGTACTCCTACTGAAGTTAGGTCATTTCTTGGTCTTGTTGGCTACTATCGTTGTTTCATCACAAATTTCTCCCGTATCGCTGTTCCACTCACAGCCTTGACTCACAAGGGAAAACCCTTTATTTGGGGACCAAGCAAGAAGAGGCTTTTCAATCTTTAAAGCAAAACTTTGTGATGCACCTATACTTGCACTTCCTGATGGTTGCGAAGACTTTGTGGTTTATTGCGATGCGTCAGGGCAAGGCTTAGGATGCGTTCTAATGCAGAGAAGAAAGGTAATAGCCTATGCCTCAAGGCAACTCAAAGTTCATGAGAAGAACTATACCACTCATGACCTAGAACTTGGAGCAGTCGTGTTCGCTCTAAAGTTATGGAGACATTATTTCTATGGTACCAAGTGTGAGATTTACACGGACCGCAAGAGCCTTCAACATATCTTTAATCAGAAAGAGTTGAACATGAGGCAACGACGATGGGTTGAACTCCTAAATGACTATGCTTGTGAAATCCGATATCATCCTGGCAAGGCTAATGCTGTGGCCGACGCCCTCAGTCGAAAGGAGTATGTGAACTCCATTCATATTTTGTGTTCTCAAATTGTGACTGATCTTAAAAACCAAATTAGAGCAGCTCAACATATTTCCGTCACGAAAAATGATGTATGAGACGAACTATCTTATGGAGCTGAAACTAAACTAGAGTCCAAATCGAATGGTATTCTCTATTACTTGAATCGTACTGGGGTACCTGATCGTGATGATCTTCGTGTTTTTCTCATGAATGAGGCACACAAAACTCGATACTCTATACATCCAGGAGCCGATAAAATGTATCAAGATCTACGATACTCCTACTGGTGGCCTGGCATGAAGAAAGATATCGCTATATTTGTTTCCAAGTGCCTTACATGTTACAAAGTGAAAGCTGAGCATCAAAGACCTTCAGGACTTCTTATCTAACCCGAAATACCTGTATGGAAGTGGGAAAATATAACCATGGATTTCATTACCGGGTTACCTCGCACCTTCAGTGGGTGTGACACCATTTGGGTTATCATTCATCGTCTCACCAAATCAGCCCATTTCATCCCTATCCGCGAGGACTTCAAAAATGAGAAATTAGCCCATATCTATATCAATGAAATCGTAAGCCATCATGGTGTACCCTTAAGTATCATATCAGATCGAGATGGTCGTTTTACTTCGCGAACATCGCAAGCCGTACAATCCGCTATGGGTACGCGTCTAGATCTAAGCACTGCCTTTCACCCTCAAACCGATGGCCAGTCCGAGCGTACTATACAAACCCTTGAAGACATGTTGCGAGCATGTGTTATAGACTTCAAAGGTAACTAGGACACTCACCTACCATTGGTTGAATTCTCGTACAACAATAGTTACCATTCAAGCATCGGAATGGCTCCTTTCGAAGCTTTATATGGTCGTAAATGCCGATCTCCTGTATGTTGGCAAGAAATTGGTGAAGCGCAAATCTCTGGTCCTGAACTAATTCAAGAAACGACTGGCAAAATTCTTCTGATTCCAATAATCTTCTAGCAGCTCAAAGTCGTCAAAAGAATTACGCTGATAAGCGGCGTAAGCCTTTGGAGTTTTGTGTTGGTGATCGAGTACTTTTGAAAGTATCACCGTGGAGGGGAGTGGTACGTTTTGGGCAAAAGGGCAAGCTAGCACCACGCTATGTGAGACCATTCAAGATACTCGAAAGAGTAGGTTCTGCAAACTTGACCTACCAGAAGAACTTAACAGAATTCATCCCACATTTCACGTAAACTTAAAAAAGTGTCTCGCCGACGAAAATCTCCATATCCCTTTAGAGGATAATCAAATTGATGAAACAATTCACTTCATTGAAAGACCAGTAGAAATCATGGACTTCGGTGAAAATCGTTTGAGACGAAGTCGTATTCCAATAGTAGGGTGCGCTGGGAGTCAAGACGGGGACCCGAGTTTACTTGGGAACGTGAAGACTCGATGCGCGAAAAATACCTGCATGTTTTTCCAGTTACGGCTACTACTTAAATTTCGGGACGAAATTTCTAAAAGTATGGGATACTGTAATATTTGCGTAAAATGGGTTTTTAAAACCCGCAATGGTATTTTATTATGTATTGACTAAATGTTCGTCGTATTTTAACTAAAGTCGTTTATTTAATTTGTCACAAATAATGAATATAGTCAAAGATAAAACACAATTAATAAATAAATAAAATATTTGAGTTAATATAATCTTTAAAATTTAGTGCAAAAAAATTAAATAATATGAATGAGGGAAACTGGGATCGAACCCGGGTCTCTCGAATAATTGCACACACAAACACCACTGTGCTGCACATCCACTTGTGTTATGAAATGAAAATAAAAGATTTTTATATTCTAACTCGCTCAACCTGCACTTCCCTTTTTAAAAGAATATGAGTAACCGCCCAAAGATTCAATCAATTTTAAACTCTGTGTGATCCCCTAATCGTTTACGACGGTTACTAATTCTGCATTTATGCGGAAATAATCATCAATTCGGTTATGGAATCAACGAAATCATTGACCCATATTACTAGCCGTAACCGAAACATCTATGTTCTACTCGATCAACTATATAAACCAACCTTCTGCTCTTGTGAACTTGCGCATATCTATCGTTTTCTCTCAAAAAGTCTTGTGCATTGCATTCTGTTTTCAATTTTGTCACCGGAGAGTCTTCACCGGAATCGGTCACCGGAGCAAGGTGGACATCCACTTACCATTGGTATGAGCTCTTATCACCTTTGTCTAAATGTGTTCAACACATCTCTGATCACTAATCAAACAATGATTAACTGAAATGTTTGGTTAAATCAAGTTCTGATCAAATAATGAAATCATTGGGGAAGATGATCTTCGATCAGTAAATAAATGTATTGATAATTAGTTTTTAACCAGGTTAGACACACGGTCCAGTGGTGGACTATGTGCGTAAATGACACGCCCAACCCGAGTTTGAATCCATATATTGCCGGTTTCCTGGTTAAGTTATTAACCTTTTTGTCAAATTATTACAGCCATTAGTAAGGTTATAAATACAAAACAATTTTAATATATGATTGGTTAGACACCCAGCCTAACTGGTTGGGCTGGGTGCAGTGGAGCAAAGGAAGTCGGGTTCGATTCTCAGGGTGGCGGGCGGTTTTTTTGTTTAAAAACCTTTTTAAAATTTAATAATTTCTGAATAAAGTTAATAAGAATATAAGAGTAATTAAAAACCAAAACTAAACGGGTTAGACACGTAGCTCAGTTGGAAGAGCTGCGTGCAAGTGAACGAGAGGTCATGAGTTCGAGTCCCACCACACGTGGTCAAAAAGTCAACGAACCGGTCAGGTCTTGTCAGACCTGACAATATTTTTTTTTTATTATTTTTAATTTATTTTAATTATTCCTATCAATTATATATTATTATTTTAATTTTAAAACAAATAAAAACAACTAAAAATTACATTCTAAGGATTAAATTCTCAATTAAAATACTATAAAACAATCTAAAATCCAATAAAAAGTATAAATCAAGATATTAACCTGTTTATATTTACCGATTTATGGCGTACCATTTTAGGTTAGTATCCTTTCGTCGATCAAATCTTCAACTCGTGCGCTTTCATTATCAAGCAAGGAACGCACCCACTGTGAGTGAATCTCTACAAATTCCCTTTTTTTAATCATGTTTTGGGGTGTATCATGTGTCGTATGTGTTTTATTTATTTAAACACTTGTGCTAACGTCATTTCGTGATCAAAGTGTATATTTGTTTGTGTGGTTATGTGTGGTTACATTTTATCATTTCAGTGCAATCATTCATTAGGCCCATCAATTCCTCGTGGGATACGAGTTGAGCATCAAGTGCCTAATTAGATCGGCTCCGTTTGATTGAGCCTTGATCTCAAGTTCATCATTCATCATGTGATGTGTTCATTGTGGATATTATTTGGTTTGTGATGGTTTATGCATATATTTATGCTGACTTATGATTCATGCACAAATATTTATTTAAAAAACTAATATAACAAATGTTTAAATGTTTTACTTAATTCACTCGCCAACTTTTGTTGACCCAATCTTTGGTTTTACACATGATACAGGTGACAAGTTGAGGAGAGAAACACATAGGAACGGCCTTAGAAGATTAAACCAACCTATTATGTTTCGAACAATGTTTTGATTTTAATTGTGCTTGTATGACTCGATGTGTTTGAATCTTTGAAGTTTTAATTTCAATTTAATAAATATGAAACTTATTAGTAAATATCATGAACTTTGGTGATAACCCAATTATGCCCTGACTTTTATTTTCGTTGCGGGTCGGGATGTGACACTAGTCATATCTTATAAACTATAATATAAAATTAATTCAAAAGTACCGTGACGACCTACTCATTTTTGTCGACGTTTCGATAGTTGTTTTGGCCAGTATTGACGTGTGAATATAAAGGTACAAGTAGATGACGCCTTAGTGTACAAGTAATTAATGCCCAACGTACTTAGTCATTATCCCAGAATGTTTAATAGCTACAGAATGTCAAGTATTTAAATACTGTCAATATGATCCTCTCATCTAGATTACATTTTAATCTGTCATCTTTAACAAAATTATAGATAATTAGTTAATAGTTACACTTATCAATTTATAAAAAATTAACTACCTCTCCCCATGATTTTTAAACGGTCATAACTTTTTTGGTTCGCTAATATATATTTTTTTAAATTACACCATATAAACAAGTATTTTATTCTTTTTAATTTGAGTATAATATTGCTATAGTTTTTTAATTAAAAAATTGATATGTTATATGATTAACAATGTCTAAGGGTGACTAATAACTGAATTGTTAACCAAAACCGAACTGAAATCAACCAAACACTGAATTAACTGAAACCCGAATTAACAAAAAACGGTTATCGATTTTTTTGTACCTTCATTTAACCAAACATAACTGAACCGAACCATTCATATTTTCATATATTTCTAGCTTTTATAACTCTAGTTCATATATTTCATACTTATGCCACAATTTTATGTATTTATACCTCCATTTCAAGTACATATGCATCTACTTCATGTAATTATACCGGAATTTTATGTATTTCTAATAAAAAGATTTAGCCCAAATTTGGTTTTGGCAATTAACCGAAATTAAATAAATCAAACCAAAACCCGTCAATCTAACTAAATGAACTAAACCGATTAACTGAAAACATATTGGTTAATAAAATAGACTAATCGATGACCTCGATTTTGGTTAAGGATAATAATCTAACCAACCAAACAATGCACATTGTGGCAATGTCTGTATTTCCCGCCATATCGCGCGCGCACCTATTGGTAATTAATCAAAACCAGTTATTGGTTGAGAAATAACTAAATCTTTAACCTAAACCAAACCTAAAACGGACGAAACCAAACCAAAATCAACAAAAATCCGGTTATCGATTTTTTTGTACTATCGTTTAGCCAAAATTAGCTGAAACGAACCGAATCATTCATATTTTCATATATTTCTAACTTTTATACCTCCACTTCATATATTTCATATTTTATGTCTGCATTTCATATATTTATACTTTCATTTTATGTATTTATATCTCAATTTCATATATTTCTAAGCAAAAGTTTTAGCCAAAGTTTAGTTTTTGCAATTAACTGAAATTAAATGAACCAAACAAAAAATCGTCAGTTTAACTGAATAAACCGAAGTGATTAACCAGAAACCAATTGGTTAATAAAGTAGACTAACCGATGACTTTGGTTTCGCCATTCGGTTGAGGATAATAACTGAACCAACCAAACCATGCACATCACAATGAAATGGATTACCCGATTACTTCGCTTTTGATGATATCACAATAATGCTACAATAAATATTATATGAATAAGAAAACTATTAGAAATGAATACCGCAATGCAAATTGTCACTCCTGTCGCATTGTGCGGACACCCTACTAGTGTAATAATAACGTGAGAGAATTATTTAACACTAATTTAAAGGGAATTGGTACGTATAGTCATAACTGTTAATTAAAAAAATGTAGGTTTGGCATTTTACTTTCTTTAGATAATCTGTAAGGGGTAGGGGTGCTTCACTTTCCATCACTCACCACACCCAATCATGTTCCACCACGTCATCAAATTTGGTCCATCACTAGTGATGCATTTTAGTGGGGGTGCGCATCACTCACCACACCCATGATATCATGTGAAGGAGAAGGAAGCAGGGAGTGTTTGGGAAGAAATCTTCACGCGTTGTCACCACCACGCATGGTTACCATGAGTGGCGGCGATGTTTCACCACACCCACTCACAACGTGCCATCATTGAGCGCCCCGACCCCCCTAAAGGCGAAGAGAGTTTTATCGTTGTATTTGTCTTATGGGTGAAATATAGAGAGGGGAATTGAAAGAAATCAAGAGAAACATGGAGGAAAACAAGATGTCAAACCTGTAAAGACTTGGTGAAAATCTCTTTATATAATTTTTGGTCGATGAACTAGAGAATTAAGGATTTTGGAAGGATCAAGACGCCAACATGTAATGGCCCTAAACCCTTAGGGTTAGATGATTTAAAGTCGTGAAAAGTATGACATCCTTTCAAAACTAAACCCTTATAGTTAGATGATTTAAAGTCGTGAAAAGTATGACATCCTTTCAAAACATAAGTGGTATTGAGTTAATTCGAGTCTCATTTGTTGTTGATCGATTATGCATGTCGATCTAAGTTCTGAAGTAGGATTTTTCATACAACAATTTCGAGGTTGAACTAGAGATTCATGTAGCATTTAGCTTTCAAATCAAAGTTTTTTTGTCTAAACACAACACAACCACAATTTGAATTATAATCCAACACTTGTTGATAAAAATACTAAGCAAAACAAAAGTTTGAAAGTTTAGTTCCAAAACCATTTAAAAAATACAAGCTTAACAGGAATTGTTGCTAAATGTTTATTGTCATTGAAATGTGAGGAGGTCTAGTTAAAAAAAAACCCTTAAAGCATCCCTTCTATTTTAAGAAGTTACTATCATATTTCAGCACTTTACTTTTAATTACTATTTCGCAATTCGCACCATTTTTAATATCCATGGATTGAAGAACTTTCTTGTTTCAGAACAACCCTTATCTGTAAGGTCAAGCTAAGAATTTTCGGGTCTTGACAACCCTCTTTCATAAAGCAACCTTATTTTAGATGACAGAAATGTCTATATGATATGTAAACAATTTTAACAATCACACAATACTTTGCAGGATGAAAAGACTTGCAAACGGATAACTAAAGCATTAATGAGCCATCTTATCTAACAGCTTTACAATCAACCCCACATCACTTTTACACCAATCATCACTTCAAAGATGCTTGGGTTGCGAATTGAATCTTGTTTATTCATGTGATAGAAATTAACCTTAACTCATACAGTTAAATGTTGTTTATTCATGTGATAGACATTAACCTTAACTCATACAGTTAAAATCATGTAATTTAAACACGAGTCATTCAACTTATTATCTAAACGTGTTACATGTTAAATGGGCTGACATGTTGTAAGCTGGTTGACGGGTTAAAATTGAGTTGCAATCAACATGCAAATAAGTTGTTTACTTGTAATAATGAAGCATAAACAGTTGGACCTAATAAAATATATTGTATATCCTACATTTATAATGGTTAAGAAAATCAACATGTTTATTAAATGCATTAACATGCCAAGCATTATAAATAAGTTTTAGATACGACATCGTCTCTATACACTTAAAAATTTTGGGTCTAAACCAGTTTCACTATCTGTTGCTGGAGTACGTGTTCTTTGAGAAAAAAAGGGGCCGCTATCTCCGTAGCCTAAGAATGTTCCTCACCGTGATAGAGCCATGTTTGGTGTGATGGTAGAAACCCACTTTCGTGTACGTGGTTTCTTATATTTGTTTTCAAATCATGTCGTATCCCATTACAACATTGTCTACACGGGCAAAACGCTTTGCCTTGGTTGTTAGCATGGTTTTTAGCAATCTCTATAAAGTTGCGAAGACTGTTCAAGAAATCTAAAGAATTCTGGTTTCCCAATTTAATCCAACTCTTATCCGTTGTCATAACTATTTCAATACATACACGTAAAAGATGCATACATATACACAAACATGCATATACAATAAATGATATAGATGAATAGGTATTATGTAATCGGTGTTCTAAGGTGATGGATCCTATCCCACTTTTTGAATATTCTATCTTATATGTATATATTTTAACGAGTTGACTATTGAAGAAGAAAAATGACAACATTTCCCCTATGCGTATAAGCCGCTACTCACAAGAGTAGGAGAAAAATAGCTAACAATTTCTTCTTAAAGGCTAACCCGTTAAAATGTATACATACTAAGATAGAATATTCAAAAAGCAATACTAAACTGAGACGATCCGAAATTTATCTCTATTAGAATATTTGATAAATTTCGGACGTGTATATTCTAAATGGTATATAAAAATCAATAATATCATTAACCCGTTTAACCTATTTGTTTTTTACTTTATTTTTTTAGTATATTTTAGATAACAAATTATATTGGTTAGTTTTCATATGCTTAAATAATATAATAAATTTATTAATTTATTTTTAAATATATTTTATAATAATTTGTGAGAAAAAACAAAATAAAACCAATTGGTTCAAACAGATCGTGTTAAATAGAAACACATATACACATGCATTCTTATATCTTACAAATTCTTTTAATTGGTTCATAGCTTTCCTTATTCTTTAATTGCTTCATGAACTGAAAGTGTCCATCAAAAGTTTTTGGGTTTTTTATTTTATAATTATTTTTAATATAGTTGTTATATTATATTATTTGTTGTTTGTAATTCCTTTTGAGTAGTTTTCTTTCAAATATACTATTGCAATTTGCTTATTTTTATCTATATTTAGACATAAATTTTATTTAAAACTGAGTTGTACACAGTAATATAATATGACGTTTAATAAACATTTGAACATACCATTACGAAGTGTTTACTTATATCTACGATTCGATAATATTTTTCTTTAACAAACATCGATAACGGTGTTGTATGTAGGAACTAGGTTCATTTTTATATAAAATATATAATAACAAGACTCTCATAATTGGTAGGAAATATCATAGTACAATACAGGTTGCAATAACTAAAAAGAGAATATAAAATATAATTATATATATCAATCTTGTTTCAAGCCGTATCTCTGGTGGGTTCTTCGCGCGCACTTGATAGCATCCTAGACTTGGGTATTCATCATCTTGAGTCTTGAACATACTCCTTGACTGCAACAAAGTGCACACTAAAACATTGACGATTTTAGTTGAGGCACGTGTTCAACACGCTTCTACTAAAGATGACGCGACTGTTTCCTAGGATACAACAGCCGAAGCAGTATGTACTACCAAAGATGGCTCACGTGCCCGAGGTTACGCTGGGTAATTGTAGTGTTTGAACTTATGGAACAAATAAGGATGTGATGGTGGAGGAAAACAAGTAGAAAGTACTCCTCTCTCTAGTTGGTCTTCAAGTGTTCATCCTCCTTCTAGTATTCTTGTTGTATCAAGCAATACCATATTCTTATATACACAAAAATAAGCATATAGCCTACTAATTGTACAAGAGTTAAGAATTAGTGAAATATTTCACTTAATTGGTCACTTAATTAGAGACTTAAAAACTCTAATAAAACTAATTAAATGTCATAAGAAGCTCTACTCAAGAGTTTCTCTTTTATTCACCACATGAAGATTCTAATGAATATTCATAATTACATTAAATTATAAATATATTAAATATCCATTCACCAAATTTTCAACAATGTATTTGGTTTTAATGACAAGGTGATACAAAATTTGTTTGTTTTTTTATATATAATTACATTGTTTACCTTTTTTTGTTATTATAGTAACATAATATAAAATTCTGAATACACCGTTGCAACATGTTTATTTTTATCTATGATTTGATAAACTTTTAATCGAATGGGTAAATATAATTGATTTTTCTTTTGTTCTTTACAATGACCACTCTAACCAATATTATTCGAACTATATTGGTACGGGTACCATATTCATTTTCGTGGTTTTCTCGACGTGACAGTATAAAAGTGATTAAGAATAAAGTTGTACTAGCAATAGAGTATTTTTAGTATTGTATGCTATAGCGAGTATTAGTGACCGAACTATGCCCCGACTAAACATCATCGGTACCAGTACTGGTATTTGTTTCTATAGTTTTCGATCATTATAAATCATATGTTGATACCCTTTCATGTGTATATCTTTTAGTTTCTATACCGAGTACAAGCATCATACCGACCAAAAGCCCGCCACAAAGTGTGAGAATACCACTAATATATATACATAACAAGCAATTTTTGGTGTAGTAAAAAAGTCTTACCTAAAATCAAAATGAAAATAATAATAGAACCGAAAACAAGTGCGAAGACAAGCCTATATTCTTCCCAAATTATAATAAATAAAACCCTACAGTTTCGTTACAAACTTAGTTTCGATATAAATCATCAAATAACACAAGTTAAAAAAAGTATATAAATATATGCCTATATACAGACGTAGACATATACTAACATGAGGACACATTTCCCTTTTAACAAAAGCCATTTTTCATTAAACCAACTAAACAGAAGAATAAAGATTATACAAAGTACAAAAGAAGCCGAATAACTAGCGTGTTTAAAAGGTTACACGACAAGGTTAATCAAGGATTCTTTGAGCCATTAGGTCAGATGTCATAAATGGAACAACCGAACAACTATCAATGTTTGATACACCAGAACTCACATAAACTTGCATTATTCAACTCATGTTATCATGTCAAAAGTCTACATGTATCAAAGGCAATATATAAATTGTATCAAATAAGACATAAAATTAACTCTTTTATGTACTAATGTTGGAAAAAATGTATTTTTTGTATATTTTTTATTTTTAGCATTAAAATAGCTTAAATGTACAAAGAATCAAATTAAGGGCAAAAACTAGCATAAATACAAAAGAAGAGAAGTTGACACTTCATACCAACTCTTCGAGCTTCAACCAAAACCAAAAACAATGAATCAGAAGACAAGCATGAGGTCGTGCCACCAAGGCATGGGGCCGTGCCCCACTTCTGATTCCATGAAAAAAGGACAAACAGAAGCAGACAAAAGACATGGGGCCGTGGCCAACTCCCAAATATACAAAATCTTCTATAGTAGAGCAAGTACAAGGCCACGGGGCCGTGCCTCTGACACATGGGGCCGTGTGAGCATACGGACTGATACAACTTATTAAATGAAGATAGAGAAGAAGGAGACATAGGGCCGTGTGAGGAGTCTGTTTCCAGCTATAAATAGGGGGCTTGGTTCAATTGCAATCTATCCCTTGACAAATCACTTTTTTCACACCTGCCACCACAACACCACCATCATCTACTACATTCCTCCATCATCCATCTTTAGAGTGTGTGTAGTAGTCTCATGATCCAAGATTAATCGTAAGAGTTTTTGTCAAACAAAGGTCATGCTTGGCTAGCAAAGGTCCTAATTTGAGTATCTAGTCCATATGCATGGAATTCATATGAATTAGGGACAATTAACATGAATATTTCATCAATTAACCGATTTCATTCAATGTTTAACACTTATAAATGACCAGGAAATCCGACAGAGCTTCGCCGTCTCAGTCGTAAAGTTCAACATTCTAACACCTCTCACGAGCTATTTATAGACATGCTAGGCTACCTTCGTGCAAAGTTAAATACATACAACGTAAAATCTAACATTTTCGTCCCATTACAAACACAAACACATCCCTAAGACGTAGGCAATAGACATTATGCACCAACAAACTCCCCTTGGATGTTTCCGTAGTTTTGGTCTGTATTCAAAATCTTCATGCATGTAACTTTAACGTCCAAAGAAGTGCTCGTGGTTTTCTTCTCTCTTCTGATGGAATCGGTGTCTGATCAGTAGGAGGAGCCCATTTCATGAACTGGAATCTTCTGAGACGAGCTGCTTTTGAATTTTCTTCAATCTTTTCCAAACATTGCTCCTCTTTCTTTCTCATGATCCGAGGTAGCAGAAAACACCTCATCTTCAACATTCACCTGTGTCTTCACATTCTCTTCAACTTCTAATTCTTCATCGGTAGTTTCATCTCTAAGCGCTGTTTCAATTTTACGTTTCTGTGCTTTGGCTTTTGGAGTACCCTTCTTTTTCTTAGAATCTTCTTTTTCATACCAAACACCCCTTTGGGGTTCATAACCTTCCATCTGTGCAGCCTCATCATCAGAACCAATACCTTCGTTTCTCCACTTATCCTTCGTTGGTGCTTTGTATCTCTTATCTTTGAATCTTCCAAAGAATTTCCTTGCCTTGTGTTCCGATATGTACTTTGCATGCTCCTAGAACCTCTCTATATGTGAACGATAAGCTTTGTGAGGATCTGTAAGTGCTTTAATAATCAGTAACTCGCTAATAAACTTCAGAATTGATTTGAAAGGAGCGATTTCTGGCATACTCTCATCAAGAACACAACAGATGTTGTGTTTCTGTCAAAGTTCGTTTTCTTATCCTGCAAAAGCGTAAACACGAAAACACTTAGAAAATTTTTCGGATTTCTACCAGTTACCTTCATCTGAAGGTAACTGGTCCGAAGTAGACTTTTACCTTCGTGTGAAGGTAAATAACCAAATTACACTTTTTGCACGTCATCTTCGTGTGAAGATAAATTACCTTCGTGTGAAGGTAATTTACCTTCGTGCGAAGGTAACCTTATAAACACTTGATAATTTTTCCTTGATTTTCGTGAAATTGGTGTTACTAAAACGACCTAAAAGTGCCGATTTACATGATGGTATGTTCAATTTTAATTTTGGCCCATTAGATTGTCCTATATTTACGTTTTTATGTTCGTTCTACCGAAAACATCAATTAGGTTCAATTCAAGTTCAACTCGGTCCAATCTACCTTAGGCATTGTTAGTGGTGTGCCAATCATCCACTACAAGCTAAAATTTGGGCGGCACTTTGTTATTTGCTTTTCAAAATTACCTTCACTCCAGAGGATTTGTAATAGTGACTATGTATTATCTTCGTGCGAAGATAATATATATAGTCGGCTATCTTCGTGTGAGGATAGTTATTTTCGTGCGAAGATAATTATCTTTATGCGAAGATAACTTCTTTGAGCAAAGGTAAATATGATTTTTAACATTTTGTCCATTTTAACCAGTTTTAACGATCCAATCAGTTGACTAAGTCCAAGTTAATGACCCCGGTTAACTGATTTGTCTACCAAGTCCAAGTTAATGACCTTGGTTGAACACTTTGTGAACAAAGTGATGTTTTTAGTATATGTAATGTTTCATATTAATGAATTTTTAATCTTTTCAAACATTTTATCAATACAGATAAGCTCCCAACCCGTTGTCCTCCGGTATTCTTAGCATTCGGCATTTATGGATTTTGAAGATCCGTTTCCATCATCGGTAGTCAAAACTAAGATAAATTAAAATCTTTTTGGGCTTTTCTGAAATGAAATATAATAAACTATGTACAAACATATTTACAGACATATTTTTGTGAGTTTGTGTTGGAGGATCATATCAGTTTTTCAGACATTTGACTAGTACCGTTGACCTTTATAAGACTTTAAGTACTAAACAAATTCACTTAGATTGTCAGTATACTTGTCCATATAAACCTCTACACATTTCTCAATCGTTTCGAGATACATTAGGTAATTTTAGGAACTTGACTTAACCGTGTTTCCCACCTCAGAATATACTCCCGTATCAAGATTCCCTGGATTTCATTTTACAGGGTGAATATATCTAACTGATATCTGTATCTGGGTAATGCGAGACCTTGAGAGCTCAGGTTAGTACCATGTTGATGCACTTTTATGTCTGTCGCTTGTTCTTACTTACGCCAGTAACAGTACGATCATTGTTTATTGTGTCTGTATAGTTTGGTTATGTTGACCAAATCAAGAATCCTCCTATCTTGATTTAGTACGACGTTTAGTTTGTCTGTGTTGTAAAACAGTTGCATGTGTGCATACTGTTAAGTCTTATGTACGGCATTTCTGTTAGGAAGTTCTCCGAAGAATACTTCTTCGTGCGAGTGAAAGGTGCTTCGTACGAGCAAGTTGCTTGCTCGTACGAGCCATTATCTTGTTCGTACGAGTCATTCACATGATCGTACAAATGGCCCTTTCAACAAGCATCTTGCTTGTTCGTACGAACCCGTTTCTATTTGTACGAGCCATAGGTTGTTCGTACGAGCAACCATTGCCGAATGATTCTTGGCTTGTAGTGGTTCGTACGACTAGCAACATTCTTCGTACTGTTGCTGGGTGTTGGTACTATATAAACAGACATGCACCTCACAGTTCACTAGCGATAGTGTGTGACACTAGAGAGAGACACTGAGGCACAAGAGAGAGAGAGCACAGAGAGAATATCCTGAGTATGTATGAACATTGTTTGTATGTGTTTGTACTAGCTCTCTTCATTTAATCAAGATTTTGAATCTTTGGTTATCTTGTGTTTGTTACTTTGCTTTGTTTTGCATAATTACATGGATTCCGCACTCGTTTGTGTGTTATATAAATAAGGAAGTAGGTTAATCTTGATCCTATAAGTGGACCTACAAGTGGTATCAGAGCTTTGGCTCTCTTCCTTGTTTAAAAACCAAGCTTAGTGTTGTGTTTAAGCAAGTTGTGAGAGTTCCTGGAAGTGTTCTTGAACTTCTAACAGGAAACTTAAGTTTTTAAAAGATAACTAGCTTAAAACGTAGGTAAAACTTGTTGTATCCAGAAAATTTTCGTAAAAACCTTGTTAGAATACATGGAGACATGTTAGGATACGGTTTTTCTTAATATTTTCTATCAAAGTTCAGTTGGACATATTTTCCGGTGAAGCTCTTGCCGGAAAATTCACCAGAATATTCCTTTAGGGTTGACTAGATCTTGAGACTTGACTGTTTTGACTGAAAAGCTGATATTAGGAATATTTGTCTTTTTAACCGAAACCGTGTAGACAACTGACAACTTTCTAACAAACTCAGAAACAAGTTTCTGTTACAAAAGGAAATTTTTCACCAACCAACCCTGCAAAAAGACCCCTCCCTGTGAAAAAACAAAACATCAGCGAAAGACCTCCGTGCGAATAACCTATCCGCACGAAGAGTAAGATTGTTCGTGCGAAGTATCAATGGACTCGCACGAAGAACCTTGTTCGCACGACGCATCAGCTACTCGCACGATAGACGGTAGTTCATACGAACAACCTAGTGTACGAAGAATTGTAATTCGCACGAATCATCTACTCGTACGAAGAACTTAGTTTTTCGTGTCCTTCAGGTTATTTGTGATAGTTTTTCGTGAGATCTGATACTTTGAGGTCTTTGAAATTGTATACTGTTCAAAGAATATTTTTATTTCAAGATTAACACTTGAAAATTTTAAATTCTTCTTAAAAAGCAATTTTTTATAAACAAACAAATGGGTACAAATCCATGGGATTGGGGGTGTAGTTCAAGCACAAACCAAGACTCACCACAGTCTAGCTCCGCAATCTCAAGGGTTAAATCACTGATGCCTCAGTAGACAGCCATGATTACCGCTAATCCATGGGCATGTGTGGCAAATCAAAACCAGAGCATTTAGACTCTTCTTATTAGCGAGAGTGAGTCAGGAAGTAATAACCGTCCACCAAAGTTGAACCATATGAACGATTATCCTTCATGGAAAAGTCATTTCCATACATATGTTCTTGGTCAGAATACAGAATTATGGACATGTTTTACTACACCGTACAAAGAATCTCTCGAAGAAGTAGGATCAAATCCAACCTCTTTAGCCAACTTAGATGAAAATGATAAAAAGGCTTATAATTAGAAAAGAAGGCGTTTGCTATCCTTATACAAGCACTTCATAAGGACATTTATCATTAATTCGTGTACTGTACAACCACCAGGAATTTGTGGGATACTTTGGAAGCAAGAGGGGAAGGAAATGCTGCAACAAGACGTGAGTCCCAAATCTGATTCCGATCACAGTGGTTGATTGTTATCACCCAAACAACTATAGATTAGTTGTTTGAATGTGTAAAAGTTAAGAAAACCAAAAGATGAAGATTCTTGTATGGATCAAACAACAAGTGTTGTATATGGAATCCCAAATGATATATTCACTGTATGCACCTGGATATTTCAGATTAAGCACAAGAACAACAAGCACAACACAAGATCAATCACCAAAATCTTTCCAAGAACCTTGGACTAGGGTTTCATTGATAAGCATATATATATATATACAAACTGACTACCTAGCGTATTTAATAAATACGCTGGAAACTTAAATACGCCGCTACAGTACTAGGTACCAAATATTACACTTTCAGCCCTTCTAGATTTACTAACTATTACAAAACCAGCTCTAACTATTATACTCAAGTATCAACGGTCTCAAAACGTCCTACAAATATCCCCTAGACCGTTGCGTACTTGAGAGTCTTCAATCTTGTTCTTGAGCTTCAGGGCTTGTGGCTGACTCTCAAGTTTTTGTTGGTGGTGCAGATAGGTTAAAAGTAGCTTCACTGGTTGTTGGCTGGGCCTCCATAGTGACTTCATATGTGGATGAAGTCGGAGGTTGAGGAGTGACTTGAACGTCTGAATCAGAAGATGGATCTTTGCGTTGTAGAGAGGATGATTTTGGCTCTGCAGCTTTGTTCTTTCTAGATTCACCTTTTTTCTTTTTGAGTGTCGATCCTGAGCATAATCTCCATTACTTCAATCTTTCGTGCCCGTGCTCGCTCAACCGCCCTTTGGAACAGCATGCCTTCCTCATGGTATTCGTTTCCTGCTCCAACATTTATCTTGTTTCCATAGAGAACATTCAGATCAGAAAGGCAAAACATAAAAACATCCATCGGATCCAAAATACAGATATCTTTGTTAGAGTTGGATCTGATAACCTCTTCACTAGTTTTACCATCATAGAACCATTTCTTGAAGTTGGTGAGGGTCATAGGTTGTTCCGGAGGAAGTTTCACCCTAGTTACCACTTTTGCGGGAGTTGATTACCCAAGTTACCTTTCCTTTTCTTGTAAATGGGTCTTTCGTGGTTTTTGATACGCGTCTTCTTGGGCATTGAGGTTTGAAAACAATAAATGCATGCATGCATTCTCTATGTATCAATCTTTCAAGGTCGCCACCAATGCTGCTGTTAGTGGGATTTATCAGATCATGCTTGTTTAGTTCTCGGATATCCCATGTGGGTAGACTTTACATTTCATTTCCATTTTGGAAATATTGGATTACACCTCCCCTTCGCTTCACCACAAACCATCCTGTCAGATTACAATATTTCCAGTAAATGATTCTATCTGTGACCTCGGTCTTCTCAACTGTTATGACTTGATAAAAATTTGGCCTTTTTGCTCTCTCTTTCTTGAACCATTCATGATGCAGAGGCTCGAACTCATCTCCTCCATCAGTCTCATATAACACCGCATCCTCCAAACCCCACTCAAGAAATTTTTCTAGCATTTCGGTTCTGTCAACCTCTTCTTCTTCACTATCTCCACCAAAACTAACATCGACAACAGATTCAAGTCGTTTCCTTTTCTTTTCTACAATGTCATCTTTCCGTTTCAGTTCTCTTTTTCTGAAGATGTCAAAATTGAAGATATCTTCGCTTGTATATTTTGGTTTCTGATTTGCAGAAGCATACAAATCCTGTACTAGCTCATGCAATTTCTCCAACCCCTCTTGTTGAAACCTTATAAATTCAGATTGCCTCAAGACGTAGGAGTGTAGTTCTTTGTTCTTCTTTCTCTGCTCTTTCAGCTTTCCTTTAAGCACATTAGTATCATTTACTTGATTTTTCAATAAGCAAAATTCCTTTGCAGGAAATAGACCGATTTCTTTGGATAGGCGATCATACAAGTCTTGAAACGGTCGAGGTCTTGAAGGAACTCTTTGAGGAGGAGGTTGAACATATGAGGAGGGCTTGGGTGGAACACTTTTGGAAGACCCCTCACCTGTTTTTCGCTTCTTGGGTGCAGAAGTCTTGCTTGGAGTGGGCTATAAGGGATCGGTTAAAAGCCCTTCTACAAAACGATCTAACTGCTCCTGTTCTAATGTAACCACAACAGGTGTTTCTGACTCTATCATCTCTCTCCTTCTCATTCTCCGTTCACGTTTTCAGCATCCGCGACGGAGTGAATGGCCTGCATCCTTTCAATTTCCTCTCTTATTGATCCAGCACGAATGCTGTCACCCATAATTCGCTCTAGGCTCGAGGAGTTTTTCTTGCTCTTTTTCTTGGAGGGTTCTTCTTCAACTACTTTCTTCCCTTTGTCTTTGCGTTTGCGTATAAGTGGTATTTCCTCTTCAACTTCAGCTTCCTCTTCAACATCAGCAGGTTTGTCTTGTCCTTCTCTACCCTGTCTCACCCTTTCCCGGTACTTATTGTATGCAGCCAGAATAATGGGAAGTCTTTCTTCTCTGTACATCCAATTATGCAGCATTACCCACTCCTTTGTTTTTAGCTCCGTGATTTGTCTTCCTTTGGGGAGCTGAAACTGATATAGATTTCCATCATGCGGTAAGTTCTAGTGCTGATCATCAATGAGCAACTGTACAAATCTTGGGTACATGGCCCATATGCCTTTGTTTACATTGTCGATCATGCAGTAAAAAAATAGGCCAGAGATGTTGAAGGGCTGATTTGTACATAAATTTAGCATTGCCGCAGACCATTCCAAATTTAAACCATCGTATCCACCTTTCCTGTGACAGATGCTCATGCAAAATGTGTGTAGGATGAACCTCCAATCCTTTGTAAGACCTGACTGCTTTATCTCGTTCTTGCTTCGAAAATCTCCAACATAGTTCATTCCACGAAATCCTTCTAGCACTGCTTCTTTACTTAGCTTTATCGGATCACTGGTACTGTCTCCAAGGCTGAGAACTTTTTGAATTCTCTCTTCTGTCACCTTTATCTCTTTGTTTCATACAGTCGCGATGATATGCTTGACTTGGTTCAGGGTTCTCACTCTTGCGGTTCGACAAAATTCTTCTATGTGAATACAGTAAATCTTCGGATTAGCATGAACAACATAACTTATTTTGCTTCTTGACAGCCAGTCCATTACGTCTTCAAAATCAGGCTCAGGAGGAACTAGTGTAATTGGCTAATTGTGCTTCCTCGTGCCATCCCAGACTAATTGTTGAGCCATTCTGAAACGTGAAAACGAGCCAAGTTAGATGATATACCTACAAATTATACCAAATATATATATATATATATATATATATATATATATATATATATATATATATATATATGTATATTTATACATAAATACGCTAAGTATTTGAGTTAAATACGCGGAGCTGCTAAATGCGCCGGTAACATGATTTATATACACCGGACATCTGACATATAAACGCCAAGCGAAATAATATATATACGCCGGTTATAATTCATTTACGCTGATTATAGTTAGCGGATTTGATAACATTCAGCGTAGATATTTATCTATGCTGGTTTGACCAGCGTATTTGTCAAGTATCCCGGTTGCTCGAACTCGCGTTCAAGACTCAAATCCGCGATCCATTGATCAGTGAGAATTACGCTGGCTTCACATGTATATACGCCATCTTCAAGTTAAATACGCTGAATTCAAAAGTTTCTTGATAAACCCCATAAACCGACTAAGAACACAGACTCAATCAATTTCAGTGATTTTGTATCGATTCTATACGTGGTTTACGATGAATAATCAATAGACAATCAGAACTTTAACAAAGAAACCATGCCTAGATCGATCTCAATAAAAACCGCTAAAATGGTTTGATGATGTTTGAATAGAGAAGTGGGTGTTTCGGTTATAGATGAAGAAGAAGATGAGTTTTTGAAAACTAAAAAAAATCTTATATATATATATATATATATATATACACAAGAACACCTTCCAGCGTATTTAATAAATACGCTGGAACTATAATTACGCCGCGTGGATATATTTTTGAGATATCTTCAAGGCTAAGAGATTAAAAAACAAATACGCTCGAAAATCTTAAACTTTCTCGAAAAACATGCCCCTTTTTGTTAAAATATAGTGCAAAAGTTGAGAATAAGATTAAGAAAAACACAAGATTGCAATTTGAACTCTGGAAATCATGTTTAGAGACATGAAGCTTCCTTTTTCACATAATTTTAACTGATTTTGATCCCGTGACATTCCTGCAGAAGATCATACTGGCAACACTTTGTCAGTTTGTGATGAAATAGAAAATATTGAATAATCAAGGCACAAGAAAAACTGTCATTATGTTTGTCCCTTTAGTGATTGTTTTATCATGTTGTGGTAATATTGACAAGAATTTTGATGGCCCCCACCTAAGCTAGACTGTTAGAATGTTGTGCCCATGAGTCCCACATTAGGACATACCCCCGCTATCAAGGTATGCACAAAGATTCCTTATAGCAGGTGAGTATATTGACTTCATTTATTTTTGAAATTTCAATGATAGACAATTCGTGATCAGGTCAGTACTTTCGTACAACAGAGAGACCAATGTCTAACAAGGGCTAAGACAGATACCTTAGATGGTACGATTTGGTCACATTGGCTCTTTTGAAAAGATATCATAATTGTGTCTAGGTCAACATATATCTTGATGCAGCAGAAGAGTAACTGTGATATCCCCGAATGATTAGTCAATATAGAGACCAGAAATCTCGGACTTTGGCAATCTATCAATGCAAGATTTAAGCCCATTAATCCATACACCGCAACGTGTTATCCTTAAGTTGCACAACAATGTGGGTATCCAGAATTCTTGTGTAAGCATTAACTTTTGTCGCCTACTTGCAGTTTACTCGAAGGTATTGCTGAATCTACTGATACGTCGTTGCTTGATACCTCAATCGAGTTCTGTTTTAAAATCAAACAAAGTGTCAACAGTTTTCTATCATTCTAAAGCAGGTGTCAAACAAAAGATATGAACCTTAAAGATTATGCTAATTTTCTGGAAAACTCCCCCTTAAAATTTTATTTTCGAGAGTTCAGAGCTTGAAAAAGAAATTCTAAAGTTGCAGAAAATCTTTTTGTTGGGCATATTTTATATGATTATTTAAGATGTTTTTTATGAAAAGTTGTTGTTGTTGTTGTTGTTGTTATTATTATTATTATTATTATTTAATAATTTCCACTCGAGAAAATTGACCATTTCCAACCAGGTTACCAACTGCTTGAAGCGAGTTTTGTCGAAGGCTTTCGTGAAATATCAGCGTTTTGTTACATGGTATCCACCGGCACCACTTGAATGTATCATTTCTCATACGCATCTCTGATCGCATGAATGCGAATCTCGATATGTTTTGTTCTGGAGTGGTGGATAGGGTTCCTCACAATTCCTAGACACGCCTTGTTGTCGATGAATATGGGAGTCTTCATAACATTGATTCCGTAATCAAGCAACTGTAAGCTGCCGTATATCTGGCTTGATTAGTAGATGTGGAAACTGTTGTCTGCTTCTTGCTCTGCCATGATATGAGATGATTTCCTAAGAATTGACAGGCTCCGGAGACGGAATTTCTGTCAACTTTGCAACCTGCATGATCAATGTCAGAATAAGCAATTAAATCAAAATTACTATATTTAAGATACCACTGTCCAAGTTTGGGTGTTGCTTTCAGATAGCGAAAAATTCTTTTGACAGCATCCGTCTGAAATCGTGCACAGAGATAGACAACCCACATAATGTTAGGCCTACTTGCGGTCAGATACATCAACGAGCCTATCATCGAGCGATAGAAGGACATGTTCATAGATTTTCCTTGAAGATCAAATGTAAGTTCTGTTTGAGCTGCAAACGGTGTGCTGGCAGTTTTGCAGTCGTTCATGCTGTATTTGGAGAAAATATCCCTGATGTATTTCGCTTGATGAATGAGGATACCGTATTCTCTATGCTTCACCTCTAATCCCAAAAAAACGTAAGTTCTCCCATCATGCTCATCTCGAATTTTGCCTTCATAACTTTCTCGAATTCCTTGCAAAGAGCTTCATCAGTTAACCCAAAGATAATATCGTCTACGTAGATCTGCAACAACATCACATTATCTCCGATCCTTTTCGTGAAGAGAGTCATATCGATTTTACCTCTTGAGTACCCACAGCCTAGAAGATATGTCGACAAAGTCTCATACCAGGCTCGAGGAGCTTTATGAAGACCATAGAGAGCTTTGTCAAGCTTATAGTATTGTGTAGGAAAGTGAGGATCTTCAAAACCCGGAGGTTGGCAAACATAGACTTCTTCTTTCACTTCCCATATAGAAACGCACTTTTTACATCCATCTGAAATACCTTGAAGTTTTTGAATGAAGCATAGGCTAAGAAAATTCGGATAGCTTCCAAGCGTGCTACAGGTGCAAAGACTTCCTCATAATCAATCCCTTCCTCCTGCCGGAAGCCTTGAACTACCAATCTTGCCTTATTCTTGATGACTACACCATGATCGTCCATTTTGTTATGAAATACCCACTTGGTGCCAATGGGATACTTTTCATCTGGTAAATCAACTAGTTCCCAGACTTTAAGCTTACAAAATTGAGCTAATTCTTCTTGCATTGCTTGCACCCAGCTAGAATCTTGAATGGCTTCTTCAATGTCTCTTGGTACAGACTACGAAAGAAAAGCTGCATACAATCCAGTGTTGATGGTATGTGATTGACCACAAGTTTGAACTCCATCTTCTACGGAACCAATGACATTCTCAATTGGATGATTTCGATTTGTCTTGTATCCTGCGTTGGTGTGAGTCTCAACTTGTTGAGGCAGATTGGAAAAGTGTTCGTCGACGTATATAATTAGAGGTTCGTCTTCTTTAGGTGGTTCATCCACAATCGGCTATGAAGAAGAAGCATCACATGCAGATGCATTCTCTGCCAAAATGTCACCATCTACTTCGATAATAGGAAGGATTGGATCGACAGAGACTGGGGTGAAACGAGTTGTAAAAGGAGTGAAGCCAATGTTTGAAGGATCAAACAATGGCTCTATTTGGGTTGATTCGGCAGGTTCGGTTTCAGTCACTGGCTCATCAATGTCGAAAGTGTTGAATACAACGTCTACATCATAAAACCAGTTTGGAGAGCTTCCAGTATTGGTGGAGTTTCCTTCTTGAAAGTCGATGTAGTATGATTCAATCACCATCTTGGTTTGTTTGTTGTAGACTCGATATGCCTTTTTAGAAGATGAGTAGCCCATGAAGTAGCACACATCACCGACTGCTTCAAACTTGATAAGATTGTCTTCAGTGTTGAGGAGTGTATAGGAACATCCGAACGGTCTAAAGAAATCTATCAGAGGGGTCCTTTTGAAAAGAATTTCATAAGCTGTTTTTCCATGAGGTTTAACGATGAGAACTCAATTCAAAAGATAGCATGCTATGTTGACTGCTTCAGCCCAAAAGATGATGGGAAGCTTGGAGTCTACAAGCATAGTTCGAGCAGCTTCAATGAGTGTTATGTTCTTCCGTTCTGCTACTCCATTTTGCTGAGGGGTTCTGGCTGAACTGTATTGAAGGTGTATTCCCTTTTCTTCACAGAAGGAGACGGCCATTTGATTTTTGAATTCTGATCAATTGTCGCTTCTGACAGATTTGACCTTCAGCTTGATCACGTTTTCAATCATGGGAATGAAGCTCTTGAGAATGGATGTTGTTTCGCTTTTGGCTTCAAGAAAATATACCCATGAAAAATGAGAGAAATCATATGTAATCACCAAGCAATAGGATCTTCTAGCTAAACTTTCAACACTTATAGGGCCGAAGAGATCCATGTGCAGTAATTGCAATGGGGCAGTTATCGTATTCACTGCTTTGGATTTATACGGCTTTTTGTGTTGCTTGCCCTGGGCATATGCGATACATTTTTCTGAAAAAGGAAATTCTTTTATAGGCAATCCTCTTACTAAATTTAATTTGGAAAGCTTATTTATATTTTTGAAGTTCACATGCCCAACCGCCTATTCCAAAGCAGTGATTCCGATTTTTAAGCTTTTGAGATAAGACATGTCATTTGCTCATTGGATTTAGCATTTTTCATATTGGGAACATAGGTATTGTTTTAACGAGGAGCTCTGAGCATGATCATTTCGGCAGGGACGGAGTATTCGGGCTTGAGGAATAGGTATTCCATTTTGTTGAACAACACTGAAATTCCTTTGTCACAGACTTGTGATACGCTCATGAGATTGTAACGTAATTTTGGAACATAGTTTACATTCTCTAGAGTAAGTGCTTCAGAAACGACGTCACCCATTCCAACAATTTTCCCTCCCTTTTCATCTCCAACAAAGGATACGAAATCACCATCGATGACCCGAAAGTTTTTCAGAAGATCCTTCAAGCCGGTCATATGCCTCGAGCATCCACTGTCAACATGCCAAATATATTCCATGAGCATCCGAAGCCATTTTTGCAGCTTATTCTGTTATACAACAACAACAAAAATATGTACAAGTTAGTTAAATTTTGGAACCCATACTTGCTTCACGATTGATCTATCATGATTTTGAGCAAGAGTATTTTCTTTTCTTTTCCAAAAACAAGATGAATTAACTATGCATTTTACTGATTTCTTCAGATTATCAAATTGATCAGTGAAACTTTTTACAAGATCTTGTTTAGGTTTGGAAAATTTCTTGCTTTTGCAATGTTTTGCAGTATGTCCTAAATGACCACAGCGAAAGCATTGCTTGCAATTTGATCTTTTCTTTTTGGTTGCTGAATGTGAAGATGATGTATGTGATGAGAGTCTGGAGCTTCTTGAAGCGTTATTTTATGACGTAGCGTGGCTTGAATTTTTGACTTTCTTCACTTTCTTGTCAAGACGATTTTCATCCTCAATGCCGTTTTCACTGATCTCACTATCTGATGACGAGATACGTTTCTTCATCACTTTCTAAGGATGTCGTACTTGAATCATCACTATTTCTGACTTGAATAGATTCTTTATCAGTCTCTGATGTACCTGTACATGATGGAACAAACTCGGGAATTTCCTCGGTAAGGGACTTTCCGAATATGTTTTTCTTCAATTCTGGGACAAATACAGGAGATTCAAGCCTAACATTTTCATCATTAAAAACAGAATTTAAGTCATGACTTTCAACCGCAACATGCACTTGGTTGTGAGTCTTAAATGTAGGCACATGGCCATTATAGTCATCCTGATGTTAAATTTAGGCATGAAGCTATTACAGTCATCCATCCTAGTCAAACTATTACAGTCATCCTGAATAGAAGTACTGTTTGTCTTGTTACAGTTCCAGGCAAACCAGTTAACTGTTGAATAACTATCGCCTGAGTAACCAATTCCTATTTTCGAACCTCCACAGTCATCATCCTCATCGCACACATCTTCTTTACGCTTACACAAATCTACATTGCTTTCAGAAATGTTAGTATTGTTTTTATTTTTGTAAAAGACATTTTGATCTAACAGATCATGTTTATCGATTAAGTCATTTTTAGGACGAGGAGATGGCATAGGTACATAGTTTTTGCTGTGCGGAGGAGGAAATATTTTTCTTTCTTTTCCGAGCTTATCCTTGTATCCATTTCCATCCTTTACGAATGTCGGCCGTTGGCAATTTACAATATCAACCAGTGCCTTTTGACTAACTTTCCATTTATCAATAATGATTTGCAATTTGTTACTTTCATTTTGACATTTTTCTAATTTTTCGGTTAAATCATTTATAATAAATTCTTTTCTAAAAACAAATTCTTTTAAAGTTTGCATTTCAGCCACAGTTGAGTTCAACATTCTTTGATATGCAGCTTTGTTTTCTTTCAATTCTTGATTAAATTTCAAAACATTATCTTTTTCTTTAATTACGTCACGGTTGAGTGATTTGTAATGTGCCACGACGTTCAAACATGGTTGGGAGCACAATTCTGCTTTAAATTCATACGGTATATTATTTACCAAATCCTTATCCTCTGTGTCTTTTGCAGACTCTGCTTTCATGGAGGTTGTAGAAGTTCCAACTTTCTCATTCTTGTTGTCGCTGATTGCTTCTTGGGCTGTCGGTTTCCAATCAGTCTTCTTAGCCTTCTGCTTTCCCTTCTCTGAAGTTGGTTTAGTAGGATTGATTGTGCTCTTTAAACCTTTGTCATCCTTGAGAATTCTAGCTGTTTGCTTCTCCACACAGTTTGATGAAGACGTGAGAGATGCAGTAGAGATTTTTTGCCATGAGAGCTTTGTTGACTTCTCCTTTTGCCTCAGCTATTTCTTCTGCCCAGTCGTAGTCTTCCACCACTAAAGCTTTTGGGTTATTATCAGCAACACTATTGCTCCCTTCGATAGCTATTGGCCTTTTTGTCGGAACGAGGTCAGCATTTTCATTCTTCAGCAGTGGGCATTCCCTCTTGAAGTGACCTAGATTCTTGCAGTTGTAGCATCTCAGCTTAGACTTGTTGAAACCAGCTTTTCCTAGAGCCAATCTTTTTCCTGTTTTGTCTTAAAACTTCTTTAATCGAAGGGTGATCATCGCCATTTGCCACTTCAAGTCCATTTCCTCCATATCATCAGGATCTACCTGATACATGTCTTCAGCAGTGAGAAAATCTCTTTTTAGCTCACCTGACATGAGAGCTTCATAACTACTCAGAAAGGTGTTAAACAAGGCAACATGTTCGATGGATATCTTGAGTGCTTGAGCAACACCGGCCACAGTAGTCTTCTCGTTAGATGATGAGGCCTTTGCAGAGCTTGCGGAAGTGTTAAGATAAGATGCGGCAACACTTTGAGGATTCGAACCACAGGAGGTTATGGGAGCAAGAAAAGCCATATTTTTGCAAGCAGAAGTTGCAGCAACGGATTGAGTAATTTTCCGAGAGTATCCTGCTTGGTTCATTTCTCTCTTGAGTACATCCATTTCAAAGGCTTTCAGAGTGTTGATCAGCTCTGAAAGAATGACAGGAGTAGTGCTGGTCAAGAAGGTTCTTTTGATCATCATACACTGAAGGCTCCATTCTTTTGGGAGAGAGTCCAGAAGCGTCTTGATGGAGGCATAGTTTTCAACAGGATTGCCTACTTTCTTCATTTTTGTCAGCATTCCTAGAAATCATCTGATATGATCTTATAAGCTTTCACCACGAACACTCCGGAACATGTCGTATTATTTCTGAACCATATCTCTTTTTGTTATCCATCAGCTCCTCGTTTCCTTCATAGTGGTCAATAAGAGCCAACCATAGTTCATGAGCTGAAGTGTACTCCTTGAACATATTGTTGTCGTCCCTGGACACAGCCATTGTTAGAGCAGCATGAGCCCTGCGATCACGTTGGATGAGAGTTCTGTCTTCTTCGGTGAATGTTGAAGGGTCTTCGTTGATCGTTTGAATATCATCGCGAATTATCATAGGAACGTGTGGACCCACAGTGACAGACATCCATTGAGTATAGTCAGTATACTCAAAGAACGCTTTGATTCGATTCTTCCAACTACTGAAGTCCTCAGATCCTTTCAACTTTGGAGGTCTCGTAGCTGTTCCTGTCTCCAATTCGGCTTAGGCTATTGGGTTAAGTTGACTGAGACACATCTTCGTTGATCAGAGAATAAATACGCCAGAACTAAGAGTTTAGATGACAAATACGCTGCAAGAAAATCAAATACGCTGGAGATGCTTGACGACTTTACCCTGCGACAATAGCTAAATCCGCTGAAACACGCAAAACAAACGTGAGTTTGGCTAAATTCGCCGATCACCGTGATAACATCGCTGAGGATTTATATCACTGACTTCGAAGTCGCCTTCAATTAAATACGCTGACACTATATCGCCTGGAATCAACAAATCCGCTGGTGTTTACCCGTGTATTTGTTAATTACGCGATCTTCAAGATTAAAAACGTTGTATTCAAGTTTATCTACACTGCCTTCAAAAATAAATACGCCCAGTAGGGTTTAAGTACGAGCAAAAACCCTCTAATCATCCAAAAACGACTCAAAATCCATGTTTCTTTGTACCAAAATGACCCAGATGTTTACCGAAATACTGATTAACAACAACCCAATGATTAAACACACCAGATCAAGCCATTTGAAGTTCAAAATTTTGAAAAGCCTTGAAACTTTGAAAACTTTTGAAAAACCTTCAAAACTTGAAGAATATTAACAAAAACTCGAACAATCAAGAGCACAAAGGCTCTGATACCAAATTGTGAGTCCCAAATCTGATTCGGATCACAGTGGTTGATTATTATTACCGAAACAACTATAGATTAGTTGTTTGAATGTGTTAAGTTAAGAAAACCAAAAGATGAAGAGGAAGATTCTTGTATGGATCAAACAAAAAGTGTTGTATATGGAATCCCAAATGATATATTCACTGAATGCACCTGGATATTTCAGATTAAGCACAAGAACAACAAGCACAACACAAGATCAACCACCAAAATCTGTCCAAGAACCTTGGACTAGGGTTTCATTGATAAGCATATATATACAAACTGACTACCCAACGTATTTAATAAATACGCTGGAAACTTAAATACGCCGCTACAGTACTAGGTACCAAAAATTACACTTTCAGCCCTTCTAGATTTACTAACTATTGCAAAACCAGCTCTAAGTATTTTACTCAAGTATCAACGGTCTCAAAACGTCCTAACACAAGAAAAATATGACATGATCTGCTAAAGAAGGAGTTTGAAGGTTTTCTGTTCATGCAAAATGAAACACTAAGCTATATGACAACCCATTTCTATCATCTGCTTAGTGAAATGTATTCATACAAAGTGATTGCATCTCCACAAGAGATTGTAATGCGTTTTGCTGATGCCTTACCACTATAGACTTGCTAAAGCACACAGGGGTTTTGGATGTGATTGGTATTTATGAATTTGTTCAGAAGCTTGAGAACAAAAATGAAGAGGAAATTTGAAAAGCAAAAAGAGTTCCTATTCAACAAAATCCTGAAGAGTTTGCAGCAGGATTATGGTTTAAGCTGGACAATTCCTCAGATGAATCAAGAAAACCAGAGAACTCATCATTAGTTGATGATCATAATCCATCTATAATAGAGGAGGATGATTCATCAGATGATGAGTCAGACAAGATCGATCAAGATCAATCTCTTGATGAAAAGAAAGGAGTAGAAATTTCTGCTACTCCCGATGTGAAAATCAAGGGAATGATCCTATCGAATCTGTCAAGACAACTGCATCTACATTTGTAAAGGATAGTGTGTTGTATACATTGATTGGTGATGAGAAAATTTACTCAAACAAGAACTTTCCATTCAAAAATGTAAATCCAACTTCAATTGATCAAGTTTTTGAAAATTTAACAACCAAATTTTTGGGAAAGAAGAATCTAATCAAACCACAACCATCAATCGCTTCCATAGATAGACAACAAGAAAAGCGAGCTGAAAAACCTAAGGTATCATAACCAAAGGTAGAAGCTAAAGGCGCTCACAACAAGAAAAAGGGGAAGAATATTAAATTTGTGGGCTCCACTGGTACTGAGAAAATCGAGACTTTTGAAAACATGTCAAATATTGATTTTGTAAATCAAGTCAAGATTTTAAAACGTAGTAGTCAAAACAATTACACTCAACAGACAAATGGGTGTGAAGATGGACCAAGTACCTCTAGGCCTACAAGTTCGCATCAAGTCATCAAACGAGATCTCCTAAATTTGTTGAAAGGAGAACATGTTTTAAGTGTGGGGAGTTTGGCCACATAATCAAAAACTGTACCAACCCAGCAAAACCCAAGTTTGTTGAAAAAGCCCATGCTGAAACAAATTGCCAATGTCGATCTGTGTCACCTAAACAAGACAAACGTATTGTTAAGGAAAAAGAAGAAAAACAAAGACGCAAACAAGTTAAAATAATTGAGAAGTCATTGAAACCGGATGTTTTAGAAAAGAAACCAAGTTCTTCAAAATCGTTAAAACCAGAAATGTCTAAATCTGTAAATAATAGTCATTCTGGAAAACATCAACAATCTTGGAAACCTAAAACCGGTAATGTTTCTGGGGGAGGCATAAAGTTTCCAAATCATCAAGAGATAGAAATCACATTTCTTGATGATAAGGGTCGACCCAAGACCACTAAGGCTTGGGCCCTCATCTCAAACTAATCGGGTAATGCAATGTGCAGGGTGTTCCAGGAGGAACTTAAATAGTCATTGGATTGTTGACAGTGAAGCATCACGGCACATGACAGGCGACTTAAGGCTCCTTTATGATGTGAAAAGCATTAGGGGAGGTTATGTTGCTTTTGCTGGAGATAAGGGCGGCTACATCACTGGAGAAGGAATGGTTTCCAATGGTGTTGTTAGTTTTGACAAGATTAATTATGTTCGTCAAATTGATACAATCTTCTAAGTGTTTCTCAAATCTGCGACAAGAGGTTCACGGTTTATTTTGATGATGCAGGTTGTTATGTGCTGAAACCTGGTTTCAAGATTCCCAAAGAATGGATTCTCTTGTCGGCTCCAAGAATAAATGACTTGTATATTCTTGACATGAGCCAAGCGATTACTACGTCTACACAAGTCCCATGTTTTATCTCGAAAGCCACTGAAAAGGAATCAATCTCTTGGCATAGACGAATGGGACACATTCAATTGAGAAAAATGAACTATTTGGTGAAAAATAATCTTATGAAAGGTGTACCAGTGAAGATTTTCATCTACAAGTTGTCTGTGTTTCGTGCCCAAAGGGAAAGCAAGCTCGAAAGTCTCATCCTGTGAAGAAAATAAGCACTGTGAATATGCCTCTGGAACGTCTTCATATGGACCTTTTTGGACCTATGAAACACAAGACTACCTTTGGCGATGCATATTGTTTAGTTGTTACTGATGACTATTCAAGATTTTCATGGGTGAATATGACGGCACACTAGAGTAAAGTTCTTGAAATCCTCAAGAATCTCCTCACGCTACTTGAAAATTTGTATAATTTGAAGATAAGGAGAATCAGAAGCGACAATGGCACCGAATTCAAGAATTGTGTTATGGATGAGTTTTGTTCTTCGAAGGGCATTTTACATGAATCAGTTCTCCTTACACTCCACAACAAAATGGTGTCGCTAAGAGGAAAAATAGAACTCTTATCGAAACTGCAAGAACTATGTTAGTAGAGTTAGAACTTCCTGTCCAGTTTTGGGGGGCGGCTGTGGCTACTGCTTGCTATACAATGAATAGAGTTCTTACGGTGAAACGACATGGGAAAACATGTTTCAAATTGTTACATAAAAGGAAATCGGATGTGTGTTTCTTAGAACCTTTTGGAGCTCCATGCACTATGATTAATCCACATGGTAAATTCAGTCCAACGGCTATCGAAGGTTTCTTTCTTGGATAGGCTACTCCAAATTTCAGAGTGTGGAATTTATCAACGAAAAAGTTTGAGGAATGGGGTGAAGTTAAGGTTCAAAGATACACTGAATCAGTAAGAGCTCTGGGTGCTCCTTGGATGTTTGACTACGATGGACTATTTGACTCCTTCAATCTGCCAACTTTTGATGATGCATCTACAGCTGCTCAAATGCTACTAGAAAGTGATACTGCAGTTGACTCGTCATTAGTACGACCAATTATTATTAACCCTCAAGTGTCTACTTCGGTTAACAATCTTGTTCAGAATAAGGAATTTGAAGATGCTGTTAATTATAATTTTTTGTCAGAAGATGATGAGTTCCATGATGCAAATGAAGCTACTTCTGCTCCGGTTCCTGGAATTTCTGATGTCACGTCAAATGTGCAAGATCAAGGGACAACTGAAGGTCATGCTTCTACATCATCGTCAATTCCAGCCATCGAGTTAGTTTTTGATCTGAATATCAACAATTTGGGTATAAATTCTCGAGTTCCTGATGTTCCTGAAACTCGAATCCATGATTCCCATCCTCAGCAGAATATTATAGGAGATGTCCAAAGTGGAGTGCAGACACGTAATCAGCTAAGGAACAACCAAAATGCTGGTTTGTATACGACAATTAGAGAATTTGGGGGACAAAATGATTGGTCTTTTTCCTGCTATGTTTGCCAAGTAGAATCGAAATCTTGGAAGGAGGCAATGATAGAAGACTCCTGGGTTGAAGCTATGCAAGAAGAACTTCAGCAATTTCGGAAGTTGGGCGTGTGGAAATTGGTTGACAGGCCCGACAACTACAAGAAGATTGGTACTAGATGGGTTTACAAGTGTAAGAAGGATGACCGAAGTGTTGTTGTGAGAAACAAAGCAAGATTGGTTGTCCAGGGCTTTAATCAGGTAGAAGGCATTGATTATAATGAGGTTTATGCACCAGTAGCACGTCTTGAGGCCATAAGAATTTTCTTGGCTTATGCGTCCTACAAGAAGTTTACAGTTTATCAAATGGATGTGAAGACTGCATTTCTTCATGGCGTGGTTGAAGAAGAAGTATATGTTGAGCAGACGCCTGGTTTTGAAGATCCAATCCATCCTGACAAGGTTTGGCTTCTCAACAAGGCATTATATGGTCTTCATCAAGCTCCACGGGCTTGGTATGAAATGTTGTCTTCCTATCTTCTCAAGAATGGTTTTCGATGAGGATTGATCGACTGTACTTTCTTCATCAAGGAAGAAAATGAGGACTTATTGCTGGTATAAGTATATGTTGATGATATTATTTTTGGGTCTACAAACGAAAAAATGTGCAAAGAATTCGAGCAGGTGATGCAAGAGAAGTTTGACATGAGCGCCATGGGAGAAATGAATTTCTTTTTAGGTTTGCAGATTCATCAATCCAAGGAAGGGATCTTCATTCACCAAACCAAGTATGTTGGAGATATTCTCAAACGATTTCAAATGGAAGACTCGAAGCCTTTGGGAACTCCATTAGCTCAAAATCATGGATTACTCCTGATGGAATGGGTGAACATGTGGAACCATCTCTTTATCGTGCTATGATCGGATCTCTTATGTATCTTACTGCTTCAAGACCTGATATAATGTACCCAACATGTCTTCTAGCTCGCTACCAGTCAAGTCTAAAAGTTTCTCATTTGATGGCTGTGAGAAGAATCTTTCATTATTTGAAGGGTCGTCCGGACACTGGTCTCTGGTACCCTAAGGATGATAAGTTTAATTTGATAGCATTCAGTGATTCTGATCATGGTGGCTGCAAGATCGATGCAAAATCAACATCAGTAGGATGTCAGTTCTTGGGAAATCGCCTAGTCACGTGGCAGTGTAAAAAGCAGACTTGTGTAGCTACTTCAACTTGTGAGGCTGAGTATATTTAGCCTTATGGTTGCTGCTCTCAGGGTTTTATGGATCCAACAGCAAATGCGTGACTACGGTTTTGAATTTCTAACTACTCCTATTTATGTTGATAACGAAGCTGCTTTACAGATCACTCGTAATCCTGTACAGCACTAAAAAACGAAACACATTGAGATTAAGTATCATTGCATACGAGATTATTATGAAAAGAAACTTATCAGTGTTGTTAAAATCCACACCAATCACCAACGTGCCGACCTGTTTACAAAAGCTTTTGATAAATCATGTTTTGATTATCTTCTTTTGGTCAATGGCATCAAGGTGAAACCCGAGTAAATCATCCTTGGCTAATCGTTTTCGTTAATATTTTCTTCAAAACCAAAAACTACAAAAGGATTTTTCATTTTCTTTTCTTTTTACATTTTAGGGGGAGAAAATTTCAAGAAAATACAAAAACATAAGAAAACACAAAAATACAAAAATATGTCTTCTATTTAGTTATGTCTTTATTTATTTACTTTCTGCATTTAAGAGGGAGAAAAGTTATAGAAAAGTACAAAAACAATAGAAAAACCAAAAATCAAAAATGAGTTTCTTGGAAAGATAAGAGAAGATGATGATACACCGGTGATCTGTCAAAAATGGTCAAAAACATAAAACAAAAATTGATAAGTAGCTTTATTAATGATGTATCCGTAGGCTCACAATCAGATTAAAATGTGCAGGTTGATATAAACATAACAGGATTGAAAGCCAGGTGGGAACCATTCATTGGCATATGGTCTTGGTACCGAAATTTCGTTTGATAGTATGCCGAGGTTTTGAGATGTGCGGTCTTTATGCTTGTTATCATCTGGGTATCATGGTTGAATCTTTTACCGAAAAATAACGGGGACGCAAGTCTAGAACTTCCATGATACCATACATACGTGTAAATACTGCATACGACCATCAATAAGTGATAAAAATATCACATTCACCCAACAATAAGTGATAATATATCACAGCTTTATGCGGGAGCTAAGTTTGTCTCTTTGTCGGTATGATGGTATTAACTTGTTCACGGACTTACTCCTGTGCCCTGCATGCATCCGAAAATCAAGTTCCTCATCAATAAGTGATTTAATCACATAGGGCTTGTTTCAATCAAAATAAGTGAGTATCTCACATCATATACGTCAAAACAGATGATAAGCAGTATACTCACCGGTAAGATTTTCTCTCGTGCATGTCTTGATATGTGAATGTGTCGTGAAGTGATTGAACACTGGCTAGTAAGTATGAATCATACATTAATCATATCTCCTAATCATGATTAGATCTGATAAGCTGAGCTTATGAGGACAACATACCGATAATTGTAGTAGAATACTTATTTATTTAATTTGATGATTTAAACAAATCTCGTTTTTGGCAAGATTAAAAGCTGGTATGATTCTCTTACCTTGAAACTCAGAAAAAGATTGCTAGTTAATGTACATTTTGTTCTTGTCTATTAGTAGTTAGTTTAGTTTACTTTATTTCAAATTTTAAATTTAATTTAAGTTAAAATTATTTTTGATTTAGCCAAAGTTGAAGCTCAAATGTTTTCCATCAAGATACGCCCTAAAAACCATTTGCTTTGCTACCATAACTTCATAAAGTACTTTCTTACAACGGGTAAACTCATCTCGAAGAACAAAATCTGTTTAATGAGTACTTTTCCTAACTTAACTTGTGAATCTGTGTGGATGTGTGCAAAGATCTAAACAGGTCAATGAAAAAACCTAAGGTCCACAAAGAACTAATGTTTCTGTTTGGATAAATCTGGATTCGACGAATCAGTTGCTGCTTGTACGAATCAGAGGTTACTCGTACGAATGACAGCTCTTCGTACGAGTGGTTATGCTTCGTACGAAGGAGCCCCTAGTTCTTTGTTCCAGATAGTCCTTCGTATGGCTGACAGTTCTTCGTGCGATCAAGTGTTCTTCGTGCGATCAAGTGTTCTTCATGCGAGTATAAGAATGCGGTACAAAGGGTGATGTAGTTCTTCAGTACAACTTTTCTTTCACCTTACTCACTTCATCCTTTCACCCTTTTTAAGTTGATTCTGATATCTTTAAGGTATGTTTGACAATGTTGGTATACCTTGAAGATGAACGGTTTTAAACATTACCTGACTGATTGACATTGCTAGACACGAACAACAAACTTTAAGCGAAGAACCTGTTGACGAAAAATGAGTTCTTCATGCATAATCTTCACTTGAAGTTCTTTGTGCGAACAAGTTTGACTTTGCTTTGTACGAGTGAACTATTACTCGCACGAGTAACCTGCCGTTCATACGAACCAGTTACTCATACGAGTGAGTCTCTTGTTTGATCAAGTCAGTTGTTGTTCATACAAGCTAGTTGTTCTTCGTACGAATAAATTGTTATTCGTATGAGTTGGTAGTTCTTCGTCTAGGGAATACATACATGCGGAGAGTTCATAATAAAAAACTTTTTGTGTATGTTCCTTAGTGTATTTATGTTCTTCTTATTCTGGTTATCTTTGGTGTACAGGATGGCACAAAAAGAACATAAAAGAAAGCCCGCAACGAAGAGAACTGACAAGTCAGAAGTGGAAATTATGTTAGGGCCAAGACACAACATGGTTGCCTACTTAGATCCAGAAGATAAATTTACTAAGTATAACGGCATAATGAAGTTTTTGCACGACTCGATGATACATTATGCTATCACGCATAAAACTACAGTATACAAGACATTGATCAAGGAATTTTGGGATTTAGCTAAAGTTGTTGAAGTGAATGGACAAGAACTTATCCACGGAAAAGTGAATGACTTGGACGTAGATATTTCTGTTGAAGTAATTAACTCAGCATTGCAGCTTGGCGATGATCCTGAAGCTCCATACTCAGTTCCGTTGAAGTGTCAATGTGGATGTTTGCTTCAAATGAGATGTGTTGGAGATTTTCTCGTAGGACAACTAAACAAAGCATGGCTGCCACTCCGATATAAGTTCTTTCTACATGTTTTAATTCAGTGTTTAAGCAACAGACGAAGTGGTTATAACATGGCTAATAACGACTTAGTTGGAATGCTGATAGCTTTGACGTTGAACAAACCGTTCAGTGTTTCAAAGTATATTTTTGCAAACATGAAGGAAAACCTGAGAAGAACCGGATATGGTGGAAACAAGTTTTGGATGTATCCTCATTTTCTTCAAATGATCTTGAATATACAACATCCGATATCCGAAGAACGACAACGATGTTCTAAAAGTTGAGGTTATGATGGAACATTCGTTGAAGATATTTAGAGGAGTAGCAGCTAAACGTTACAAGGAAAGCATACCTCCTTGTAAGTTGTTCGGTTTTCTGGAAAATGATGAATATGTTGCACCAAGAAACGATAAGTGGCACCATGATGATAGTGAGTCAGATAATGAAGAACCAACTTTGAAGAAGATGATCGAAGATAAGTTTGGTCGTCAAAAGGAAAAAGGTGATGATAATGACATTGTTGACAATGGTGATGGTGGTGAAAGTGGTGTAGGCATTACAAGAGGTGATAAGGGTAAACAACCTGATGAAGATCGGATTCGGATGACAATCCGCTTGAACCTGGGTATGAACGCTACATTGATGAGCGTGGGGTTAGGCAGATTAGAAAGATTCCAACAGATCCAGATACTGACTATGTAACATACGTGTAAAACGGGTTTCAAAACCCGCTTCGTTTGAAATACTAGTATTTATGATATAGTCCGTTACGCAATTAATTATTAGTGTTACTTATTTTTTAATTTATTGGTTAATGAATAACTTTAATAATTAAAATATTGAGTAATAAAAGAATAAATGGTATTAATATAATAAATAAAACCTAAAATATTAATGAATAAAATAAAAATTCAAAAGGAGTAGCCGAGTTTTGAACCCGGGTCTCCCAAATGAGCACACACACAAAACACCACTGCACAACACACACTGATGTTTAAATCCAGAAATAAAATATATTATTACAAAACAACATCAAACCAATCTGCAACTTCAAGATCGGCAGATTCGTAATTGCAATCAATCAAACAAATTAGCGTTTTTAAATGATTGAACGTCAAACTGTAACCGATTTTGAACAACTAATTGTAATCGAAAGCTTTAATCATTTAGTCGAAACCGAAATGTGATCATGGAATTTTAAATCGGAGGTTTCAAAACTGATTTTGAACTCTATAAATACCAATTCATCTCACTAGAACACACCACTCTCAATCTCTATACCCAACACCTTTTAGTTCAAATTCAACATCGCCAGAACTTGTTTGCTTTCGCCGGAATCTGTCGCCGGAAAACCGGGGTTATCATTCTGTCGGTAAATCCTTCACTTTATTTTTGTAATTCGTTATTATCATGTCTTAACCATAATCACGAAACTAAAAAAAACATTAGTGAAACAGATATCAGTTATGAACTATAATTCTGGGTTATGATTTAATGAAGATGATGATGTTTTCAAAAAGTATATGTATATAATTAAAAACGGTTAAACCACCGGGTTAGACACACAGTCCAGTGGTGGACTGTGTGCACTATTATACAACACATACCGGGTTCGAGTCTCAGGTGTGGCACCGAATTCTTTATATAAAACAAGCATTTTTATAACCCAAATACAAAACAGTTCAAATAGTGCATAAATATAATTAAATTACTAGAATCATCGGGTTAGACACCCAGCCCAGTTGGTTAGGTTGGGTGCAAAGCAAAGCTAAGATCACGGGGTCGAGGCGGGTTATACTCACCGGTTCAAAGGATTTTAAACTTTTTTAAAAAATCAATAATTTCAGAAATGTTGTAGTTAGTATATAAGAATAAGTAAAATCAGATATCTTTCGGGTTAGACACGTAGCTCAGTTGGTAGAGCTGCGTACAAGTATACGGGAGGTCACGAGTTCGAACCTCACACACGCTGCCAATTTCACCCATCGAACCGGTCAGACCATTGTCATGCCTGACAAGATTTTTTTATATTTTATATTATTTTTATATATATTTTAATTAAAAATCAATTTAAAACACTTAAAAACAAGATTTCTTAAGTTTAAAAATCCCATTAAATACCACAAAAATAACCTACAAATATAATAAAAAGCATTAAATTAAAATATTAACTTTTATTTATTTATCGAATTATTGCGTTATTATTTTAGGTTAGTTTTCTCTCATGGTTAAATCCCAAATTCGTGCGCGTTCGTCTTCAATCAAGGAAACGCACCCACTGTGAGTGAATCCTTACAAATTCCCCTTTTTATTCATGTTTTGGGGTGTGTCATGTGTCGTTTACATATTTCGTTTATTCCAACAATTGTGTTATTAACATTATATGATCTTACGTGTTATGTAATGTTATATGTTGTGTTGCGTGTTTATATTTTTGTCAAGTTGCGTGCAATCATTCATTTAAGGCCCATTAGTTCCTCGTGGGATACGAGTTGAGCATCAGGTGCCTCATTAAATCGGCTCTGTTTGATTGAGCCTTGATCTCATTGTTCATCATTTGTCAAGCTTGTGTGTGCATTGATTGATATTATATGGTTTGTGGTTAGATTTACATATGCGTATACTCATATTTGGTTTATGCACATTTTAATTTAAATAACCAATATAACTAATTCTTTCAAAGGTTTAAATGAGATTCACTCGCCAACTTTTGTTGACCCAAAACCCTATTTTTACACATGATACAGGTGGACAGGTTGAAGCAAGGAACACATAGGAAATTGCCTTAGAAGAAAAATAAAGAAGTCATGAATGTTGTATTTAAAACATATTGTGCTTGTATGTATACGTGGTTGTTGCAGTTTATCCTTTTAAATTGGAAATAATAAATATGAAACTTTATAGTAAATGTCATGAGCTTTGATGAAAACCCAATCATGCCCCGACTACCATTTCCGTTGCGGGTCAGGGTGTGACATACTATGTTCCATCCGATGCTGATGATGAACGAGCTCGCAAAAAGAAACTTGTGGTTCGTAGAAAGAAAAAGAGCAAAAAGTCTATGGAAACCTCATCAGCTCAACCTGAAATCACACAACCTACAACCACACAACAAGAAACCGTACTAGAACCAACTGAAGAAACTCAGTCTGCCTTCACATCGGAGGAGGCTGAAACTTTAATATCGGAACCTACTACAACCTCTGAACCACAAACTATAGCTACCACAACAGTTGAAACACCTTCAGATGAGACTACTCCAGTTCAACAACAACCCACTACTTCTTCAGTTCAACAATCCTCGTTCGCAATTCATCAACAAAGTACAAAACAAAGCAGTCGGTTATTCTCTGAAATGGAATAGGATGAGAAAGTGAATTTTCTGTTCTCTCAGCTACAAGCTGCGGCAACTCAGATTAACAAGCACTCGGAGTTTATGTCTTCAAATCGGAATACAGTTATTAAGCAATAGTTGGAGATAAATTCTTTGAAGGAAACTGTTAGAAAGCAGGCTACTGAGATTGCACAGTTAAGAAAGGAGAATGAGTGGTTGATGTAACATTCGTGTATTTAGGGTTTCAAAACCCGCCCTGTTTAATAGTTGAAAATTTTATTTTATTATAAACCGATGGACATTTGAAATATAATCATTGTTATGTGATAATAATAACAATAATAACAATTAAAAAACTTAAATATTCTTTTTAGAATAAAAGAAAAGGAATTCATGTGATAAAAAATATATATAGTGTAAAAAAAATAAATATATTAAAAAGGGGTTCAACCGGATTCGAACCCGGGTCACTTGTGACCGCACACAACCAACACCACTACACTGCACACACATATGTGTTGAATCAAGGAAACAACTGAAACTTATGCGTTAAAACAAGCATCTCCTCCTGAAAGTTCTGCGCATCTAGAACTGTAACTGCTCTGATCTTGCCAAAGCCGTTTCTTTTCATGGCTAATCAATCCGCAACATTGGGATTAAGGTATTTACCGTTAGCAAATCATTAATGCTTAATTTCAGCCCTGAAACCGAAACCCAAATCATAACCACTAAAAATCTTGAAACTGAACGAATTAAAGGTTTGGCATTGTAAATCCTATAAATACCGACTTTAATCGTTCACACAAACTCGCTCTAACCTCACTCTACATCAAAACTTTTGTTCTGTGAAATCGTTGCCGCCGGAGTCGTCGCTAGAATCGATCAATCACCGGAGGAATCAAACAATCTCGATACAAACTCCTAATCACTTGTTCATAATTACGTAATTGCTTAATTCAAACAGATTTTGGAAGTTAATTGTATCAGTTGGGTTCTTTTATATTTGGGGGAAGAAGATGAAATGTGATTAGTATATTTATGTTTTAAATATCAGGATATAACCGGGTTAGACAACCAGCCCAGTTGGTTGGGCTGGGTGCAAACTATATTAAGGGCGCGGGTTCGAGTATTGTTATGCTTACCGGTTCAGTTGATTTAAAACCTTTTTAAAATTCTCAATTTCTGAATAACTTAAGAAGAGTATAAAGATAATTAAAATCCTGTTTCTAATGGGTTAGACACGTAGCTCAGTTGGAAGAGCTGCGTGCACGTAAGCGGAAGGTCTAGAGTTCGAGTCCCAACACATGCGCATATAATCCCTATTAAACCGGTCGGATTTCCCCCTTACTGTCAGGTCTGACAATATATTTTTTTATTACTATTTTTTATTATTTCATTTTACTTTCAATTAAATTATTTAAATTACTCATACACCTTTCAAATAAAGGGTAATTAAATAAGTACTTAACATTACAAGTTCAAAGGGTATAAAAACTACCAACAATAACCTAACAAAAATGCTTAAATAAAATATTAACTCGTAAATTTATCGAACTTCATCGTACTAATATTTTAGGTTAGTATTTGTTCGTCAATAAACTCCGCAATTCGTGCGCATCCAATATCAAGCAAGGAACGCACCCACTATGAGTGAATCCTTACAAACTCCCCTCTTTTCACGTTTTGGGGTGTCTCATGTGTCGTATGTGTTTTATTTTATTTTTAACACTCGTGCTAACATCGTAATGTGATCAAATGTGTATTTTCAATTGGTATGATTATGTGTGGTTACATTTTGTCATTTCAGTGCAATCATTCATTTAAGTCCCATAAGTTCCTCGTGGGATACGAGTTGAGTATCAGGTGCCTCATTAGATCAGCTCCGTTTGATTGAGCCTTGATCTCAAGTTCATCATTCATCATGTTGTATGGTCATTGTGGATGTTGTGTGGTTTGTGACTGCTGTACATACGCATATGCTCATTTATGAATTATGCACGATTTTTATTTAATTAACTAATGTAATAATTGTTTAAATTGTTTTTACCTAGATTCACTCGCCAACTTTTGTTGACCAAATCTTTTGTTTTACACATGATACAAGTGAACAAGTTGAGGAGAGAAACACATAGGAATGGCCTTAGAAGATTAAACAAAAAATATTATGTTCTGAACAATGTTTTGATTTTATTTGTGCTTGTATGACTTATTATGATTGAATATTCGGAGTTTTAAATTTCAATTTAATAAATATGAGACTTATTAGTAAATGTCATGAGCTTTGGTGATAACCCAATTATGCCCCGACTTTTATATCCGCTGCGGGTCGGGGTGTGATAGTTGAGGGCTGCGGATACTGAAAGGACAACTTAGCTACAACTAATGAGAGCGGCTGATAACGCTCGTGGGATTGAATTGAATAGGCTAAAAGAACGTAGTGCGGCTGTACAACGATCTGCCGAAACATTAACTGCTAAACATGACGACTTGAGAGAATGGTATCGTTCTCGTAATTCTACACTGGTTGAAGGCTTTAATGGTATTAAAGACGTATTTGAAATGAGCAGAAAGCAGGTGAACATTCTATGGAATGAAAGATGCAAAGCACAGGAGATCCCGCAGATCGTGACCGATCCAGTTACTTCTAGTGGTACTCAAAAGGAAACAGGAAAAGTTTGATGTTTTGGGAGAATGTTGAAGATTGTGATTCTAAGTCAACGTTGGTTGAAAATGTTCAGTGAATATAGGTGCAATAGTCCATTAGAAATGAAGACCGAAGACCAAGCAACAGCCAAGGGGGAGTTTGTTGATGCACTTTTATGTCTGTCGCTTATTCTTAGTTACGTCAGTAATTGTACGGTCTTTGTTTATTGTGTCTGTATATTTTGGTCGTGTCGACCAAATCAAGATATCCTCCTATCTTGATTTAGTACAACATTTAGTTTGCCTGTGTTGTAAAATAGTTGCATGCGTGCATACTGTTAAGTCTTGTGTACGGCATGTCTGTTAGGAAGTTCTCCGAAGAATACTTCTTCATGCGAGTGAAAGGTGCTTCGTACGAGCAAGTAGCTTGCTCGTATGAGCCATTATCTTGTTCGTACGAGTCATTCACTTGATCATATGAATGACCTTTCAACAAGCATTTTGCTTGTTCGTACGAACCAGTTTCTGTTTGTACGAGCCATAGGTTATTCATACGAGCAACCATTGTTGAATGATTCTTCGTGGCTTGTAGTGGTTCGTACGACCAGCAACATTCTTCGTACTGTTGCTGGGTGTTGGTACTATATAAACAAACATGCACCTCATAGTTCACTAGCAATAGTTAGTGACAGTAGAGAGAGACACTGAGGCACAAGAGAGAGAGCACATAGAGAATATCTTGAGTCTGTATGAACATTGTTTGTATGTGTGTATACTAGCTCTCTTCATTTAATCAAGATATTGAATCTTTGGTTATCTTGTGTTTGTTACTTGTGGTTTGCATACTTACGTGGATTCCGCACTCGTTTGTGTGTTATATAAACAAGGAAGTAGGTTAATCTTGATCCTCCAAGTGGACCTACATACCACCATACCGACAAAGAGATGAAGGCTTGTCTTGAAAACAGTGTTCCAATTTGGAATCTTTTACTACAATTTTTGGATCTTTCGATACTTACAATTTCCTGCAGTTTTTGGGTTTTAAAAGTAAAAGCATTCTATAAGTTCTAGTCCATTGACGACACAAAATCATGAACTTGTATAGTACCACATATATCAATTATTTATAAAGATTTAGTATCTCAGAATCCGGGAATCTCTCAATCGAAATTTCGGTGTACTAAGACCATATATCCGAGAGATGTTAAACCACTAATTAAGAATTTTTTCTTTAAGCCCGTTTCTCAGATTCAATCTACTGAATGTGCAAAGCCTACTAGCACATCATCAGCGAGACCTGTTTAAACTTTTTGATACTACATTTTTTAGCATATTGTGATAGCCCCCTGATTTACTGTCATTTCCTCTATTCACATGAAAACTCTTTTTGTCTTTTTCATGTTTTTGTACATTTTTGCATTATTTGATGTTTTTGTATTTTCTACAACATTAATCCCCCTAAAATCAAAAACATATTTTTGGATTTTTGTTTTTAAAGAAAAAAATTCTAAAAAACTATAAAATGTGACAAACCGTTGAGGATCACGAAAACTCGTCATCCGATCCGTATTCAACCTCTCATTCCCCATCCGATGTTAGATTTTTCATACCATTAATTCTCAAAATATATTTAATTCTGGTTCGATCGAATGGTTTGGTATAAAAACCTGCCTTTTGTTCATCAATGTGGATCTTTTCTATTCGAATTAACTTTTTCTCGTGACAATCACGAATAAAGTGATGTCGAATTTCAATGTGTTTAGTTTTAGAGTGATAAACGGATTTTTAGTTATATCAATAGTAGCCTTGTTATCTACATGTATGGGCGTTCAAGAAACTGCAATCCAAAGTCTCTCATCTGTTGTTGTATCCACAAGATTTAGGAACAACACCAAGAAGCCGAAACGTATTCAGCCTCTCAAGTCGAGAGAGCAACCGTGATTTGCTTCTTGCATTGCCACGTTACTAAGCGTGTTCTGAAGAACTAGCAACCAGCCGTTGTAGATTTAGCATTAAGTTTGCAGCATCCGAAATCTGAGTCTGAATATCCTACGAGGTCGAAGTTGTCATTTCGTGGATACCACAAGCCGGTGCTTGGGCAACCCTTTAAGTATCAGAAAATCTGTTTGACTATCGTCAGGTGTGACACTCGAGGACTCGATTGATATCGGCCGCAAAGGCATTTTGGATACATGATGTCTGGTCTTGATGCTGTAAGATACATCAGTAATCGAATCATCGATCAATATAAGGTTTCATCTATCTTGACTCCATGTTCGTCTAGATTGTCACACCCCGACCCGCAGCGGAATAAAAGTCGGGGCATAATTGCGTTATCACCAAAGCTCATGATATTTACTAAATGTTTCATATTTATTAAATTCAAATTGCAACTTAAATATCCAAACAAGATTCATACAATTACAATAAAAAGGAAACTACATAATTATTCCAAAGCATAAACTTTTTATTCTTCTAGGCCTTCCTATGTTTTTCTTGTCTCAACTGGATCACCTGTATCATGTGTAAAACGGGGGAGATTTTGGGTCAACAAAAGTTGGCGAGTGAATCTTGATAAAACATTGTTAATAATTTCTTGATTTATATAATAAGGAAAATTTGTGCAATAATCACATGTGAGCAAACATATATGAATAAACAATCACAAACCACTTTGGATGAGTATATGACATGAATGATGATGTATGTGAGATCAAGGCTCAATCAAATGGAGCCGATCGAATGACATGAATGATGATGTATGTGAGATCAAGGCTCAATCAAACGGAGCCGATCGAATGAGGCACCTGATACTCAACCCGTATCCTACGGGGAGCTGATGGGCCTAATGAAATGCATGCACTGAAAATGATAACTCCAATCTAAACATAATTCACACAACAATTGATACACATTTGATACATATTTGATCACGGATATGATGTAAGCACAAGTGTTTAAATAAAATATGAGAATTATACGACACATGATACACCCCAAAACGTGATTAAAACGGGGAATTGGTAGAGATTCACTCACAGTGGATGCGTTTCTTGATGATGATGATGCGCACGAATATTAGGACTCGACCGTCGAGGGAAAAACTAACCTAAATAATAACGAGACGATCCGGTAAATAAATAAATTTTATTTGGAATTAATGTTTTTAATTAGTGCTCTTAATGGAATTTTTAGATTTATTTTTGTGAGTTTAAGGACATTTTCTAATTTTTTAAAAATATTATTTTTAAGTGTTTTTAATTTATTTTTAAATAAAATAAATAAATAAAAAGAAAATAAAAATTTGACTTTTTTGACCGTTGGCCGGTCAGACTGTGTTTAATTATACGCTGAGTGAGGTTCGAACTCGGGACCTCTCGTATACGTGCACGCAGCTCTACCAACTGAGCTACGTGTCTAACCCGAAATATTCTCTGTTTTAATTATATATATACTAATTAACTGTTATCTTATTTAGTTTATTTCAAAAAGGATTTAATATGGCCGAACCGACTTCAGTGACCCGGAGTCGAACTCGGGGCGTTCGGTTCGAGTGCGCACAGCCCATGGGCTGTGTGTCTAACCTTGTTTAATTACAGAATTATATTATATTTGTATTCTTGTTGAAGGATGATCTGAATAGGTTTTAAAAAGGATTGGTTTTATTTCTGAAAATCGGTAACATATGCGATTCGAACTCGGGACGTGCGTTTTATGTTGCACACAGTCCACCGCTGGACTGTGTGTCTAACCCGGTTAAATATCCAGTTTTAATTAAACTTATACACATTGTTCAACTTCGTCTTCTTCGCTTAACATTTCAGAACAGAGAAATCCGACTGTTCTGTTTAATCGATCTTAACTTATATTTGATTGAATTGAAAAGAGAAATGAGATGACATGGTACCAGAACGGCGAGTTTGCTTCAGGTTTTCTGGCAAAGTCTCGTCGTCTCCGATCTGCGGATTCCGGCTGAGGGAAACTGTTTAACAGTTTTGATTACTGGATTGAGCAATTAGATTACAAATCGAAAGATAGCAAGAGAAATTTAGATGATTGTACCGTCTGAAGAAAATCGCGGTTTTCCGTTCAGTGATTCCGGCGAAATTGAAAATTCCGGCGACGTGCTAAAGCTTCAGGGATTGTCCGATTCTGAGCGAAAAGGTTACCAGAGGTTTGGGTGGGTATTTATAGGGAAGAACATGATGCATTGGGTCCGAATTTTGGTCTTGAATTCGCGGTCAAAGTTTTTCCGGCGGTTACGACTGAAATTGAGGGTTAGACATCGGTTATACCGATGTCGACGTCGGTTATCGATTGTTAGTCAAAAGGAAAATGGCAAGAATCGCGGATTGACTATTTTTCCGGTGACGACTAGTCTGGGCGCGCTGATCACTAGATTTGACTTTCGTGTTTTATTATATATGTTATTTGTTTCCATGTTTATCACAAAAGCAGTGTGTGGCGGAGCGGTGTGTTGTGTGTTTTGGCTTGTGGGTGACCCGGGTTCGAAACCCGGCGTCTACATTTATTTTTTTTATTCATTATTTATTAGTAATTTTAAATTATGGTTTTTAAATTCCAATATATTTATTAATTATGTATCATTTAAAATTAATAACAACTATAAATACGCAACGACAAATTATAACTGGATACTTGATTGATAACGAAGCGGGTTTTGAAAACCCGTTTTTCGACGGATGTTACAGTATCCCTACTTTTAGAAATTTCATCCCGAAATTTAAGTAGTAGTGGTAACAGGAAAAAGATGCGGGTATTTCTCACGCATTGAGTCTTCACGTTCCCAAGTAAACTCAGGTCCTCGTTTCGACTCCCAACGTACCCTGACAATTGGAATACGACTTCGTCTTAAACGCTTCTCTCCGAAGTCCATGATTTCTACTGGTCTTTCAATGAAGTGCATAGATTCATCGATCTGAATGTCTTCTAGAGGAATATGGAGGTTTTCATCGGCGAGGCACTTTTTCAAGTTTGATACGTGGAATGTGGGATGAATTCTGTTGAGCTCTTCTGGTAGATCAAGCTTGTATGCTACAGGACCTACTCTTTCGAGTATCTTGAAAGGTCCTACGGAGTGTGGTGCTAGCTTGCCCTTCTGGCCAAAACGAACTACTCCCTTCCGCGGTGATACTTTTAAAAGTACTTGATCACCAATGTCAAACTCCAAGGGCTTTCGTCGTTTGTCTGTATAACTCTTTTGACGACTTTGTGCCGCTAGAAGATTGTTTCGAATTTGATGGATCTTGTCGGTTGTTTCTTGAATTAATTCTGGACCGGTGATTTGTGCTTCTCCAATTTCGTGCCAACATATTGGAGATCGGCACTTACGACCATACAAAGCTTTGAAAGGAGCCATGCCGATACTTGAGTGATAGCTATTGTTGTACGAAAATTCAACCAATGGTAGGTGACGTCCCAGTTCCCTTTGAAGTCTATGACACATGCTCGCAGCATGTCTTCAAGGGTTTGGATGGTGCGTTCAAATTGTCCATCAGTTTGAGGATGAAAAGCGGTACTGAGGTCTAATCGTGTACCCAAGGCGGTTTGTACGGCTCGCCATGTTCGTGAAGTGAAACGACCATCACGGTCTGAAATGATGCTTAAAGGTACACTATGACGGCTTACGATCTCGCTGATGTAGATACGAGCTAACTTCTCGTTCTTGAAGTCCTCGCGGATCGGAATGAAGTGAGCTGATTTTGTAAGACGATCGATTATTACCCATATGGTGTCATATCCACTGGAGGTGCGAGGTAACCCGGTAATGAAATCCATGGTTATGTTTTCCCACTTCCACACAGGTATTTCGGGTTGGACTAGAATTCCTGAAGGTCTTTGATGTTCAGCTTTTACTTTGGAACAGGTAAGGCACTTGGAAACAAAAACAGCGATATCCTTTTTCATGCCCGGCCACAAGTAGGTGTATCTTAGGTCTTGATACATCTTGTCGGCTCCTGGGTGTACAGAATATCGTGTTTTGTGCGCCTCATTCATGAGGTAATCACGAATGTTATCGCGATCAGGAATCCATATGCTATTTAAATAGTATAGAATACCGTCGGATTTGGTTTCGATTTTAAGTTCAGCTCCACATGACAGCTCATCGTGTACGTCATTTTCTGTTACAGAAACATGTTGATGTCGGTTATGATTTGTGAACATAGAAGACGAATAGAGTTCGCATAACCTTTTCGACTGAGTGCATCAGCCACCACGTTTGCCTTGCCAGGATGATACCGTATTTCACAGTCGTAGTCGTTGAGAAGTTCGACCCATCTTCGTTGCCTCATATTCAACTCCTTTTGATTGAAGATATGTTGGAGACTCTTGTGGTCAGTGTATATTTCACACTTGGTACCGTAGAGGTAATGTCTCCATATCTTGAGAGCGAACACAACGGCTCCAAGTTCCAGGTCGTGGGTTGTGTAATTCTTTTCATGAACCTTGAGTTGCCTAGAAGCATAGGCTATCACTTTTCCTCTTTGCATCAGTACACAGCCTAGTCCTTGCCCTGATGCGTCGCAATAAACTACGAAGTTATCACAACCCTCAGGGAGTGTGAGGATAGGTGCGTCACAAAGTTTTTGCTTTAAGGTTTGGAAAGCCTCCTCTTGTTTAGGTCCCCATATGAAGGGTTTTCCTTTATGAGTCAAGGCCGTGAGTGGTACAGCAATACGGGAAAAATTGGCGATGAAGCGTCGATAGTAACCAGCCAAACCAAGAAATGACCTAACTTCGGTAGGGGTACGTGGCGCTTGCCAATTCCTGTACTGCCTTGATTTTTGAAGGATCAACATGAATTCCCTTGTCATTGACGACATGTCCAAGGAATTGTACTTCTCCTAACCAGAATTCACATTTCGAGAACTTAGCGTAGAGCTTTTCAGTCCTTAAGAGTGTAAGGATAAGTCGAAGGTATCGCTCATGATCGGATTTAGACTTGGAGTAGATAAGAATATCGTCGATGAAGACTATGACAAAACGGTTGAGGTGGGTTTGCATACCCTATTCATTAGATCCATGAAGACAGCGGGGGCGTTGGTTAAACCGAACTGCATGACCATGAATTCGTAATGACCATAAGGGGTCCGGAAGGCGGTTTTTGGGATATCTTCTTCATGTACTCTAAGCTGATGATAACCAGAACGAAGGTCGATTTTTGAAAAACAGGTGGCGCCTTGAAGTTAGTCTAGGAGGTCATCAATGCGAGGTAATGGATAGCGATTCTTAACCGTTAACTTGTTGAGTTCTCTATAGTCGATGCACATGCGAAACGTTCCATCTTTCTTCTTCACAAACAGAACAGGTGCACCCCAAGGCGATGAGCTAGGACGTATGAATCCTTTGTCAGTTAGCTCTTGCAGTTGACTGGCCAGCTCTTGCATTTCGGATGGGGCTAACCTATAAGGAGATTTGGCGACTGGTGTAGCGCCAGGTATAAGATCGATGCGGAATTCGACTTCTCTCACGGGAGGAAGTCCTGAAATGTCGTCAGGAAAAACTTGTGGAAATTCTTTCACAACTGGGATGTCTTCGAGTTTCCTCTCCTTGGTTCCCTTTTTGACGACGTGAGTTAGGAATGCGACATAGTTCTTACGGAGATATCTTCGGGCTTGAAGGCAGGACATTAATTTGAGTCCTTTCGAAAGGGTTTCCCCAAAAATACGTAGGGTCTGACCGTCTGCAAGAGGTATGCGAATGAACTTTTCGCGGCACACTATTTCAGCGTGATGCTGGCTGAGCCAGTCCATACCGATTATAACATCGAAACTTCCCAACTTCATAGGGATGAGGTCAACTGGAAAATCGTGATCGTTTAGAGTGAGGGTACAGTTTCGTATAATAGAATTAATGAAACGGGCTTTCCGTCAGCAACTTCCACCGTTAGAGATTCCATGAGATTATCACGAGTTTGGTTGAGGATAGGTTCGAATTCTAAGGACACAAAACTCTTATCCGCGCCAGTATCGAATAACATGGATGCATAACTACCATTGATGAGAAACGTACCGTTAACCACGTTGTTGTCAACCCTGGCTTGGTTGGCATTGATATTGAAAGCTCTCCCTCTAGCAGGTGGGGGAGCTTGGTTAGCTTGGTTTACCGGGTTTGCGTGAGCTTGGGCATGGATGATGTTCACTAGGCGTGGACATGTGTTCCTGAAGTGGTTTGGGTCCCCACAGTTGTAACAAGCTCGCATGGGTTGCATCATGGGGTAGTTGGGTTGGTAGTAGGATTGGGCTATGTGTTGTGCAGATGGTAAGAGTAAGGGTTGTTGGGCTTGACCCACTATCTGATGGTGGGTTTAGGTTGGGGGTTGATTGCGGTTCATTCGTTGAAGTGAGCGACAAGTTTGAATGGTGTGACCCGCACGGCCACAGCTGGTGCAATGTTGGCAAGGAGTTTCGGGAAGGTGATGGTATTGACAACGGTTGCATTTTGGGTATGGGCGGTGTATGGCTTTTTAAATGGTGCAGCTGAGGGAGCAATTTGGGTAATTGGTGCGGCAGTGATAGGAGGGTTTGTTTGTGTGACAGCAAAATTTCTGCTGTTTCGTTTCCTCTTACCAGCAAACTTCGAAGAGGAGACGGAATGGTTTGGAGTTTGGGCCTCAATGGGGGCTTTCTTTTTCTCATCCTTGAATTTGCCGTTTCGGATGCGATTCTCGGTGAGTTCTGTGGCTAATTCCATTGCGGCTTCAAGTGTTGCAGGCGAAGTGCTTAAAACCGAATCTTGGATTTTCTAGGGGAGGCCTCGAATGTAGTGTTCGACTAAGCGGTACAGTGGGGTGAACAAGTTGGGGATCATTTGGTTCAGTTCGAGAAATCTCTTGTTGTAGGAAGTGTGACCTCCTTCCTTTTGTTTCAACGAGTGGAATTCATCTTCCAACTTTTTGATTTCGCTTCTTGGACAGAAGCGCCTTGTCATGAGTTCCCTTAACTCTTCCCACGTTAAGGCCATGGCATCTTCGACTCCTCGCTTACCCTTTTCTGTGTTCCACCAGGTAAGGGCTACCCCAAACAGTCTCCCAGTTGCGTAACGTACCTTGCAATCCTCGGGACAATCGCAATTGAGGAAAGTGTTTTCCATTTCTTCAAACCAGTGAAGGAGGGTGGTAACACCTTCAGTCCCTTCATATTTCGGGGGATCGCAAGATTTGAAGTGTTTGTAGGAGCACTTTTTGGAAGGAGGGTTGACGACGTTCTGGTCTTCATGATTGGGAGGGTTGATGGGATTCGCGGTGAGAGCTTGTTGAACTTGAATTACGATGTCAGGAAGCACTGCGGCCATTTGTTTAGCAATTTGGGTGGCCAAGCGTTCATTTGATCTTCCTGACTTTCTACCTCCACGTAGTTGCCTAGCTGACATCTACAGGAACATACATAGGAAGATTGTGAGTTTAAGAATTTTCTAGGTGTCATGTGTCGTAAAAAGAATGAAAAATAACATAATTGGCAATAAATTAACCACATCCATAGGATGTCTTGGGTTTGCTCATGTTTGGGCCTCCAATGTCCCCCATACCATCGCCTGTGTAGTCATGTGGGCCCCCATGACTATTGGGCTTGGTAGGATTCACATTGGTGTCGGCGGGTTAACACTCGCACCACCCGAATGAAAATCAGAAAACATAATTGCGAGATGTATGGTAGGAGGGTGTCCGGGTGTAGACACAATGACAGCTCAAAGTGGGGTTAGCTCACTCGACATTTGGTATAGCATGCTTTGGCCTAATAGGTCCTTCGTACTCTCATCGTTAGTCCCCAAGTAGGCAAACTGGTCCTTTATTTTGGATTTATACGAATGCCAAGCCTAGACAGGACGTTCCGACTACCGGTACTCGTACCCTTCCAGTTACTACATGCCCGTCATGAGAACTCACTTTGATGTCATTTGAAAAATACAAAAATCATTGCAAAGATCATGGGAATTATGAGGTGTGTGCTCTCATGGATATGATATGTTATGAGGATATGATTCATGATAAGCATTGTATAATAATATGTACTTATGAGCATGCTTGCATAACATTGAGTGTGAAAATAACCATGAAACATATAAACATCATGAATTTTGCATGTAACGCATAAACAATTAAAATCTAGTCAACTATAGTATAGGCTCTAAGGGTCTAATAACTTATCCTATATCCATATAGTCACAAGCTCTGATACCAATCTGTCACACGCCGACCCACAACGGAATAAAAGTCAGGGCATAATTGGGTTATCACCAAAGCTCATGATATTTACTAAATGTTTCATATTTATTAAATTCAAATTACAACTTAAATATCCAAACAAGATTCATACAATTACAATAAAATGAAACTACATAATTATTCCAAAGCATAAACTTTTTATTCTTCTAGGCCTTCCTATGTTTTTCTTGTCTCAACTGGATCACCTGTATCATGTGTAAACGGGGGAGATTTTGGGTCAACAAAAGTTGGCGAGTGAATCTTCATAAAACATTGTTAATAATTTCTTGATTTATTTAATAAGGAAAATTTGTGCAATAATCACATGTGAGCAAACATATACGAATAAACAATCACAAACCACTTTGGATGAGTATATGACATGAATGATGATGTATGTGAGATCAAGGCTCAATCAAACGGAGCCGATCGAATGACATGAATGATGATGTATGTGAGATCAAGGCTCAATCAAACGGAGCCGATCGAATGAGGCACCTGATACTCAACCCGTATCCCACGGGGAGCTGATGGGCCTAATGAAATGCATGCACTGAAAATGATAACTCCAATCTAAACATAATTCACACAACAATTGATACACATTTGATACATATTTGATCACGGATATGATGTAAGCACAAGTGTTTAAATAAAATATGAGAATTATACGACACATGATACACCCCAAAACGTGATTAAAACGGGGAATTGGTAGAGATTCACTCACAGTGGATGCGTTTCTTGATGATGATGATGCGCACGAATATTAGGACTCGACCGTCGAGGGAAAAACTAACATAAATAATAACGAGACGATCCGGTAAATAAATAAATTTTATTTGGAATTAAGGTTTTTAATTAGTGCTCTTAATGGATTTTTTAGATTTATTTTTGTGAGTTTAAGGACATTTTCTAATTTTTTAAAAATATTATTTTTAAGTGTTTTTAATTGATTTTTAAATAAAATAAATAAATAAAAAGAAAATAAAAATTTGACTTTTTTGACCGTTGACCGGTCGGACTGTGTTTAATTATGCGCTGAGTGAGGTTCGAACTCGGGACCTCTCGTATACGTGCACGCAGCTCTACCAACTGAGCTACGTGTCTAACCCGAAATATTCTCTGTTTTAATTATATATATATACTAATTAACTGTTATCTTATTTAGTTTATTTCAAAAAGGATTTAATATGGCCGAACCGACTTCAGTGACCCGGAGTCGAACTCGGGACGTTCGGTTCGAGTGCGCACAGCCCAACCAGTTGGGCTGTGTGTCTAACCTTGTTTAATTACAGAATTATATTATATTTGTATTCTTGTTGAAGGATGATCTGAATAGGTTTTAAAAAGGATTGGTTTTATTTCTGAAAATCGGTAACATATGCGATTCGAACTCGAGACGTGCGTTTTATGTTGCACACAGTCCACCGCTGGACTGAGTGTCTAACCGGTTAAATATCCAGTTTTAATTAAACTTATACACATTGTTCAACTTCGTCTTCTGCGCTTAACATTTCAGAACAGTGAATTCCGACTGTTCTGTTTAATCGATCTTAACTTATATTTGATTGAATTGAAAAGAGAAATGAGATGACATGGTATACCAGAACAGCGAGTTTGCTTCAGGTTTTCCGGCAAAGTCTCGTCGTCTCCGATCTGCGGATTCCGGCTGAGGGAAACTGTTTAACAGTTTTGATTACTGGATTGAGCAAATAGATTACAAATCGAAAGATAGCAAGAGAAATTTAGATGATTGTACCGTCTGAAGAAAATCGCGGTTTTCCGTTCAGTGATTCCGGCGAAATTGAAATTTCCGGCGACGTGCTAAAGCTTCAACGGATTGTGCGATTCTGAGCGAAAAGGTTACCAGAGGTTTGGGTGGGTATTTATAGGGAAGAACAGGATGTATTGGGTCTGAATTTTGGTCTTGAATTCGCGGTCAAAATTTTTCCGGCGGTTACGACTAAAATTGAGGGTTAGACATCGGTTATACCGATATCGACGTCGGTTATCGATTGTTAGTCAAAAGGAAAATGGCAAGAATCGCGGATTGCCTATTTTGCGGTGACGACTAGTCTGGGCGCGCTGATCACTAGATTTGACTTTCGTGTTTTATTATATATGTTATTTGTTTCCATGTTTATCACAAAAGCAGTGTGTGGCGGAGCGGTGTGTTGTGTGTTTTGGCTTGTGGGTGACCCGGGTTCGAAACCCGTCGTCTACATTTATTTTTTTTTATTCATTATTTATTAGTAATTTTAAATTATGGTTTTTAAATTCTAATATATTTATTAATTATGTATCGTTTAAAATTAATAACAATTATAAATACGCAACGAAAAATTATAACTGGATACTTGATTGATAAATGAAGCGGGTTTTGAAAACCCGTTTTTTGACGGATGTTACATAGATAGATGCCATGATTAATTGCCAATGGAGTAGATAATGGTGACGTTCCCGACATTCCAAATTTCTCAAGATATCATGGACATACTTTGTCTGATGGATGAAGATACCATCAGGCAACTGATCGACTTGAAGCCCCAAGAAGAACTTCATATCTCCTATTGAACTCATTTCAAATTTATTTTTATAACTTCTTCAAATTCTTTACACAACGCATCGTTCGTAGAGCCAAAGATGTTATCATCCACATAGATTTGTATGATCAACAGTGTAACGCCTCGCTTTTCCGTATTTTCCTTAATTAGAAAGTGTAACCATATTTCTATTAACGAAAACTTGTATTCGTATCGCATTCATATTTCATTCCCAACCTTGCAATCCGAGACTTTGATCGTAAAAAAATTCATACTTAATACATACTTGTCTTACATGCATACGATCATTAAATACATGTTTACATACAAACTGATACTTGTTATACGTGCAAATACTCATACATACATACTCGATACTCAAAATATACTTACATACATGTTATACACTTAAGAACATGCCAAAACACCAAGATTTAGCTTAAAATGAAGGAAAAACCAAGTTCAGGGACCAAATTGTAAAATCTGCCAAAATGAGCCTCTGGCGGGGCGCGAGAGGCTAAGCCCTTTCCTCTCACGGGGCATGAGAGGTCTTGATCTGCATTAAGTTGTTTCTTGCATACAGGCTTGTCCATTTTCACACATTTTTCACACCCAATCACCTCTAAACCTCATTTAACTCGAAACCCTACTAAACCACTATAAAAGCAAGCTTCCTAACACTCATTTTCACTTTCCAAACTCCTCTACACTCTCAAAACACTCCCAAATCAGTTGTAAACTCAAGAACAAGGCAGAAAACTTTAAGTGCAAAGTGAGTCCAAACTCACTTTTCTTCATCTTTTCTTCATCAAATCTTCCTCTACAAAGCTTGGAAGACCTCTAGGATTGTTTGCACAGGTTTTCCATGGAAAACCAAGGTGGAACATCACCATTTTGAGGTCCAAACTTTCTGTTTTGGAAGAACTTTTGTTAAACTTTTATTAACTTTGTTTTTCTTAACTTAATCTTGTTCTTACATATTCTCAAACCTATCTAAGGTTATGAGACTTGTTAGGAACAAGTTTTTATGAGATTAAGAGGTGTAAACATCTCCAAACTTTATGTTTTGATAGGGCTATCAACCCACAAGTGATGAAACCATCCAATCTTGACAAAGCTTGTGTTTTGGTAAAGGTGTGATTATTTGGAAGCCTTGGCTATCCTACTTTCAATCCACCACCTCACTTGATGATTCTTTATGTAACCACTAAATTATGTTCAACCTTCAATTGAGTTACAAGGCTACGACACGTCCCTAAACATTACCATGTTCGGGATGCATGCACCTAGCTTGCTTACTTGGTCGATACATAGTTTAGTGAAGTACTTCTTTTAATTCCATTCATGACCATCCGAATTGTCCTTGTAACAATTTGTGTATTGGTGAATCTTACGAAAGAGGTTAAAGGACGATTATCCTCCTACCTCCATGCATGACATCTATGAAATCTATGACTTATATGATAGACTTAATGATATATTATATAATATATACGTAAATACACTTATACATAACCGAACTTTTGACAATGATCATATGGTTACTTGTCCTAACATTAGGTTATATTATCTTGGACTTAACCCTCTCGTTAAGATTCTAATGGGCACTGAACCGATGAAATCACAACAACCAATACGGGATATATAGTTTCAAAAGCGAGTGTTTATGGCTAGATAATTGCTTTCTTGAATACATACTTTTACATACTTTAATTCCGAATCCGAAACCTCCATTATTATCCCAATACTTACACATCTACGTTTCCTCATGTAGGATACCAAAGGAAGCTTTACAAAACCGTGAGTACACTCGAAAGCCCCTTTTTATGCTTTACACGTTTGGGTGCAATCTATTTAACCTATCAAAATACACACAAACACACTTATACTTTATGCAAACACAAACAATCCATTATACATGCTTAAATACGTGATACTTCATTTGTATTCTTGGAACATTCTTATGTGATTTGCTTGTCATTAACTTCGTACGAGCCTCCCCTTAACATGTATAGCGCTATAGGAGTAACGAACTGCCCGTAGTCTTGTGGTCATGTTAAGTCTTTAATTCTTGCGGTAATCAGAGCGTTGAGTTATAAAATTGCAAGCCTTGATACATTAATCTAGTTAATATTTTTTCCATGTGGATTCGTTTAAATCTTTTTCATACTTATGCTATATTAAACTTGTGTACTCGCCAATGCCTTGTGTGTTGAACTATACTTTTAACATGTTGCAGGTTAAGGATGTTGAGTATGACAGAATCATAGTAGGGGTGACACAGAAACGCATCTAGAATACTAGGTGTTGTGTTATTATTTTGTTAAACTTGTCGTCTTTGAATTTATGTTGAAGTTGAGTTTATGTTGTATTTGACAATTTAATCAATGAAATGAAATGCGTTTGAATTTAATATTGTCACAAATAGTGTTATGATGTCTTGAGCAATCTATTTCGTCTCACTCCGATGTTTCTGCCATCGGTTGGGGTGTGACAAGCAGATGTCCTTTCACTTCCCGTGTGAAGTGTGTGCTATCAACAATGCCTCTGGTAAAGTCGTTGTTTAACAGGTGCTGAGAGAGTGTCTCATAACAGGCTCCTGGGGCCTGATGCAACCAATATAACGCCTTATTTAGTAAGTAAACCTTGTCTTTATGCACTGGATCGACAAACCCCGATGGTTGTCTAACATACACTTCCTCTTTCACTTTTCCGTAAAGGAAAGCTGATTTAACATCCAACTAGTACACCTAAAACCTTTCCATGATGCAAACACCAGGAATATGCAGATTGCTTCTAGTCTTGCGACCGGAGCATAAACCTTTGTATAATCAATGCCTTCTTGCTGATGAAAACCTTTGACGACCAGTCGTGCTTTATTGCGTACAATTACCCCTCGATCATCTCTTTTGCACTTGAAGACCCATTTAGTAGCAATAGCTTTGTGATTAGCCGGTAGGTCAACAAGCTTCCAGACATCAAGCTTTTCAAATTGTTGCAGCTCCTCCTGCATTGCGTTTACCCAGCTTTTTTCGGCAAGCGCTTCTTTATTCGATTTCGGCTCAATCTGCGAAGTAAAACAACGATGTAAGCATATATCTTGAATTGGTGCAATTTTGGTATAAAAACAACTAAGATCCTTATTGATCTGATTGCGCGTTTTAACACCAGCATGCAGTTCTCCGATAATATTCTCCGATGGGTGGTAGGACAAATTCCTTGGCATTACTTCATTAGGAACATTTTTTGCTCTCCAAATTCGTAATGTTCTGTTCAGCGACCTGATTACTTGTTGGAGCTTCAATCTGATTACTAGGACATGTAGATTGATTTAGGAGATTTTTTATCTGCTTAGAACCTTCATCGGAGCTAGATTCACCATCTTGATCATATGTCGGCCCAGCGTCAGAATCAGTATCATCAGACTGATAAAAAGGGGGCTTTGTGGCATTCACTACCAGTACGACGACGGATTCTGTTTGAGTCATGCTCGGACCTGATCCAAAATCATTTGTGCCAATAGATGGTTGAGTAACCACTATCGGTCTTGGAACTTGTTCTTGATTAGACGCTTGCTGTTGTTGATATAACAACACAAGTTCTTCTCATTTGGTTCTTCTCGCAGATCGAAAGAATTCCATAAACTCTCGTAGTTGAACATCTAGGATTCACCAGGCTTTTGAGTAGGCATTGTATACTTTTGACGATCAACTTGGCAAATATACTCTTCTTAACGGACTTGCATAGCCTACGAAAAATCCCTCCAAAGATATGGCACCAAATTTACCATCCGGGTCAATGACCGTAGATGGAGATCCAAATGGTTCCAAAAACTCTAAGTTCGGCTTTCGTTGGTTAAGTAGTTCGAAACATGTCTTCTTATATGCCTTGATGGTTAAAACCCTGTTCAACGTGTAACATGCAGAGGCAACGGCTTCGCTCTAGAAACTAACAGGTAACTTTGAATCAACGAGCATCGTGCATGCAGTTTCAATGAGAGATTGATTCTTACTTCAGCTACTCCATTTTGTTGCGAAGTATAGGGGGCACTGAATTCGTGAAGAATACCTTTGTCGTTACAGAATTCGAGCATTCGATTATTTTTGAACTAAGTACCATTATCACTTCGTATTCATCTGATTGGAAGTTGACAAGTTCTCTAACTTTCAGAAGAGAATCATAAGATTATCAAATGTTTCATCTTTACTCTCCTGGAAGATAACCCACGAGAATCTCGAATAGTTTTCTGTCACAACGAGGCAGTATAGATCACCATATATGCTTTTGACGTTGACTAGCCCGAAAAGATCCATATGAAGCCTCTCTAGTGGTAATTTGATAGAATTCAGAAGATTTCTCGGGTGTGATTTCTTATGCTGCTTCCCCTTTTTGCAGCTAAGAGAATCATCATTTAGATGAAAACTTTTGAGATTAACACCCTCCACTAGATTGCTGTGCACCAGATAGTTCATTTTTTTCAAATAGATATGCCCCATTTTTTTATGCCATAAGATCATTTCTTTTTCATTTGCTTTCGTGACAAAACATTGTGCCGACTTCGATGTAGTGGATAAGACACTAATGTCTAAGACATAAAGATCATTTTCTCGAGGAGCGCACATGAGAATCCACTCCTTAGGAATTTTGAATCCTGGCTTCAGAATTAAGCATTCTTTATCATTGAAGCAATTTGTAAACTTCTTATCACAAATCTGTGAGACGCTTAGTAAATTGTTCTCTATTTCAGCAATGTAGTTCACTTTGTCAAATGAGACCACACCGTTGGAAAGTTTCCCTTCTCCAACAATTCTCCCACCTTGATTTCCCGCGAACCCTACATAGCCTCCGCGAATAGACTTAACATGATAGAGTAAGGCTAGCATTCCTGTCATGTGACGAGAAGTTCCATTTTCCATTATCCATTTTGATATGATTGACCTCGGGAGCCCCTGCACATGTAAATAAGCAATTACTTAAACAATGAAACCTAAGCCTTCTCGGTCTTGGGTGGATTTGGAATATCAAACTTTGGAACTTTAACATTAACATCCTGTTTAACTTTAGATTTAATAGGTGTTTTGATTTCTACAGAAGATGTTTTGGTTTTAACCACCCAAGTATGTGTTTTTAGAATTGCTTCTTCGAATAAAATTTTTAATCCTTTTGTTCGGTTTTGATTGAAGTTCCACAAATTTCAAACTTTAAAACATTTGGAATTGTTGGTTTCAATAATTTTGTTGGATTTTTCTTTTTAAGATCTATTTTGGAACAAACTCAGGTTTCTTTTGTTTCACATCTTTTGTGGATTTCTTTGCTTTGTAAACAGATTTTGAGTTGCTTTGGGTACAATGTCGTGCAATATGCCCAACTTTGTTACATTTCCAACATGTTCTATTGTCACAATCAGTAGATGAACTCAAATTCTGCTCACGACGTTTCTTTTCTGCGTGGAACTCGTTGTTTGATTGTTCCTTTCCCAACCTTTCTTTTTCACTTACCATGCTTGATCCAAACAAAGAGTTTACTTTCTTTTGAAAATTTGATTTTTGAAACTTACCATTTTTCTTCTTAACATACCCCAACCCTTTACGCTTATGGGTTGGCCCATAGGGTAATTGGGTTGATAGTATGTTTGGGCTAAATGTTGAGTGGGTGGAAATGGTAGTTGTTGTTGGGCTTGACCCATTAACTGTTGGTGGGTTTGGGTTATAGGTTGGTGGCGGTTTGTTCGTTGAAGCGTGCGGCAGTTTTGAACAGTGTGTCCGGCGCGACCGCAGTCGGTACAATATTGGCAAGGATAATCAGGGGAGTGGTGATACTGACAACGGATACATTTTGGTAGTGGCCCTGTGTATGGTTTTCTGTATGGCGCGGGTGGAGGAGTGGGTTGAGTGATGGGTGCAGCAGGAATAGGGGTGTTGGTTTGGGTGACTGCAAAGTTCCTGGTGTTACGCTTCCTCTTGTTAGCAAATTTAGAGGAAGGAGTGTGGTGGTTTGAGGTTTGTCCCTCAGCAGGGGCTTTCTTCTTTTCCTCTTTGAACTTCCCATTGCGAATTCGGTTTTCGGTCAGTTCTGTTGCCAACTCCATGGCAGCTTCGAGTGTTACCGGTGAAACGCTGAGGACCGAATCTTGGATTTTCGAGGGAAGTCCTCGAATGTAATGTTCGATCAGACGATAGGTTGGAGTGAATAAGTTTGGAACCATTTGGTTCAACTCCAAGAACCTTTTGTTGTAAGTAGAGTGATCACCATCTTTTTGCTTCAAGGCATGAAATTCATCCTCCAATTTCTTAATTTCACTTCTAGGACAAAATCGCCTAGTCATGATCTCCCTTAACTCCTCCCAAGTTAAGGCCATCGCATCTTCTGTTCCCCTCTTTCCTTTCTCAGTATTCCACCAAGTGAGAGCTACACCAAGTAGTCTCCCAGTGGCGTAACGAACTTTGCGATCCTCAGGACAATCGCAGTTTAAGAAAACGTTTTCCATCTCCTCGAACCAATGCAGGAGAGCAGTGACTCCCTCAGTCCCTTCGAATTTTGGAGGATCACAGGACTTAAAATGTTTGAAGGAGCATTTGATGGTAGGAGGGTTGTCGATGTTCTGGTCCTGCTGTTGAGGAGGGTTAGTAGGATTTGCAGCAAGGGCTTGTTGTACTTGTACCACGATGTCAGGCAATATCGTGGCCATTTGATTCGCGATATGAGTGGCCAAACGCTCCCGAGACTTTTCCGATTTCCTACCCCTTCGATGCTGTCTTGACGACATCTACAGGATCATAAAATGAGAAGATTGTGAGTTTATGGTGTCTTTTTAGGTGTCATGTGTCTTTAAGAAAATGAAAATAACATAAATATCAATAATGCAACTACATCCAAAGGATGTCTTGGGTTCGCTCATGTTGGGCCTCAAATGTCCCCCATACCTTCACCTACATAGTCATGTGGGCCCCCATGGCTATTGGTTTGGTAGGATTCACATTAGTGTTGGCAATTTAACACTCGCATCCCCCGAATGCAAACCACAAAATATGTTCATGAGATGTTTGGTCGGAACGTGTCCAGGTGTAGACACAATGACAACTCAAAGTGGGATTTGCTCTCACGACGTTTGGTATAGCATGCTTTGGCCTAATAGGTATTTCGTACTCTCATCGTTAGTCCCCAGGTAGGCAAACTGGTCCTTTATTTTGGATTTATACGAATGCCAGCCTAGACAGGACGTTCCGACTACCGGTACTAGTACCCTTCCAGTTACTACATGCCCGTCATGAGAACTCACTTTGATGAGATTTGAAAACACGAAAATCATTGTAAAATCAATCATGATGTGGTGTGTGCTTGCATGGATGTGATATGTTATGATCATACGATTTCATGATAGGCATTATTTGATAATACATACTTATGAACATGCTTGTACAATATCAAATGTAACATTTCACATAAACATATAAACATCATGAAATTTGGCATATAACACACAAAATTCTTATAAGTTTCTAATCGACTATAGTATAGGCTCTAAGGGTCTAATAACCTATCCTATATCCCTATAGTCATGGCTCTGATACCAATCTGTCACACCCCGACCCGCAGCGGAAATAAGAGTCGGGGCATAACTGGGTTATCACCAAAGCACATGACATTTACTATTATGTTTCATAATTAAATGAAGTCAAAGTTACATTTCTCAAACATCCAAACATGTTCATTCAATACAAGGGAAAATAACCAAACATAACAATTCAAATACTAAATCGTTTTATTTCTTCTAATCCAGGTCCTATGTGTTCCTAGCTGCTGCTGGTTCACCTGTATCATGTGTAAAATGGGAGGTTTTGGGTCAACATAAGTTGGCGAGTGAACCTTATTAGGTAAACATTTGGTAATGATTATATGGTTAGTTTATCAATAAAATATTGTGCATAATCATAAAAGAGCACATGTAAGTAATCAAACATTGGCAAATAGCAGTTACAATTATAACATACATTAACATTTGATAGCATACATGAATATACCAATATCATACGATAACTAACATAAATGAACTGTGCGATCAAGGCTCAATCAAACGGAGCCGATCGTATTGCATGAACTGGAAATGTAAATTGAACTGTGCGCTCAAGGCTCAATCAAACGGAGCCGAACGTATTGCATGAACTGGAAATGTAAATTGAACTGTGCACTCAAGGCTCAATCAAACGGAGCCGAGCGTATTGCATGTATTGAAATGTAAAATGAAATGACCGATCAAGGCTCAATCAAACGGAGCCGATCGTGCGGGCACGCCAAAATCAACCGCATAATAAAATGGGGATCAAGCTCAACCTCGATGGATGGGGAGCTGCGGCCTCGGCAATTGCATGTACTGAAATAATAATTTGCATCTAATAATGACTACTTAACAGCAACAAACTAATACACATGTCATGTTATGATGTATGCACAATAATTTCGTTATAATATGTAAATAAACAAAGACACATGATACACCCCAAAATCGTGATTAAAACGGGGAATTTGAAAGGTTCACTCACATTGGGTGCGTTGGATTGGAGATGGTGAGATGCGCACGATTTAGACGAGCGAGTCGACGAGGAATACTAACCTAAATAATAATGGAAAATATATTAAATTGATGGATTTTATTAAGGATTTTAATGGGATTTTTAGATATATTTTTGTGAGTTTATGGCTATTTTCTATCTTTAAAAATGTTATTTTTAAGTATTTTAAATGGATTTTTAAATTAAAATAAACAAATAAATATATAAAAAAAATATTATTTTTTACTGTTGACCGTTGACCGGTTCGGTCAGCGGTAAATGCTGCGCCAAGCGGGATTCGAACCGGCGACCTTCCGTTCACATGCACGTAGCTCTACCAACTGAGCTACGTGACTAACCCGTTAGAAACTCAGTTTTAATTACATTTATATACTTATTTGAATTAACCGAAAATACCTTAATTTACAAAAACGTTTTAATTCAATTGACCGGTGCTTGAGACAGGATTCGAACGCGCGACGTGAAGTTTATTTTGCACACAGTCCACCGCTGGACTGTGTGTCTAACCCGGTTATATTCTTGATTTATAATATACTTAACAACTACCTGATTTAACCCGGGTTAGTTCATGATTAAAAAGGAATGTTATTATACAAAGCGTGCGCGTAGTAAGGTTCGAACTCGGGACGTGAATATGAAATTTGCACACAGTCCACCGCTGGACTGTGTGTCTAACCCGTTTATAAACCGGATTTTAATTACTCTTATACTCTGAAATAGCTTCATCTTCTTCGTCGGATTACACGGTTATCATAATTCAACTAGTTAAGTTTGATTTTGTGATTTACAAAGTTCTTAGACACTAACAGTAATTCAAGAGTAAGGAATGGAGAGAGTTTAAAGAACAGAAATTACCGATTGAAGATAGTCACAGAAATCCGGCGAAGGTTCGTCGGTACTGGAAATGAACTCCGACTGTTGAACCAATTAACAGTGTGGATCGATTATTCACAAAGTTAAATCACCTAAACAAGGTTTAAAAGAAGAGCAGAATATCTTACCAGTTCACAGTGGGATTCTGGCAATCTCAGGAACTTTCCGGCGAAGGTAAGATTTCCGATAAACGTTGGCTAAGATTGATTCTGATGATGGAGTTGTGTTAGAGATTGACTAATCACATGTTTTAAACAAAAAGAGTCGAAGGAATTACCGTGAGAATGTGAGTCCCGGTTTTCCGGTGAGTTGCAGAAAATTTCCGGCGATCTGATTCAGAGAATCTTACGGTTCAGAAACTTGACGAAAATGAAATTGAGTGTTGTTGTGATAGTTATGAATCGCGCCAATGATCAGAACTTGAATTAAATCAGAGTTTGATAAGTTTTCGGTTTCAAATACCGGAAATGATGAAACTTTATGTTCATTCAATTCGGACTTAATTAGAAACCGAAATACATCGGTTATAAGTTGGCCAGATGAAGTCGAAATGATTTGGCGATCGGTTTGCCGATTTCCGTTATTCAGGTGGCATCAACGGTTGATTTGAGTTTGCGTATAAGATCCAATTGCTCTCCTAAAGTTAACAGAAAACACTTGGTGGCGGAGTGGTTTGGGGACAGGATGATAAGTCGTTGAGACCCAGCTGACCCGGGTTCGAGTCCCGGCAGCTACACATGTTTTCTATTTATTTTATTTTAACTTTTTATCAAATATAATTTTTATAGTTTAGTTTATTTATAAATTATGTAACGTTTAAACTCAAAATAATCATAACTAATTAATGTACTTTCATAACTTGGTATTTGATTACAAAACGGAGCGGGTTTTGGAGACCCGATTTTTACAAATGTTACAGTATCCCCTACTTTTAGGAATTTCGTCCCGAAATTTAAACGGTTGAAGTAGTAGGAAAAAGATGCGGGTATTTTTCACGCATTAAGTCTTCACGTTCCCAAGTAAACTCAGGTCCCCGTTTCGACTCCCAGCGTACCCTAACAATAGGAATGCGACTTCGTCGTAGACGCTTTTCCCCATAGTCCATAATCTCCACTGGTCTTTCAATAAAATGCATGGATTCATCAATCTGAATATCTTCCAGTGGAATATGAAGATTCTCATCAGCGAGGCACTTCTTCAAGTTCGATACGTGGAATGTGGGATGAATCCTGTCGAGTTCTTCCGGTAGGTCAAGCTTGTATGCTACAGGACCTACTCTTTCGAGTATCTTGAAAGGTCCTACGTAACGTGGTGCTAGCTTTCCCTTTTGACCAAAACGAACTACTCCCTTCCACGGTGATACTTTTAAAAGCACATGATCACCAATGCTAAACTACAAGGGCTTCCGTCGTTTATCTGCGTAACTCTTTTGACGACTTTGAGCCGCTAGAAGATTGTTTCGGATTTGATGAATCTTATCTGTGGTTTCTTGGATCAATTCTGGGCCAGTAATTTGTGCTTCCCCAACTTCGTGCCAACAAACAGGAGATCGGCACTTTCGACCATATAAAGCTTCAAAAGGTGCCATGCCGATGCTCGAATGATAGCTGTTGTTGTACGAAAATTCAACTAACGGTAAGTGGGCGTCCCAATTTCCCTTGAAGTCTATGACACATGCCCTAAGCATGTCCTCAAGAGTTTGAATGGTGCGCTCAGACTGTCCATCAGTTTGAGGATGATAGGCGGTACTGAGATCTAATCGAGTGCCCATAGTGGATTGTACTGCTTGCCATGTTCGTGAGGTGAAACGACCATCACGATCAGAAATAATACTTACTGGTACCCCGTGTCGGCTTACGATTTCGTTGATATAAATACGAGCAAGCTTTTCGTTCTTGAAATCTTCCCGAATAGGAATAAAGTGAGCTGATTTTGTAAGTCGGTCTATAATCACCCATATAGTGTCATACCACTAGAAGTGCGAGGTAACCTGGTAATGAAATCCATGGTTATATTTTCCCACTTCCATACATGTATTTCCGGTTGGACTAGAAGTCCTGAGGGTCTTTGGTGTTCAGCCTTCACCTTAGAACATGTGAGACACTTGGAAACAAAAACGGCAATATCTTTCTTCATTCCAGGCCACCAATAGGTGTACCGTAGGTCTTGATACATCTTATCAGCTCCTGGGTGTATAGAATATCGCAATTTATGAGCTTCATGCATGAGTGTTTCACGAAGATTGATGTGGTTAGGAATCCATATACGATCTAGGTAATACAAAATACCATCAGATTTAGTTTCAAGTTTTAGCTCGGCTCCACAGGACATCTCTTTTTGTACATCTTCCTCAGTTATTGAAACGTGTTGAGCTTCTCGAATTTGATCCTTAATATTGGTTATAATTTGCGAACATAGAAGATGAATGGAGTTCGCATAACCCTTTCGACTAAGTGCATCAGCCACTACATTTGCTTTACCAGGGTGGTATCTGATTTCACAGTCGTAATCATTTAGAAGTTCGACCCATCTTCGTTGCCTCATATTTAACTCTTTCTGATTGAAGATATGTTGAAGACTCTTGTGGTCAGTGTATATTTCACACTTCGTACCATACAGATAATGTCTCCATATCTTAAGAGCGAATACAACGGCTCCAAGTTCCAGGTCATGAGTGGTGTAGTTCTTTTCGTGTGTCTTGAGTTGCCTTGAGGCATAAGCTATGACTTTTCCTCTTTGCATGAGAACGCAACCTAATCCTTGCCCTGACGCGTCGCAATAGACTACAAAATCATCACAACCTTCAGGAAGAGTGAGGATTGGTGCATCACAAAGTTTTTGTTTAAGGGTTTGAAAAGCTTCTTCTTGCTTGGGTCCCCATACGAATGGTTTTCCCTTATGGGTTAAAGCCGTGAGTGGCACCGCAATGCGAGAGAAGTTTGAAATGAACCGACGATAATAGCCAGCTAGTCCAAGAAAAGACCTTACTTCAGTTGGTGTACGTGGAGCTTGCCATTCTTGAACTGCTTTGATCTTTGATGGGTCAACATGTATTCCTTTGTCATTGACTACATGCCCGAGAAATTGCACCTCCTTTAACCAGAATTCACATTTAGAGAACTTGGCATAAAGCTTTTCCTTTTCTAGAAGTGCAAGAACAAGTCGCAGATGACGCTCATGATCAGCTTTAGATTTTGAATAGATAAGAATATCGTCGATGAATACAATAACAAATCGATCAAGGTAAGGTTTGCAGACTCTATTCATTAGGTCCATGAAAACAGCTGGTGCGTTGGTTAATCCAAACGGTATAACCATGAATTCATAGTGGCCATATCGAGTTCGAAAAGCAGTTTTAGGGACGTCTTCTTCATGCACTCTAAGCTGATGATAGCCAGATCGAAGGTCGATTTTTGAAAAGCAACTGGCACCTTGTAGTTGGTCAAGAAGATCATCTATGCGAGGTAAAGGATATCGATTTTTGATGGTTAACTTGTTTAGCTCTCTGTAGTCGATGCACATACGAAAAGATCCATCTTTCTTCTTTACAAAAAGAACAGGTGCACCCCAAGGCGATGAGCTGGGGCGTATGAATCCCTTGTCAGTCAACTCTTGCAATTGACTGGCTAGCTCTTGCATTTCAGAGGGGGCTAACCTATATGGAGATTTTGCCACTGGTGTAGCACCAGGTATAAGATCGATACCGAATTCGACATCTCTGATTGGAGGAAGTCCTGAAATGTCGTCAGGAAAAAACTTGTGGAAAATCTTTTACAACAGGAATATCTTCTAGTTTCTTCTCTGTGGTCTCCTTCTTGATGATATGGGCTAAAAACGCGACATAATTCTTGCGAAGGTATTTTTGAGCTTGAAGACAAAACATTAAATTGAGCCCTTTCGACGAGGTTTCTCCAATGATTCGAAGAGTCTGACCGTTTGAAAGAGGAATACGAATAAATTTCTCACGACATACAACTTCCGCATGATGTAGACTGAGCCAATCCATACCGATTATGATGTCGAAACTTCCCAGCTTCATAGGAATTAGATCGACTGAGAAATCGTGGTCGTTTAAAGTGAGTGTACAGTTGCGTAAAATAAAGTCTAATGAAACTGGTTTTCCGTCCGCAACTTCCACCGTTATGGATTCCGCGAGCTTATCCCGATTTTTACTTAAGATAGGTTCAAATTCTAATGACACGAAACTTCTATCCGCACCAGTATCAAATAACATAGAGGCATATCTACCATTTATAAGAAACGTACCGTTGACCACATTGCCGTCAGCTCTGGCCTGGTTTGCGTTAATATTGAAAGCTCTTCCTCTAGCAGGTGGAGGAGCTTTGTTCGCTTGATTCACTGGGTTGGCTTGGGCCTGAGCATGAATAATATTGACCAGCCTTGGACATGTGTTTCTGAAATGACTTGGGTCGCCGCAGTTGAAACAAGCCCGCATAGGTTGGCCCATAGGGTAATTGGGTTAATAGTATGTTTGGGCTAAATGTTGAGTGGGTGGAAATGGTAGTTGTTGTTGGGCTTGACCCATTAACTGTTGGTGGGTTTGGGTTATAGGTTGGTGGCGGTTTGTTCGTTGAAGCGTGCGGCAGTTTTGAACAGTGTGTCCGGCGCGACCGCAGTCGGTACAATATTGGCAAGGATAATCAGGGGAGTGGTGATACTGACAACGGTTACATTTTGGTAGTGGCCCTGTGTATGGTTTTCTGTATGGCGCGGGTGGAGGAGTGGCTTGAGTGATGGGTGCAGCAGGAATAGGGGTGTTGGTTTGGGTGACTGCAAAGTTCCTGGTGTTACGCTTCCTCTTGTTAGCAAATTTAGAGGAAGGAGTGTGGTGGTTTGAGGTTTGTCCCTCAGCAGGGGCTTTCTTCTTTTCCTCTTTGAACTTCCCATTGCGAATTCGGTTTTCGGTCAGTTCTGTTGCCAACTCCATGGCAGCTTCGAGTGTTACCGGTGAAACGCTGAGGACCGAATCTTGGATTTTCGAGGGAAGTCCTCGAATGTAATGTTCGATCAGACGATAGGTTGGAGTGAATAAGTTTGGAACCATTTGGTTCAACTCCAAGAACCTTTTGTTGTAAGTAGAGTGATCACCATCTTTTTGCTTCAAGGCATGAAATTCATCCTCCAATTTCTTAATTTCACTTCTAGGACAAAATCGCCTAGTCATGATCTCCCTTAACTCCTCCCAAGTTAAGGCCATCGCATCTTCTGTTCCCCTCTTTCCTTTCTCAGTATTCCACCAAGTGAGAGCTACACCAAGTAGTCTCCCAGTGGCGTAACGAACTTTGCGATCCTCAGGACAATCGCAGTTTAAGAAAACGTTTTCCATCTCCTCGAACCAATGCAGGAGAGCAGTGACTCCCTCAGTCCCTTCGAATTTTGGAGGATCACAGGACTTAAAATGTTTGAAGGAGCATTTGATGGTAGGAGGGTTGTCGATGTTCTGGTCCTGCTGTTGAGGAGGGTTAGTAGGATTTGCAGCAAGGGCTTGTTGTACTTGTACCACGATGTCAGGCAATATCGTGGCCATTTGATTCGCGATATGAGTGGCCAAACGCTCCCGAGACTTTTCCGATTTCCTACCCCTTCGATGCTGTCTTGACGACATCTACAGGATCATAAAATGAGAAGATTGTGAGTTTATGGTGTCTTTTTAGGTGTCATGTGTCTTTAAGAAAATGAAAATAACATAAATATCAATAATGCAACTACATCCAAAGGATGTCTTGGGTTCGCTCATGTTGGGCCTCAAATGTCCCCCATACCTTCACCTACATAGTCATGTGGGCCCCCATGGCTATTGGTTTGGTAGGATTCACATTAGTGTTGGCAATTTAACACTCGCATCCCCCGAATGCAAACCACAAAATATGTTCATGAGATGTTTGGTCGGAACGTGTCCAGGTGTAGACACAATGACAACTCAAAGTGGGATTTGCTCTCACGACGTTTGGTATAGCATGCTTTGGCCTAATAGGTATTTCGTACTCTCATCGTTAGTCCCCAGGTAGGCAAACTGGTCCTTTATTTTGGATTTATACGAATGCCAGCCTAGACAGGACGTTCCGACTACCGGTACTAGTACCCTTCCAGTTACTACATGCCCGTCATGAGAACTCACTTTGATGAGATTTGAAAACACGAAAATCATTGTAAAATCAATCATGATGTGGTGTGTGCTTGCATGGATGTGATATGTTATGATCATACGATTTCATGATAGGCATTATTTGATAATACATACTTATGAACATGCTTGTACAATATCAAATGTAACATTTCACATAAACATATAAACATCATGAAATTTGGCATATAACACACAAAATTCTTATAAGTTTCTAATCGACTATAGTATAGGCTCTAAGGGTCTAATAACCTATCCTATATCCCTATAGTCATGGCTCTGATACCAATCTGTCACACCCCGACCCGCAGCGGAAATAAGAGTCGGGGCATAACTGGGTTATCACCAAAGCACATGACATTTACTATTATGTTTCATAATTAAATGAAGTCAAAGTTACATTTCTCAAACATCCAAACATGTTCATTCAATACAAGGGAAAATAACCAAACATAACAATTCAAATACTAAATCGTTTTATTTCTTCTAATCCAGGTCCTATGTGTTCCTAGCTGCTGCTGGTTCACCTGTATCATGTGTAAAATGGGAGGTTTTGGGTCAACATAAGTTGGCGAGTGAACCTTATTAGGTAAACATTTGGTAATGATTATATGGTTAGTTTATCAATAAAATATTGTGCATAATCATAAAAGAGCACATGTAAGTAATCAAACATTGGCAAATAGCAGTTACAATTATAACATACATTAACATTTGATAGCATACATGAATATACCAATATCATACGATAACTAACATAAATGAACTGTGCGATCAAGGCTCAATCAAACGGAGCCGATCGTATTGCATGAACTGGAAATGTAAATTGAACTGTGCGCTCAAGGCTCAATCAAACGGAGCCGAACGTATTGCATGAACTGGAAATGTAAATTGAACTGTGCACTCAAGGCTCAATCAAACGGAGCCGAGCGTATTGCATGTATTGAAATGTAAAATGAAATGACCGATCAAGGCTCAATCAAACGGAGCCGATCGTGCGGGCACGCCAAAATCAACCGCATAATAAAATGGGGATCAAGCTCAACCTCGATGGATGGGGAGCTGCGGCCTCGGCAATTGCATGTACTGAAATAATAATTTGCATCTAATAATGACTACTTAACAGCAACAAACTAATACACATGTCATGTTATGATGTATGCACAATAATTTCGTTATAATATGTAAATAAACAAAGACACATGATACACCCCAAAATCGTGATTAAAACGGGGAATTTGAAAGGTTCACTCACATTGGGTGCGTTGGATTGGAGATGGTGAGATGCGCACGATTTAGACGAGCGAGTCGACGAGGAATACTAACCTAAATAATAATGGAAAATATATTAAATTGATGGATTTTATTAAGGATTTTAATGGGATTTTTAGATATATTTTTGTGAGTTTATGGCTATTTTCTATCTTTAAAAATGTTATTTTTAAGTATTTTAAATGGATTTTTAAATTAAAATAAACAAATAAATATATAAAAAAAATATTATTTTTTACTGTTGACCGTTGACCGGTTCGGTCAGCGGTAAATGCTGCGCCAAGCGGGATTCGAACCGGCGACCTTCCGTTCACATGCACGTAGCTCTACCAACTGAGCTACGTGACTAACCCGTTAGAAACTCAGTTTTAATTACATTTATATACTTATTTGAATTAACCGAAAATACCTTAATTTACAAAAACGTTTTAATTCAATTGACCGGTGCTTGAGACAGGATTCGAACGCGCGACGTGAAGTTTATTTTGCACACAGTCCACCGCTGGACTGTGTGTCTAACCCGGTTATATTCTTGATTTATAATATACTTAACAACTACCTGATTTAACCCGGGTTAGTTCATGATTAAAAAGGAATGTTATTATACAAAGCGTGCGCGTAGTAAGGTTCGAACTCGGGACGTGAATATGAAATTTGCACACAGTCCACCGCTGGACTGTGTGTCTAACCCGTTTATAAACCGGATTTTAATTACTCTTATACTCTGAAATAGCTTCATCTTCTTCGTCGGATTACACGGTTATCATAATTCAACTGGTTAAGTTTGATTTTGTGATTTACAAAGTTCTTAGACACTAACAGTAATTCAAGAGTAAGGAATGGAGAGAGTTTAAAGAACAGAAATTACCGATTGAAGATAGTCACAGAAATCCGGCGAAGGTTCGTCGGTACTGGAAATGAACTCCGACTGTTGAACCAATTAACAGTGTGGATCGATTATTCACAAAGTTAAATCACCTAAACAAGGTTTAAAAGAAGAGCAGAATATCTTACCAGTTCACAGTGGGATTCTGGCAATCTCAGGAACTTTCCGGCGAAGGTAAGATTTCCGATAAACGTTGGCTAAGATTGATTCTGATGATGGAGTTGTGTTAGAGATTGACTAATCACATGTTTTAAACAAAAAGAGTCGAAGGAATTACCGTGAGAATGTGAGTCCCGGTTTTCCGGTGAGTTGCAGAAAATTTCCGGCGATCTGATTCAGAGAATCTTACGGTTCAGAAACTTGACGAAAATGAAATTGAGTGTTGTTGTGATAGTTATGAATCGCGCAAATGATCAGAACTTGAATTAAATCGGAGTTTGATAAGTTTTCGGTTTCAAATACCGGAAATGATGAAACTTTATGTTCATTCAATTCGGACTTAATTAGAAACCGAAATACATCGGTTATAAGTTGGCCAGATGAAGTCGAAATGATTTGGCGATCGGTTTGCCGATTTCCGTTATTCAGGTGGCATCAACGGTTGATTTGAGTTTGCGTATAAGATCCAATTGCTCTCCTAAAGTTAACAGAAAACACTTGGTGGCGGAGTGGTTTGGGGACAGGATGATAAGTCGTTGAGACCCAGCTGACCCGGGTTCGAGTCCCGGCAGCTACACATGTTTTCTATTTATTTTATTTTAACTTTTTATCAAATATAATTTTTATAGTTTAGTTTATTTATAAATTATGTAACGTTTAAACTCAAAATAATCATAACTAATTAATGTACTTTCATAACTTGGTATTTGATTACAAAACGGAGCGGGTTTTGGAGACCCGATTTTTACAAATGTTACAAATAGTTTTTTATCTTTCTCGACACATTCCTTGCAAGGTTCTTGGCATCTCTTGCATGGTTTTACAACCTCAACAACCTGAACTTTGACAACCTCCCTTACCAACTCTTTGACAAATTCAGTCACTGACTCTTCCTTGACTTCATTAGAAACTACCTCTTTAGGTTTGCCATCATAGTTTTGTTTGCAATTTTTGTCAAATTCTCGGCATTAATCTCTTTTTCCACATCTATGAATACCACACACTCAGGTTATGATTCCTTTTCTGCTTGCACTTGATAGCTTGAATCAAAATATCCTGTAAAAGATGGAAACATATAAGGTGGAATCGGATTTCTAAAAGCATTATGCATATATTTCTCTATTCAGCATGTTGTTCATGAAATGTCCTTTCTCTCTACATACGATATCCCCTACCTCGTATTAATGATCTTTTTGATCAACTACAAGGTGCTACATGTTTCTCCAAGGTTGATTTGTGTTCTCGGTATCATCAGCTTCATGTACTCGATGAAGATATTCCCAAAACTGCTTTTCGCACTCGATACGACCCTTACGAGTTCACTGTCATGCCCTTTGGTTTGAAAAATGCTCCTGCCGTCTTCATGGACTTAATGAATAGGGTTTGTAAACCTTATTTAGACAAGTTTTTATCATTGTTTTCATTGATGACATTTTGATTTATTTGAAATCCTGAGCCGATCACAAACATCATCTTCGTCTAACGATGGAACTCCTAAAGAAAGAACAACTTTATGCCAAATTCTCCAAGTGTGAATTTTGGCTGAAGGAAGGTCAGTTTTTTGGACACATTGTCAACGAACAAGGTATACATGTAAATCCCGCCAAAATCAGTGCGATTAGGGATTGGAGTACACCTACTACTCCTACCGAAGTTCGTTCATTTCTCGGTCTAGCTGCTATTACTGCCGCTTTATCGCAAACTTCTCCAAGATTGTGGTTCCCCTCACTGCTTTGACTCAAAAGAATAAACCATTTGAGTGGAGACCCAAACAAGAAGAAGCTTTTCAGACCTTGAAACAAAAGCTTTGTGATGCTCCTATTTTATCCTTACCCAATGGCAACGACGACTTTGTCGTATATTGTGATGCATCAAATCTAGACCTTTGTTGTGTTCTCATGCAAAGAGAGAAAGTCATAGCCTATGCATCATTACCTATATGGTATAAAATGTGTGGTTTTCATTGACCACAAAAGTCTCCAACACATTCTTAATCAGAAAGAACTGAACATGAGACAACGACATTGGGTTGAACTTCTAAACGACTATGACTGTGAGATTCGCTACCATCCTGGTAAGGCGAATGTCGTAGGTGATGCTCTTTGTCATAAAGAACGTGTCAAGCTACATTGTGTTCAAGTTCAATTTGATATCCAAACACACATTTTTGGAGCCCAACGCACTTGTGTAACCCAAGGTTTGTTGAAAAATGAACTACCCCATCATCTCGAGCTTTAGCTTGAAACAAAAGACAATGGGCTACTCTACTACATGAACCATTTATAGGTTCCAAGCCAAGACAATCTCCGCACCCTATTGATGAATGAGGCTCACAAATCTCGTTATTCAATTCATCCTGGTGCAGAAAAAATGTACAAGGATCTTCGTACCCAATATTGGTGGCATGGTATGAAGAAGGATATTGCCTTATACGTATCCAAATGCCCACAACCTTTTGTTTCAAAACCTTAGTTAACCCCTTTGAGCCTACAACATTTCGTTTCAAAACCTGGAAAATACAAATTTTGCAACAATCACCTATCACCCTAAACCTTTTTATTTTACACACTTATTTTAGTAAAATTTGATTCTTTTGAAATATATATAAAATTGTGACTTAGTTATCTTGAGAATACTTTATCAAAAAACAAAAAAAAAATCTCTCTAGTTGCTTGAAATAAAATAAGCAAAATTATTGCTTATAATTCTTTAGTTTATACCTAAGTCACAAACAAATATATTTTCAAAAGAAAACCGACATTTTACGCCTTTAGCCACTTTTCAAATAAAAATCCCTACACCTAGCCAAAACCTACCCTTTTTGAAGACCTCTTGATATTTACGAAGATTATGTCAAAAAGTAGGAGGTTTGATTACTTGTCAAGCATATAGTAGGAGTTGTTCCATACCGGGACCGAGCGTTTCACTTAAACATCTTTGGCCAAGTGTCGAGTGATCACTTATAAGGTGTGTGAATTGTATATAGCTTAATGGAATTTTAAAGGGCATGTTACGCCTAAGAATATATATTTTTCTTAAAAAGAGTTCTAAATAAATCATGTCGAATAGGATTGTAAATAAAATAAAAACAAAAAAAATAACTTGGATTCCCCACTCTAAAACAATACCCAAAAACTTCTTCTTGACCTATTCCATTTGGGTGTGTAAGCAATATTAAAGAATTTTACCTGAGGACAAGCAAAGATTCAAGTGTGCGGGTATTTGATATGCACCAAAAGCATCATATAAATTGTATCAAATAAGGTATAAAATTAACCCTTTATGTACTAGTGTTGGAAAAAATGTGTTTCTTTGTATACTTTTGATTTTCAGGATTAAAAGAGTTTAAATGTACAAATTGGACAATTAATGGCAAAAACCAACATAAATACAAAAGAAGAGAAGTTGACACTTCATACCAACCCTCCAAGCTTCACCCAAAACAACGAATCAGAAGACAAGCATGGGGCGTGCCACCAAGGAATGGGGCTGTGCCACACCACAAATTCCATGAAGAAAGACAAACATAAGCAGACAAGAGACACGTGGTTATGTCCCATGGACACAACCCGTGGTCAACTCTCAGATATGCAAAATCTTTTATAGTACAACAAGTACAAGGCCATGGGGCCGTGCCTCTAACACAACTCACTAAATGAAGACAGAGAAGAAGGAGACACGGGACCGCGTGAGGAGTCTGTTTCCAACCATAAATAGGGGGCTTGGTTCAATTGCAATTCATCCCTTGGCAAACCACTTCTCTCACACCTGCCACCATCCACCACCACAACACCACCATCATCCACCACATTCCTCCATCATCCATCTTTAGAGTGTGTGCAGTAGTCTCGTGATCTAAGATTGATCGTAAGAGTTTTTGTCAAACAAAGGTCATGCTTGGCTAATCTCTTAGATCACTTGGTGAAGACAAATCATTTATGTATTACTTTTGATTTCCAGGCTTTGGTTAACTTTTTAATTTGGTATGTATTAATGACTTTAATAACTAGTTTCTTATATTGAAAGTGAACTTATTATATCATATCTTCATGTTTTGTTGATTCACTCATCCGTGTCCTTATGGTCTATACAAAGCGCGTTAACTGCCTGGAAGGGGGTTAGAAGGGTGGTTTGGGTAAAGTTCTTGCCTCGTCCAGTGTATAGATCCTGCGAAGACCTGATTCAAGCTTATTAGGACTTCATTTGAGGCTGATAGCATCAAATCGGGGGAAGTAAGATCGGCTTGAATCCCTTATAGCTAAACTACTATTAAAACTTTAAACCGGCCTTGCGAGACTGTATCCCTGCTAACTCAGACCAATATGGCTGAGGGTAGCATTGCCCTCAAAAGAGGTACATGCCGCAATTTGCATTAATAACTTACTTATTATATTTCAATATTCCGGTCTTGCGGGACTGTATCCCTGTTGACTCAGACTAATATGGCTGAGGGTAGCGTTGCCTTCAAAAGAGGGACATGCCACTATAACCAAGATAATCTCTTAAAAAAACCCAAAGTGCGGAAATCATCAAAGGATACGTAAAAGATGAGTCGGAACCAAGTGATTCTATCTTGTCTATTTGTTTCTTTTAATTATTTTAGTTTCTTTCTTTATTTTTAATTACTAAAAACTTTTCCCAAAATTTGGTTAGATTAGACGTTAACGTTATTCCAGTAATAAAAACTCACGCGTCCTTTAACGACCTTGGTATCTTCCCATCACTATACTACGCCAACGATGGGTGCACTTGCCTTAGCGTGTTGTAGAGAGTGATAGTGTTATATCATGTTTTATAAATTCAAAGCTTGATAAATGAGTAAAAGTGCTTAAAATTATATAAAAAGTTATACCCACGCTAGCATCACGTCAGTCTAATAGAAAGAATAGTGGATACAAGTCTATACTGAACCAAAGAAACATTTAAAAGAATTCAAGAAAACGTCTTGGATACAATATCCTGGTGACAATAGAAGAGCGAACATCTTCGATTTGAACTTACAAACATGATAAAGCATTTATTGGTTATTTTAACCGTAAAAATAATCGCAAATTGATTTTACAGTGTAGTCCGTGTGTGTACCATGTTCAATTTAGCCAAATTTTAGTCGTTATATGAAGAGTGGATTCAAACACGTAAACATATACAGAACAAATACAACTAACTGATGGTTGAAGTTGTTTACCTGGATTCGTGATACTTAACGAATAGAATGGGAATGAGTGTAGGTTCACTATTTCGTTGCGGAGTCCGATGTTAGGAAAAAGATTGGGGGACGAGGATGTAAAGAAATTAGGGGAATCTATTCACATCGACTTGTCGTATTTATTGGTTAAAAGTTTATACAAATACTTTTTTTCTGAAAGAAAACCAATAAAAAATTGTAGTAACATCTAATATAGAGATGGCTTATGTTATTTCTATGGGGTGAAGGAGTGGTGGGGAATTTTCCCACCTAAATGAATTTTTTTTACCAATTAAACATTGTGGAGATCACGTATTGTCTATATAAGTTAAAATATAGTTGTTAATTTATTTTTCTTAACTTTTGATCAAATAATAAAAAAACGTACTTAAAGTTGTTGAGACGACATATTGTCTATACATGTTAAACATTTTTTTTGTTTCTAATTTATCATATTAGAATAAAAAAAATATTTTCACCTTGCAAAGATGACATGTCATTTCTATACAGGGTAACCTAACTTAAAACACAGAAAGACATGTAGAGACGATATGTGATGGCCCAAAAAATATTTTTGTTGTAAAGCCACCCCAACATGAGTCTATCACGAGACATCTAAATTATACTTCTCTTATACTTTGTAGCATGCTTCAAATAGAGAGAATAGTCATATAATTTAAATTTATTTTTTATACGAGAAGAGGCTGGAATTAGGGGTGTGAAAAAACCCCGAAAAAAGCCAATCTGATTCGGATCGGGATTATTCGGATATTCGAATAAACCAATTAAGCTTTAATATATCCAAATAAACCAAATAAGCTTTAATATATCTGAAATCGGAAACATAATTAAAAAAAATCATGAGTTCGATTCTAATGCAGAAAGACATGACGATTGTGAAACGTTGCAACATCAAGGAATTGGAGATGAGTATGAGAATGATGATCCAAAATCTAAGGAGTAAACGTTGATTACTCTTTAATTTCGGATTTTGAAAAAAAACGTGCAAGAAGTGATGTTGATGATCAAGAGGAGGAGGATGTTGTTGAAGATAAGGTCAATGAGGAAGATGATGAGAAGGGAGAATAGAAGGAAGATGAGGAAGATGATGAGAAACATAATAAAAAAACACACACACGCATAACCTAATTAACCATGAATCCATCATCATAATCATCATCTTCCTTGGCTTCCTCCTTCTTATCATCGTTCTCATCATTTTCCTCGTCTTCCTTCTCCTCATCTTCTTCATCAACCTCATCTTCAACAACATCCTCCTGTTACTCCTCATCATTACTACTTGCACACTTTTTTCAAACTCCGGAGTTGCAGGTAATCAACAAACTCCTTATATTATGGATCATCGTTCTCATACTTATCTCCAATTCATGTGTTGCGACGTTTCCCACTCATCATGTCTTTTGGCGTCGAAATCGAACATAGGGTTGTTGGTCATGTTGAATTGGTAGCTTGAATTTCGAGAAGAGTTAGATGAAAGTGTTGTTAGAAATGGAGTTTGATGAAGGTGATGATCATATTTAATGGCGGAAATAAGAAAAGCTTTCAAAAATTGGCCTGGGTCTAAGACTTACCTTTGAAAGCACGTGGTCGAACCAAATGTGTTTAAAAGATTTATAGAATTGTGGAATCTATTTGGTCCCGCTAATTCTATATTCTGTATTACACAATTTCACATACAAAATATGTATAAAATTTCATGTATATGTTATTATTTATACGAACTTGGAGTCCATTGTATAATAATATGAGTCAAGCTAACTTGGTTTGTACTATTTAATCCGCATTAGAAATTCAACTCATATTCTACTTAAGATAGATCGTGAGTTTAGGGGTGTTCAAAAAATCCAAAATCCAAAAAAACGAACTCCAAAACCGACCCGGAATCTTTTTCGAATATTTGGATCAGACCTATCCGAATCGGGTTCTTATTCGGATACTCGGATTGGATTCAGGTTTTAAAATTTAAAGTATTTGGATTATTCAAATATCCAAATAAACCATAAACCGAATAAGCTTCAATGTATGTTTTAGAGTAAACTTTTTATTTTTGTTTTAAGACTAATTAATATTATGAAGACTTCTGTTTTGAAGTTTGAACTTTGTATTTGTGTTTTAAGTCTACTTGTTATTGTGAATCTCAATTAGTAAAATGTTAGGAATCAGACCAGGGAAAAATCATAAACTTAGAAAAATATGTTATTCGGTTTAATTTGGATTATTCAGATATCCATTCGGATCATGAACTTAGAAAAATATGTTATTCAATTTAATTTGGATTATTCGGATATCTATTTAGATAATTCTAATCTACCCAAATCTGATACAAATTAAATTATGATAAATTTGGATCGGATGGGAATATTTCCAATTCAGATCGAATCGGATTTTGGATAGGTACCTAATATTTTCAAATCCGAAATATCTGTTATCAGATCCAATGAATACTCCTAGCCATGGTTGTAAAACAAGGTCTCAAAGGTTGAGTACTCCCCACGTACTCATTACAAGGTAGCTTGAGAGGCTTGAGTACTCTTTATATAGGTCGAATACTTCAAGAGTTTCTCCGCCTAGGCCGAGTACTTCCCAAATACTATCAAATTCTACTAGGGAGCACCTAACGACTTTTGCAACATCTAGCTGAAATGGATTTGATTTTAGCTAAGTACCACATGTTTTGCCAGCAAAACCTAGCTGAAATGGCTTTGATTTTATCCAAGTACTGCATGTTTTGCCACCTCATGCATCATGTAACATGTTTCTAGCATTAACCCATGTAATTGGTAGCCATTTTCTAGAGCAACACATAATATCATATGACAAATCTTACATTTGACGAGCTCCGAAGTTGCGTGAATATTAATTTTCCTAGCTAACTTATTTAAGAAGCCACAAGTTACATGCAACTACATTTTAGCGACTAAGATAAAATATTATTACATTTCATATCATATCTTGGATAAAGGGACAACTTTCTCTTCTTAAATTTGATGTTTCAGATATAAAATGAAATATTTTGATCGTATCTTTCAATTGTGTCATAACACACGCACACAGAACGACAATTGATCCAAAGTACCGAAGAAACATCGGTTCTAATCAATGGGGATAGAGCTTAAGTTGGAATCTCGACAGGGGGTTATCTTTTAATATCTTCTCTGATTAGTACAACAGAAGTAATCTCAGGAGCAAATATGCAAAACAGACACCATGACTCGTTATTGTCACACCCCGACCCCTGGCCGATTAGGAGCGACATAATTGTTCAAAGATTATGACATTATTAAATATTCCAGTATTATTCATGTCACATTATACAAAGCATATTCCAAATAATCCAGACATAATTTAATACATAAACATAGAAAAATCCATTTATTTAGTCTAAGGCAATACTACATGTCCTCTGTCCATGCATACTCATACCTCGTTCCTGTACCATGTGTAAAATATTTTTTTGTCAAAAAAGAGATGTTGGTAAGTAAAGTTAAGTTTAAATAAAATAATTTATTTAAAAAGTTAATTTAAATTTTAAAAGTAAACATGCAACTCATGTGATATTCATATATACCAACTAACAAACAAGCAACCAACAACAAATAAAACAATCAATACTTGAGTCTCAAACCCAAAAAGGACGTGACTAAACGATGACGGTACCTTCATCTTATTAGTCATGAGGAAATGATCAGTCTATGAATAAGTGAGACGATAGACAGATCCCATATCATGAGTAAAGGGTCAGCTTATGAATAAGTAAGACGATACCTTCATACCACATATTATAAATTATGAGGGAAGGTCAACTAGGTGTACGTGACCCTATAAATAAGTGAGGCACTTACGAATTGAGTAACCATTGCACATAAATGAACAAGTAACTCACATAACACATAAACTTCACAATGACCTTGCATGTTGATAATTAAATTGAATAAACATGAGAATTTGTGTGACACATGATACACCCCAAAAAGTTTTATTGTAAAAAGGGGAATAAAGATCTACTCATAGTTTGTGAAGAATTGATCCATGAAAATGATAATTATACCGGACTGAGTAATGAGTAACTCAATAACCAAAATTACCCATATATATATATATATATATATATATATATATATATATATATAAATGCACCAAAACATATAACAATACTAATAATTTGGGTTCTTGATTTTGAGACTTAGGTGTAAAGGGGATGCTAAATATAAAGTTGTCCTAATCCACAAGTTTATATATATATATTTATATTTGATTAGTAACAATATTATTTATTTTAACACTTTTGCAACTTGTATTCTAGTAATGAGGAATGACCGACAATCCTACTAACTAGATATATATATCCAAATCACAAATTTTCCAAATTCACAACATGTATAAATAAAGTGAGTTAATATGCATTCGATGGAAGTTGCCTAGGATATAATAACATAATTATACTTAAGTTACTATAACCTTTTTTTTAGATATTTAATCTAAGTAAAACTACATGATTATATCCGTTTCATATGTAGCACATTATGTCTATATTCAAAATGTTGTATGATTATATGAATTCCTACTTAAATATAATAACATTGAAAATAATAAAATATTTATGATGCTTATATATTGTAAGAATGCCAAATTTAAATATACTAACATAGTTCATCGAAAGAGTTTGTAATTATGATGATCTTGTAAAAAAATTAAGTTTATAACAAAAATATATTAAATTTAATATGTTTCTTAACTTATTAAAAAAATCTATTACCAATAATTACAATATTTATTTAAGAAATTCTAGAATTAATATATATAGTTTTTTATAAAAATCAGAGGTCACATTCGTTACATATTATTTTATTAAATTTGTATTTTTAACATGATTTTCCTAAATAATATTAACATAATTTAATCCAAGATAAATCCATATAAAATCCAAAAATTACCAAAATCTATACAAACTAATCCTATATGATTAAGAACAAAATCACAATATCAATTTCATTAAACGATGTTTCTAAGGTCAAAATCCCCAAATTTTATGTAACGCTTCATTTTTGTATTTTCCTTATTCAGAAAGTTAATTCGTATTTCTATTTTTGGAAACTTGTAATCATATTGTATTCGTATTCCGTTTCCTAATTTGTAATCCGAGGCTTTGATCATAATGAAATTCATACATTATACATACTTGTTATACATATAATCCATCATTAAATACATGTTTACTTGCAAACTGATACTTAGCATACATGCAATTACTCGTACATACATTCACGATACGCGAATTATACTTGCATACGTTTTCCATGCTCGAAAACATGCTAAATATTGAGGTTTTGGCATAAAATGATAAACTAATAGAAGTTAAGGGGCTAAATTATATAAAAATATCAAACTTGTTGGCCATATGAGGCGCCACGTCATGCGACCACCCTCTCCCCTTGGCTTGGCGTGATGCTAAGCCCCTGAATCCGCAACGAGTTGTTTCCTTGCAGCATATTGGCCAACTTCCCTCACCTCTCTTCTTCCCCAATCATTTTCAAACCTTCTTTAACACAAAACCCTACCTCACCATTATATAAACAAGCCTCCTACACCTCATTTGCAATTTTTCAAACCCTCAATCACTCTCACAATACACTATAATCAGTTGAAATCCAAGTTAAAGGCAGAATCATTCTAAGTTCAAAAGTGAGCATCTACGTCAATTATCTTCAACTTTTCTTCTTCTTGAAAGCTTGGAACACATTTAGGAGTGTTTCTACAAGTTTACCATGGTAAAATAAGGTGGAACATCACTATTTTGAGGTCCAAACTTTCTGTTTTGAAGTTTATTGTAACGCTTCGCATTTTGTACTTTTCTTATTTAGAAAGTGCAACCGTAATTCTATTTCTGGAAACTTGTAAATCGTATTTCGTTTCCAACTTGGATACGTGTTGTCACACCCCGACCCGCAGCGGAAAAGGTGATCGGGGCATGATTGGGTTATCATCAAAGCTCATGACATTTATTATAATGTTTCATATTTATTATTTCAATTTAAAAGAGGTCATACAATCATATCAAACAAATACAACATGTTCAATTCATCCTTCTAAACTTCATTATTTTTCTTCTAAGGCAATTTCCTATGTTTTCCTTGCTTCATCCTGTTCACCTGTATCATATGTAAAAATGGTTTTTGGATCAACAAAAAGTTGGCGAGTGAACCTTGTTAGAAAACATTTATTATTTATTTCTGGTTGTATTTAATATGGAAAAATTGTGCAACATTCATATATGAACAAACGTAAATAAACATACAAAAACAACAATTAGCATGCGATATCAAACAACAACAAACAATAACATACATTAACAAACCAACAGCATACAATCACAAACCATTAGTATACGATATCAAACAACAACAAACAATAACATACATTAACAAACCAACAGCATACAATAACATATCAACTTGCATAAATATATAACATAAATGAAACTGTGCGATCAAGGCTCAATCAAACGGAGCCGATCGTATTGCATGTACTGAAAATGATAAATGTCTGTGCGATCAAGGCTCAATCAAACGGAGCCGATCGTATGTTGGCACGCCAGGTTCACGCTCATAATGTAATGGGGAACATGCTCAACGCTCATAATGTAATGGGGAGCGGCGTCCTATGAAATTTGCATGTACAGAAATATAATAAATTAAATCTAAACAATAATCACACAAACAGTTTACGCAGGCTGGATACACATTTATTCATGGTATGATGTATGCACAATGATTTAAATATAATAAATAGTAAGACACATGATACACCCCAAAAACGTGATTTAAACGGGGAATTTGTACAGATTCACTCACAGTTTGTGAAGATTGATTCCACGAAAATGTTACCGCACGAGAAAATGAATGATGACACGAATCCTATAATGGCGTTATAACCTTTAAGGTTTGCCATATAAAAAAAAATAATAATTTAGTCTTTGGTAACATATCTATTAATAAAGGTTTTATACGTATCCTTTAACCATAATTCAAATATTAGTTTTCCTCTAATCTGTTAGTCTTGTTGTTCACGTGAGTTTGAACAAAACCACTGATGTTCCATTCCCTCTTTTCATTTACATAATTAAAAAGTTAAATATAGTAGATTTACTTATTTCCACTAAACAATTGTTCTAACCCAGTATCATAGTTTGTTGGTAAACTTATAATACATAAATTTATAAGTTTTAATAACTGAATCAAAACTTACACTATATGGAATTCGAATGTATTTGTGTAAGAAAAAAAAAACTTGTATTTAACATCATAGCATATTAAACTTAGGTTGACACATTATCAACGTAGTGTATAAACCCATATCAATATACAAACATATATTTATATGAATTTAATTTATAAGTGCAAAACAAGTGGGTTAGTCGATTATATAAAAATATACGGTAATGGTTGCAACTATTGACGATATTGACAATAAAAAAAATTAAATTAAATTTTTTGTTCTTGTTCTCAAAGTTTCCCATAACCTATTCTGGTGATCTAACAAAATGCAACTAGCTTTATATAGAGTGTGTTTTGTAGGAATGAAAATCATGCGCAAAGTAAAAGAACTTAACCTCATGCAACAACATAGAGTAAATAGAGGGAGCACTATATTCAGAGCATCAATATCCGGAGCATCAGTACGAGTGTAGAGGCACGTATAGGTGGAGCGCGGTGTCGTCGGAACTTCACAATGGTTCCTTTCGAGGTGATGGAGGGCTGTAACAACACCAAACGATTTATAATGGTGGTAAAGGTAGTGACTGCGGTTAACGGCCGTCACGAATTTCAACGTTGACAAGAGTGACTTCGGTGCGGTTGCTTTCCAGTATGGTGCGAGTCGGCGGTGAAGGTGGGTTGTGATTCTAGTGGCGGTGACTTGTGATTCTAAATGCATAATATCAACGTGATCGGTTACAAATCGAAAGCCCAGATTAATTGATACCGGTTACAAGAATTTGGAACGGTTTCAGATATAAAATGTGCGAGGCTTGATCGGGCTTCGGATGAGACGGTTTCACTAGTTGCAGGTTTTAAAGAAGATGGGCCCCCTTTGGTACATAGTGGACTAACTTTTAGCTAATACTTAATGATTTAACATAATATTGCAATAAGACTTTCAACCTATTAACGATTGTTTATCAATTTTATGTAACTCACCAATTTAGTGCATTCAATCCATATTAAAACTCTAATGATAATCACAATTATAATTTTGAACTTATAACTTGTAGCTCATATGTGTACATAGATTTAAATTTCGTTAAAAGCAATTCATTCTAATGTAATTTTAATATCATTACCATGACGTGAAATCAATTAAGGTTTATAGAAAAAGAAGAAATTAATATATAATTTCTTTTTCTGTAACAACCTGATTTAACTACATTATTTCTTTAACATCTATTTTATCATTATAACTAAACTAGTTAATAACTAAACTCATTATAATTAAAATGATTTCATTAAATAACCAACTAACCACACATAGTTATAAACCTACAACGTTAACGTATTTGGATCCGAACGTAATTACATGAATTAAATAGACGCACAACACGATATAACCAATAAATAAATATAAAAATTCACTCTCATTCATTCGGTGTAGGACCCAGTTTACAATACGAATCGGGTTTCGGGGATCCAGTTTTTGACGGATGTTACAGTATCCCCTACTTTTTAGAAATTTCGTCCGAAATTTAAGTAGTGGCATATTTGTCTAGAAAGGATGGTGTTTTAATTTGACAATTACATACTTAGCAGAGAGTAAGAGTTTAAATTTTGTTTGAGGCGGTAACGTTCCTTGTAAGGGTTGAATACCCTGCTACAGGAATCGCTTTTTGTTGCCTAAAGTGTATGAATACGGAACATGGATACACAGAGTTGATTGACTAGGTATGATGTTATGCATATGAGTTTGGGTACGTTTGAAAGATTAGGTTATATCCTAAAACAAAACTTTTACTACTAAAACCTACATGGAACTTCTCATAACCGCCTGACAATGCCTCTGATCCGTTGGCAATAATACTTATATATAGGAAGTACCAGCGGCGTATCCACCGTATCCTCGTCAAATTTTCATTGGTTTTATCGGTAAGTTATGATTAGTCCTATGCGACTCTAAAACATAAATAAACACAACAACCAAAGCTTGAGTCCTTGAATGATGACAATACCTCTCTCGTTTGTTATGATGGAGAGGTTAGTCTATGTAGAAAATGGAACACAATCCAATTTCTTTAAATGATGAGTTGATATGAATGTTAAATCAGCGAGTGTAAAACAAATTTCAACCAAAACATTACTAAATCCTACATGGAACTTCTCATAACCGCCTGATAATGCCTCTGATCCTTTGACAAGAATACTTATATATAGGAAGTACCAGCGGCGTATCCACCATATTCTCGTCAAATTTTCATTGGTTTTATCAGTAAGCTATGATTAGTCCTATGTGACTCTAAAACATAAATAAACACAACAAACAATGCCTGAGTCATAATTCTGATAGTATACATGTTTGAATGATGACAGTCCCTCTCTCGTTTGTTGTGATGGAGAGGTTAGTCTATGTAGAAGTGAGACACAGTCCAACTTCTTTAAATAATGAGATTGAAATACGTTGAGATGTATGATGGTATGAATGTTAAATCAATGAGTACAAAGCAAAACTGAAATAGTAGTTTGCATTAAGATCCTTGGATAAATTTCCAATTTAAAATTTGAGACACGTGAAAATTGAGATAATCATAAAGAAAAACATAGAACTAAGCAGTTGGAGTTAAATCCTGATTTTCAGTGAAAGGGGACTAGTTGAGTGTTTTCATTTGGGCCGTCATTATCTTCAACCGGATTGGCGTTGATGTTGAAAACTCTTCCTCTTGCTGGTGGCCTAGTGATTAGGTTTCCTTGATTTGCTTGGTTAACTGGGTTTGCTTGAGCTTGAGCGTTTATGATGTTAACCAATTGAGGGCACGTGTTTCTAAAGTGGGTAGGGTCGCCACAATTGAAACAAGCTCGAACATATGGGAACATGGGGTATTGGGGTTGTTGATATGTTTGGATCATGTTTTGAGTAGGGGGTGAGGTTTGGTTTTGAGGGATGCGGCAAACCTTGCTCATATGACCATAGCGTCCACAATTCACACGTAGTCGACAAAGTAAGGTAGATGGATGGTGATAAAAACAGGTGTTACATCGAGGGTGAGGTCCAAGGTAAGGTTTCTTATTTGGGTAGGTCGAGTTGGGTGCTACTTGGGTGATTGGGATAGCTTGGAGAGGTACGGCTTGTAAGGCTGGTTGATTGCGTTGGGTGACAGCGAAGAGTTGCTCATCTCGTTTCCTCTTGGAAATGGGTTGAGAAGGGGATTCGGTTTGGGTGTAGTTGGAGGTTTCAGTCTATGCTTTATCCTTCTTCTTCTCCTCCTTGAAGTCTTTGTTCCGGATTCGGTTCTCGGTGAGCTCTGTAGCTAACTCCATTGCTGCTTCCAAGGTTGCAGGTGTGGTACTTATTACAGAGTCTTGAATCTTTGAAGGAAGACCTTGAATGTAGTGCTCGATCAAACGGTAGTGGGGAGTGAACAAGTTGGGAACCATTTGATTTAACTCGAGGAATCTCTTGTTGTATGTAGTGTGGTCGCCTTCCTTTTGTTTCAACGAATAGAACTCATCCTCTAATTTCTTGATTTCGCTCCTTGGGCAAAACCGTCTTGTCATGATTTCTTTCAACTCTTCCCAAGTCAAAGTCATAGCATCTTCAACACCTCGTTTGGCCTTCTCTGTATTCCACCAAGTAAGTGCTATTCCATATAAACGACCAGTAGCATATCGCACTTTGCGATCATCGGGGCAATCGCAATTTAGGAAAATGTTTTCCATTTCTTCAAACCAATAGAGAAGAGCGGTGACACCTTCAGTCCCTTCGTATTTTGTAGGGTCGCAGGATTTGAAATGCTTGTAAGTGCATTTAGTGGTATTCGGGGGAGGGTTAACAACATTTTGAACTTCTTGATTGACGGGATTAGCGGTAAGGGCTTGTTGGACTTGGACTATAATGTTGGGTATTACGGCAGCCATTCGTTGAGCGATTAGGGCAGCCATGCGCTCGCGGGCTTTTCCTGCTCTCATCTTCCTACGAGCGAGGCTAGAAGACATCTACAAGGAATACATATCAAGAGTATGAGTTGGATGCTTTTGGGATCATGTGTCGTATTTAGGAATGAACATTCATAAAATAAACATAGCAAAATAAATCTACCACATCCATAGGATGTCTTGGGCTTTGCTCGTAATTGGGCCTTGCATGCCGCCATACTTCACCTTCGTAATCATGTGGGCCCCCATGATTACCGGGTTTTTCATATGGTTCGCATGTGTTTGCCTGGTTACGTACACTAAAACCCGGAGAAAATCGAGAAATATGTATGTAACATATGATATTCGGAATGTGCCCAGGTGTGGACACGGTGACACCTCAAAGTGGGGTTAGTTCGAACGACGTTTGGTGTGGCATGCTTTGGCCTAATAGGTCCTTCGTACTCTCATCGTTAGTCCCCAGGTAGGCAAACTGGTCCGTTATATTGGATTTATACGAATGCCAACCTAGACAGGACGTTCCGACTACCGGTACTTGTACCCTTACAGTTACTACATGCCCGTCGCAGAACTCACTTTGATGAGATTTGAAAAATGAAAAATGCGACAAAATCTTGAATAACGGAAGTATGAAGATGATTTGAGTATGTGAATATTGTAACATGTATGATGAATATGTATGTAAGTATGTATGTTTGACTGCAAGTATAATTCACTATGTATCACAAAATGTAATATTGGAAATGTTTGCATGCATTTGTGTATGTAATAAATATGAAACAAATAAATATCATAAGTTTGCATGTAACCACATAAACAATTAACATCTATTCAACTATAGTATAGGCTCTAAGGGTCAATAACCTATCCTATATCCCTATAGTCAAAAGCTCTGATACCAATCTGTCACATCCCGACCCGCAGCGGAAAAGGTGATCGGGGCATGATTGGGTTATCATCAAAGCTCATGACATTTATTATAATGTTTCATATTTATTATTTCAATTTAAAAGAGGTCATACAATCATATCAAACAAATACAACATGTCAATTCATCCTTCTAAACTTCATTATTTTTCTTCTAAGGCAATTTCCTATATTTTCCTTGCTTCATCCTGTTCACCTGTATCATATGTAAAAATGGTTTTTGGATCAACAAAAAGTTGGCGAGTGAACCTTGTTAGAAAACATTTATTATTTATTTCTGGTTGTATTTAATATGGAAAAATTGTGCAACATTCATATATGAACAAACGTAAATAAACATACAAAAAAAACAATTAGCATGCGATATCAAACAACAACAAACAATAACATACATTAACAAACCAACAGCATACAATCACAAACCATTAGTATACGATATCAAACAACAACAAACAATAACATACATTAACAAACCAACAACATACAATAACATATCAACTTGCATAAATATATAACATAAATGAAACTGTGCGATCAAGGCTCAATCAAACGGAGCCGATCGTATTGCATGTACTGAAAATGATAAATGTCTGTGCGATCAAGGCTCAATCAAACGGAGCCGATCGTATTGCATATACTGAAAATGAAAAATGTCTGTGCGATCAAGGCTCAATCAAACGGAGCCGATCGTATGTTGGCACGCCAGGTTCACGCTCATAATGTAATGGGGAGCGGCGTCCTATGAAATTTGCATGTACAGAAAAATAATAAATTAGATCTAAACAATAATCACACAAACAGTTTACGCAGGCTGGATACACATTTATTCATGGTATGATGTATGCACAATGATTTAAATATAATAAATAGTAAGACACATGATACACCCCAAAAACGTGATTTAAACGGGGAATTTGTACAGATTCACTCACAGTTTGTGAAGATTGATTCCACGAAAATGTTACCGCACGAGAAAATGAATGATGACACGAATCCTATAATGGCGTTATAACCTTTAAGGTTTGCCATATCAAAAAAAAAGAATAATTTAGTCTTTGGTAACATATCTATTAATAAAGGTTTTATACGTATCCTTTAACCATAATTCAAATATTAGTTTTCCTCTAATCTGTTAGTCTTGTTGTTCACGTGAGTTTGAACAAAACCACTGATGTTCCATTCCCTCTTTTCATTTACATAATTAAAAAGTTAAATATAGATTTACTTATTTCCACTAAACAATTGTTCTAACCCAGTATCATAGTTTGTTGGTAAACTTATAATACATAAATTTATAAGTTTTAATAACTGAATCAAAACTTACACTATATGGAATTCGAATGTATTTGTGTAAGAAAAAAAAACTTGTATTTAACATCATAGCATATTAAACTTAGGTTGACACATTATCAACGTAGTGTATAAACCCATATCAATATACAAACATATATTTATATGAATTTAATTTATAAGTGCAAAACAAGTGGGTTAGTCGATTATATAAAAATATACGGTAATGGTTGCAACTATTGACGATATTGACAATAAAAAAAATTAAATTAAATTTTTTGTTCTTGTTCTCAAAGTTTCCCATAACCTATTCTGGTGATCTAACAAAATGCAACTAGCTTTATATAGAGTGTGTTTTGTAGGAATGAAAATCATGCGCAAAGTAAAAGAACTTAACCTCATGCAACAACATAGAGTAAATAGAGGGAGCACTATATTCAGAGCATCAATATCCGGAGCATCAGTACGAGTGTAGAGGCACGTATAGGTGGAGCGCGGTGTCGTCGGAACTTCACAATGGTTCCTTTCGAGGTGATGGAGGGCTGTAACAACACCAAACGATTTATAATGGTGGTAAAGGTAGTGACTGCGGTTAACGGCCGTCACGAATTTCAACGTTGACAAGAGTGACTTCGGTGCGGTTGCTTTCCAGTATGGTGCGAGTCGGCGGTGAAGGTGGGTTGTGATTCTAGTGGCGGTGACTTGTGATTCTAAATGCATAATATCAACGTGATCGGTTACAAATCGAAAGCCCAGATTAATTGATACCGGTTACAAGAATTTGGAACGGTTTCAGATATAAAATGTGCGAGGCTTGATCGGGCTTCGGATGAGACGGTTTCACTAGTTGCAGGTTTTAAAGAAGATGGGCCCCCTTTGGTACATAGTGGACTAACTTTTAGCTAATACTTAATGATTTAACATAATATTGCAATAAGACTTTCAACCTATTAACGATTGTTTATCAATTTTATGTAACTCACCAATTTAGTGCATTCAATCCATATTAAAACTCTAATGATAATCACAATTATAATTTTGAACTTATAACTTGTAGCTCATATGTGTACATAGATTTAAATTTCGTTAAAAGCAATTCATTCTAATGTAATTTTAATATCATTACCATGACGTGAAATCAATTAAGGTTTATAGAAAAAGAAGAAATTAATATATAATTTCTTTTTCTGTAACAACCTGATTTAACTACATTATTTCTTTAACATCTATTTTATCATTATAACTAAACTAGTTAATAACTAAACTCATTATAATTAAAAGGATTTCATTAAATAACCAACTAACCACACATAGTTATAAACCTACAACGTTAACGTATTTGGATCCGAACGTAATTACATGAATTAAATAGACGCACAACACGATATAACCAATAAATAAATATAAAAATTCACTCTCATTCATTCGGTGTAGGACCCAGTTTACAATACGAATCGGGTTTCGGGGATCCAGTTTTTTACGGATGTTACAGTATCCCCTACTTTTTAGAAATTTCGTCCCGAAATTTAAGTAGTGGCATATTTGTCTAGAAAGGATGGTGATTTAATTTGACAATTACATACTTAGCAGAGAGTAAGAGTTTAAATTTTGTTTGAGGCGGTAACGTTCCTTGTAAGGGTTGAATACCCTGCTACAGGAATCGCTTTTTGTTGCCTAAAGTGTATGAATACGGAACATGGATACACAGAGTTGATTGACTAGGTATGATGTTATGCATATGAGTTTGGGTACGTTTGAAAGATTAGGTTATATCCTAAAACAAAACTTTTACTACTAAAACCTACATGGAACTTCTCATAACCGCCTGACAATGCCTCTGATCCGTTGGCAATAATACTTATATATAGGAAGTACCAGCGGCGTATCCACCGTATCCTCGTCAAATTTTCATTGGTTTTATCGGTAAGTTATGATTAGTCCTATGCGACTCTAAAACATAAATAAACACAACAACCAAAGCTTGAGTCCTTGAATGATGACAATACCTCTCTCGTTTGTTATGATGGAGAGGTTAGTCTATGTAGAAAATGGAACACAATCCAATTTCTTTAAATGATGAGTTGATATGAATGTTAAATCAGCGAGTGTAAAACAAATTTCAACCAAAACATTACTAAATCCTACATGGAACTTCTCATAACCGCCTGATAATGCCTCTGATCCTTTGACAAGAATACTTATATATAGGAAGTACCAGCGGCGTATCCACCATATTCTCGTCAAATTTTCATTGGTTTTATCAGTAAGCTATGATTAGTCCTATGTGACTCTAAAACATAAATAAACACAACAAACAATGCCTGAGTCATAATTCTGATAGTATACATGTTTGAATGATGACAGTCCCTCTCTCGTTTGTTGTGATGGAGAGGTTAGTCTATGTAGAAGTGAGACACAGTCCAACTTCTTTAAATAATGAGATTGAAATACGTTGAGATGTATGATGGTATGAATGTTAAATCAATGAGTACAAAGCAAAACTGAAATAGTAGTTTGCATTAAGATCCTTGGATAAATTTCCAATTTAAAATTTGAGACACGTGAAAATTGAGATAATCATAAAGAAAAACATAGAACTAAGCAGTTGGAGTTAAATCCTGATTTTCAGTGAAAGGGGACTAGTTGAGTGTTTTCATTTGGGCCGTCATTATCTTCAACCGGATTGGCGTTGATGTTGAAAACTCTTCCTCTTGCTGGTGGCCTAGTGATTAGGTTTCCTTGATTTGCTTGGTTAACTGGGTTTGCTTGAGCTTGAGCGTTTATGATGTTAACCAATTGAGGGCACGTGTTTCTAAAGTGGGTAGGGTCGCCACAATTGAAACAAGCTCGAACATATGGGAACATGGGGTATTGGGGTTGTTGATATGTTTGGATCATGTTTTGAGTAGGGGGTGAGGTTTGGTTTTGAGGGATGCGGCAAACCTTGCTCATATGACCATAGCGTCCACAATTCACACGTAGTCGACAAAGTAAGGTAGATGGATGGTGATAAAAACAGGTGTTACATCGAGGGTGAGGTCCAAGGTAAGGTTTCTTATTTGGGTAGGTCGAGTTGGGTGCTACTTGGGTGATTGGGATAGCTTGGAGAGGTACGGCTTGTAAGGCTGGTTGATTGCGTTGGGTGACAGCGAAGAGTTGCTCATCTCGTTTCCTCTTGGAAATGGGTTGAGAAGGGGATTCGGTTTGGGTGTAGTTGGAGGTTTCAGTCTATGCTTTATCCTTCTTCTTCTCCTCCTTGAAGTCTTTGTTCCGGATTCGGTTCTCGGTGAGCTCTGTAGCTAACTCCATTGCTGCTTCCAAGGTTGCAGGTGTGGTACTTATTACAGAGTCTTGAATCTTTGAAGGAAGACCTTGAATGTAGTGCTCGATCAAACGGTAGTGGGGAGTGAACAAGTTGGGAACCATTTGATTTAACTCGAGGAATCTCTTGTTGTATGTAGTGTGGTCGCCTTCCTTTTGTTTCAACGAATAGAACTCATCCTCTAATTTCTTGATTTCGCTCCTTGGGCAAAACCGTCTTGTCATGATTTCTTTCAACTCTTCCCAAGTCAAAGTCATAGCATCTTCAACACCTCGTTTGGCCTTCTCTGTATTCCACCAAGTAAGTGCTATTCCATATAAACGACCAGTAGCATATCGCACTTTGCGATCATCGGGGCAATCGCAATTTAGGAAAATGTTTTCCATTTCTTCAAACCAATAGAGAAGAGCGGTGACACCTTCAGTCCCTTCGTATTTTGTAGGGTCGCAGGATTTGAAATGCTTGTAAGTGCATTTAGTGGTATTCGGGGGAGGGTTAACAACATTTTGAACTTCTTGATTGACGGGATTAGCGGTAAGGGCTTGTTGGACTTGGACTATAATGTTGGGTATTACGGCAGCCATTTGTTGAGCGATTAGGGCAGCCATGCGCTCGCGGGCTTTTCCTGCTCTCATCTTCCTACGAGCGAGGCTAGAAGACATCTACAAGGAATACATATCAAGAGTATGAGTTGGATGCTTTTGGGATCATGTGTCGTATTTAGGAATGAACATTCATAAAATAAACATAGCAAAATAAATCTACCACATCCATAGGATGTCTTGGGCTTTGCTCGTAATTGGGCCTTGCATGCCGCCATACTTCACCTTCGTAATCATGTGGGCCCCCATGATTACCGGGTTTTTCATATGGTTCGCATGTGTTTGCCTGGTTACGTACACTAAAACCCGGAGAAAATCGAGAAATATGTATGTAACATATGATATTCGGAATGTGCCCAGGTGTGGACACGGTGACACCTCAAAGTGGGGTTAGTTCGAACGACGTTTGGTGTGGCATGCTTTGGCCTAATAGGTCCTTCGTACTCTCATCGTTAGTCCCCAGGTAGGCAAACTGGTCCGTTATATTGGATTTATACGAATGCCAACCTAGACAGGACGTTCCGACTACCGGTACTTGTACCCTTACAGTTACTACATGCCCGTCGCAGAACTCACTTTGATGAGATTTGAAAAATGAAAAATGCGACAAAATCTTGAATAACGGAAGTATGAAGATGATTTGAGTATGTGAATATTGTAACATGTATGATGAATATGTATGTAAGTATGTATGTTTGACTGCAAGTATAATTCACTATGTATCACAAAATGTAATATTGGAAATGTTTGCATGCATTTGTGTATGTAATAAATATGAAACAAATAAATATCATAAGTTTGCATGTAACCACATAAACAATTAACATCTATTCAACTATAGTATAGGCTCTAAGGGTCAATAACCTATCCTATATCCCTATAGTCAAAAGCTCTGATACCAATCTGTCACATCCCGACCCGCAGCGGAAAAGGTGATCGGGGCATGATTGGGTTATCATCAAAGCTCATGACATTTATTATAATGTTTCATATTTATTATTTCAATTTAAAAGAGGTCATACAATCATATCAAACAAATACAACATGTCAATTCATCCTTCTAAACTTCATTATTTTTCTTCTAAGGCAATTTCCTATATTTTCCTTGCTTCATCCTGTTCACCTGTATCATATGTAAAAATGGTTTTTGGATCAACAAAAAGTTGGCGAGTGAACCTTGTTAGAAAACATTTATTATTTATTTCTGGTTGTATTTAATATGGAAAAATTGTGCAACATTCATATATGAACAAACGTAAATAAACATACAAAAAAAACAATTAGCATGCGATATCAAACAACAACAAACAATAACATACATTAACAAACCAACAGCATACAATCACAAACCATTAGTATACGATATCAAACAACAACAAACAATAACATACATTAACAAACCAACAACATACAATAACATATCAACTTGCATAAATATATAACATAAATGAAACTGTGCGATCAAGGCTCAATCAAACGGAGCCGATCGTATTGCATGTACTGAAAATGATAAATGTCTGTGCGATCAACGCTCAATCAAACGGAGCCGATCGTATTGCATATACTGAAAATGAAAAATGTCTGTGCGATCAAGGCTCAATCAAACGGAGCCGATCGTATGTTGGCACGCCAGGTTCACGCTCATAATGTAATGGGGAACATGCTCAACGCTCATAATGTAATGGGGAGCGGCGGCCTATGAAATTTGCATGTACAGAAAAATAATAAATTAGATCTAAACAATAATCACACAAACAGTTTACGCAGGCTGGATACACATTTATTCATGGTATGATGTATGCACAATGATTTAAATATAATAAATAGTAAGACACATGATACACCCCAAAAACGTGATTTAAACGGGGAATTTGTACAGATTCACTCACAGTTTGTGAAGATTGATTCCACGAAAATGTTACCGCACGAGAAAATGAATGATGACACGAATCCTATAATGGCGTTATAACCTTTAAGGTTTGCCATATCAAAAAAAAAGAATAATTTAGTCTTTGGTAACATATCTATTAATAAAGGTTTTATACGTATCCTTTAACCATAATTCAAATATTAGTTTTCCTCTAATCTGTTAGTCTTGTTGTTCACGTGAGTTTGAACAAAACCACTGATGTTCCATTCCCTCTTTTCATTTACATAATTAAAAAGTTAAATATAGTAGATTTACTTATTTCCACTAAACAATTGTTCTAACCCAGTATCATAGTTTGTTGGTAAACTTATAATACATAAATTTATAAGTTTTAATAACTGAATCAAAACTTACACTATATGGAATTCGAATGTATTTGTGTAAGAAAAAAAAAACTTGTATTTAACATCATAGCATATTAAACTTAGGTTGACACATTATCAACGTAGTGTATAAACCCATATCAATATACAAACATATATTTATATGAATTTAATTTATAAGTGCAAAACAAGTGGGTTAGTCGATTATATAAAAATATACGGTAATGGTTGCAACTATTGACGATATTGACAATAAAAAAAATTAAATTAAATTTTTTGTTCTTGTTCTCAAAGTTTCCCATAACCTATTCTGGTGATCTAACAAAATGCAACTAGCTTTATATAGAGTGTGTTTTGTAGGAATGAAAATCATGCGCAAAGTAAAAGAACTTAACCTCATGCAACAACATAGAGTAAATAGAGGGAGCACTATATTCAGAGCATCAATATCCGGAGCATCAGTACGAGTGTAGAGGCACGTATAGGTGGAGCGCGGTGTCGTCGGAACTTCACAATGGTTCCTTTCGAGGTGATGGAGGGCTGTAACAACACCAAACGATTTATAATGGTGGTAAAGGTAGTGACTGCGGTTAACGGCCGTCACGAATTTCAACGTTGACAAGAGTGACTTCGGTGCGGTTGCTTTCCAGTATGGTGCGAGTCGGCGGTGAAGGTGGGTTGTGATTCTAGTGGCGGTGACTTGTGATTCTAAATGCATAATATCAACGTGATCGGTTACAAATCGAAAGCCCAGATTAATTGATACCGGTTACAAGAATTTGGAACGGTTTCAGATATAAAATGTGCGAGGCTTGATCGGGCTTCGGATGAGACGGTTTCACTAGTTGCAGGTTTTAAAGAAGATGGGCCCCCTTTGGTACATAGTGGACTAACTTTTAGCTAATACTTAATGATTTAACATAATATTGCAATAAGACTTTCAACCTATTAACGATTGTTTATCAATTTTATGTAACTCACCAATTTAGTGCATTCAATCCATATTAAAACTCTAATGATAATCACAATTATAATTTTGAACTTATAACTTGTAGCTCATATGTGTACATAGATTTAAATTTCGTTAAAAGCAATTCATTCTAATGTAATTTTAATATCATTACCATGACGTGAAATCAATTAAGGTTTATAGAAAAAGAAGAAATTAATATATAATTTCTTTTTCTGTAACAACCTGATTTAACTACATTATTTCTTTAACATCTATTTTATCATTATAACTAAACTAGTTAATAACTAAACTCATTATAATTAAAATGATTTCATTAAATAACCAACTAACCACACATAGTTATAAACCTACAACGTTAACGTATTTGGATCCGAACGTAATTACAAGAATTAAATAGACGCACAACACGATATAACCAATAAATAAATATAAAAATTCACTCTCATTCATTCGGTGTAGGACCCAGTTTACAATACGAATCGGGTTTCGGGGATCCAGTTTTTGACGGATGTTACACGTGTTTACTCGCAAACTAATACTTATTATACGTGAAAATACTCATACATACATTCGTGATACTCGAAATATACTTGCTGCTCCGTACTTGAAAACATGTTAAAATATGAAGTTTGGACATAAAATGATAAAAGAATCAAAGTTCAGGGGCCAAAGTGTAAAAAATCAAACTTGGCTGGCCAAAAGAGGCGCCGCATCATGCGACCCCCCTCCCCCCTTTTTGTTCACGTGACGCCGCGGCCATAAATCCGCAGCAAGTTGTTTTGTGTGTGTAGATTGGTCACTTCCTTTTAACCTATTTCTTCCCCAATCAACATGCAACCTCCACAAACATAAAACCCTACTCATGTCTATATAAGCAAGCTTCCATCCTCCCATTTTCAATTTCCAAACTCACTTGCACTCTCAAAAACACTGTCAATTTGTTGTGATTGCAAGTTCTTGGAAGAATTGTCTAAGTGCTAAAAGTGAGTTCAAACTCACCTTTCTTCATGTTTTCTCCATCTTTCTTCCACTACAAAGTTTGAATCTCTAGGAGTGTATCCACGAGTTTCCCATGGTGAACTAAGGTGGAACATTTCCATTTTGAGGTCAAAACTTTCTATTTTGGAAGTTTATATTACCAACTTTTGTAAGACTTAAACTTTCTTACATGAATCTTGTGCCTAACATGTTCCTAAACTCATCCATGGTTATGGGACTTGTTTAAGGTTGATTCTTATGAGTTTAGAGGTGCAAACACTCTTTAAACTTTATGTTTTGACAAGGTTTTAGACGACCTACAAGTGATGAAACCATCCAAGCTCAACATTATCAATATGATGATACTTGTGTTTTGGTAAATGTGTGAACCATGGAAGCCTTGGCTATCTAAACTTGTGCCACCACCTCACTTGATATTATTCCAAATAGTTTCCTAGACCTAAAGTAACACAACCCCGTTGCATCTACAACATTTTCCATAAAAGGGTATGAAACACCCAAGTTGATCCTACTTTGCTACTTGATGAACTAGTTAGTTAGATTTTATTTTATTGTTATTCATGACCAACTGGGTTATCAACTAAGTTGATAACCTTGTGTTTTGGTGAATCCATACAAGAGGTTTAATGGATGTTTATCATCCTACCTCCATGCTTGACTTACTTGACATTCATGATGGACTAATAATAATGTAAACTAAATAATATATATAGCCAAATTCGTAATACTAACCGGTTTATGGATAGATATTATGAATAAAGGTTATTTTATCTTCGATCTAAATTCCTCGTTTATGATTCTAATGGGCAAGTTCAGACGCATGAAATCACATACAACTTAGTGTCAAAACGAGTGTTTAGGACAAGATATATTTTCGCCTACATATACTTTTTATACTTAGATTACAAATCTGAATCCTCCACCAAATCTGAATACTCATACATCTATGTTTCCCCCATGTAGGGTAACTTTGGTGTTCCCATCCTAACAACTCATCAACTCTCGGTTTAATCGGAAAGCTTCGCAAAACCGTGAGTGTACTTGACCCTTTTTTTACTTTTCGTCACTTTAGGTGCAATACATTATAAAATTCACGCAAACAGATATTATATGCTTAAATCACAAACAAACAATCCAAAATAAATGCTTAATACGTTATACTTGGACTCATATATGCTAGAATCTTTATGCTCTATACTTGTCATTAACTTCGTACGAGCCTCCCTTAACATGTATAGTGCTATAGGCTTAACGCAACGCCTGTATTCTTGAGATCATGTTAAGTAAACAAAACGGTCTTGTCGTTGCTATGACAAGATTACGCTAGCGAGAAACTTGGGTTGACAAGTCGGATTGCATGCTAGTACTGCTATGATATACCTTAGAATACATTTATGCCATGTGGATTCGTTTAACCATTTTTATACTTATGCTATTAATCAAATTTGTATGCTCGCCAATACTTTATGTGTTGACATGTACTTTAATACGTATTACAGGAAATTGATGATGAACGAAATCTAGTAGGGAGACTAGAATCGCACCTTTAAATTTTAGTATTATTGTTGTAATTTGATTTCTTGTTATATGTTGTCGTAATTTGCTTTCAAACGACATACCTTGAATTTAGCAATGAAATGAAATTTTGATCTAATTAAATATTGTCACAAATAGTATTATGAAGTCTCTTGCAATCTATATCGCCCCCCCCCCCCCCCATGTTTTCGCCATCGGTTAGGTTGTGACATTTATGTTGCAAACTTTTCATGAAACTTAACTTTCTTGCATGAATCGTGTAAATTTCTTGTTCCTAAACCCATTTATGGTTATGTGACTTGTTTAAGGTTGATTCTTATGAGTTTAGAGGTGTAAACACTCTCTAAACTTTCTTTTTTGACAAGGTTTAGACAACCTACAAGTGTTGAGACCATTCAAGTCCACCATAGTTCTTATGTTGTGTCTTGTGTTTTGGTGAAGGTGTGAACCATGGAAGCCTTGGCTTTCCAAACTTGTTCACACCACCTCACTTGATTCTTTACTATGTTATTTCAAGTAGTTTCCTAGACTCAAAAGTAATACAACCCCACCGCATCTCCAACATTTGCATGATGGGTATGAAACACCTGGGTTGATCTTACTTGGCTACTTGACGAACTAGTTAGTCGGTCTTTATTTTTTTATCATTCATGACCAACTGGGTCATCAACTAAGTTGATGACTTTGTGATTTGGTGAATTCATACAATGACGTTTAATGGATGTTTATCATCCTACCTCCATGCTTGACTTACATGATTTATATGATACTATATGATGGACTAATACTATATAATATAAAATATATATTTAGCCAAACTTATGATACAAACCGGATTATGGTTAGATGTGACGAACTTAGGCTATACTATCTTTGTTCTTTATTTCTCGTTTATGATTCTAATGGGCAAGTTAGGGCCCATGAAAACATATATAAACTTAGTGTCCAAAAGAGTATTTAGACAAGATATATTATTGTGTACTTATACTTTTTATACTTACATTGAAAATCCAAATCCAACTCCCCTCTAAATCTGAATACTCACACACCTCGTTTCCCCAATATAGGGTAACTTCAGTGTTCCAATCACCGCAAGTCGTCAACTCTCGATTAAGTCGGAAAGCTTGCAAAACCATGAGTGTACATGACCCCTTTTTACTTTTCGTCACTTTGGGTGTAATACATATACTTTAAAAAACTCACACGATCACATACTTTATGCTTAAAACAGAAACAAACAATCTGATATACATGCTTAATACGTTATGCTAGGAATTCATACATGCTAGAATCTTATTTGCACCATACTTTGTTATTAACTTCGATCAAGCCTCCCAACATGTATAGCGCTATAGGATTAACGCACAACCCATATTCTTGAGGTCGTGTTAAGCTAAACAAAACAGTCTTGTCGTTGCTACGACAAGATTATGCTAGCGGGAAACTTTGGGTTGACAAGTAGGAGTTGCATGCTAGTATTACCATGATATGTTCTAGATTATGTTTATGCCATGTGGATTCGTTTAACCGTTTTTTATACTTATGCTAGTAATCAAACTTGTATGCTCCCTAATATTTTATGTGTTGACATGTACTTTAATACGTATTGTAGGAAAATGATGACGATGATGATGAACGAAATCTAGTACGATGACTAGAAACCCACCTTTAGTTTAGCACTCATGTTGTATTTTGCTTCTTTGTTTAAGTAATCGTAATTTGATTCCAAACATTGTAGTTTGTTTCTAGTAATGAAATGAAATTTTGATATTTAAATATTGTCACAATTAGTGTTATGAAGTCTCTTGCAAACTTTTCACCCCGCCTCGATGTTTTCGTCATTGGTTGGGGTGTGACAGAGTGGTATTAGAGCCATACCTATAGGCAATTAGGAAAATTGCCATGATTTGACCTAGTCCATAGTCTAAGTACCCACACTTGACCATTCTTGATTTCATGATTAAAATATCCAAGTTCTTCCTATTTGCTTCTATCTTATCTTTTGTCTTTCCTAAGACGATTTACAATACACACATAAAGGCGTGAAGACACTCGTACTTCACCAACAAGACGATCTCACCAAAAATAGGCGTGAAAACCCACAATTTTTAGTGACATCCCTCAATCTGCGTTATTAGATTTTTCACAAAATTACACCATCAAGTTAAGAGTGATATCCACATCTTGATGGAAAATTCCCATTCATACTCTAGTGGGACCTTGTCAAACAAGTCAGAATTCATTTCCTTGACTTGTTCGATAAGCACGAACCACATTTCGGATACGATGCTATCAAGTTAGGGGTGAAACCCGCATCTTGATAACCAGTCCAACTCCTCGATTTTCAATCTCGCCAAAGTCTCGAACTTGTGATTGACTAGGGACATGTAGTAACCGAAGGGTGAATGCCGTTAACCGTTCCTCGGTGAGAGTATTCTACCTATTAGGCCAAAGCATGTTCCCCTAACTCAAAAGAATTTTCCACCACTTTGGAGTAGTCTTACTTTCATTCCAAAACACTCTAAGTTTTACGTGAATCTCTTTTATGCTATATCCATTTCTATGTATTTTACATTTGATCATCATTTCAAGTCAGAGACACGGATCACACGTTGCCCGCAATCCAAAACAATACTAATAATCGAGAACAAACAAAATTTACCTTCCTTTTGTCTTTATTCATGATTATACAATGAAAATACGTGTTATACTTGTGCAAACAATGTGAAACTTACGTGCTATGTGATATACTTTTATGCTCATTCATGCAAACAAATGTTATTTTCTAAACACATCATTATCAAGTCTCATCCTTTTCTTTTATTGCAATCTTTTAGATGTCAGCCAACCGTAACTCTAACTCAAAGAAGAACTCCAACTCCCATTCGATGTCTAAGAAAGAAATGATGAAGTTCATGACCAAGAAAATGGCCAAGGTTATCCCTGATATCGTTATTAAGATCCAAACCCCCAACAACGCCAACTCCCCTCATGCCTCAGTTGACTCTAAAGTCGACCCACCAAAATCAACCTTTACGTTCAAGCAATTCAACTCTTGTGGGCGAAGAGGTAGCGATGAAGATGCTCCAATGGTTCGATGCCATTGCGTTCGCTTTTCGTCACAGTGGGTGTCCCGAACACCTTCGCACCACCAACTCTACCGGCGTTTCCCAATCGAGGGCACTCGATTGGTGGACTACTAAGCATAATGCGCGTGGTGACGACGCCGCTTATACGTTGACTTGGACCGAGCTCAAGAAGCTCACGAAGGATGAGTTTTGTCCTCCCCACGAGCTCCAACAACTCGAAAACTAGTTTTGGAATATCAAGCAAGTCGGGAGCGACAACACTGGTCTTACCGCTAGGTTTAAACAACATAGCGCCCTATGCCCTGGCCAAGTCAATTCCACCGACAAGGCTATAGCCAAATACATTCGAGCCCTTCCCCCTTGTGTTTTAAACTTTGGAGTCTGCCCAACCCAAAACCCTCGAAGCTACCTTCCGTCTAGCCGCCAAGTTCAACCACAATCAGATCTTGGATGGAACCTTCGAAACAAATTGTTCAATCAAAACCGTTCACCAAGCCACTACCAAACCAACCGCTGAACCAACACCATCCAAACCATCACCCAAAACCAAGCCAAATGGTAAGAAGCGGAAGGCTTAGAATAGAAACTGTGCAGTGATTACCCCGCAAAACCCTCCACAACCACTAGCCCTAACCCAAAACCCTGAACTGGCTAAACGAGCCTACACTAGGACTCCTCCCAAGTTTGTTACTTGAACCACACACCGTGCCGCCTTTGCACCTCATGGAATATGTTTGGGCATTTCAACACCCAATGCCGAAATGGCCAAAAGCCACCAGGCAATCAAACTCAACCATCAGCCCAGAACCAGAGCAACAATCAAGCACTGGCAAACAAAGGTCGCACCTGCTACAAATGTGGCGACCCAAACCACCTGAGCGACGCGTGTCCGCAACGTAGCAACAAGTTCCTCGTGAATGAGCTTTTGTTGTCACCACTGCTCAGGCGCAGAACAACAACAACATTATCAATGGTACGTTCCTCGTAAACGATGTACATGTTTCTTGTCTTTTTGATACTGGTGCGAATAAAGTTTTGTATTTGTTTAATTTGAACAATTGCTTAAGTATAGACACTCTGCCAAAATCTTTCACCGTTAAAGTCGCTAACGGGAAATCTATAACCGTCGATTATGTCCTTCTTAGTTATTCTCTTAACCTCAACGATCACAAGTTCTCCATTAACCTCATACCCATGCAATTGGGTAGTTTCGACATCATAGTAGGTATGAATTGGCTTCAAAGAGGTCGTGCCGAAGTTGTTTGTTCTGATAAGTTTATTCATATTCCTCGTCCATCTAGTGATTCGTTTACGTCTACAGTGAGAAATCCTTAAACGGTCTCAAGCTAATGTTGTGTACTTAAGTGAACAAATACTTGCGCAAGGATTACTTTTCCTTTCTTGCCCACGATGTGGAAAAGAAGGACAAAGGAAAAGGCGTGATTGATGTTTCGGTCGTTTGTGATGTTCCCGATGTCTTTCCCGAAGACCTACCTGTTCCCCCTCCTCCTTGTTTTGTTGACTTTCGCATTGACCTCGTTCCTGACGCTACACCCGTTGTAAAGTCCCCTTACCGTCTCGCGCCATCGGAAATGCAATAGCTATCAAGCCAATTTAAGAATTACTTGATAAAGGCTTTATACGCCCTAGTATTTCTCCTTCGGGCGCTCCGATCCTCTTTGTTAAAAAGAAAGATGGATCATTCCGCATGTACATCGACTACTGCGAACTCAACAAGCTTACCATCAAGAACCGTTATCTCTTTCCTCGCATCGATGACATTTTCGATCAACTCCAAGGCGCAACTTGTTTCTCCAAAATCGATCTTCGTTCTGACTACCATCAACTTCGAGTCCTCGAAGAGGATATTCTCTAAAACCGTGTTTTGTACTAGATATGGTCACTACGAGTTCATGGTCATGCCTTTTGGTTTTACCAATGCACCCGCGGTCTTCATGGACTTGATGAACCGTGTGTGTAAGCTTTACTTTAACCGTTTTGTGATCGTTTTATAGACGATATCCTTATCTACTCTAAAACCCAAGAGAAACATGAGCGACACTTGCGTCTAATCCTCGAACTCCTTCGAACTGAACAATTATATGCAAAGTTCTCCGAGTGCGAATTTGGCTAAATTAAGTTCAAGTTCTCGGTCTCATTGTGAACGAGAAGGGCATTCACGTTAATCCCGCGAAAATCAAAGCCGTCAAGAACTAGATTGCACCAAAATCTCCATCCGAAATTCATTCGTTGTTAGAGCTTTTGAGAATGTTGGTACTTAGTTTTATTAGGTTTTGGATTGTTTTGTTATAGTTTATAATATTCTAGAAAGTTCAGCGGTAAAAAGTGAAATTATGTAATAGCCAAGACATGGCGTATTTAAGTTTCTAGAGTATTTAATAAATATGCCAGACAGTCAGTATGTATATATATGTGCTTAATGGAAAACCCTAGTCCAAGGTTCTTGGACAAGTTTTGGTGATTTCTCTTGTGTTGTGATTCATGTTCTTGTGCTAAATCTGAATATCCAGGAGCTTTTAGTGTGTATATCATTTCGGATTACATAAACAACACTTGTTGTTTGATCCAAACAAGAATCCATCTTCCTCTTCGTCTTTTGGTTTTTCTTAACTTTTTCTCATTCAAGCACTTAATCAATAGGTGTTTGGGTGTTAACAATCAAACCAATGTGATCCGGATAGCATTTGGGACTCACAATTTGGTAGCAGAGCCTTTGTGCTCTTGATTGTTTGAGTTTTTGTTTAGATTCTTTAAGTTTTGAAGGTTTTCCAAACGTTTTCAAAGTTTCAAGGTTTTCAAATTTTTGGACTTAAAATAACTTGATCTGGTGTGATTAATCATTAAGTTGTTGTTAATCAGTGTTTTGGTGAACATTTGGGTTATTTTGGTACAAAGAAAAATGGATTTTGAGTCGTTTTTGAGTGATTAGAGGGGTTTTGTTCATATTTAGACCATGTTTAGCGTATTTAAATGTGAAGTCAGTGTAGATAAATTTGGATATAGCATTTTTAAGTTGAAGATCGCGTAATTGACAATTACGTCGGTAATATACCAGCGTAATTGTTAGATATCAAAGAAATAGTGTCAGCGTATTTAATCGAAGCGACTTCAAAGTCAGTGATAAAGATCCACAGCGATTTTATCACGGCGATCGGCGTACTTAGCCAAACTCATGTGTGTTTTGTTTGTGTCAGCGGATTTAGCTATTGTCGCCGGTACAAGAACTCAAGAACCATCAGCGTAATTATTGAAATTGAACCCAGAACCTTAACGAACCAGCGTATTTAACCTATGATCAGCAATTTGAACTTAAAATCATACCAAAATGTCACTTAGTCAACTGAACCCGATCGCTCAAGCCGAACTTGAAACTGGAACTGGAACTGCAACTAGGCCTCCAAAGTCGAAAGGATCTGAGGTCTTTAGTAGCTCGAAGAATAGAATCAAGGCATTCTTTGAGTACACGGACTATACTCAATGGTTGTCCGTTACCGTTGGACCTCATGTTCCCATGATGATGCGTGATGATGTTCGTACAATTAACGAAGATCCCACAACCTTCACTGATGAAGATAGGACATTGATCCAACGTGACCACCGGGCTCACACTTCTTTAAGAATGGCTTTATCAAGGGATGACAACAACCTGTTTGAAGAGTACACCTCAGCTCATGAATTATGGTTGGCACTTATCGATCACTATGAAGGCAACCAAGAACTGATGGATAAAAATAGAGATATGGTTCAGAAAGAATATGATATGTTTAGAAGTGTTCGAGGTGAAAGTTTATCAGATCATATCAGTCATTTTCTGAATGTGTTAACAAAAATGAAGAAATTTGGTAATCCCGTTGCCAACTATGCTTCAATCAAGAAGCATTTGGACTTTCTTCCAAAAGAATGGAGCTTACAGTGCATGATGATCAAAAGAACTTTCTTGACCAGAACAACTCCAGTCACTCTTTCAGATCTGATCAACACTCTAAAGGTATCTGAAATGGGCGTGCTCAAGAGAGAGATGAATCAAGCAGGATACTCTCAAAAATCCGTCCAATCCACTACTGCTACTACTCCCAAGAACATGGCATTCCTTGCCCCCATAACCTCCGGTGGTTCAAGCTCTCAAAGTGCTAGTGCATCTTACTTTAATGCTTCCGCCAACTATGTAAAGGCTCCACAGTCTAACAAGAAGACTAATATGGTCAGTGATGCTCAAGCACTCAAGATATCCACTAAACATGTTGCACTGTTTAACACCTTCCTGAGTAGCTATGAAGCACTTATGTCAGGCGAGCTGAAATGGGATTTCCTTTCTGTTGAAGATATGTACCAAGTGGATCCAGATGATATGGAGGAAATGGATCTAAAATGGTAAATGGCAATGATCACCTTCAGGCTGAAGAAGTTTCAAGATAAGACATGAAAGAGGTCGTCTCTTGGAAAAGTTGTTTTGACAAGTCAAAGCTGCGATGCTACAATTGCAAGAATTTAGGTCACTTCAGAAGAGACTGTCCATTGCTGAAGAACAAAAACGCTGATACTACCACAACTAGAAGGCCAATCGCTATTGAAGGAAATGACAATGCTGCTGCAAATACTCCAAAGGATCTGGTGGTGGAAGACTATGATTGAGTGGTTGAGATTTATGAAGCAAAGGAGGAAGCTAACAAAGCTTTGATGGCAAAATATCCAATGAATCAAAGGAAGTTGACAACGCTCCAATGACCAGGTATTCCCAAGGGAGAAAGGTCTGCTGACAAAGGACTGAAAAGCATCATCAACTCAACCGACCTGGAAGCTGACAAAGTAAGAAAGAGGATGAAACAATGAAGTCAAAGAGAAGAGTCAAGATACTAGCAGCATTGCAAAGAAAGAAAAGGATCAAGCTCCTGTTGTAGCAATGAAAGCTGAATCCGTCAAAGAAGAGGAGAAAGACTTGGTAAACAGCATATCCTACTAGTATAAGGCAAAATTGTGCTCAAAACCATGTATCGCTCACTATAAATCTCTCAACCATGACCTAATTAGAGAAAAAGATAGAGTTTTGCAATTTAATAAAGAGCTAAAACTGAATGAAGCTGCATATCAGAGAAAGTTGAACTCAACTTTAACTGAAATGCAAACTTTAAAGGAGTTCGTTTTCAGAAAAGATTTCATTATAAATGATTTAACTGAAAAACTAGAGAAATCTGAAATTGAGAACACTAAATTGCAACTCCCTATTGATAAATGGAATGTTAGAAAAAAGGCACTGGCTGATATCAAAAATTGCCAACAACCGACATACGTGAAAGATGGCATTGGGTACAAAGATAAGCTTGGGAATGAAAGAAGAACTTTTCCATCCCTCACAGCAAGAACTATGTACCCATGCCAACTCCTCATCTAGAAAATGATTTAATTGATAAAAATGATTTGATTGCTCAAATTGTCGATTGTGAAAATAACAAAAATACTAATGTTTCTATAAGCAACGCATATGAAATTGAGCGTGAGGAGGATCTGTCCGATGAGGAATGTGGAGTCACAAAAATAGGGATAGGGTATTCAAGCGACAGTTACACTACGGTTAACTGGTTTGCCTGGAACTATGGTAAAATAAACAAGACTTTTATTCGGGATGAATATAATAATTTAACTAGGACGGATGACTATATTAAACCTAGTCTAAGTATCCGGGATGACTGTAACAGGCATGTGCCTAAACCTATGACCCGCAACCATGGAATGTAGTGGTTGAATGCGTTAACGTGAAATCTGCTTTTTGTGATCAAAATGTTGTGGTTGAACCTCCTGTATTTGTTTCAGAACTAAAACAAAACAAATTCAAAAAGTTCCTTACAGAGGAAATTCCCGAGTTTGTTCCATCTTGTACAGGTATGTTAGAGTCTGATAAAGAACCAAACCAAGACAGTAGAAGTGAAGACTCAATCACAACAACTTCAGAAAGTGAAGATGAAAGCTCAAGGGAAGATCAAAGATCAGATAATTCAAGTGAAAGTCAAGAGTCAGCTTCTTCAACAATCAGCAAGATGGATGAAGAGTGCATTAAAGATGAAAGTCGTCTTGACAAGAAAATGAAGAAAATCAAAAGTTCAAGTCTCAATGCATCTTCATCAGAAGAAGCTTCATACAGCTCAAGACACTCATCACATACATCATCTTCCAACGCATCATCCTTCAAGAGGAAAAAGAGTCGTTGCATCAAATGTTTTCGTTGTGGTCATTTAGGACATACAGCGATATATTGTAAAGCAAGAAATTTTCTGAACCTGAACAAAATTTTGTCAAAAGTTTCCCAGAGCAGTTTGATAATTTTAAGAAATCAGTCAAAAACTTAGTTAATACAACATGTTTTTGGTAAAGTAAAGAAGATATTTACATCCAAAATAACGATAGATTAAAAATGAAGCAAGTTTCGGTTCCGAAATCTAACTAACTTGTATATATTTCTTGTTTGTTGTTGACAGAATAAACTGCAAAAAAGTCTTCGAATGCTCATGGAATACATCTGGCATGTGGACAGTGGATGCTCAAGACATATGACCGGTTTAAAGGAACTACTGAAGAACTTCCGATTCATCGACGGAGACTTCGTATCTTTTGCCAGAGATGAAAAGGGAGGGAAGATTGTTGGAATTGGAGACGTTGTTTCCGAAGCACATATGTTGGAAAATGTTAACTATGTACCAGAATTGTGCTACAATCTTATGAGTGTATCATAAGTCTATGACAAAAGAATATTCGTGCTATTCAAGCCCGAATACTCATTTCCTTTCGAAATGATTATGCTTACAACTCCTCATCTAAATAATACCTACGTCCTCAATATGAAAAATGCCAAAACCATTGAGAAAATGAAGTGTTTGATCTCAAAGGCGTCGGAATCGTTATCACTGCTTTGGCATACGCGTTTGGGGCATGTGAATTTCAAAATTATGAATAAACTTTCCAAATTAAACTTAGTAAGAGGTTTACCGATAAAAGAATTTCCGATTTCAGAAAAGTGTATCGCATGCGCCCAAGGCAAGCAACACAAAAAGCCGCACAAGTCCAAAGCAGTGAATACGATAACCGCACCATTGCAATTGTTGCATATGGATCTTTTTGGTCCTATTAGTTTTTAAAAGTTTAGCTAAAAGATCTTATTGCTTGGTGATTACAGATGATTTTTCTCGATTCTCATGGGTTTACTTACTTGAAACCAAAAGTAAAACTGCATCCATCCTACAGACCTTCATCCCTATGATTGAGAACATCACCAAATTGAAGGACAAGTCAGTCAGAAGTGATAACGGATCTGAATTCAAATATCAAACATTTATCTCGTTCTGTGAAGAAAAGGGTATTCGCCTTCATTACAGTGCAGGTAGAAATCCTCAGCAAAATGGCATAGCGAAACGAAAGAACAGAACGCTCATTGAAGCTGCTTAAACTATGCTTGTCGACTCCAAACTGCCAATCATCTTCTGGGCGGAAGCAGTCAACACAACATGCTATGTTTTAAATCGAGTTCTAGTTGTTAAACCTCACGGAAAAACTGCCTATGAACTTTTTTTCAAAAGAAAGCCTTGGATAGATTTCTTTAGACTGTTTGTATGTTCATGTACACTTCTCAACACTTAAGATAATCTTATCAAGTTTGAAGCAGTCGGTGATGTGTGCTATTCATCTACTCAAAAGGCCTATAGAGTCTACAACAAACGAACCAAGTTGATGCTCGAATCATACTACGTCGACTTTCAAGAAGGAAACTACACCAACACTGGAAGTTCTCCCGATTGGTTTTACGATGTAGATGTTGTTTTCAACACCTTCGACATTCCCGAACCTATTTCTGAAACCCAACCTACTGAAACCTCTCAAGTTGAACCAATTTTTGACTCGTCAGACATTGTATTAACCCCTTTCACAACTCATTTTACTCCAGCTTCAACCGATCTGATCCTTCACGTCGAAATTGTATGTGGTGACACTTCGAATGAGAATGCATCCGCAAATGATGCTTCATCTTCTCAGACGAATGTGGATGAACCAATTCAAGAAGACGGGCCTCCAATCATCTATGTTGATGAACACTTCACCAATCTACCCCAACAAATTGAAACCCATACCAATGCAAATTATAAGATCAATCGAAATCACCCCATTGAAAACGTAATAGGTCCGGTGGAAGGCGGCGTGCGAACTCATGGTCAGACTTGTGTTATCAACAAAGGATTGTACGTCGCTTTCCTTTCACAATATATACCAAGTGACATCGAAGAAGCTATTCAAGACTCAAGCTGGGTGCAGGCGTTGTTGGAAGAATTATCTCAGTTTCGAAAGCTCTAAGTGTGGGAACTGGTTGATCTTCCAGAAGGAAAATTTCCTATTGGAAAAAAATGGGTGTATCAAAACAAAATGAACGATCATGGTGCGGTCATTAAGAACAAGGCAAGATTGGTAGTTCAGGGATTTAGGTAGGAAGAATGGATCGACTATGAAGAAGTTCTTGCTCCAGTAGCACGTTTGGAAGCAATTAAAATATTCTTGACATATGCATCGTACAAACACTTCAAAGTATATTAGATGGATGTGAAAAGTGTGTTTCTGTACGGTAAAGTAAAAGAAGAAGTTTATGTTTGTTAGCCTCCTCGGTATGAAGGTACGCATTTTCCTAAACGATATTACAAGCTTAACAAAGCTATCTATGGTCTTCATCAAGCGCCCCAGGCTTGGTATAAGACTTTGTCAACATACCTTCTGGAGTGTGGATACACAGAATCAACATGACTCTCTTCACAAAAAGGATCGGAGACAATGTGATGTTGGTTCAGATTTATGTAGACGATATAATCTTTGGGTCTACTGATTAAACGTTGTGCAAGGAATTCGAAAGGTTATGCAAGCAAAGTTCAAGATGAGCATGATGGGTGAACTCACATTTTTCTTGGGATTGGAGGCGAAGCAGCGAGAAGACAGAATCCTCATTCATCAAGTAAAGTACATCAAGGATATTCTTTCAAAATACAATATGAATCACTGCAAAAACTGCAAGCACACCATTTGCGGCTCAGACTGAACTGTCTCCTGACCTTTAAGAAAAACCTATGAACAAGTATTTCCATCGCACAATGCTAGGCTCGTTGATGTATCTTACCGCAAGTAGGCCTGACGTTATGTGGCAGTCTGTATCTCCGCTATCTGAAAGTAACACCCAAGCTTGGACTTTGGTATCCTAAAGATTGTAATTTTGATTTAATTGCTTAAACTGATAGTGACCCTCTAGGTTGTAAAGTCGATCGAAAATCAGTCTCAGGAGGTTGCTAATTCTTAGGAAATCGTCTCATATCATGGCAAAGCAAAAAGCAGACAATAGTCTCCACCTCTACTGCTCAAGCTGAATATACGGCGGCCTATAGTTGCTTTTCACAAGTTCTCTGGAAAGAAAATCAGTTGTGAAGAATCCAATCCACCACTCGAGAACTAAACATATCGAGATTCACATTCACGCAATTCGAGATGCGTACAAGAAAGGATACATTCAAGTGGTGCCAGTAGATACTACGCAACAGAAAGCCGACATCTTCATGAAAGCCTTCGACAAAACTCATTTCAACCAGTTGGTAACCTGGTTGGAAATGATAAATTTCCTTGAGTGGAAATGAACTTTGTTGTGATAACCGGTTGTACATACTCTATCTTAAAAAAACACCCCGCTTTCCTAAATAAACGAGTATCCTAAAACAGTGTCCATAAAAAGATTTTCTGTTTAAATAAAAATTTAATTTTCAAGCAACGGACACACGAAATAAAATTTTAGGGGGAAGATATCCAGAAAGCTGTAATCTCCTTTTTGACATCTGTTTGGCAAAGAAATGATAAAAAATTCCTCAAACTTTTTCTATCCTTGAAACAGAAAAGAAAAGAGAATCGGGGGTGGCAAGCAACAACGTGTCAGTAAATTCAACAAAACCATCGAGTAAACTGCGATGAGGTGACAAAAGATAAAGCTTACACAAGAATACTGGATTCCCACAATATTTTGTTGTCTGTGGGTAACATGTCGTGGCATATGTCTTAGTGGTCTTAAATCTTGCGTTGATAGATTGCCAAAATCTGAGATTTCAGGTCTTTATATGGTTTTATCATTCAGGGATATCATAGTCGCTCTTCTATTGTATCCAGATTTATGTAGACCTAGACACGATTATGATATGTTTTCCAAAGAGCCAAAGAGGCCAAAAACCCTAAAAATTGAAAAAGCTCAACCAAACGAGCAAATCAATAGAAATGGTACCACATTGAAGTATCTACCTAACCCTTGTCTGGACAGCATTGGTCGCTTTGACCGTACGAACGTACATACTTGTTCACCGATGCGCTGATCTTGTATCTCTTCAAAAGAAAGAATTCATTATACTCACATGTTATGAGGAAGCTCTGTGCATACCTTGATCGCGGGGTATGTCCTAACGTGGGACTCATGGGCATAATATTCTAACCGTCTAGCTAAGTGGGGGCTATTTCAATTATTGTCAATATTACCAGAACATGATAAAACGCTCACCGAAAGCATGTTGAAAGAAGGATGCATGGATTTAAGAGACAAACATACTGACAGTTTTTCTTGTGCCTTGATTAATATTAAAATTATAATCTAACAAGTGTTGCCAATATGATCTTTTGCAGGAAAGTCGAGGATCTGCAAATGAAAGAAAAATTGTGATAAGGGATAATCCCTCGGGTCGAAAAACGAATTTGGTGTCCAAATTGCAAATTTTTGACTTTCTCAAAATTACTTTCCGTCTTTTGTATTATTTTTAGTTAAAAGGGGCACGTTTTTCGAGAAAGTTTAAAATTTTTGAGAGTATTTGGTTTGGATTTCTTAGATTTGAAGAATCCTTCCAAACTCTCATAGGGCGACGTATTTAAATTTCTAGCGTAATTATTAATTACGCTGGAAAGTAATTTTTGAAAACCATATATTACAATAAAGTTCTTTTTTAACACAGTAAATCCTTATCAACATTACATTCATCTTTTCATCTTATACGTTCATATACCAACATATAATCAGAAACGTTTTAGGAGTAATCGAACAAGAGAGTGAAGGTAATATAAATATTGGATATCGCATTCGATCAGACATCATTCGTCTAAACTGATCTCAATGACTCATAGATCAGGCTGTGTTTTGAAATCTGATCAGTTGGAGTTCTTGGGCTTTATGAAGAAAATCTTGAATGTGGCGTATTTGATTAAGGCAGCATAATTAGAGACAAAGGGTCGCGTAAATAGGAAGTCTTGAACGCGAGTTCGAGCACCCGCTGTATTTGACTATTGCGCCGGGAGTTCAGCGTAGATGAATTATTACGCTGACCACGATATTAAAGAACTGACTTAATTATGCTACCCATAGTTGGCGTAATTAAATCTTTTAACAAGCACACCTGTATAGGATCTGCTTTAACATCAGCGTATTTGTCCAAAATTGGCGGCATAAATATGTTTTACAAACCGGCGATGTAACGGCTTAATAGCGCTTTTATTAGCGTATTTAAGTTGTTATTGGTTTTATTTTATTTTAAAGTTTTAACTTTGGTAAATATTAAACTAACTTAACTGTTCTGTTTCGGAACCTAGATCTCACTTGGCTCGTTTTCATATTTTCAGAAATGGTGAAGGATTTAACTTGGGATAAAACACTGAAACATAATCAGTCATGTAAAATATAGCCACCGCCAAAGTATTTTAAAGACGTGGTAGAATGGATAAATTCAAGCAAAATCAGTTATGTTGTCCAAGCAGATCCAAAGATATACACAATTCACATCGAAGAATTCTGGAAGACCGCAAAAGTCAAAACCGTCAACAATGTTAAGAGGATCACTGTAGCCGTTCAAAACAAGGAAATCATTGTAACAGAAGACAGTGTGTGAAAGGTATTAAGTCTCGGAGATAATCCTCATGATACGTTTAAAGAAAGATGAAATTTTGGATGGATTCAAGGGAATGAAGTATGTCGGAGATTTTAGTTCAAGAATGAAATCAAACGTAATGGTCTCACAAGAGATTGGCGATTCCTTTTACATGTGTTTGCAATGAGTTTGGCCCACAGGAAGGGAGGTTACGACGGGTTAAACTTGGAATGGTTAGCTGCTATGCTGAATCTATGCACTAAACAACCATTTAACATTTCTGGCATGATCTTATATTGTATGGTTGATAACGCAAACACAAAAACTGGGCCATGTACCCTCGATTTGTATAGCCTCTCATCAACGATCAATATCACAAACTCCCACACGACGAAAACACGTACAAATTTCAGTTGCCGACGAACCGACAGATTACGGAACTGAAGACGAACGAGTGGGTGATGCTTCACTAGTGGATGTATAAGACTTCCACTGGTGAAGGCAAACGTATCTGGATGGTGTTAAAAGAAAGAACAAAAATATGTTAAAGAGGAAGCAGATGAGGAAGAAGAAGAGGAACAATTGATCAGAAAGAAGATAGGCAAACAGGTTGTGGAAGAGAGGGGATCTTCCAAGAAAAAGAAAGATACCTTGAATCCAGAACGGTTAATGGGGGTTAGTATTCGTGCAGGAGATACAAGAGAGCATAGAGACAATATTCAAAACTTACGAGCTATACACGAAGCTGAAGAAAGGGAAAAGAGAGAAATAAAAAGAAAAAGGCATGAAATGACGGAATTCAAGACTCCTGGAACAGTGACATCCGAACAAGAACAGATGGATGAATTTGTTGATCAATTGTTGGTGGATCCCGATGAGGCGGTTCCAAGTAAATCACCTCCCTAGAAAAAGAAGAAAACAGGGAAGGCCCTTCTACAGATATACCAATAAAACGAACTCCAATCACACAATCTTAGCAAGCTCTACACACACCGCGTCCTTTTCAAGAACTCTATGATAAGTTGTCAAAAGACATTGGAACGGGTCCTGCAAAAGAAATATGTCTCCTGAAGCATCAAGTGAACGATAAAAATGTGTTACGTGAGAAGCTGAGAGAACAAAGAAAGAAAAACAAGGAGCTTCATGCTTATGTGAGGGAACGAACAAGATTTGTAAGATTTCAACAAGACTGTATGGAGAAAATGTACAGAAGGCTCTATGCCAAAATAGAAGTACAACTAATGTTCTCAGCTACAGACATATTTGCCTATGAGAAGTTTAAGGTAGAGGAAGATAAATGAAAAGCCGAAGAAGCCGAGAAAAAGAAAAGACTATTAGAGTCGGTTGTAAACGTCAACGAAGATGATGAAAGTGAGGAAGAGAAAGTGGATGGGATGAAATGCCGGCACGATTTGTCAAGTGGGGATTAGAGGAAGAGGTTCTATATGAAACAGAAAACTAAATGAAGTGACCCCACAACATCCTGAGTGGTTTAGAAAGGAAAGAGAAAAGCTCCTAGATTTTTATCAGGTAGTCACTGTTGAAAAGACAAAAGCCACGAACCAGATAATCAGCTGGAAATATTGCAATTTAAAAGAATTGTTCATCATAAAGAGACATGGTGGAGTTATCCAATACTTCAAACCAGGATTAGATGTGAAAAGCCTTCCTCGATGGGATATCCGCGAGCTCGGCAAATTAGGTATGATTAATCCGACCAACAGTAGCATCGGTGCTGATTTTGAAAGACTAATCTTAAGATAATGCAACCGCGGGTTTACTATCTTCAAGCCTCAAGCCCTCGGAGAAGAGTTTCGAAGACAACCAAGGATCCTATCATCGGTAAAGGCAAAGTCACGTGGGTCATCGACCCTACTAAGGTTGTGAAGAGAATTAAGATCCCTCCAGAGATTCCAATGACGCTTACCAACTTAAAAAATGGTTCTACGATGGAAAACAGGCTAAGCAGTCATCAGATCCAACTCAAATGAAAATATCCGCGTTTTGGATCCAATAGATGTGTTAGGATTTGAGTTCTAAAAACTGTTGGTGAAAGTTCTAAAAGTGATAAATGAAAGGAGATAAAGCAGATGAACTTGCAGCGGAATAGAAGAACTTTACAACAGTTGAGAGATTGTTTTCATTGTCATGCTTTTCATAATTATGATTACTTGCATATGAAAATATCCGCGTTTTGGATCCAATAGATGTGTTAGGATTTGAGTTCTTAAAACTGTTGGTGAAAGTTCCAAATGAAAATATCCGCGTTTTGGATCCAATAGATGTGTTAGGATTTGAGTTCTAAAATCTGTTGGTGAAAGTTCTAAAAGTGATAAATGAAAGGAGATAAATCAGATGAACTTGCAGCGGAATAGAAGAACTTTACAACAGTTGAGAGATTGTTTTCATTGTCATGCTTTTCATAATTATGATTACTTGCATATGACTCACAATCTCCCCCCCCCCCCCAGCCTAAGATCACTGATTTGTTCGTACAGATAGTAAGAGAAATAGATTCGATTGATATTAGATGAAGAGATCAAATAGAACAGTACAGGCACTATTCTATTTATACTACAATCCTAACCACTGAGCATCTTATTATGATGTCAGCATGAAAGTGACACTTAACAAAAATAGCAAACTAATAACATCTGCTAACGTAACCAATGTTATACACTAAACATTACAAGTACTGATAGAAAACACTGATGATACATCCTCTGTTGATCTTCAGCAGAGCTTTGCCTTGATAGACCTTTTAGCTTTGATCTTCAGCAGAACTTTGCCTTGGCAGACCTTTAACTTTGATCTTCAGCAGATCTTGTCTTGGCAAACCTTTTAGCTTAAGTCTTCAACAGAACTTGTCTTCAACAGAGTATAGCTATGGCAGACCTTGAACATTTAGTCTTCAGCAGAGCTTGTCTTGGCAGATGTTACATTATCATTTGGATCAGAGGTTTGTAGTATATTTTGGCTTTCTATCATCTGTTCTTTTGTAGGGTTCAATCCCAACAATCTCCCCCTAGAACAGATGATGCCAAAACTAAACTTTATTTCTAATATTTATTTCTCATCAATGATTCCCTTATTTGGCCTTTGAATTGGAGTTCAAAATCCAAGGCAATCATGTCTTCTACATCCCTTTCTAGTTCAAGATTCAGCTGGTCTTGGAGATCGACTGCATCCACACCATATGCATCCTCCATCTTTATCTTTTGAACTCTACCATCTGACCTGAGCAATGTCAATTCATGGTTGTCTTTGTTAGACTTCCATTTTAGAATTTTTGAGTCAGATGGTCTTCTTGGGAGTAGGGTTATTTTTTATGAGTTTGGTGATGTTAGTCTACGTACAAGTATTGAGACTGAGGCTCTGAGTTTGTCACTTGCAGCATCTGTATGAAACAAAAGTTGATTTTTAATTCCCTCTTTTCTCAATTCTTCATGCATCCTTTGATCTTCTTCTTCTACCTGCTTTTGCCTTTTTGCTTGATTCAAGGCAATGGTGGACAAGCTGGTGGTCGAAGTTAATCTTTTTTGATCAAGGGTCTGGTTAAGAGCAGAGGTTGTTTGGTCATAGATTGGCTTTCTCTGAATAGAAGGATCCTTCTTTCTTAACTCTTTCAACCACCTGTAGGTATCCACCACTTTAGATTCAGGCCATCGAGCAACTTGCCTTGTTCCATACAAAGCATCAACAAGTTCGGCTTTCATTCTTTTGATCTTTAGAGCATGGTCTTGGCTTTCAGTTTTGGCCTTTTTCCAAACTGGAGGAGTAGGCTTCTTTGAAGAGTCTTTGAGCATAGAATGAGTTCTCTCAATTTCTTCTTTAAGCTCATTAGCCGGCCGGCCTTTAAATTGTGCCCTTTGCTTTATAAGGCTTATGCTTCATGAAATGATCTAGATAATCCTCTTTAAGCTCTGGATCATTAGTGGTTGGCTGTTCAAACACAGACTTATTTAGCTCCTTAGCAAATTCTTCAAGACTTCTGACTTTGCTCAGTTGCAACAGTAAGGAGAGTTGTAAAGCTCTGTCATCTTTGTCTTTTGATTTGTCTTTTGCTATGTGTTCAGCCTGTCTAGACTTGAGTTTTAGATACTCATCCAAGTTCCTAGGCTTTCGATAGCCCAGCAAGAAAGGGAAGTCTCTTTTAGCTGGATATTCTATTTTAAAGAAAGCTTCAATCTCACCTTTTACTAAAAAAAGTTCCAATGGGTATAATGCACCCATAGGGAAAAAAAAGACGAGGATAGGTGCATGATGGGAAATGGGGGACATGGAGTTTCAGAAGATGGAGGTGATGAGGATGGTTATGATATAGGTTGTGAAGAAATAGGGAGTAGTGATTGGTAGTCTACATCATCATCAACCACAAAAGTTTTTCTTTTGCGTTGGAATTTAAGTTTGGGTGAAGTTAGGTGTGTGGGAATTCAAGATGGTGTGGGTAGAGGTTTTGTAGTGGTTGGGAATGTAATCATATCAGTGGTTTGGATAACATCTGTTGATCCAACAGCTGTTGTTCCAACATCTGTTGTTACCACATCTGCCTTCTCAGCAGTGCCACCAACCTCTGCTGGGATAGTGGTGACAGAGGATACATAAGCAGTGGTTGCAGCAGTTGTTGTAGAAGAAGTGGAAGTGGACTGTCTGACTTTTCTAGCAGATTTACTTCTTTTTGAAGTGCCAACATCTTCTTTTTCAAGCTGCTTAGCCTTTTCTTCTTCAATAAGCATAAGAGCCTTTGCTTCCAATATATCCTGTCGCTTCTGCTTTTCAAGGGCAATCCTTTCAGCCTCCAAATTTAGAGTCTCGTCAATCTCTTTTCTAGAAGAAGCTTCGGATGCCTCAGCAGAGCTTACAGCATTACTTGGCTGTTGTTGCACCTTAGATTTGACAGTTGAACCAGGCTGCAACCTTCGCAATGAATCTTTCTCCCACTTTTGGCATCATCTTCTTTGAGAATGACAACGGGGACAGAGCCAGTAACCTGCACCAAATGGTCTTTGATAGCTCTAATATCAGCCTTTGTATCCACATAAAATGTATCGACCATATTTCTCATCAACTTCATGTTGTTCTCATGCTGTATATCACAAAGTTATTTTTGAGCAATAAAAGTTGGTTGCATGACATTCCATAGCTCAGCAGTGCAGATAGATGAAGAAGGTTGACTTTGAGAATGTTGTAACAGTTGAGTCATTATGGATTTCATATCATCAACAGATCATTACATGGTAGAAATCCTCTCCGTCAATTCTTGATATTGTAATTTGTCATCCAAATTCCTACCTGAGGTAGTTGTATTTGGTGCATCATCCTGAGGAGTCTCAAGGAAATCAACACCAAATGCCCCTTATTCGTGGTTCTGGGGACTTCCAACTGGCTCAGAGGTTACTGTGGTAGCCTTAGCAATTGTTGCCTTCAAGGAAGTCTTACTGATGTAACCACTGTCCAACTGAACCACTGTTGTGACTGCAGTTGTAGTAGTTGCTCACTTGAATTGCCGCTAAGAGTTACAAGTAACTCCTGGGGTGTAGCCTCCTCAATTGTTTGTGGGCTAGCAGATAGAGTTTTCGCAGACGCAGTCATATGTGGAACTTGACTCTCAGTAATGGGTGAGTGAGAGGGACTGATCAGTGTCTGAGTTTTCTCTATTGCTTCAAACAAGGATATTAAAGTGGGTGGTATTAGAGAAGTGGGTAAGGGAATAGAAAGAGACATAGCCCTGGGAGAGGGGATGGAGAACAGATGTTCAATTGAAACATCTACCTCATATTGTGGTGTCCCTATGTGTACAACTTTTTCCTTTTGTGAGGAAACAAGAAGAGCTTGAGCTAGTGGAGATCTGTGAGGAAGTAGCAGCAGTGGTTATTAGTGACTTTTGTGCTGTCACCGGTAAGACATCTGGGATCTCATCTTCCATAGCTACCATTTTAGAGCGCTTGGAGGGCTTGGTGGGTTTCTTTTTGGGGACGGCTGGTGTGGGTTGCGCAGCACTGGTTGTAGTGTTGTGGTCACTAGGGTAGTGGGCTCAGCAACCGATGAAGGAGCAGTTGTTTAAAGATGTCAAAATTTGCTTGGTCAACGTTGCTTTTGTTTTCAACACCCTAGGTTTTTATGTTGAGAGTCTAGTAAAAGTTTCATGTTTAAGGCTACCAACTTCACAAATGGCACCTTGTTGAAAATTAAAAGCAGAAAAATATTTTTGTAAATAAAAACTCAACACCCTAGGATGTATCAAAAAAGCTTTTCCCTTTTTAAGATTATTAAAGTATGCAACTAAATCCGAAAATAGTACCTGAGAAAAGTTAAATTTAGTTTTGGTTAAAATAGCATAACCCAAGTATTGAATATTTAAAGGTATTTCGTTGAAAGCAGTGGTTTTAGCTGACAAACCGAGTAAAAGGGTGTGGAAAGAGAATTTCATGTCAGTGGGAAATTCAGGTTTGAACATGGTAATTCCAAATCGGCCTTCATATCTACGCTCTATGAATTCTGCATGTAAATCTTTCTTTGAGAAAGATGTGGGGGCGTCAAGGTCATTAAGACTGAAAATGGTGGAGATAGTGGAATGAGAAATTTGAATAAGTGACTGTCCAATCTTTGATGTGATGGCAAATGGTTTTTTATTCTGAACTTAAAGTTCAGCGTTTGTCCAAAATTGGCAGAGAGTTTCGATGTAGATAGGGGCTTTGGCAAGTAACACATCTTTGTATGATGATGTTTGTAGAACATCGATCATGGAGTGAAATGTGATATTATTGTTGTTTTTTCTAAAATAGGAAGGTATTTATGGGGAGTTTTTATGATGAGATTCATGGTGGAGAAGTGAGTGATTAGGGTTTTGAGAAAAAGAAGAGTAATGGAGAAATTTTGGAGAACTTTTTGTGTTTGAAATTGAAATGGCAAGTGGAAACTCTGTTTGGATGAAACAGGGTTTATAAAGGGAAAAAGTGAATGCTGACGTGGCAGAGGTTTCCAAAAGATCTGATGGCTACCATCTGTGCACGTGTAAACTTTGTTGAATAATGGATGACAGTTGTTTAGTAACCGCTGCTGGAGACCAGCTGTGGTTCTAAATAGTGGAATGAGCAGTGGTGATTTTACACTATCAGAGGATACATTATCAGTGGATTGGGAAAATAGTAGTTTCACCAACAGTGGAAGTGGGAACAGAGGATAGACTACGAACAACGGATAGATTTTCATGCCAAACAGAGGTTTTGAGAAATAGTGGTTGTGAACAGACTTTTAGAGATATATTGAAAAATCCAATTTTAGCTATTTTAAGGATGAAAGATGATTTTTATTAACACATTTTAATGCTTTTTACACATGGAACCCAAAAATTTGTTTTTATTCCATGTTTAGCATACCCACCTAGAGATCAAACTTTCAAAGGTAAATGTATCTAGTGCTTTTGTTAGAACATCATCCAGTTGATCTTTAGTTGGAACATGATGAAGAGAAATCAAACCTTTTTCATAGCAATCTCTCACAAAATGACGTCTGATATCAATGTGTTTGGTGGTAGAATGAGATACTGGATTTTTAATGATGTTTTCTGCTGCTTGACTATCTAACATAGGAGGAATCTTTAAAGTAGTAACACCAAAATCCAATAACTGGTTCTAAAGCCACAGGAGTTGAGCAGTGCAACTTGTAGCAGCAATATACTCAGCCTCTGCTGTGGATGTTGAGACTGCAGCCTGCTTTTTGCTCTGCCAAGACACTAAGCAATTGCCTAGGAATTGACAGCCTCCTGAGGTGGACTTCCTTGTGGTGTTGCATCCAGCAAAATCACTGTCTGAGAAACCTGAAAGCTCAATATTTCCATTAGCTGGATACCATATACCAAGTGTGGGAGCACCTTTTGTGTATCTAAATATCCCTTTTACAACAATGAGATTAGACTTTCTAGGTGCTGACTGGGATCTGGCACAAACACTTGTTGCAAACATGATGTCTGGCCTTGATTCAGTTTGGTACAATAATGAACTTATCATGCTTCTATAAAGAGTTTCATCAACCAAGTCATCTTTTTCTTCATCAGTGACAGGCTTTGTGGTTGCCATGGGTGTGCTGCATAGTTTGCAATCATTCATATCAAATTTTTTAAGCAGTTCTTTGACATACTTACTTTGATGAATGAATGTACCATTTTGCAACTGTTTTACTTGGAGACCAAGAAAACATTGAAGCTCACCCATTGCACTCATTTCAAACTCTGCTGCCATGAGTTTTCAAAACTCTTCACACGTGGGAGTGCATGTGGATCCAAAAATGATGTCATCCACATAGATTTGGATAAGCATCAAATTCTTTCCTTTCCATTTTAAAAATAAGGTTTTGTCAATTTTACCTCTTGAAAAACTAATGCACAAAAGAAAGGTGGAGAGTTTCATACCAGTCTCTAGGTGCTTGTTTCAAGCTATACAAAGCTTTGTTAAGCTTGGACATGTTTAGGATAAAATGCATCTTCAAAGCCAGGAGGTTGACAAACATATACCTCTTCTTTGATGTTCCCATACAAGAATGCACTTTTTATATCCATTTGAAACACCTTGATGTTGTGGTTGGCATAAAAGGCTAAGAACAATTTGATGGCTTCTAATCTTGCTACAGGAGCAAAGGTTTCATCATAATTAACATCTTCTTGTCTGTAGCCTTGAACCACACGCCTAGCTTTATTCTTGACAACAATACCCCTCTCATCAGTTTTGTTTTTGAAGACCCATTTTGTGCCAATTGGATATACATCCTTTGGCAATGGTACAAGTTCCCATACTTGTTGTCTTTTAAACTGGAGGAGCTCTTCCTGCATGGCTTCTACTCAACTGTTGTCTTTCAGTCCCACTTGGTACTTGACAGGTTGTGTGAGAAATAGAAAGCCTGTAAAAAAAACAAATGTTTTGGGATTGGCTTCTAGTGAGCACCCCTTCATTTATGTTGCCAATGATAATGTCTGATGGATGGTTTTAAGGTAGATTAAATCTCCCATATATGGAATGATGGCATTTTGAGGTGAAGGCTGCAGATGTGAATCATCTGAGTTGACATCTGTTGGCAATTTTGAAGAACCAACATCTGTTTGAATTGGAGGTGGAGGAAGGATGAGATAGGTGTAAAAACATGATGATTTTTGTCAATATTGGTTGGACTTTTATCAACAGAGGTTATGGTTGAAATAGCAGAGGATTGAGGATCAGTGGTGGTTGATCCAGCAGTGGCAGAGTTTTCACAGTTGTTGACAATATATGTTCCTCTGATGGTGGATGTGGCTTTATACTATGGAATCACATTGCCATATCCATAATCATGATGTGGAGACTATGGTGTACCTGCATGGTCAGTCTGAATAGACACAGATTCAAAAGTGAATTTATCTAAATCAAAAAGTTCAGCAGGATTTGCTGGGATTTTTACTGAAGAAAGTTCATTGAACTTTACATTCAAAGTCTCTTCCACACACCTAGTCCTTGAGTTAAAGACTCTGTAGGCTTTAGCAGGGGTTGAGTCTCCTAGAAAATAAAAGTCTACTTTTGCTACAAATTTTGAAATTGAATCTTTTAAGTTCAAAATGAAACATGGGCAGCTAAAGATTTTGAAATAGGAGATCAATGGTTTGATCTTGTATAGAATTTCATAAGCAGTGGATTGATATCTGGGGTTGATTAAAACTTTGTTCTGAACATAGCAAGCAGTGTTTATAGCTTCTGCCCAAAAGGACAAGGGTAAACCAGAGTCTGCAAGCATAGTTCTAGCAGCTTCAATTAAAGTCCTGTTTTTTCTTTCAACCACCCCATTTTGTTCTGGTGTTCTTGGAATGTTGTATTGCCTTACAATTCCTTTTGACACACAGATTTCATCCAGCTCCTTATTTCTAAACTCTGTGACATTGTCACTGCTGAAGACTTTTACTGGCAGGTCAAATTGCTTTTCAACTTGTTTCATAAATCTTTGCAAGATTCCTGCAGTTTCATCCTTAGAGGGCAAAAAGTATGTCCATTAAACCTTGAAAAATCATCAACAATTACAAGACAATATCTCTTTTTACTGAGGCTCATGATTTTTACAGGGCCAAACAAATCCATGTGTAACAATTGTAAACACTGACTTGTTTTGGACTCACTAATTGGTCTATACGAACTTTTGTGTTGTTTTCCTTTTAAACAGGAAACACAATGGGTTCTTCTTTTCTGAAAAGTTTTGGTGGTAAGCCTCTTACAAGGCCTTTTTTAGAGAGTGTGGTGATGGTTGTCAAATTTGTGTGTCCAAGTCTTTTGTGCCATAATTCTGTCTTTTTGTTAGAGGCAGCTGAGAACAGACAAGCATCAGTTATTGGATTATCTTTCAACATATCAACCACATACACATTGCCACTCCTATGAGCAACAAGTTGTACTTTGCTCTCGGCTATGATTTGATCAATCTTTTTGGCCACTTCTGTCCCAACAATCTAACAAGTTTTCTTAATGAAGAATGACCCATAACCTCTGTCACTCATTTGTGAAACACTAAGAAGATTAATTTCAGATTGTCAATAAGATTGACATTTTCAAATTTGAGCTTCCCAGCCTGAACTGTTCCAGGCCCAAGTACCTATCCTTTTGAATTATTACCAAAGATATATCACCCCCTCCATGAGCCATAAAATCTTTGAGAATGGCTCTACATCCTGTCATATGCCTGGAGCCTCCACTATCTACATACCATAAACTATCAAGGCAAGTAGAAGCTCCTTGCACAATGGTAAATAATTAATTCAGTCAGGTTTCCAAAGCCAAAATGGCTTTGGAAAGGGTCTCAAACATTTCAGCCTCAAATTTTGAAAAATGAGCAAAGGTTTGAACAAATCTTTGTAACATCTGTTGAGGCCCATTTCCTGTTAGATGATAGTATCCATGAGGATGCCTATTCCGTCTTGGTTTAGAGAGCTTTTTGTAACTCTCATAACTAAGAGGTACCTTTTGGTAAATTACTTGACCATATCCTCTTGGGTACTGGTTGGTCGGTGGAGCATCTGTTACCTGTACCTCTCTGGGAGCAGAGGTTTTGTCCAGTGCTTTGGTAAAGATGTTTCAATAGACACAAAGGTCTATTTAGACTTTCCTTTTGTGGTACTTTTCTTTGAACTTTCTAGTGTTTTGGATGTATACCCACTCTTTTTCAGATCAAAGTTTTTGAGATAAACACACTCTTGAGTTTTATGATTTGTTTTATTATATATTTGCAATTTGGAGAATCAATGAACTCACATGTTTTGTTAATGTCATATGCTTTTAGAAAAAGGCAGTTTTTAGTAACATGATTATTCTTTTCACAGAAATCACAAAACAAGTTTTTGATCTTTTCTTTCTTCTTTCCTTTTCAGACTTTTTGTCAGCAGATGTTGTAACATCTGCTGGTAAGTCTGAAATGGGAATGATTCTAGCCTTTGGTGCTTTGACACCATCAGTGGTTGTAAATTCCATTGTATTAAAATTTTCAAGAATGTCACATTCATCAGACCATGTGGGTTTGAATTGATATTTTTCAATCTCCTCAAAAGTTGAGGATCCCTCATGATTGCAATCTATCCTCTTTTATTCCTAATGTCTTCATTCACCTCTTTTATATTTGCAAAAGCAATGATGTATTTATCTGAACATAAGTCTTTTAGGACCTGAGGTGATACCTTAGTAGCAGCCATCATGGCACAATCACATTCTCCTTCACAAACACTAGCCTCCCATGGATCGGACAAAGGTTTCTCATCTTTATCAACACTTTCTTTTGTAACCACTGCTACATCATGAACATTAGACTCAATAGATTTAGATCCCACCTCCTCAAATTCAGCACCCTCAACCTTGGACTCTAATGCCATAAAGCAAAAATCATTTTGTTTCTTTTCAAAGTCTGCAATTAGAGCAAAGTTTTCATCAATCAGATTCTCAGGTCAGCTACTCTAATAAACAAAGCCCTGAGTAAAGAAGCTCTGTTGATTAACCTCTGCCTGAGCAGTGGTTTAAGTAACTTGCTGTGCAGGTTGCATTTGAACCTGAGGAACTGGTGCTTGAACGTACTCGAATTTGAGGAACAATGGTTTGAACATATTGCACTTGAACAGTGGTAGCAGGGTGTGCATAGTGAGCAGTATTTTGCATGTGAGGATCAGGGGTGTATTGGGAATAATGGACAATGTTTTGAGGTCTAGGGCTAGGATGTGTGACAATTGGTCCAGTTGATTGAGACCTACATTCTCTAGAAAAGTGTCCTAGCCTATTACACTTGTAACAATTTATCTTTGATTTATCCAACCCAACTTTTGTCCCCCCATGCAACCCTGGGAGCTTCCTACCAGTTCTTTTGTAATACTTGTTAGCCCTGACACTTAACAGAGCCAACTGGTGCAAAATGTCCATCTCCTCCAAATCTGATGGATCAAAATGTTGAAGGTCACTCATCTCAAAGCATAAGTTGTCAGAAGTTTGGCTTTCCCATTAGCAGCAAATGCATAATTGGGTGTGTAAGGGTCAGAATTGAAACCAGAAGTTATATCAATGAAATGATCATAACTCTGATCCTTACTACTGCTAGTGACTTCTTCTTGGCCAAACAGAGCTGTGCTACCAAATGTGTAGTCATCAGTCACTTTTCCAGACTCTTGTAGCTTCTTTTTCTGGTTCAGCTCTCTCTCATAAGTGAGAAGCCTACCATGAAGCTGAGTAAGACTCATTTCTTTGAACCCAACTGAATTTCTAGTAGCGAAAGCTATAGTGTCCCACTTGTCTGGTAATGGTCTAAGAAAATGACTATTTACAGTTGAATTTGCAAGTGTAACATTCACCAGTTTAAGTTCACTAATGAGACAGCTAAATCGTTCAAACTGTTGGGTTAGTGACTCTCCTTTGACATGAGAAAATGTTTCATATTGTTGATTAAGAACCTCTCTGTTGTTTTCAATCACTTCCTCAGTCCCACCGAATTGCTCCTTCAAAGCATCCCATAATTCCTTTGTAGTGTTGCAATGCAACAAGACAGCATAGATATCGTTTGGCACTGCAGAGGCCGCGATGCTAAATGCCTTTACATCTAGCTCGATTTTTTGGAAATCTTGCTCGGAATAATACCCCATTCGGATTCTTTGGTATTTGGACTTTAGGGTCCTTAGTACTCGGTATCATTGCAACATGAGGTCCAAAGATGACCGGCTTCCAGCAGCTGAGCAAGGACATGACCCATCCATCTTTGCCAGATATAATACTCAGATCTGACAAGAATCGGTGGGTTAAACATGGTGCCGGTGTTGTGAGGATCTTGTGAAGTGTGTGACATTCTGATTGTTTGCAAAATAGTTTTTGTTTAAAAACTTTTAAAATGTAATTAAACTTTGTTTTCAATAAAAACAAACAAATTGAATTAGCATTGAGAGCTTATCTATTTTAATCAAATTGATTGTTAAATCAAGTTCGATTAACCAAGCTCTGATACCTATTGTTAGGATCTGAGTTTTAAAAACTGTTTGTGAAAGTTCTAAAAGTGATAAATGAAAGGAGATAAAGCAGATGAACTTGCAGCTAGATAGAAGAACTTTAATTCACAACAGTTGAGAGATTGTTTTCATTGTCGTGCTTTTCGTAATTATGATTACTTGCATATGACTCACAAGCTCCCCCTCAGCCTAAGATCACTGATTCGTACAGAATGTAAGAGAAATAGATTCAACTGATATTAGATGAAGTGATCAAATAGAACAGTACAGGCACTGTTCTATTTATACTACAATCCAACCACTGAGCATCTTATTATGATGTCAGAATGAAAGTGACACTTAACGAAAATAACAAACTAATAACATATGCTAAGCTAACCACTGATATACACTAAACATTACAAGGACTGATAGAAAACACTGATGATACATCCTCTGTTGATCTTCAGTAGAGCTTTGCCTTAACAGACCTTTTAGCTGATTTTCAGTATGGCTTTGCCTTGGTAGACCTTTAACTTTGATCTTCAGCAGATCTTGTCTTGGCAGACCTTTTAGCTTAAGTCTTCAACAGAGCTTGTCTGCAACAGAGTATAGCTATGTCAGACCTTGAACATTTAGTCTTCAGCAGAGCTTGTGTTGGCAGATGTAACATTGTCATTTGGATCAGAGGTTTGTAGTATATTTTGGCTTTCTATCATCTGTTCTTTTGTAGGGTTCACCAACCATAAGAGCCTAGAACTTGGTGCAGTTCTTTTTGCGTTAAAGATATAGCAACATTACCTTTACGGTACTAATTGTGTGTTCTTCACCAACCATAAGAGCCTTCAGCACATCTTCAACCAAAAAGAACTCAACATGTGTCAACGCTGATGGGTAGAGTTGCTCAATGACTACGATTGCGAGATTTGCTACCACCCTAGTAAAGTGAATGTCGTGGCCGACGCTCTTAGTTGAAAACTCACGTAAAGAGTATCCGTTGTTTCCAAATCTTAAACGATCTATGAGACCGCATTCGCGATGTACAATACTCATCCGTTAATGAGGACAACTTATACAACGAGATGAATTGTGGTGCCAAAAACCAACTTGTGTCCAAATCCGATGGAATTCTTTACTACCTCAATCATGTTTGGGTGCCAAACCGTGATGACATTCATGAACTCTTAATGAATGAGGCACACAAGTCTCGAGACTCTATTCATCCAGGTGCCAACAAGATGTACCAAGACCTTCGTACGTCTTATTGGTGGCCCGGTATGAAGAAAGATAGCACCACCTCCGTTTCAAGGTGTCTCACGTGTTCCAAGGTCAAAGCCGAACATCAACGTCCCAATGCTTACTCGAACAACCAGAAATTCCGGTCTAGAAATGGGAAAGTATCGTTATGGATTTTATCACCAAGCTTCCTTAAACTTCGTCTAGTTATGTTAGGATTTTGGTAATCGTCGATCCTTTGACCAAATCCGCTCACTTCCTCCTCATTCATGAAGACTACCTAGTTGCAAAATTAGCTCGTATTTACACGAATGAATTCATTTGTCGTCATGGTATCCCCCTTGACATCATTTTTTTACCGTGATGGTCATTTCACCTCCCGTATTTGGAAAACTTTTCAAACCACTCTTGGTACTCACCTCAACCTTAGTACTACTTTTCATCCCCAATCAGATGGTTAAACCGAGCGTACTATCCAAACTCTCGAGAATATGCTTCGTTCTTGCGTGATCGATTTTGGTGGAAACTGGAATATACACTTACCTTTGGTAGAATTCTCGTACAACAACAGTTATCATGCTAGTATTCAAATGGCACCATTTGAATCTTTGTATGGTCGGAAGTCTCATTCGCCTAGTATTCAAATGGCACCATCAAATCACCGGTCCCGAGCTCATACAAGAGACGACAGACAAGATCTTGCAAATTCGTGATAACCTACTCAAGGCTAGAAGTCGACAAAAGAGTTACGCTGACAAAAGATGCAAACCTTTGGAATTCAATGTTGGTGATCACGTACTTATCTAGGTATCCCCTTGGAAAAGAGTAGTTCGATTTGGTAAGAAAGGCAAGCTCGCTCCTCGCTTCGTAGGTCCTTTCAAGATTCTCAAAAGGATTGGTAAGGTAGCGTATCGACTAGATCTACCTCAAGAACTCAACAACGTTCACCCGACCTTTCATGTGTCCAATCTCAAGAAGTGTCTAGCTGAAGAAACAATTCAAGTTCCACTCGACGATCTCCAAATCAACGAGTCTCTACATTTCGTCAAAAAACCAGTCAAAATCATGGACCAAGGAACCAAGCAGCTTAGGTGCAGTCGAATTCCCATAGTCAAGATATGTTGGGATGGAAAACGTGGCACTAAATTTACTTAGGAACTCGAGAATGATATGAAGGCCAAGCATCCGCATCTTTCCATTGAGTCTTCCTCTTGAATAAATTTTGGGATGAAATTTCCTAAAGTAGGGGAGATTGTAACTATCTGCATTTTTGTACTTTCCTTATTCAGAAAGTGTATTCGTATTTCTTTTTCTAAAACTTGTAATCATATTGTTTTCGTTTTCCGTTTCCTACTTTGTAATATGAGGCTTTGATCATAATTACATTCATACTTTATACATACTTGTTATACATACGATCCATCATTAAATAAGTGTTTACTTGCAAACTGATACTTAGGTGGTGTTTGTTTTTCTAAAAACGATCTATGCAGGCTCTTATGTCTACGCCGCGTAGACCACGGGTAGACATTATCGTCTATAGACTGTTTGTTTTTCTGAAGACGATTCATTAACAAACGTCTGTACGAGCTCTTCTTGGTGCAGACTTGGCCCAACCACTTCTAAGATCTTCTAAGGCCTGCAGAGGTTTAAACACCACCACCGTCCACCACCCACCACCGTCCATCACCACAACCACCGTCTACCACCACCGTCTACCACTACCACCCGCCATCCACTTCCACGACCACCATCACCACCACCACCCAGCACCACCACGACCACCCACCACCACCGTCCGTACATAACCACTAGTTTATTTTAGAAGTCTACATACGTTAAAAAACAAACAGTCTTCTTCTTGCATATTGTAGAGGTTTGGTCCACCTCTTCTTCTACAGAGTCTGCAGATTTGGTCCGCAGACTGTAAACATTTTACCTCTTAAAAACAACATAACCTTAGTATACGTGTAATTACACGTACATACATTCACGATACATGAATTATACTCACATAGGCGTTCCATGCTTGAAAACATGCTAAATATTGATGTTTTGGCATAAAATGATAAACTAATATAAGTTAAGGGCTAAATTGTAAAAAAATAAATAAATAAACTTGCTGGCCATATGAGGCGCCACGTCACGCGATCACCCCCTACCCCTGGCTTGGTGTGATGTCAAGCCCCTAATACACAGCGAGTTGTTTCCTTGCTGCAGATTGGCCAACTTCCTTCACCTCTCTTCTTCCCCAATAATCTTCAAACCTTCTTTAACACAAAACCCTACCTCACCATTATATAAACAAGCCTCCTACACCTCATTGCACTTTTACAGACCCTCAAACACTTTCACAACACACTATAATCAGCTGAAATCCAAGTTAAAGGCACAATCATTCTAAGTTCAAAAGTGAGAATTAACCTCACTTATCTTCAACATTCTTCATCTTTTCATCTTCTTGAAAGCTTGGAACACCTCTAGGAGGATTTCCACAAGTTTACCATGGTAAAATAAGGTGCATCACCATTTTGAGGTCCAAACTTTCTGTTTTGAAGTTTATGTTGCAAACTTTTCATGAAACTTAACTTTCTTGCATGAATCTTGTACCTATCTTGTTCCTAAACCCACTATAATTATGGGACTTGTTTAAGGTTGATTCTTATGAGTTTAGAGGTACAAAACCTCTCTAAACCTTTTGTTTTGAAAAGGTTTAGACAACCTACAAGTGTTGAGACCATCCAAGTCCACCATAGTTCTTATGGTGAGTCTTGTGTTTTGGTGAATGTGTGAACCATGGAAGCCTTGGCTTTCCAAACTTGTTCACACCACTGCACTTGATGTTTCACTATGTTATTCCAAGTAGTTTCCTAGACTCAAAGTAACACAACCTCACCGCATCTCCAACATTACCATGATGGGTATGAAACACCCGAGTTGATCTTACTTGGCTACTTGATGAACTAGTTAGTCAGTCTTTATTTTATTATCATTCATGACCAACCGGATCATCAACTAAGTTGATGACTTTTTGCTTTGGTGAATTCATACAATGAGGTTTAATGGATGTTTATCATCCTACCTCCATGCTTGACTTACATGATTGATATGATACTATATAATGGACTAATACTATATAATATAAAATATATATTTAGCCTAAGTTTAACGGGATTGTGGTTAGATGTTATGAACTTAGGCTATAATATCTTTGTTCTTTATTTCTCGTTTGTGATTATAATGGGCAAGTTAGAACCCATGAAAACACATAAAAATTTAGTGTCCAAACGAGTATTTAGACAAGATATATTTCGTGTACTTATACTTTTTATACTTACATTGCAAATCCGTATCCAACTCCCCTCTAAATCCGAATACTCACACCCCTCGTTTCCCCAATGTAGGGTAACTTCGGTGTTCCAATCCCGACAAGTCATCAACTCTCGGTTAAGTCAGAAAGCTTTGCAAAACCGTGAGTGTACATGACCCCTTTTTTACTTTTCGTCACTTTGAATGTAATATATATACGTTACAAAACTCGCACGATCACATACTTTATGCTTAAAACAGAAACAAACAATCTGATATACATGCTTAATACATTATGCTAGAAATTCATACATGCTAGAATCTTATTTGCACTATACTTTGTCATTAACTTCGATCAAGCTTCCTTTAACATGTATAGCGCTATAGGATTAACGCACCGCCCGTATTCTTGAGGTAATGTTAAGTTAAACAAAACAGTCTTGTCGTTGGTACAACAAGATTACGCTAGCGGGAAACTTTGGGTTGACAGGTTCGAGTTGCATGCTAGTATTGTCATGATATGTTCTAGATTACGTTTATGCCATGTGGATTCGTTTAACCATTTTTATACTTATGCTAGTAATCAAACCTGTATGCTTGCGAATACTTTATGTCTTGACATGTACTTTAATACCTATTGTAGGAAATTGATGATGATGATGATGATGATGAACGGAATCTAGTAGGATGACTAGAAACCCACCCTTAGTTTAGCACTTATGTTGTATTTTGTTTCTTTGTTTAAGTTGTTGTTATTTGTTTCCAAGCATTGTACTTTGTTTCTAGTGATGAAATGAAATTTTGATCTTTAAATATTGTCGCAAATAGTGTTATGAAGTCTCTTGCAATCTATTTCGTCCTGTCCTATGTTTCCGCCATCGGTTGGGATGTAACATTTTAGACTTCAAGAACCCTAATCTAGCATGGAATCAAATTGGGATTTGTATACCCTCTATCATAGAAATGGATAATGGGGTTTTGTAGGGCATGAAGAATTAATAAACTTAGACTCAAGGATCACTTGAAAAGGTTGTGTATTGAAGGAGAGATCGTTAAAACAAGATATGAGCCCTAGATCTTTCTTCACTTGAATTCGGGTGACTTGAGAGAATGTTGATTGGATTGGAAGGTGAGTAAATGCGTGAAAATATGAGAGGATTATAAAGGGAACCGAGTTTAAGTTCTATGGTTAACAAATTTGCCAAAAGCCATTGATGTTCTTAATAGGTTTTAATGGTGAGTTATTTTGAATTAAGAATATCAATTATGGTTAGTAATGGAATATTTAAATGCTATAAGATTACTTTCTTCATTAAGCCGGACATAATAGGACCCATATGAAGTCATACAATCATGAATGGTCGATGTTTGATCAGGGTCGGATTTGGAGTCAGGCTGAGTATCGAACGAAGGAGAAATCAACAGATGGATGTCATTTGGAGAAGGTGTTGGTTGGATCAAAGTCATTTGGATATTATCTATTGTCATTTAGATGATTTCGTTTAGAAAATGTCGTTTGGAGTATAATATTATTATAGTTATACTATTCCTTTATATTTACTAAAGACTAATGTATATCGTTTATTAAGTTAATATTTTTTAAACCAAACTTAATTTTTATTAATTGTTTTAATATTTGAAAATAGTACAAATAATAATAAAATTTGTATGTTCATTTATTACGATACGGATTCGGTTTACGAATGGGTCGGGTTTCTAGGATTTGTTTTTGGTAGATGTTACAGTTATGAGAAGGATAGGTGGGGGTTTGTCTCATAACCATCATCTAGTGTGAGAATTAGTAGATGTTCTTTCAAGTAAGAAAGGGAACATGTGTGTGTTAAAAGTGAGGGTGTGAGAAATCGGTTCCTTAAACCTTTGGAGGAGGCAGGTATTTATAGCCAAAGGGTTTGTAGAAGTAGGTGGGCTAATGGGCCATGGGTCGCGAGTCGCTTTCATGGAATATCCATTTGGTCCCCCTGACACAACATGTATTATCTTCAAAGGTAGATGTATGTTGGTGCCTCGTGATTGGCTACACGTCGCTTGCCAAATGTACTTGTTGTCGCGAGTGTCAATGGCATATGTTGATTGGCTACATGTCATTGTTCTTTTCTACTCCTTGTCCCCTACACAATTGATCATCGTGGGGATCGTAGGACAGAGCCTAGAGCACGTTGATTGCTTGCAGGCTATTGCCACTTGTACTAGTTATAATTCATGAGTTGTCATGGTTGCGCATCCTTGGGTGTAGTCTATGTAGGAACCTTGGAACTTGCTGAGTGTTTTAGATACTAAGTGTGGTTATCGTCCTGGGCGCACATGCCATGCACGACATTTGGGACCATACCCCTTCAAGTACCTTAATGATGATAACAAGTTACTTGAACATTTAATATAAAAAGTGAAATACAGTATAATGATCGTACGATGAACAACTTTTATTGTTGAATGATAGTTATTGTGGAACAAGATGATGTTTAATTTGTCTCGTTGATCAACTTAGGCATTTTTCTTAGAGAGTAGCTGCATGTAACTGCGGTTACAAGCATAAATGCAAAAACAATGAAATATCCAATCCAGTTGAACTTATGAGGAACGAACAACACCAACACAAGCGAGAGAGGTTCAAAAAAACACTTTCCAAGATGTTGTAGAACCATTTCTTGATCGTATTTTCTAAATTATACGGCTAGAACCGAAGCTGGTTTAGTGATGACATATACAACCACACCTATATTGGTTAAGAAATCGTGAGTTTCAAAAGGCGACAATTTGTCTTGAAACTTGAGTTTAGCAAGTTGTGCCAAAGTTGGATACATAACTCCAATAGCCCCCGCATATACAAGAGACAATAATATTCCTCGGTAGTTATGAAACCTGAAATAAAAACACACACATATATATAACAAAAGTACTGATTATCCTTTTCTTGGGTAAGGCTCCCCCTTAACTCATTCACCTTTTCTTCAATGGCCATAGTGTGGTTTGTAGCCTATCCAATAATCCGGGTAGGCTAGCCTCTAAGGCCTTTCGAACCTCTTCCGAGATCCTTTCGCGTAGCGTTTCATTAATGTGAGTTATTGAGTCATCGTCACGTTCTCCTGACCTCGTTTTCACTAAAATGTTCACTTTAGGTTAATCAACATTTCATTTCATCATTCCCGTATCATCATATGAGAATTTAACCACATCGTTTATTAACACACGCGATGCATCCTTTTTGTTCAATTTGGCCAAGACTTTAATTTGCCTTAACCATTTATACTTAATGCATTTCTAGGTTCGGACACATAAGTGCATCCCCTCCCATGAATTTTTAATTACAATCTCTTTTCAAAATTTCCATGGTAATTGTTTTATAATAGTATCTTACCGGATTTCGCGATAAAGCCTTGAACCGAACACATTAATCCTTAACCTTAGTCTCCGAATACCACTTGTAAGACCCGCATTTATAACATTCAAAATTTCGCATTTGATTCGGTGATTAAACCAAATACACGTTTAATAAAAAAAAAGGTTAGCATAACGTAGCGCAATGGTTCGATTCAAAATACAAGTCATCATTTTAACATTTCAAGGAAACATGAACAAAAGGCGGAAGTTAGTAAGCATTCGGGTGTGTATGGTTCTTTGAATATCTTGATCTTCCATCTGGTACCTCATTTTGAGTTTACCTACCATAAATTTTCATTAAACGATAACGACAAGGAAAATGTTTGTTGAAATGCGCACATCACTACCATGAGCACTTTGCTGAAATGTGCACACTTTGCTTAAATGCGCACATCACTAACGTGTTGCCTATAGATTGAACCCTCACTTTACTAGTTACAATAGATTGAACCTAAGCGATCATTAACAAACACATAATTGATACCTTCTTTATTAAGGGGTTCACTATCATTCGTTCGTAGCACTTTTGTCAAGTTTCAAATCTAAGTAAAAATCAAAAACTCATGTCGGCAATTTGTCAAACACTTGGTAGGCACTAGATTTTAGTTCTCCTCCAAGATCTCTAAATCTTCAAATTTTACCATGAATCTACTAGGAATCACATTTCAAGCAATTCTACAACATTAGATCATTAAAATTTTGCAGCATATGGCTACTATCTACAACTTCACCTGAAAAGGCTCAAGTTCCATAAACATGTCAAAACCTACTTTATCTCCTATGAGAGTTCTAACCTAGGACAATCACACATATAATTCTACATTTCAATTTAGGATTCTAAACCAACTTCATACATCAACTTCATCATGCAATCAACAAACTCTATCAAATTAGCACATTCAAGTACTTTTTTCATACAACACTCACCAAATAACAAATTTCAACTTACCTATAGATTGTTAGGTGTAGATAATCAAGAATCAAGACTTATGCACAAGATTTTCATCAACCCCTCTCTTTATAATCAAACAAGTTTGCCACAATTCCATATTTAGTCGTTGTATCTTTACAGGTTATACTATTTGGTTAAAAATCCACTTAGTACATTAGTAAGTAACTAATTCTTTTACTAGGTTAAACCTTCCTAGTTACAATACATCATATTAAACATGTTAAGCGAATTTAGTATTTTTGGGATGTTACACAGTAATCTGTGGCATATGACAGATTGATCCTAGTATAGCTTGAAGGTTCGTGTACTAGTACTTAATGTGAGGAATGACAATATTTTCTTTAATGCTTATTCGCCATGCTACATTTACATGATTTAAGTGAACCGACTCCATGGAAGGTTCAAAATTAGCTTGTGTGTAAGGTTCAGTTATCTACTTGCGAGTATTATAAAGTGTATTATTGATAATTGTCTATGAGTACGGGACTCATGAAGTCCAGTATGTGGACGTCTAGATTAATGAAGTCCATACTTGCTTAATATTGTATTACGGTTACTTGCAGAGTATTAAAGTGTATTATGGTACTTATTATTTTTGTTTTCGAACAACTACTTTTATTAAAAATAAGCCCCACAAGAAAGAAACTAGCAAAGGAAAAAACAACTACAAAGCAAAACAGAGATTATACATCAAAAATTTCCAACTAGCCCAATCCAAAGACCCTATATTCGAGTGGTTCTTGATCCACAAAAAAACTTTAGCTTTTTACCTTTCCACATATCCTTTCAATTTTGACTGAAACGTTGTTAAAAATCCAATTGTTTCGTGCTTTCCATAGACACCAAAACGCCACCATAATGATGGGTTGAAAACACCTTCTCTATTTTGCCAAACCCAGAATTGTTTTGTAGATATTAAGCAGATCATTAATTGAAAATGCATAATAGGATGAGTTTTGGTCCACGAGCTAATATGTGCAACCGACAAATTTGTAGGTTAATCCATACGACCTAATCACTTTTTATATACTTAAGTACGTACATTTAGACTTAATTATGTGTTAATTGAGTCCACAAGTCTAGCAATGTCTGGGAAATGCATAAATATTTGCATTTATTATAATCAATATCACATCGTCGCATTACGATAAAACTAGTTTTAGCGAAAGTTAGTGGTTATTCAGTTAACGTTTTTATATCGAAACTGTTCCAATATGCCTGGAACATTAAATTGATTGCACTATTATGTGTCTGGTGTGAATAATGGATAAAAACTTATTTTATATATTTTAGTATTATAATTATTTGATAAATCGCACAATATCATTTTGATCTGTTTTCAACGCCGAAACTTATAATTTCCACCAAACGAATACTAGTGTATGATCAATATGTGATTTTGATTAGTATCGAGTGCAATTAGAGGATATAAGATGTCATAAAGATATCTAAATAATAAATCCTGGTTTTTATCGCGAAAATATCCGTTAGCCATATAACTAGCGTAACTAAGAGCCAATTTGTACCCAAACCTCAACTAAGCTATGTCTAGTAAACTAGTTAATGATAACTAGTGTCCTAATGCTAGATTATTAGTCCTAATGACCTAAATATCCCAAACATCATCTTTTCAAGAGCCTAATTCTAAAACCAAGATCAGAAACCCAATCCCCCACCGCATCCCCATTACCTATGGCACAAGTGGGGCCCACCCCACCTCACCTTGCTTGCTTTGAGTGTTGGCTAATATGTTAAGGCCTTTGTTGACTTTGTGAGAGATTAGGAATGATGTGTAAGGAATGAAAAGAAACAAGAACTTGAGCTTATTTTTTACACTTCACAAAATCACACAACTCTCTTTCTCTTCTCTCACCTCACGGCCTCACCACCACCTCCCTCATCTTCCGTCTTTCAAGTTCCCAGCAAGTCATCTAAGGGCCCTAGGAGTGTTCTAAGGTGATACAAGTGCTTAGGATCATCCAAGAGGTGTTTACTTACAAGTGTTTTGAGCATTTTCTTCTCTTTCTCTACAAGACTTGTCTACCCTAGCCTAGGCTAGTAGTAAGGTTCTTAACCCTTATTCTTAAGTATATTATGTAGAAAAATGTAAGGATTCGCCAATGATCTTGTTTAAACACTTGATGAGGTTAAATAAAACCAAATATATTTTAAGAACATGTTGGAGGTTTAGTGATGATCTTAAAAGAAATCATGTTTGTATATGTGATCATAATTGATTTTGTGAGATTATACATCCTTATATGTTTGATATGAAACAAGAAGATCTTTATCTGAGGATGAAAGGTTTATGAGAATATTTTAGGGTTTTGGGATGATTGATATATATATATATATATATATATATATATATATTCATGGATCTAGTTGAAAGTGTTGATGTTGATGATGATGTTAGGAATTAACATGTAAAAGCCCAAAGTTAATATATCTATTAGAAAGCTTGGAAATTTTGGGGTTTTATAAGTGTTAAAAATGGATCTGTGTATGTTTTATGTGTCATAATGAGAGGAAATATAAATTAACATGATAAAAATGGTGAAAATTTTCAAACGGCATTTTAACATAATAAAGACTAAGTTGGAAAATATGACTTGATCATCAAAGGTTTTTTATGTGACAAGTTGGGTGTTCAAAAAAAAGATTTGATGAAGTCAAAGCAAGATATGGTTTTATGTAAAAACGAGTTTTCTGAAACGTGTAAGTAATCTGGTATAAAATATATCATTTTATGGAAATCGAGTTTTTTTATGGAAAACGGCCAAGTCTTGATGTTTATGGAAAATGGTTACTAAAGTTATTTTGAGAAATTATTCACGAGTCGACGATTCGAAGATGAAAATCGATTATTTGGCTAAATGTGGAGTGTTAATATATATATTAACGCGCTTAGCGGATACAGACAAGTATGTCGTATATATATGTGTGCGTGCATATTACGTGATATGTGCTCATTGATTGAAAATGTGTGTATATCTATATACATATACGTACATATGAATGATAAGCAAAACCTTCGAGTGGGTTTTTAGTAAATAAACATAAATAATATTAAAGTTTTTTTTCAACAAGTTATTAAACATGGAAAATATATATTTATGATGTTAAAGGATAAGTATATGTTTGGTCGTGATCGATTTACCGGTTTTGTGAAACGATGTTTCAGGAGATAAATATAATATATTTTTATATATATATATATATATATATAGATTTATCGGATCAATCGTGCACCGACACATGTTTTATATAAGGGGCTAGGCCCAGGATAATATACAAATATGTGTGTGTATATATGTAGGGAGATGATCAAATAGAAAGTTTGGTTTAGGTAGGAAGTGTAGGAACCAATAGTAGGAGGACATGTGGCAAATAACAAAAAACATAGGGAATTTTAGTTAATCTCATCTCATCTTCTCTCTTTCTCTTTCTCTACATCTTCAAAACCCACCATCTTCAAACTTTTCTTCACTTTCTCTCTCTATAATCAATACATCATATTGCGATTTTTTTCATTAATCAATTACTCAAACACTAAATCAACATGTTCAACTTTTTTTGAAGAAACCCAGTTTAAATTTATACAATTTCTCATTTTTTTTCTCGTGATTTTGAAGCGAATCACGCGATTCGTTCAAGTCGATTGTTGATGAGTGTTTCTAGCATTCAAATCTCGTCAATCGTTGAAGAAATCCTAAGAAATCGGCTTCGATATGTGTAAGAATTCTAAATAATTTCGTCAATAATTGCTATTTAATATCTGAGTTTTAAAATTGCGTTTTAGAAAAGCACACTTTTTTATGTTTTAAACCATCGCGTTTTAGAAAAAAAAAAAAAACATTTATTTGTGTTTCTGTTCCATTGCGTTTTAGAAAAATATATATATATATTTTTTTTGTGTTTTTGTCCATTGGGTTTTAGAAAAAACACATTTTTGTGTTTTTGGTTCGTTGCGTTCTAGAAAAACACAAATTTTTGTGTTTTAGTCCATTACGTTTTAGGAAAAAAAACACATTTTTTTGTGTTTTTTTGTCCATTGCATTTTAGAAAAACATTTTTTTGTGTATTTGGTACATTGCGTTTTAGAAAGAAAAAAATACATTTGTTGTGTTTTTAGTCTATTGTGTTTTAGTAAAAAATACATTTTTATATGTTTTTAGTCCTTTGCGTTTTAGAAAAAGCACTTTTTTGTCCATTGTATTTTAAGAAAAACACATTTTTTGGGTTTTTAGTCTATTGCGTTTCCAGAGTACATCAATAGTATACTTGTTCCGAAGATAAAAAAAACACTCTTTTTATGGTGCAATTTTATAAAAAAAATAATATCGTGTGAAAGAGTTATTAATGTCTAAAAACAGAGGGAATTGGAGGAGAGAGAAACTATTGTCCTGGATGTACTAAAATACCTTTAATGAAAATTCTCGCCTCCCATTTTGATCAATCAACCCATTTAATTTAAGCTCTTTATTACTTAATGGATGGTTAAGATTATTTCATAACTTTCTTACATAAAACATACTTCCTATTATATCCTGACTCTATATATATATATGTGTGTGATAATATATATGTATGATCATTCGGATAATCACCCACCAACATGTTGTAGCATACAAACTTTTCGAAACAGGTAACATATTAAGTCTTATCAAATTGGTGAAAGACTTGCGGAGGGAACACATATTTAGACCTTAATGCCTTATTGGAATAGGACACTTGTAGGTCGGGAGTATATATTTCATTATCGGATATTGGATTTGCTAGATTGCACGGAACGCAAAGTTGTGAGTTACACGCCCCCTCCTTTAAATGTTTTGCTTTTAAATACTCGGGGGAGATACATTTTGCTTAATTGGTGTGATATATAGGGAATGAAATCATTAGAATCATTTATGTGTGTATAAGTTGTAGTTATTGCTCTTGTGAAGTCCCTGGGGATATTAATTTGAGTAACCATAAGTAATCCGATCGCGAAGCAGTCAAATAGATTTATTGGGTTTTGGCAAGCCTCATTCTGGTCCTATGTAACCCTGGGGGAGTGAAATTGTGTCCCTAGTTGGGCGCCACGTACGACAATAATTGTCAAGGTTTGGTTATGAGCTTATGTCGACACATATGTTAATGTCCTAGCTAAACATTAATTTGATCAGCAGATTTCATTAGAACTATGCATATCTGTTTCACCAAATGTTCTAAAAAATTCATTTGTGTTATTGAAACTTGTGAACTCACCAACATCACGTTGCGTTTTTAAACATGTATCTCAGGAAAGTGAGCAGCGACTCACGGCTTAAAGGTCAAGGATACGATGCATGTGACGATACCGTTTTTTTTTTTTTTTTTTTTTTTTTTTGAGGGGGGAGGGGCTTACCTTGTATTTTCTGTCTTTCTGAAGGATATATTTGCCAAAGCCATGTTTGAAAACTAAATCTTTTGTTTAAGTATTTTATAAAACAATATTAGTTCGCCGACTTATATACTTGGCCTGGTAAACTCTTAAACAATATATATGGTATCGCTGGTGTATTTTAATCACATAGATGTTTGCTAATCAAATACTTGAAAACCTTTTGTGGTCGCGCCTTACGTTTCCGTCTTGAACGGGGTGTGACATAATACTTATTTTCGTTCATGTCTTAGATTATTTAGTATCTTTATTTTTTATATCTTCTTTATTTTATTTAAGATACATTTACACTTTAATCCTAATTTTTGTAATCATTTTTAAATATATGAAATAATTATTTACTTTTATTTTTTATGTTTTTATTGAGATCTTTTTTTTTGCACGGCAAGGAACGACGTGTCAACCATCATAACACCGGGCGCTGTGGCCATGATCAACTACTCGACCGCCGCCAGCCCCTTGACTCTCCCCAGATGCGAGGAAACCCGACTTCCACCCGCTCGAAGGCATGACAGTGCAATAATCGGTAAAACCTCGCCTTCCATCCAAGTCGAACCGGCTCCACACGTATTCACTCTTCACCTGGATGTCGTTGAAAATAATGGGAAGAGCCGAAATCTAACCTGAGTAACAAGAAACACCAATTATTTCCCCAACCACTCCACTACCTCCTCATTGAGATCTATTAAGTACAAATTAAATTAATACTAAAAATAAGTTGTGTAGAAGAAGCAACTAAAGTACACGGCGAAATATAAAACAAATCTAGTTTAAACCGCAGTCTTACCCTCTGGGGTTTGGGGAAAAAATCACTGTTTACGTCGTATTTTCAAAATTTTGTTGTTTTACCCTTCGTCTAATCCTAATTGCATAAATCTTGGGCCCTGTTGTTAAATGACATCAGAATTCTGTTAGTTGTAATGCGAAATGACATTATATCCTTTATTTTTATACCTTGTACTTTGTTACAACTGATTGTTTTACTCCCTGGTGTGAAATGACATTTAACTATTTCTTTTTACATCTTGTAGTTTGTTACAATTAATCGTTTTATTCCCTGATGTGAAATGTATTTATACCAGTTCTTTTCACACCTTATACTTATACTTTGTAACAACTATCCTTGTTAATTCCTGCACAACTGTTAAACATCTAAATTGTTTTACCTTCCAAAGAAGTGTGCAATTCATGACTTGCTTGTTATCCATTGGATTTCTTTTAATTTTTTATGAGATGGTTTAGTTATAATTTTAATAGTAATGATTATTATACATATTTGATCCCTGCACAACTGTTAAACATTATTGCCTAAATTGTTTTACCTTGCAAAGTAGTGTGCAAATCATGACTTGCTTGTTATCCATTGGATTTCTTTTAATTTTTGATGAGATGGTTTAGTTATAATTTGAATAGTAATGATTATTATACATATACATATTCGAAAGTTAGAAAAAAATAAAGGACATAATAAATCTGCCTATGCAATTGCTAAATTTATGTATATTCGAAAGTGTTCCTTCTCATTTCTTTTTACCCATTAATCCAGATTTACGCTACTACAAATTAAAAAACAAATTAATCGGTTACAATATATAAAAAAAATTAACCGGTTACAAAAAAAAATAAAAAATTACTCAGAACCGGTTCCAGTAAGATTTTATTTCCACCAGTACTCGGGTACTGGTGGAACCGGGTACTAGTGAAACCGGGTACGGGTAGGAACCGGGTACGACCCGATTCAAATGGTTGTGGAACCGAGTTGGAACCAACGGGTATTTTGAACCCGGAACTGGTTCTACTTAATGTCAGGTAGGAACTGGAACCGGTTCCAGTTCGGTTCTACCGGTTCGGGTTCGGAACCGGACATCCCACTTGAGCTGAAGTACTAAAAATATATCCAAAAAATCAATCCTTTAAAAATAAAACTAAAAACTAGAGCATTAAAGTTGTTGCATTCTTTTAAATAAAATAAGATGTTAACAAGCACTTAAATAAACGTATTTTATAAACCGAATTAACCCATTTTCATATCACTAGACTGAAACCACGTGATTCAAAATTCAAATGGTCAATGGAATCAAAGCTGAAGGCCATATGATTGAAGCGCTGGTGATGTGAACGCCAACAGAGAAGACCAAACTTGTCCATATCCATCCAAACATACAGCCATTTTTGAGGCCCAACAATTGTTAGCAAACGCCATAGGTGGAAGGGTTACAGACCTTGTCACAGACCATTTGCGGGTGCGGGCCTGAACCACTGCACTTCATTTGTGGTAATGACGATGAATATAGTTTACAAGATTAAATATCTAAATCAGCACAATAATAGCTTCAAACTAGCACCAAGGGGAATAGTAAAGAAATAGGACCCGAACATTTTTTTCTTCATAAATCTAGTGACATGATGGCCCCTAGATGTGTGCCAGACATATTACCATGTATCTTGTAACTAGTCTCCAAATGTCCTATTACCGTTCAAAATTTCTAGGTTTGTGCAAGAACTCAAAACACTATGATTTCCGTGAAGCGCGGGAGTATCTCCAGATGCAGAAACCCAAAACAATCATGCCAGCCAATCCAAATTGAATCTGCAACCACAACATGAATGCTTTGTCAATGGATGAAAAAGGAATGCAAACAATAAAAATTGGCGTGCAGACATAAAATAGTAGGGAAACATGTTATAATTGACCTTTGCATTGGTCAGCATTGACTTTAGTAACTGAAAACGAGAATCCTGAGGCATCAAAATTACTACTGTGTACTTTTTTTGCAAGGGAAAGGTAAAATCTTCTGCAGTGCTTGTTGAGCAGTTGATGGTTTTAAAATTTTCCTAACATCTGAACGACTGTCATCTTGAATCTGCATCCAAACAAATCACTAACTGCTGTTATAAAATATTGAAAACATAGTCCACTGTAAATTGCAATGATTGAAATCAAGCAAATTCATTTCAGCTACTCATTTAGGCAAAAAAACTCACCGCGAAAGAGGAGCCAACATCCCCAGAATAGATCCTAGATTGATAACTGTGCAATATCCGATCAAGCCACCAATAATTCTCCTGAACAAACACACTATTAGCACTGCATATATTCAATTTCGCAACCATAAATATACCAATTATAATTAAAATCACCTGTAATCCATTTTCGTGTGCGCGCTGTTCAATCTCAAGTACTGTAGAAATATCTGCATCTGAGGGTCCTTCCTCTTGAAGACGTAGTATCTCATCTAAAGAAAGGTCAACCTGCAAGAAAAGTTGCGATATCTTAAAGAAAAAAAAACTTCACGGTGATTTTTAAGTTTTTAACAACGCAGATGTCAACGGACATACCAGTGCTAGAGCGACATATGGATCACACGAAAAGTTGACACTGATATCACCACGAGCATTACCAACACGTGAAGGTTTGTTACCACCAAGAAATACAGAAACGCCAGCTGAGTAAATCTGGCAGCCGGACACCATTATAGCAGAAATCAACGTAAAGAATTAATTTAAATGGGCCAAAGAAGTTTACATTTGAAACATAGACACAAATAACAAACCTGTCCATGTTTGAAACGGAGAACCTGAATTATTTTTGCTTCTATGAGCTTGCTAAAAAACCCAACGAAGTGAACGTCTTCCATCTATCATCGAAAATGATCTCACAATATTCACCAAGAGAGGTCACAAACGGTTCGATAACGGGTCAAACAGGTAAGTTTCGGACTGGATCAGGTTAGGTTGACCTAAAACACTTTTGTCCAAAACTTTTGAATGTGTTACATATAGTTGGTGTGTTAATATATGATTACAAAATTGCATTATTTCAGTAATAATATATTTTTATGAATAAATAGGGACCTTTTGTGCATTAGAAATACACTTCGGCCTTCTTTTACTCGTTTAAACCCATTTGGCCGTTTTCTTTTGGGCTTTTATAGTTAGAGTAAAGTACATGAATGGTCCCTGTGGTTAATCAAAATTTTGGAATTGGTCCCTAGCTTTTCAATAGTACACGGATGGTCCCTGTGGTTTGCACTTTGTAACGCATTTGCTCCCCAGCTAACAAATTTAAAGGTTTCAACACGTCCAAGTTAGGGATTAAATGCGTTACAAAGTGCAAACCATAAGGACCATCCATGTACTTTTGGAAAAAGTTTGGGACTAAATGCGTTACAAAGGCAAACCACAAGGACCATCCATATACTTTTGGAAAGCTGTGGACCAAATCCAAAATTTTGGTCAACCATAGGGACCATTCATGTACTTTATTTTTTTAATTAAACCTGTTTGACCCACTAGAGATGAAACATAACCCAAAGCAACGCGTCACAAATATAGGGGTCAATGAGGCAAATACCATTTTTTCATTCTTCAACTCAACAGGGAAGCATAACTGGACAGAACACTGTGCTTCCACCATGGGGCTATGGACAACTTCTCTACAAACAAAACCATACACTAAATTAACATCCCTATCGTCTAGGAGAAAAGTACAAAACAAACCTAAGTATGGTAGTGGGGAAAGTAAATGGCAAGCCTTTGAGGTCATCACGGTTGTATTTTAAAATCGGTGCAGATGGTCTCGGAATTCCACCCTGCATACATTTCCTCACATAATCATATTTACAAATTCTAGGTCAAAATTGGAATAAAAATGCTATTCACATTCAGCTCACCAAATATTGTAATATCAAGGGCCTTGCAATAGTAGGTTCAATATTCCCAACGATCACTACAGTGAAAGTTGAAGGGTCCTTGAAACATTTGTTGAAATACTCACAAGCTTTAAACGGGTCAACTTTCGGAGATCGCTTATTCTTGTTGGCTACGGAAAAGAAACAACGATTAGATGTACTACTTCTGTTGCAAAAAGTTGGTAGACCAGCTAGAATGAAACGCAAAAAAACGGTTAACAAGAATATCCACAATATTAGTAGCATTGGGATTAATGATTATCAGAACAAACCTGCAAAGCGGTTTCCAAGTCTGTTGGTGAACAATCACCGTAGAAGGTTCGCATGTATGCTCCAAGCTTTGTACCGATTTCAGCTCTCTTACCAGCAAGCATATCCAACAACATTGATGGTCTATAACCAAATAAACCAATTTCTCCAGCAATGGTGGAGCCCATTGAACATGAGATGTATTCACTTTCTGGAAGTTCGGAACCACCATATGCATATCCTGTAAATAAAACCTGTTCAAACAGTACGTATCAATCACATAAACCCCGTCATGAAGAAAAAGTCTTATCTAATATTTAATAGCTGACGCATTATTTTCTGGATATAACTTCTATAAAGAGCTAAAGATCAACACTAGTCCCTGTCTCACACGGATTTGAAATAAGTGATCAAAAATTAACAATACTCTAGTAGCAAGAGGCAAACCACAACAATTCTGCAAGCATTGATGTATTTTTCTGAAATACATGATAACTGTTGTACAACTGACACAACTATATAGTGTGTGCTACTTTTTAACTACCTATAATTCTATATCATTAAGATGTGGGGTTCTGGATTTTTTTTAATATTCTATTTTCTGTCTTGCAAATAAAGGAAAAGTCTATATGTAGCGATCGTATAAGCTTAGAAGGATAGTTGTTCAACTTTAAAGAGCTATATACAAGTGCCAGATTATTGACAAAAGTAAACATAAAAAAAGTGTCACAACTCACACCGCTAACCAACATATGTCACTTGAAGAGAGCAAAATAACAAATAGCGTCCAGCTAATACAAAGTAACAATAAGAAAAAAAAAACTAGGACTACCAACATGTGATTCATAAGTAAAATCTACTCACCATCTCAATTACTAATACCTTAAAACAAAAGGTCAGTGGTGAATCGACCCATTCTACCCCTAAAGTTTGCTAGAATTTGAAAAATAACCAATTTGTAAATGTCATTTTGACCCCTTCAAGTTTTTAAAGTTTCGAGTTTACCCTAAAACTAATTTCTTACGTTTTTATTTTTATCTATGTGTCGGTATAAATTCAAGTTCGTCTACACTTTAACGTAATTTTTGTTTGGAAACAAGTCGGGTCAATTATATAATGTTTACTTTTATGTACGTTTTAAGTTGGACTACGTTTTGACATAAACTTTGTTTGGAAACAAATCAGGTCAATTATATATGATTTATTTTTATGTACGTTTTGAGTTGGACTACGTTTTGACATAAACTTTGTTTGGAAACAAATCGGGTCAAATAAAATACGTTTTCATTCGACGGTATAAATTCGGATTACTCTATGTTTCAACGTAAGTTTAGTTTGAAAACAAGTTGGGTTGATTGTAGTCTATAATTTATCACGTCACGTACGCGGCAAGTAAAAAAACTAGTTTATAACTAATGAGCAGATAGCAAGTCTTACAACTAATCTTGGGTGCATGAAAACAGACCTGGTCTTCAAGGAAGTCTGTGCACTTATAGCAGACACGCATGCCATTTGACAGGATCAGCTCAGTTGCTCCAATATTTGAATATTCAGATTCCTGCACTACACTCCTGCAATAAAAAAAGACACATTAAGCTACCATAAAATATTATTAAAGGATGTAACAGGATGTATTCTGCATGAATTTACCCAGGGTTTGGCTTTATTGTAATAATCTCTTCTGGAATATGGTCTTCATCCCAAGGAGATATGATGCCATCATCTTCAAGTGAATTTATCTTTAACACAACAGTTTTAAGATTGTCCACCATTGCAGCAGCTCGAGGCTCGATTGCCTTTATAACACAACTATGTAGTGCGAAAATTCTCTGAATATTTGGATACCTCGGATGCAGATATATCTACCACATCAAAAAGTAAAGTCACCGTTTGTAGAACACTCAAAACTAGAACCAGAAATTAATGACACTGGCAACTTACGGGGTAATATAGTTTTCTGAAGCTGGGCCTCGTACTCGATTCCGACAACAGGTTCCTTACGAAGAAAATGCTAAAAAGTATAGCACAAAAAGGAATTAGACAATGGAAAACATAACCAAATATGAAGATAATTATAACCGCTGGTATACAATCATACATGCAAGAATACCTCGCGTAAACTGGTTGACTGGACTTGGTCACGCTCCAAATATGCAGATTCGATTTCAGACATCATCGTTGCACGTGCAACGGATATTTCTCGCTCAGAAAACCCATGTAACCGAACCCTTGCAATCTGAAAGAAAATACATTAGTGAAAATACACTTGAAGATGAAGATAAAGATGAAGATGGAAATCAAACCTCTGTTAACATTGATTCCAAGGCAATAAGAGTTCCTTTTTCTTTACAAGATGAAGTCATTATATAGGCATTTATTGGCTGAACAACAACGTCTGCAGCAACAGAGCATGAAAAGTAAGGTGGGTCCTTCTTGCGTGATATTTTAAAGAAGCGTTGGTTCATTGCATGATAAAACATGGCTTCTACAAGTAAATCCCTGTAATCTTTTACAGTTCTCAGCTCAATTACTGGTGATTTGCAGCTGATCATGACTGCTGACTGTAACAAGAACAAGAAATTATATTCACATAACATGTTCATGTGCTACTCATACACCAATAACCGTAATCTATCTCAGCTATATAGTTATATACAGATATATTACATTGGAAACTGTAGAACACTAACCCCAGCAGCTTCAGATTCCACAAAACATGAAATACGAGGCACCTCGTGAGATGGGACTAGAAATCTAGGTATATCCACGTAATCAGTGGCGGCTACTTTACTACCAAAGTGGGTCTTTATTAAATCGACAACACTCTGCCAGAAAGAAAGGGAGAAAAAGGTTGACTGTTGATTTCATATGGCGATGATTGAAAGTTAACGCTAACAAATCTGTCAGTTATTGTAGGCGAGCATTCATATTAATATAATACTGACCTTTGTATCAGAAAAGTCTCCAACAGCAATGACAGCCATATTCTGCAAATGATACCATTTTGTGTAGAATCGCTTTACGATTTCAGGAGAAACTGTCCGGATCACTTTCTCTAGTCCAATTGGTAGGTCAGCATACTGCGATTGATCATTGAAATAAAATGAGATATTGAACCAGAAACAGCTATAGTGCATAACTGCATACCACTGTGAGGGTTGTTCTTCATTTGAAGATACATCTAACTAATGTTTGGTATTGTGAGAGAAAGATCGATATCAGAGTTCATATATAATAATAACATTGGAATTTAAAATGTTAACAATAACAACTGATGCATATGCATACATACATATATAATGTATTTATAAATAGCCATATTGCAGATAAACTAACAGAAAGATTAGTTTCAGTTAATACTACAGACCTTTGAACCTTCCATCATCAAAAGCCAATGTGCATCCTGCATCCTGCCATTGGCGTTCCTGTTTGCTCTATACTCTTCCATAACAGCACCTCTTTCTTTTTCCAAATCCTCTGCTGATACTCGAATCTGCACACATTAAAACTAAGGAGCACAGAAAGAAAAGAGCAATGATCTAAATCACAGAAATATATTCTTATAATCAACAAAAGAATTCTATATAATTGTATCACTGCAATGACTAGAGTTGCAGCTTCAAGGTACAAATTTTAGTAAAATGTTACAATTGAATACCCTCTAGTCTAGTCTAATATTGTAAACTTGTAAAGTACATCTAGTCTAAATTCTTACCTCTGAACTAAACTCTGCCAAGACGGAAATGGCTTGGGATAAGAGCTCGGGTTTGTCAACAGGAACAAACAACTCATAAACTGTTTCATCAGTTGATGTAACTGCATTCTGACAAGCACCCAACTCTGCTCCAATGCTTTCAAGAAACTTGACAATATCATGATTTGTGTATTTCTTAGTGGCACTGAAAGCAAGATGTTCAACTATGTGGGCGACTCCCCGTTCTTCTGCCTCTTCCAAAACTGAACTGTCATTGTATTAAGATAATCAATTAATCAAAGAATCTAATAAGATATAATGATGTGGAGGATCTAAATCCATTTGATAACTAATACAGAAAAAAATAAAAAAACTAGTGCCAACTAACACTTTCATTTTCTGAAAGTCGCTCATTCAACCCACTCTCTCCCACCCACAAACAAGCGTAGTTCTTCTAAAGACAGGCCATTCCCATCATAGTCTTTCCAATTTTTGACCATTAATGTTCATTTCTAAAGCCCAGTCAACTCCTTGAATAAAGATATAACATTACAAACAACAAAAGAAGACATCCATAATATAGTTATCGAACCTCATACTTCTCGTGCAATAGAATACAGATGTAACACTACAACCTACTAGAAACTAGCACCCCATTTGCCCATGACTTGCATATTATAAGAATAACTTTCAGGTCCTCTTTTACTTCAACGAGAGTAAAGAATAAGGCACGGACTTTTAATCATGAAAACTTCAGACAAACAAATCAGAAAAAAGCTAATTCACTGAACTATGGATTATCGGTAACAACTCATCCAAATAAAGTAAAATGTCAACCACCATTGTGTGAATTCAGTAGCAGTTCATACCATATTTCTTCAAATTGCATACATTACGCAATTTTGTAAGTGTCTGTGTTGAGAATGTATCGAGGGATAAGTAAACTATATACATAGTTGACACTGGACTTAAACACCTTTAAGTAATCTTTTTAAGTAGTAATAAGTTCATGTGACTTTGAGCAATATTTTCCCAAATTAGCTGTCTTCTAAAATTTCCAGACTTTTGACCATTTAACTGACAGCTACTGCTCATCAACCAAAGCCACAAGTCTACCTCACACTTTCCCAACCAATGCATTAAATTCTCATACTTAATTAACACAATGGTGTACAGTTCTATGGTAGAAGAAGGCCTTAAACTGAATCATTCACTACAGAAAATCAACAACAAAATCCTTAACGGTAGCAACAGATATACAGAAATCAAACACAACTTTTAGAGAACCAAAAAAACATAAGCATAAGCATCAATAAGCAAATATTAAGTTGTAACACATTGCATTGCCGGACAACTAAATAGAGCGCGCTTGCAGGTAAAACTGTTCCAGCAAATGCATAACCAATACAATTACAAACTAAAACCAATACAACAAGTTAATCTATCTGATAGACTAACATTATGCTGCAGAGTGCAGCCCTTGTAAACCTACAACGCACCAGATAAATTAACCTAAATCCTAAACAGTAATATCAATCAAAAAAACTTAACAATAAGTATAAAAACACACAAACTGCAAGTAAAATCAGTAGAATTATGCTGAACCCTTACAATTGTACAGTACAATTGGTTGCACCAGAAGAAACTAACAACAATCGGCTAAAATCAATCAAAAACGAAACAAACACGCATAACAACCAAAATGAAGCTACAATCAGTAACATTGGCGAGATAATTGTTATATGTTACCCGACTTTGACAGCGAGTGCGAGTGCAGCTCTCATTTTAGGTTTGGAAGTCAATCGTACATAATAACTAAGGCCATTGTCGAGTGTACCGTAGTCCGCTCCATAGGGAACATCGGATAAAAGCTTTTCGTAATTCAAGTCCACCATTTTAAGTGACCTAAATCGGTGCTTCTTCACAATCTCCGATGACGTTTCCGCCGGTAACAAATCCATCGGTGAATTCCTCTCACACACTGAAAATCGAGAGGATCCGCAACGGCGTGTTTGGGTTTATATGGAGGAGGTAGTCGAGTATGGCCACGTAACAGTCTGCTTTTTCTTTTCGGTCAAGAAAAAATTGTATGGTGAAATAAACCTGACCTGATTTCAAATTAAAATGATTAAAAAGGAGGATTTGAGTTGAAGGGGAAGATCACGAGATCAGGTAAAAGTAATCATTTTCTTAGGCCATTAGGTGTGACTTGTGAGGAGGGTAGCTGATTCTTCGTTTGGGTGTGAAGATAAACCCCTTTATATGTACATATGTATGTTTTATATGTAGATATGTATGTATGTGTGGTTGATAAAAAGAGAGGGTTGTTGGCATCTTGGAGGGGACGGACCAAAGAGGGCGGTGTGGACGTCTCTCGACGACCCTGGGACGTCCCCACACCCACTAGCTTAGGAGTGCTATCTTATAATTTCTGATAGTTTGATCTCTTATTAACATGATGATTGTTGGACTTCTAATGGTCAATATGTTAGTGCTAGAGACAAATCCAGAATTTAATTTAGTATGTATTTTAATTTTAAGTTACCTAGAAGGTTTTAGACTTGATGACAATCACTATATATAAAAAGGTTTTAACAGTCGTCCCATGCCATCTAGGCATTGAATTTATCTTGGAGGTTTTAGACTTGCTGACAATCGCTATCTTTAATAAGGTTTTAACTATGTTGGGAGACGTCCCATGCCATCTAGGCGTGATGGCGCCCCGCACACCGGTCCGGATATGTTAAAGGGGGGGGGGGGGGGCTATCGATGGGTCCGTGAGTTGCTTGGTGAGCGCAAACGGCTAGTGAGGGAATGTATTGTTTTTTTTACCATTAAATGTAATAAATTAAAAAAGAAAGATTTTTTTATGAAATTTATCCCCACATACCCTATATAAATCTCCAATCTTCACCATCTTTTACCATAACTCATCACCATTCACATCACGATTTTAATCATCTCTGTCACAATTTCAACCATTTTATGGTGAACTGTTGGACCGAGGAAGATGACATCGCTTTGTCTACCAGTTGCATGCATGTTGCGGAGCAAAGGCAACCACCAGATCATGCTGTAACTTGGAACACGATTTTGGCGCACTTTCGTCAACAAGTGGGTGCAACCAATCGTAACTTGAATCACATTGTTGGAAGGTGGCTTTTGATGCTAGCAAGTTGCAGGGTTTTTAAGATGCTCTTATGTCATGCCATGAACCACGACGAGGGCATAACTGAAGAGCAAGCTATTGAGGCGGCCCGTGCCGACTACCAACTAAATCAGGGTAGAAACTTATGTCATCTTTTTGCATGCCCATTTTAACAATTAAGCCGTTTGTTTTAAATTTTTATGTATTGTCTTAAATTAAGTTGGGTTGTAAGCGTTTTTCATTAGTTCTCACGGTTTTCGCAATATTTAGTGTTATTGAAAATACCACTAGAACTTGGTCAAAATCAAGTGAAATTCAAAATTTCTTTTTGCACTTGTCATTATTATTCGAATACAATTCTAGAAATTTAATTTACACATTTAAATTTACGTGAATTCGGAAATAAAGAAAATTTACACATGTGTAAGTTTACCATTTACACATGTGTAAATTTGTTATATTTACACATGTGTAAAAAATCTAAAGAGTGATTATATTTATATATATATATATATATATATATATATATATATATATATATATATATATATATATATATATATATATATATATATATAGGGTGGGGTTCTAGTGAACACTAGTGTATTTGTGAACTAAGTGAACAGACCCTATCCATTGATTTACATCATCAAATCGTAAATACACTAGTGTATCTTCATAATCAAGTCATGGCCATTGATTTACATTTGTGTATGCACTTGTGTATTGATAATCAAGGCTAGGATTACGGCCGTTCAAACCACTCGACGCTCATTTGGAAATTGTTCGGAAATGCTCATTCGATTTGACGCTCGGTTGTAAACGAGCCGCTCTGCTTGGTTCGGTTTGTAAATGAGCCAAGCATGGGCAAAGGTCCGCTCGGCTCGGTTCGGCTCGAATTATTATTTTTAATTAGTATATATATACATATACACATACATATATAGTAGAGAGTTCAAATGAGAAGAAAAATTTTGTAAGAATAAAAAGAATAACTTTTAAACCAATAGAAATTCTCCATTAACTTCATCTAATGTGTGTATTTAATATTATGCAAAAGGGCATATAGGTAAATCTATAATTGTCATTAATTAGCTAATTAATTAAACTTGTAACTCATTTTTTTCATATATTCTCTCATGATAAAATAATTTATGGTGTAGGACAATTTTCGACATATGTAGGATAAATTTTGAAATGTGTAAGGTAAATTTACATGTGTGTATGGTAAATTCCGGTAAATGTAAGACATATGTAGGATAAATTTCGAAATCTGTAGGATAAAATGTTTTTGCTTTATTAATGAGAGATAACATAATTAATGAGATGAGTTATAAATTATTTAATGTTTTACTATTATGCCCTTTCTTCTTTTTCTTCTCACATTTCTTCTTAAATGAACATTCCCCTACATATATAAACATGTATATACACATATATATACTCAAATATAATTATAGATATATATACACACACCTATATATAGATATATACACACACACACATATATATACACACATATATATAGAGTTTTAGATATACCACTCTATTAGATTTTAGTCCACTATCTACAAATTTACAACTATATCTATACGTACTGTCGCAATCACGCCGATAAAAAAATTAATATCAAGTCTAAAAGCTAAACTCTAAACCGATAAACGACAGTCTGCTCATCGCCTCAATGTTTCATGTCGTTACCTTAAATCGATCATCTCCTGCTCTCAATGTCATTGTTCGTGCAATATGATCATCCCCTCGCCAGCCACAACATTTTATTCATAATAAAAATATTATTCCATGAAATGTGTCTATTTTTAAAGATATAAAAACTTGAGACCCAACATTGTCACTATTTCTTAGCAAATTGAATCGGGCGACACAATTGTCCAAATCACTCGAACTTCGGTCGACACTTACTCGAAATATTTACTGCTCGAAAAATGATCGCTTAATTTGAGGCTCGATTTTAAATGAGCCGCTCCTCTCGGTTTGGTTTGTAAACGAGCCAAGCATGAGCAAAGGTTCGCTCGGTTGGGCTCGGCTCGTGAACAACCCTAGCTAGGATTAGTTCATTAGTGTTCACAATCAAGGGTTGTTCACTAATGAACTTAACCATATATATATATTTGTGCCAATGGGATCAAACTTCTTTTTTTATAAATCCAATTGTTGTTAATCGTAAAAAATGCAATTGTGTCACTCAAAATTTCCCTAGTCACACGTTACACATGGACGAGATTTCATTGATTCAGCCATCGGGTGTGAATTTTTTTAGAAGTTTGTACCAAAATCCAATTTGGAGTCAGAGGTCTCTTCGGAAGCGGACTCTCTATCCCTGATAGGGGTAAGGTGTGTCTATATCCCACCCTCTCCAGGCCTACCAATAGTTTTGCTATGTGTTGGATTTATTCGATATGTTGGTTGTTTTTATGGACCCATATCAATGATATCAATATTTCTCTGGTGGTATGGTAAAATTATTGGACAATATTGGTTGAAACTTTGAAAAACATCGCATCTTATTTGCAACGAGTTGACGTTAACCCGCGCGTTGCTGTGAGAGGTTAATGGTTATTGCTCATTTGCTCACATGAATATGATTTATTAGTTTAAACATATTATTAAAATTATAAAAAAGGGTAAAACATATTATGATTTTGTATGGTTAAAAAAATTATCATAAAATGATTTTTAATAAGTTTTTAACTTTAAACGAAAGTATTAAAATGAAACAGATTTTTATTTTGACTTTGTTTTGTCTCTCTCTAGAAAATAGAGCAATGTTGAAATTTAATAGTTAAACACATGGTTTTTGACTTTGGTTTGCATTAGGCAGTCGGACGTTTTATTCAACAAATTTCCTATCTTTTTATTCAAACAAAAAAGTTAAAATCTTTTTTATTCAAACAAAAAATAAAAGATTTCTGAATAACCTTCCAAATGTATGATTTCCGAAAGTGATTTCGTTATGATTTTTTCTTCTTTGCAACTGAAAATTTGCATTAGGGGTGTGAATTCTGACACGACCCGAAAACCCGACACGAACCTAACACGAAATTCGCGGGTTTAGGTTTAGTCTAAACAGGTTCAGGTCAGTTTCAGGTTGAACCCGCGAACCCGTTTAGCTAAACGGGTCAGGTTTGGTTCAACCCAGTCGGGTTGACGGGTTGACCCGTCTAACCCATTTATATCATATATATTTTTTTTAAATATGTTATATATCATAAATTAATTTTGGTATGTATTTTATGCATAATTATAACTTAAAAGAGAGATTGACATAAAATTTTATAATTAAAAACCAATTTTATTATATACCTTTGTGGTTTTTTAGTAAAATTTTAATTCTAATATATTAATTTGAGAAAAAAAATAAAAAATTTGAAAATTCGGGTTAAACAGGTCGTGTTCGGGTCAACCCGCTAATATTCGGGTCGTGTTCGGGTTCATATATATGACAAGATTTTCGGGTCGGGTCGGGTTCGGGTTCATCTAAAATTTTCGGGTTCGGGTCGGGTTAAACCTGCCAACCCGCGAACCCGACTCGTTTAGCACCCCTAATTTGCATGATGCCCTGTTCTTCGCCCTTCTTGATCGGAATTCCCGGAATTGATTAATTTGGTTAAATCGACGATCACGTTTGAGGTTCTTCAATTCGGTGAGAGTCTTGCAAATGGATCATGTGAAACACTGCAAAATTCATCTTGGCTAACTAATAAAACAATTCACAGAACCATCAATATTTGAATTGCATACATATTTGAATTGATTCTTGTGAAATTGTTTCACACAGAGTTTACAAAAAGAGGTTTGCATATTGGTTTGCGTTACTATGTCTCATCGCCGGAAATAACATTCTGAAATTTAGTTTGCTAAATAGGATGAACTTGGTAGTTTATGTATCACTGTCACACAATTCAAACAAAAAACCAAGTTTGATTTCGGTTACTTTCTTTCGAATCGATGTGCTTGGACGATCCCATGTGAGGGGCGACGTTAAAGAAGAGACAGTTACAGTTGGTGATGCTACAGAAGTGAATACGAGTCGGTTTTGTCCGACTAAAACAAAGAAAAAGACAGCAATGGCAAACGCGCTGACCAATATAAACAATACGACCGAAAGTTGCATTTCTGGCAAGCTCAAACGACGAATGGTGCACGTGTGCCGGTTTTCTTTCAAAGCGTCTTCCAAATATAGGTTCACATGTTGAATGTGATCCAATCATGGTTAGAAGCAACATGTGACAGCGTCTTGGTTTAGGACAGCAGGCCAGGGTTTGAAAGCGGTCTGTGGTTACCATGCGGAAAGCCATAGAGTAATTGAATAATCATCGTGTATATAATAATAAGAGTTACAGAAATGTTATATAGAGTTTGATACTACGCATAGATACTTCCTAAAGACTGATAATTAGCGTTAAATATCTAACTGATCCAGCAGCCAAGAAAAAAACAAGCTGAAAAACCAAAAAGATAATGAACTTTTAAACCTAAAATTTGAGGATAACAGAAACGAATCAATGCGATCTTGACATGTAACAAAGTCGTTTAACTCGCTTTTCTGAATACCAACTAATGAATTAGTCTTCAAAAGCGGAATAATTGCATTGCTGTTGCAAACAGCTTGGAGAGGCACTGAAGAAAAGGTTAAAAAAATGAAGAAATACGAATAACAAAAATGAAAGAAAAAAAAATAGAAAGTGGTCTCCAAAAAAGTGGAGAATTGTCAATATCATTTATTTTGTATCTTCAAACAACTCAACCTATTATGACCTTTTAACAAAGGTTTAAACCAAATCATTCATATAACAAAGGTAAATGAACAAGTCTAATTTATATACCAGTAACCACACAACGCAGATAATATAAACTTACTGTCGATCAGTTCGCAATGACTGTAACCGAGCAGCTAAAGAGTCGTATTCAGGAAGCTTTGGATGAACATGGCTCGCTTTCTTGACTTCAGAGGTCATTTGAGATCCTACATTCTGTGTTTTAACATCCTTCAAATTTCCCGATTCAACAACAATTCTTGAAGAAATGCGTTCCACCATTGGATTTTTAGACTCTGGCACTATCTTAACAGCTTCTTGTTTGGTATGTGCAAAGCGGTTGACTTGAGGCTCGAAAGTGGTTGACTTGATTTGACCAGTTTCAACATTAGTCTTTGAATAAGGAACTGAAGGAGATCCTCTTGTCCTTCTAGAAATACCTGGACCCAACCTAACCTTATTCGTCACTTGTTTTGGAGCCTCGTCCTCGGAATCCATTCCGTCATCATTAAAGAATGCAGCAGGAGGCGAAAATATCGGTCTTGTGTTAACTTTCTTGTTTGCTTTCAAATCTGAATCTGAATCAGAATCTGAAATTGATATAGGAACCTTCGGTTTTTTTTCTTCTATCCTACTCGCTCTTGAATCGAACGAGCTCTGATAGAAAGTTTGACTTCCTGCTGTTGACTTCTTGATTGTTGCACTTTTTGTATAAGGTGGGTACTTAAGACCACCTTTGTTTCGAAGGCCACCTGTCAATAATCCAAAGTTCAACCGTTGATTTATAGAATCACCATTATCATTAACGTCCGATGAATCAGATGATTCTTGGTCTAAATTACGTTTCTTAAACTCATGTTGAGATTGCATTTGTTTTTCTTCATCCTCGAAAGATGTCCCCTCTTCAACCAAATCATTCAGCTCGATTCGGGTTTTTCTTGAATTAAAAGTTTGTGAAGACTCAATAACAGATGACGATTTAGGATTCATAGACAAAAGCTCATTTTCACTTCCGGAATCTGGACCATCGGAATGATCGAAACTTGCGGGCGCAAAATTATCTGTTTCTGAAGGTTCTATAGATTTCACAGACTGGTCACCAAAGGATACACTTTCGGAAAAAATATGCGATTGAGAATTTGGTTTGTCAATTGTGTTCATTTTAGGGCTCCAGATGTTAGCCTCCATTTCGTCATACTGAAATCCTGTATCAAACCTAGGACCACCGCCAACGTCGTCGTCATCATTGGCATCAGAGATGACATCATCATCATCATCATCGGGGCTTGTTTTTACGGATTCTTTAAAAGGGCTTTCTTGATCAACAACAGCAAAAGGATTACCAACAACAGCATTTTTACGAACATCAGGTTCATCACCATACGAGCTAAAATGAGAATGAGATGAATGAATAGTTGGTTGCTTTTCAGTAGCAAAGAAATTGATATTTTCATTTTCAGTACTTTCTTTACGATCACTAACTAACTCGGTTTTAGATTCTCTTTCAGGAGAGGAAAAACCTTCTTGATCTTCATGCAAGGAGTTTTCATAATATCCATCTGTCATGTGGAAATTGTTTACTAATGTTTCATCCTCAATTGAATCACTATTGGATCTATCAAATGTTTCGGTAGCTTTTTGTGAAGTACCATGTTGACTTTGATAAATGTCGTGATTCAACGTCTTAGGTTTTCTATCATCCGATGAGCTTTCACCACTATATCCTGATGGAGCAGAAACATGAGAAAGTTCGTATCTGCTGGTAGACCCATGGGGTCCTGCTGAATCATTATTTGATCTATTAAATCTCTCAGTAGCTTTTTGTGAAGTACCATGTTGACTTTGATCAATGTCCTGATTTGACATATTAGGTTTTCCATCATCCAAGAAGCTTTCACCACTATATCCTGAAGTAGATACGTGAGGATATTCATCTCTGCTATTAAACACGTCGGGTCCAGTTGGTGGGTGATTGGCGATCTTTTCCTGGCTCGAAAAATGGGCAGCAGCTCGGGCAGCTGCAGCTGCCCGTTCCGCTGACTCAGCGGCTGCTTGTGCTGCAGATGTAGCATCCTTGAACTCCATGTTCCAGTTCTGCTTCGTTTCCATCCAGTCATGTGTTACTCCTGATCAAAGTGAGAAGCATAACTTAGTCATTAACATGATAAAAATTGCATGACGAAGGTTGTTATTATGATGATCGATAATTAAATATAAATACCTGAAGATGATGTTTCACCAGCACTATCGGGAGAAGTTACATTCTGAGTATTTAGTGTGTATTTTCTGTTCTGCTCAAAGAAGTCTACAGGTGTACTTTGCTTCTCTTTGTACACAGGTTGAACCTTTGGAGGCTCGACATTTGCCATGCTGGCATTCTCAAAATTAGCAGGTCCGTTCTGCTCAAATTAATAAATTCAGATTTTTATACAGAAAGATACTAACAATAACTCATGTAATCAAAAAAACCAATCTCACCAACAAGTCACTCGAAGGCTTAGACTCTTTCTCCTCAAACGAAGTAGGATCCCAATCAATGTTATGATTTTTTGCCACATCACTTAAAACTTTAATTTTTGTCTGCAGGTCAGGAGCCACAGCAGATAACTTCTCAACCAACTGTAAACAAAACATCAAACAACATTGTTTCAAAAGTGTAGAAACTTCAAAACATTTATGTAGAGAATATCCAACTTACCATGCGACTCACACCGCAATCAGGATGCAGCTCAATCGCTGCAGAAACAAAATCTTTTCCATATTTTGCCGTAAACTGTTTTCGGACATCATAAAGTTCAGATATATCAGAACATCTAGGAGCTGCAAATATCACACTCGTGACGGCTTCCTTCAGATCAACGGGACAAGTTCTACAATATCACAATTTAGTTTGCAACCACATATCATTCAACAGTAATGAGTATATATTATTCTAAGCAAATGAATTAACTTACTTTTGGGATTCGATAATCGGCAATCTAGCTACAATAAGTTCACAGTATATCTCAATCAAATCATATGCAGCCACCATCTTCTCTTCCCTAATTACATGTTCAACCTAATAAATGAAATATTAAATATAACGATAAATTGAAGTTATAAATACGGTAGTTCTCAATAATCATATTTAGAAAATCAAACAACATACTCGAATTCGAGCGGTTCGGTCCTGGCCAGTCTCAAGCAACTGAGCCAGTTCCCTTTTCATCTGATTAATCTGTACTCCTTTTTTATTTTTCATCAATTTAATCCGAGATGTAGCTAATTTCAACGCCGTTTTACTGAATGAATAAATAAAACAAACAACAAAAAACATTCACATAAACACGATGTATATAATGTATAATCAAAATTAAAATTATAAAAACAAAATCTTACAAATACGAATTTACAGAAATTATACCATTTGGCGGACTTGAATCGTTTGTGAAGCATTGCTGTAGATGTGTATGAACTGCTGGATCGACGAAAATAGAAATTAGGGTTTGTGTTTCAGTAAACGAATGGATTGGATCAGATGATAAAATAAGAATAAATGAACAGAATTATATGATTTGATTTCTTAAGTTGGAAGACTTGGATTGTTCCTGGAAGTTGAATCGAAAAGATATCGGGATGGAAGACACGGATCTAAGTGTATGGATTGAATTTTATGTTTTTATATATATATTTACGCGTTTCGAAAAATACCATGTACTGTGTTTCGATCGTGAACATATAACACAACCCAAAAGTCATTAATAAGACTAGGATTGGATAACGAAGCCTATCACATAGCATCTCATACTCGTACGATGATGATAAGGTTAGGATGACGGACCTTTCTCTAGAACGACCTGTCACATCAGCATACACGTCAGAGTCTTTGAAGGACACCCCTTCAGGGATGGAAGCAAGTAAATGGGTGACGACTCGACCCCACCTAGTTAATTTATTTTTCTTTTTTTTAATTAAACTAGTTTTTAACATTGACTAATATAAAATAAAATCATTCGTATTAAAAACCACATATTACATAGCCTAAAAAAGTAAAAAATAAAAAAATAACCAAAAAAAATAAAAAAACATAACCTAAAAAAATCATATGAACTCCACTTTTTTTGCGGTTTTTTTCTTTCATTCTTCGCAAAATCGGTCGATCTTATTCCGAATACGAGTTTATGTCGGCTGTCATGATCTCCCACTCTTTATACTCGTTTTTCTCATGCTTCAACCGAACGCGTTCTTCGACCTCATGTTCCTTCACCTTTGCCTTTTGGGCCGTGACCTCGGTGAACGCTTGAACTGAGCCATAAACTCGTCCATTTTAGAACCGCCCCTGTTGCGGCTTGTTTTTTTGCAGCTGCTGCCTTTTTTGATTTGTCCCTGCCTGGGGGACGTTCCTCCTCTCGAACCAAAAACTCTTCATCGTCAAATTCAGGCTCGTTGTTTATATATTTGACATCGTGCGTCCGAGCCCCCTGCACTATAACTACCGGTCTCCGAGGTTTTTGTTCGTTTAGCCGTTGCAACCTCATTTGGAACCGACGCCCACTTGTTACTGGTTCGCAAAATTTCCCAAGCACGTACGTGGGGGAAAACGGTCCAATGCGTATCTTCGTATCTACGCATCGCCTCTTTAAAAACGTCTCCATCACTCATCCCACTACGACGACCAGTATACGAGTTATTATAAATCGCCGAAAACTGGTTAACGACCAGATGCATCTTTCTCCACTTGGAAGAGATGGAATCGATGTCGCGATAATGACCTTGTTCCATTATCGCAAGAAACTTCGATAGTATTTCTTTCCAAAACTCCTCGCCCGGTTTGGTTGTTACCTATATTTTTAAAATGTAGCAAAAGTTATATTAAAAAAAGTATAATCTATAAATTTTTGGTATATTTTTAAAATGTAGCAAAAGTTACATATCGATAATGGGGCTTTTGGAAGTGCTAACCCACGCCTTGGCTAACGCCTCCTCCTCCATCTTCGTCCAAAGTTTCGCCTTCCCTTTCGAAGGTTGATCTTTCTCAACTATATGTTGCTTCCCTTTTTTTCGTTTAGACGATTGCGGTTGGGTCTTCGACACAAATTCTTGAATGTCATCCTCTTCAGGTTGTGGTTGGGGAGACTCCGGTGTTGGGGAATATTGTGGTTGGGATGGAAATTGCGAATTGGACGGGTTTCGAATCATCATTTGTTGCACCGACTGCATTTGTTGCATTAATTGCAGTTGGCTCATTTGTGAAAACGCGTTGGGGTTTGTTAAAACCCCCCCCCCCCCAAAAGCGTTGTATGAAAATTACGAGGATGACCAACTCGGTTCCATACTAGGACAGTAGCCGGGTACCGAGAAAATGTTTTGGTTTGGGTTTGGGTTCGGGTTCGGGTTGCTCGGGTTGTATTGATCCATGGCGAAGTTGAATGATTTTGTAAAAGGTTGAAGAATTGTAAAGAAATGGGAATGATTTTATAAATTTGAGAGATAGAGGTGGATAAAGTGTGTAAAAAAGTGGGATGGTATTGGTGTATTTATAGGTAAAATTTATTAATTTTAAATTTTTATAATCTAATAGCCGTTCAACGACTATATATTTAAATTCAAGGCCCGTCTCCAACGTCTTGCAGCGGATGTCCATGACGACGACGACCATCCACCCGGGGCGGTGTTGGGGGACGCCGTCGGGTCAGGCCGGGCCTGGACTACCCCCACACCGGTGGCCTTACATAAACCAAATCGTTATCGTTATATTTAGTCATTTTACAAAAAATTAAAAGATATTTTCAAGCGGGATTTTGAAAATCAAAATTATATATTGGAATAATCACTTAAATGTCTCATTCGATATAGTCATAGTTAGTTGGCTAGAAAGTAAGGGTTAATTTATAAATTTTTAGGACAACTCACTTCGACGTCATTGCTTTCGAGCTCTAATTTTTGAGACAAATTAATCTCTCTCATCGTCAAGTTTTTACTTTTTGACTTGTGAATCGTATGTATCATTTGTTGGCAATTTTACAAATGATTTATAAACTAATAAAATATCCTCACATCGGGCGTTTTATGTTCGAATTCTTCTAACCTGACGCGACTTTTAGGTTCCTATTCCTTCTAACCCGTTGTTTAGTCCGTAGAAACCTTTTGGAGTACACGTGGCGCTTTTTTGTGTTCATTATTGGGTTTTCCGACCTACAATGATTTTATTTACTCGCCCATTAGTTCACATTAACCTGACGTGACTCTTAAGTTCCTATTCCTTCTAAACCGTCGTTTAGTCCGTCATTTTCTTTTCATAAACCCTAAAATCCACACCATCCGGTTTCCTTTGAAGCCAAAATCATCAAAGCAAAATCATCTCTATAATTCATTTTTGTTGCACGCCATTTGGTTTCGATTGTTCCAAGACAAGACAAGGTAACATTGTTCATATTATGTATGATCGGCTTATCCAAATAAGCATAGGACCTAACTTGAAATCTAGTTAAATATGTGCGGAATTCATGATTAATGAGTAACAATATGATCATTACTGTTTAAATGCTTAGTTTCATTAATATCGTTCAACGTTTTACGATTCTGAGACAAGCTGGACAGGGTTTCGCCTTCACAGTCAACAAAACAGCTACATACTCAAGACACAACTCACCTATTTATAGACATCCTACACTTCGTACGAGGTGGATATCATTTCGTACGAAGTGGCCTATTACATACATTTTAAACACAAAATCTAACATCGAAGCGCTATTACATACTCGACATGACCCTAAGACGTAGGCTATAGACATTTTGTATCAACAAACTCCCCCTTGGATATTGCCGCAGTCTTGGTCAGTCTTCAAAATCTTTATAACTTTAACGTTCAGCGTCCAAAGAAATTCTTCCTCGGCTTTCTACGTTCTTCAGATGGCATCGGTGTCTGATCAGCAGCCGGTGCCCACTTGATAAATGAAACTTCTGATTGAAACCTTCTTTGTAATTGCATCAATCCTTTCTTCTTTTCTGATTTGTTTCATAAATTCTTTACGTTCCAGCTCTCTCCACTTTGATTGCCACATTGTTCCAGAATTAATTCCATGAGCATAACAAATGTTGATCACTCCCTGATACTACATCGCTTGAGTTTTCTCTCTAACTTCGTAACATATCTTCTTAAAGAACAAACATTCAACATCTTTCTCAGAACAGTTAACTAGTCACATTAGATCTAGTATGCGTATCATTCTCCATAAACCTTCATTCTTTAACACTATCACCGCCTCACTTGTTTCTTCATCACATTGCCACCACTTGAAGAATTCATAGAAGTCTTGTTCAATTTTCTTTAACGACATATTCTTCATGGCGCGTGGGCATTTAACAATCAACCTCACATCTTTCTCTTTTGTCACCGGATAAACTTTTATTCTTTTCTTTGGAATATGTGGTTTCTAGTGATTGAAACCGTGAGCAGCTTCGTACTTGATCAATTTCTACAATCGTTGATCATGTAGCTTCATCTCAAAGTTTATCATCTTGGTCTGCACCACTTCTTCTACATCCCAAAATGGTAACGTCTTGATATCAGATAAGTATCTAAAATACTGTACCCCAAACTCTCTCTTAATCGCATATTCGTACAAATCTTCAATCCATCCCAAGCTAAGAATATCCCCCAACGATTTATCCTGATCACGTGTAAAGAAAGCAGTGGACGTCTGAACTTCCTTTCTTTGGTCAATTCTTTAAACCAAGACTTCTTAGCTTCAACAATCTCTTCTTTTGATAACCTCTTAGGAACACAACCCCCTTTTACCGTCTCTTCAACTCTACGTTTCAACAATTCATCAGTAACTTCATTAAACATCTCCTAGAAGGTTGGGAAGTCATATGTACCTTCACCGGTATATTTTTCTACTTCGTCATCAGAATCATCCTCCACGACAACCTTGTTGTAGTTATCAGCTTCAGCTACATACTTATACACGTAATCTTCAGGTTTTGATGCACTGATGTTGTTAAGTTCATATTCAAAGTCAAATTCAAAAGATTTTTCCTCCACACCTAGCATTTTGGCAATTTCTTTCTCAGTGTAATTATGTACGAATTCTCCTTCTTCAACATCATGGTCTAAGTAGAAAATCTTATGAAAATGGCACATCCGGAACAACTATTAATGGTGCAACTGTGAGGATTCCGGATTGCTCAGTATCATGTACAGGGTCCTTCGTCTCCTCCTGTCTATCAGCTTCTCGCTCTTCATTCACATTATTCCTTAAATAAATATCATAGTTAAATGATTCATTCATTTTAGCATCCACCACTTTCACACATGTTCCACCCTAGGTGTTGTCATCGTCATCACCCTTGTCATCATCGTCCTTTTTACCATCATTCTTTCACCCGTATCATCAACATCATCATCTTCATTTTCATCAAACTCATATACCTCAGCATCAATTTCTGCATCTCTCTTCTTTTTATCCAAATACTGTTGGTGCTTTGCAGAAATTTTGGTAACATCAACAGGTTCACCAATCATTAAATAGTTGATAAGCTTAGGTTCAGTTTCAGCTTCAACTTCTTTCTCAGGCTCTGTTGGTATAACCACCTCAGCTTCATTCTCAACAACTACTTTCGATTCAGGCTCAGTTGGCACAATAACAGACAGTTCATCTATTTTTTTCTCTTTACCAGCAGTTGCAGCATCCTCTTCGGTTTTGCATGCTCTTTCAGCCGCTCTTTGTTTAGCCTCTTCTATTTCAATTAACTCAGATTCAGGTTCAAAGTCCATGCCCAGCTTTTTAGATAAGATCTTCTGAAATAAATCCATCTTTCTATCACTACGAATTCGTTCAGCTACATAATCAGCAACTAACCTTCTCAATCTTTCATTTTCAGTCAGAAAACTTGACAACACTGCTTCCAAATTATTTCCATCATCTTCAAGAAACTTGATCCTGCTTTCTAACTCTGCAATCTTAGTGTCATTGGAGAAATCACCATCTAAACCTCCTTCAAAGTTAGAATAAGGAATTTCTCCGAAATCAACATTTGGGAAAGGTTGGTGTCTTTGATCAGCTTGTGGTGTTCTCTGTTGTACTGGAGGTGTTGGTTGTTTATGTGTTGAAACTGGTTGTGATGGTGGTGTAACATGTTGTGGTGTTGTTGGTGGTTGACGTATTGGTGATGTAATAAATGGCGGCGTAATTGGTGATTGTTGTGTATGTAGTGGTAATGGTAGAATAATAGACTCAACTTTCTCTGTAGCAGCCACAACTTCAACCTAAGATGTCTTCCTAGCCCTTTTATACTTTGGTTGTGCTTTCTTTGCTGCAGGAGACCCTGTTGTCTTTTTCAACACATCAGACGCTTTGTTCTTAGCAAGTCTTGTTTTCCTGACTCAATCACCTCCTCAGTCTCTGAAGGAACATACGACACATCATCATCTCCAACTTCTTTATGTTTACGTTGTTGTAATCGTTGTTCTTTTCGTTCTTGGGCCGCTGTTATTTCCAAATCAATACTATCATCTGAGCTATCTTCATTATCACCTTCGATAGTCTCTTTCTCAACTTCAGCAACAATCTTTTCAGCATTAACCTCCGATCATTATCCGATGTAGCAGAAAAAACTTCCTCATGAACATTCACATTCTCAACAACTGGATCATTAACTGGTGTTTCTTCCTTAGACTGTTCATCACGAAGCATAGTCTGGACAACTGTGCGTTGACGAGCTTGTGTAGGCTTCTTCTTTGGAGTCGCCCGTTTCCTTTTCGTTTCCTCTTTCTCGTACCAACTGCTTATCCTCAGATTTAGATCCTCAAGACAATCTGCTTCATCTTTTCCAGATCCACAAGTATCTTTTCTCCACTTGCCTTTTGGATGTGCAACATAATTCTTATCTTTAATTGCTCCAAACACTGGCTTTGCAACTGGCTCTAAATCTTGTTTCAAATATAGATTCAATCTGCTCATCGTCTCTTTATCCATATAATTCAGTTTCAGCTCATCATCCTCTTTCTTTTCCAGATTCGAAAATAAGTCATCCAACACCATCTGTAAGAGCCTTGGGTACTGGAGAAACTTCTTCGTGTAGTGTTCGACATCATTTGATCAAAGATTAACTTTGTGAAGTTTTATGGCAGATTAAGCGTTAGTCCAGCAACCATGCACATCTGGTGAATATCATCGTAACCGCCTTTCCTATGACTAAAAGCATGAATGATCGAGTGTACAAAGAATTTATATGGCCTTCCGAGATTAGCTTTCTTGAAGTTTGGAGAATTCACGTGGCCCTTATATCCCATTCTATAGAAACAATCTTTAACCATTCTCTCTGGATAGCCCGTGGGATCATCATCTTTATCTTTTAAGTCCAACACTCTTCTAATCAACTCTTCCGTTATCTTAACTCAAATTCTTTATCTTCAATCTTGACCATAGAATGGATTGCACGTGGTTCAGCAACAAACTCAGCAGAATTCCAGAATCGTTCAATATAGGACCTATAAACCTTATACCCGAGATAACTCCATTTAAAGAAATATAAGCGTCCCATAAACTCTAGTATTTCTTTAAATGAAGCTATCTTGAGAATAGCATAATCTAAAAACACAAACATGTATTGTGCGTCTTTTCAAACAACGACTTCTTTTCTTGTGAAAAACATTCAACAAACATTTAATATCTCAACACTTAGAAAAATTTGACGAAAAAATATCCACTTTTAGTGCGAAATGATGTTAGTACGGAGTGGTCTTTTTCACTTCGTACGAAGTGTGCAAAAACATTATAACTTTCTGACCAAAATACTTCGTGCAAAGTGATACTTTAAGAATTACCAGTATCCACTCCATGCGAAGTGACATTGTCACTTCGTACAAAGTGCCACTTCGTCCCAACAACGGTTTGAGCACATATGACCAAACTTGATGATTTTGTGAAATTACACAAATATATATTCAAGCCGGCTAGAATTCTCTAGATCTAAGTTTTAAAGTCTTAGGTGCCGATTTTAATGATTTTACGGTTAATTCACGGTCCAATACCTTCACCATTGTAAGAGGTGTGTGAATCAACCTCCCTAATGTCAAATTTGGCGACACTTCGTTTTAATTCGCACAAACAGGTAATGAACACTTCGTGCAATTTGAAGTATTTATATAGAACAGTTCCACTTCGTGCGAGTTTGATCCCAATTCGTGCGAAGTGGTTTGAAATTTGTTAAACGTTTAACTTTTTGAGCATTTTTCAGTTATAATGACCCACTCAGTTGACTAAGTCCAAGTTAATGACCCTGGTTAACTGATTTATCTACCAAGTCCAAGTTAATGACCTTGGCTGAACACTATATGAACAAACTGATGTTTTCAGGCAATGTAAAGTTTCAAATTAATGAACTTTTGATTGTTTCAAAACATTTTCTCATTTTAAATAAGCTCCCAACCCATTGTCCTCTAGATTTTCCTCAGCAGACACCATCGTTGGACTTTAAAGATCCGCTTTCCATCATCGGTAATCAAAACTAAGATAGAAAAAAATCTTTTTGATTTTTTCAAAGTTTATGCTCAAACATACTAAAAATCTTTTTGAATTTTTCTAAAATGAAATGCAACAACTATGTACAAACATATTTACAGACGTATTTTTGTGAGTTTGTGTTAGAGGATCATATTAGTTTTTGAGACAAATCACCAGTACCGTTGACCTTGATTAGACTTTAAGTTCTAAACAGATTCACTTAGATTGTCAGTATACTGATGCACTTAAACCTCTACACATTTCTCAATTGTTCCAAGATACGTTAGGTAATTTTAGAAACTTGACTTAATTGTGTTCCCACCTTAGAATATACTCCCGTATCAAGATTCCCTAAATTTCATCTTACATGTGAATATATCTTACTGATATATGTATCTGGGTTGTGCGAGACCTTGAGAGCTCATGTTAGTACTATTGTACAGACAAAGAGATGAAGGCTCGACTTAAAAGTGATGTTCCAATTTGGAATCTTTTGACTGCAATTGTTAGATCTTTCGATACTTTCAATATGTTGCAGTTTTCAGGTTTAAAAGCAAAAGTATTCTACAAGTTCTAGGCCATTGCTGACGCAAAATCAGATGAACTTGTATAATACCCCAGATATCAATTATCTATAAAGACCTAATATCTTAGAATCCGGCAATCTCTTATACGAAATTTCTGTGTACTAAGACCATATATTCGAGAGATGTTAAACCACTAATTAAGTAGTTTTTCTTTATGTTTATATCTCAGAAACAATCTACTGAATGTGCGAAGCCTACTGGCACATCATCAGTGAGACCTGTTTAAACATTTTGACACTTCGTTTCTTTAGCATACTGTGATAGTTCACTGATATACTATCATTTCCTCTTTTCATACGAAAACTCTTTTTGTCTTTTTCATGTTTTTTATACATTTTCTAATTTTTATATGTTTTTGTATTTTCCACAAGATTTCTCCCCCTAAAATCAAAAACATATTTTTGGATTTTTGTTTTTGTTTTTAATGAAAGAAATTCTAAAAACTAAAACATGACTAAATTGATGAGGATTACGTCAACTCGTTGTCCCCCCTCGAATTCAACATCCTCCAGAATCCCCCCTGATGTCAGATTTTTTGAATCCATTAGGTTTCAAAAGATATCTGAATTTAGCTTTATTAAAAGCCTTGGTTTAAAAATCTGCCTTTTGTTCATCAGTGTGGATCTTTTCAATTCTAACCAACTTTTCCTCTTGGCAATCACGGATAAAGTGGTGTCGAATTTTAATATGTTTAGTTTTAGAATGTTGAACCGGGTTTTAAGTTATATCAATGGCTGCCTTATTATCTACATATATAGGCGTATTAAGAAACTACAAGCCATAGTCTCTAATCTGTTGTATCCCCAAGATTTGGGAACAACAACTGGAAGCTTAAATGTATTCTGCTTCGCAAGTAGAAAGCGACCATGGTTTGCTTCTTGCATTGCCATGTTACTAATCGTGTTCTGAAGAACTGCCGACCGTTGTAGATTTAGCATTTAATTTGCAGCATCCGAAATCAGAGTCAGAATATCCAGCGAGATTGAAATCGTCCTTTAGCGGATACCACAAGCAGGTGCTTGGGCAACACTTCAAATATATGAAAATCCGCTTGACGATCTCCAAGTGTGACACTCATGGATTTGATTGATATCTGGCGCAAAGGTATGTTGGATACATGATATACGACCTTGATGCTGTGAGGTATATTAATGATCCAACCATTGATCTGTATAAGGTCTCATCAATCTTTACTCCTTTAATATCTGGGTCTATGCCATGACTTGGTGCCAATGGAGTAGATAGTGGTGACGATCCCGACATATTGAATTTCTCCAAAACATCGTGAACGTACTTCGCCTGATGGATTAAGATATCATTAGGCAACTGATCGCCTTGAAGTCCCAAGAAGAACCTCATTTCTCCCATTGAACTCATTTCAAACTTCTTTTTCATGAATAAATTTATTATTATTATTATTATTATTATTATTATTATTATTTAATATATAAAATTACGTTTATTCAACCTGTGTTATAAACAAGGTTTTTAGAGATATATTGTTTTATTATAGTGTGTAAAATTACTTTATTCAACCCGTGTAATACACGAGATCTTAACCTAGTTTAATTAATATAAGATAAGTAGAAGTAAGAGGTGGGCAAATAAAAAAAATATATGCCACTAATAAATGACATGTGTCACACATTGATTTCTATTATTATATACATTATCATGAAAATAAACCAATGAGTATAACTGTTGATGCACTTTTGTGCCTGTCGCTTGTTTTTAGTTACGTCAGTAATTGTACGGTCTTTGTTTATTGTGTCTGTATAGTTGGTCGTGTCGACCAAATCAAGATATCCTTCTATCTTGATTTATTACGACGTTTAGTTTATCTGTGTTGAAAAATAGTTGCATGCATGCATACTGTTAAGCCTTGTGTACAATATGTTTATAAGCACATTCCCCAAAGAACACTTATTCGTGCGAGTGAGAGATGCTTCGTACGAGCAAGTTGCTTGCTTGTACGAGCCATTACATGATCGTACTAGTGACCCTGGTAACAAGAACTTAGCTTGTTCGTACAAATAAGCTACTCATTCGTACGAGGGATAAGTTGTTTGTACGAGCAACCATTGCGGAATGTTTGTCGTGACTTATAGTAGTTCGTATGACCAGCAACATTCTTCGTACTGTTGCTGGGTGTTGGCACTATATAAACAGACATGCACTTCTCAGTTCAGGTGACACTAGAGAGAGACACTAAGCCACAAGAGAGAGAGCACAGAGAGAATATCCTGAGTCTGTATGAGCATTGTTTGTATGTGTTTGTACTAGCTCTCTTCATTTAATCAAGATATTGAATCTTTGGTTATCTTGTGTTTGTTACTTTGCTTTGGTTTACATACTTACGTGGATTCTGCACTCGTATGTGTGTTTAGATAAACAAGGAAGTAGGTTAATCTTGATCCTCCAATTTGTATCAGAGCTTTGGCTCTCTTCCTTGTTTAAAAACCAAGCTTAGTGTTGTGTTTGAGCAAGTAATGAGGGTTCTTGGAAGTGTTCTTGAACTTCTAACAAGAAACTTAAGTTTTTAAAAGATAACTACTTTAAAACTTAGGTAAAACTTGTGGTATCCAGAAAATTTTCATAAAAACCTTGTTAGAATACATGGAGACATGTTAGGATACGGTTTTTCTTAAAATTTTCTATTAAAGTTCAGTTGGACATATTTTCCGGTGAAGCACTTGCCGGAAAATTCACCGTAATATTCCTTTAGGGTTGACCAGATCTTGAGACTTGACTGTTTTGACTGAAAAGTTGAATTGGAATGTTTTGACTGTAGACAGCTGACAACTTTCTAACAAACTCAGAAACAAGTTTCTGTTACAAAAGGAAAATTTTCACCAACCAACCCTGCAAAATGATTCCTCTCTGCGAAAAACCAAAACATCAGCGAAAGACCTCTGTGCGAATAACCCATCCGCACGAAAAACAAGATTGTTCATGCAAAGACCAACTGACTCGCACGAAGAACCTTGTTCGCACGAAGCATCAGTTGCTCGCACGAAAGACAGTGGTTCGTAGGAACAACCTAGTTCATACTAAGAACTATAATTCGCACGAATCACCTGTTCGTACGAAGAACTTAGTTTTTCATATCCTTCAGGTTATTTGTGATAGCTTTTCGTGAAGACAGATATCTTGAGGTCTTTGAAACTGTGAATCTTTACAAGAAAACTTTTATATTAAGATTAACCCTTGAAAATTTTTAAAATTCTTAAAAAGCAAATTTTTATAAACAAACAAGCAAATGGGTACAAATCCTTGGGATTGGGGGTGTAGTTCAAGCACAAACCAAGACTCACAAAAATCTAGCTCCGCAACCTCATGTGTTAAATCATTGATGCCTCAACAAACGACCATGATTACTGCCAATCAATGGGCGTGTGTGGCAAATCAAAATCAAAGCATTCAGACTCTTCTTATTAGTGAGAGTGAGACAGGAAGTAATAATCGTCCACCGAAATTGAACCATATGAAAGATTATCCTTCATGGAAAAGTCGTTTCCATACATATGTTCTTGGTCAGAATACAAAATTATGGACATGTTTTACTACACCGTATAAAGAATCTCTCGAAGAAGCAGGATCAAATCCAACCTCTTTAGCCAACTTAGATGAAAATGATAAAAAGGCTTATGATTTGGAAAAGAAGGCGTTCGCTATCCTTACACAAGCACTTCATAAGGAAATTTATCATCAATTCGTGTACTGTACCACCACCAAGAATTTGTGGGATACTTTAGAAGCAAGAGGGGAAGGAAATGCTGCAACAAGAAAAAAATGACATGATCTGCTGAAGAAAGAGTTTGAAGGTTTTATGTTCATGGAAAATGAAACACTAAGCGATATGACAACCCGTTTCCATCATATGCTTAGTGAAATGTATTCGTACAATGTGATTGCATCTTCATCATACATGTAATGCGTTTTGCTGATGCCTTACCACCAAAATGGAGTCAATTCATTGAGTTGCTAAAGCACACAGGGGTTTTGGATGTGATCAGTATTTATGAATTTGTTCAGAAGTTGGAGAACAAAAATGAAGAGGAAATTCAAAAAGCAAAAAGAATTCCTGTTCCACAAAATCCTGAAATGTATTTTGGAGGTATTAACACAAGTGTTAGTACACCTCAGCAACCAGAACTTCAAACAGCGTTTGTGTCAAACGTTAATCCCTTTCTATCACAACCAGTTCAAACAAATCAATCCATTGGTTCAAGTACTTAAATCTATGGTCAAGTATTTGATCCTAAAGTATTTCTACCACAACCACAAGTTGTTACATCTCAAGTTCCACAACAAGCTTCTCAACAAGCTTTCTATGGTAATAACTTCAACCTGCAAATCCTAATACCGTCAGACTTGATACGTCACATCTTTCCAAGGTCAGTGTAGAAGTTGCTCGGAACACATGGAACTTCTGAACACCATGGTTAGTGTATACTGTGGATTAGTCGTTGGTCAAATTGGAAACATCAATTTGACTAATGAAGACTATCAACAAATAGACAGAGATAAGATGGAGTTGATGAATATTGAATGGGCATTTGCTAGTGCGGTTAGAAGAGCAAAGGACTACATGAGCAGAACTGGAAGAACTAGTTTAGAAAGCAAGAAAGACACAAAGTATGGATTTGATAAAGATGTTGTTACTTGCTTTAACAGTGGTGAAAAAGGTCACTTCAAGCATGAATGTACTCGACCTAGTAAGCAAGGAAATCACACCCTTTCCGAAATCAATCACGACCATCCAACACAACTCAAGTTAACAATGAACGAAGTATAGTAGTTGTTAACAACCCAAAAAACTCCAACAAGTCTGGGACTTCAAACAACACACACAGAGCAATTAGTTGTTCAAGCAGATGAAGGATGTGATTGGCCAGTTCAGTTGGGAAGCGAAAATCAAGGAGGAACCGCGTGTTATGCTAAGATAAGCAATCAGATCAAACATATTCATAGTATTGACACTTCTGATGATGATGATAGTTTTGGGTACAATGGGAGTTCTGAAGAGGAAAGCTCGAGTGTAGGTGGTTATGGATCTGATTCAGATGTCATGGAAAGGATTGATACTGAGGTCAATGAGTTGCTGAAAGAAGCAGAGAAGTTGAAAAGTCAAAAGGCTGGTTTGATAAGGAAAGCAGAAGTTACATCAAAGGAAATGGAGAAAATCTTTGCCAACAATGCATCCTTTTCTCATCATACTGCTTTCATGGCTAATGTTGCAGGTTCAACAAGTCAGGTAAAATCCGACTATCCTAGGATATGCAATGACTGTGCTGACTTAAAAACAAAATTTGAAACAATTAACAGTCACAATCAAAGCCTAGTAGTTGAACTGTCAAAATGCAAAGAGGCTAATCTGGCTTTAACTAGAAATGAAAAAGAATTCAAATCTGTAATTGGAACTCTTAAGAAAAGCGTATCTGAGTTAACAAAAACAGTTTTGAACAAGCAAACATGTATTAATAACTACATTAATATCCTTGAAGAAACAAAAAAGGAGTTAGCCATTGCCAAATGCGAACATGATGCAATCAAGCTGAAATTGGAGAGTTACTTTAACTCCCGATATGTGCTTGATCACATCATTGACTTTCAAAAACTTAAGGGAAATGTCAAATGCATTGGGTATAAATCGTGTCCACCCCATTGAAACACAATTATACCAAATTGCCTGATGAAGAGGAAATGCCATGTTTTGAACCATTTGCACCTCTTAATCCTGAAGAGTTTGCAACAGGGTTAGGGTATAAGCTGGACAGTTCTTCAGATGAATCAAGAAAATAGAGAACTCATCATCAGATGTTGATCAAAATCCATCTATATTAGAGGAATATGATTCATCAGATAATGAGTCAGACAAGATTGATCAAGATCAATCTCTTGATGAAAAGAAAGGGGTAGAAATTTATGTTGCTCCCGATGTGCAATCTGTTGCAAATCAAGGGAATGATCCTATCGAATCTGTAAAGACAACTCCGTCTACATTAAAAACGACAATGTGTTGTATAACTTGATTGGTGATGAGAAAATTTACTCAAACAAGAACTTTCTGATAAAAAATGTTAATCAAACTTCAATTGATCAAGTTTTTAAAAATTCAACAACCAAATTTTTGGGAAAGAATAAACCAATCAAACCACAACCATTAATCGCTTCTAAAGGTAGACAACAAGAAAAGCGAGCTGAAAAACCTAAGGTATCACAACCAAAGGTAGAAGCTAAAGGCGCTCGCAGCAAGAAAAAAAGGAAGAATGTTAACTTTATGGGCTCAACTAGTACCGATAAAATCAAGACTTTTGAAAATATGTCAAATATTGATTTTGTAAATCCAGTCAAGATTTTAAAACGCGATAGTCAAAACAATTACACTCAACACACAAATGGGTGTGAAGATGGACCAATTACATCAAGGCCTACAAGTTCAACATCAAGACATCAAACGGGATCTCCTAAATTTGTTGAAAGGAGAACATGTTTTAAGTGTGGGGAGTTTGGCCATGTAACCAAAAACTGTACCAACCCAACAAAACCCAAGTTTGTTGAAAAAGCCCATCCTGAAAAAAATTGCCAACGTCGATCTGTGTAGCCTAAACAAGACAAACGTGTTGTTAAGGAACAAGAAGAAAAACAACGACATAAACAAGTTAAAATAATTGAGAAGGCATTGGAACCAGATGTTTTAGAAAAGAAACCAAGTTCTTCAAGATCATTAAAACCAGAAATGTCTAAATCTGTAAATAATAGTCAATCTGGAAAACATCAACAATCTTGGAAACGTAAAACCGGTAATGTTTCAGGGGGAGGCACAAAGTTTCCAAATCATCAAGACATAGAAATCACATTTCTTGATGATAAGGGTCGACCCAAGACCACTAAGGCTTGGGTCTCCATTTTAAACTAATCGGGTAATGCAATGTGCAGGATGTTTCAGGAGGAACTGTGAATAGTTATTGGATTGTTGACAGTGGAGCATCACGGCACATGACAGGCAACTTAAGGCTCCTTTATGATGTGAAAAACATTAGGGGAGGTTATGTTGCTTTGCTGGAGATAAGGGCGGATACATCACTGGAGAAGGAATGGTTTCCAATGGTGTTGTTAGTTTTGACAAGATCAATTATGTTCGTCAAATTGATCACAATCTTCTGAGTGTTTCTCAAATATGCGACAAGAAGTTCACGGTTCATTTTGATGATGCCGGTTGTTATGTGCTGAAACTTGGTTTCAAGATTCCCAAAGAATGGATTCTCTTGTCGGCAAGAATAAATGACTTGTATATTCTTAACATGAGCCAAGCGATTACTACGTCTGCACAAGTTACATGTTTTATCTCGAAAGCCACTGAAAAGGAATCAATCTCTTGGCATAGACGAATGGGACACATTCACTTGAGGAAAATGAACTATTTGGTGAAAAATAATCTTGTGAATGGTGTACCAGTAAAGAATTTTCATCTACAAGACGTCTGTGGTTCGTGCCAAAAAGGAAAGCAAGTTCGAAAGTCTCATCCTGTGAAGAAAATAAACACTGTGAATATGCCTCTGGAACGTCTTCATATGGACCTTTTTAGACCTATGAAACACAAGACTACCTTTGGCGATGCATATTTTTTAGTTGTTACTGATGACTATTCAAGATTTTCATGGGTGAGTACGATGGCACACAATAGTGAAGTTCCTGAAATCCTCAAGAATCTCCTCACGCTACTTGAAAATTTGTACAATTTGAAGATAAGGAGAATCAGAAGCGACAACGACACCGAATTCAAGAATTATGTTATGGATGAGTTCTGTTCTTATAAGGGCATTTTACATGAATACAGTTCTCGTTACACTCCACAACAAAATGGTGTCACTGAGAGGAAAAATAGAACTCTTGTCGAAACTGCAACAACTATGTTAGTAGAGTCAGAACTTCCTGTTCAGTTTTGGGAGGAAGCTGTGGTTACTGCTTGCTATACAACAAATAGAGTTCTTACGGTGAAACGACATGGGAAAACATGTTTCGAATTATTACATAAAAGGAATCCAGATGATTCTTTCTTAGAACCTTTTGGAGCTCCATGCACTATGATTGATCCACATGGTAAATTCGGTCCAAAGGCTATCGAAGGTTTCTTTCTTGGATATGCTACTCCAAATTTCAGATGTGGAATTTACCAACGAAAAAGATTGAGGAATGGGGTCAAGTTAAGGTTCAAAGATACACTGAATCAGTAAGAGCTCCGGGTGCTCCTTGGATGTTTGACTACGATGGACTATTTGACTCCTTCAATATGCCAACTTTTGATGATGCATCTGCAGCTGCTCAAATGCTACTGGAAAGTGATACTGCAGTTGACTCGTCATTAGTATGACCAATTATTGTTAACCCTCAAGTGTCTACTTCAGTTAACAATCTTATTTAGAATGAGGAATTTGAAGATGCTGCTGATTATAATGTTTCATCAGAAGATGATGTGTTTCATGATGCAAATGAAGCTACTTCTGCTCCGGTTCCTGGAATTTCTGATTCATGTCAAATGTGCAAAATCAAGGGACTACTAAAGGTCATGCTTCTACATCTTCGTCGATTCCAGCCATCGAATTAGTTGTTGATATGAATATTAACAATTTGGATAAATTCTCGAGTTCCGGATGTTCCTGAAACTCAAATTCATAATACTCATCCTCAGAAGATAATTATAGGAGATGTCCAGAGTGGAGTGCAGACACGTAATCAGCTAAGAAACAACCAGAATGCTGGTTTGTATACGGCTATTAGAGAATCCGGGGAGCAGAATGGTTGGTCTTTTGCCTGCTATGTTTGCCAAGTAGAACTGAAATCTTGGAAGGAGGCTATGAAAGAAGACTCATGGGTTGAAGCAATGCAAGAAGAACTTCAGCAGTTTCAGAAGTTGGGCATTTGGAAATTGGTTGACAGGCCCAACAACTACAAGAAGATTGGTACTAGATGGGTTTACAAGTGTAAGAAGGATGATCGAGGTGTTGTTGTGAGAAACGAAGCAAGATTGATTGTCCAGGGCTTTAATCAGGTAGAAGGCATTGATTATAATGAGGTTTATGCACCTGTAGCACATCTTGAGGCCATAAGAATTTTCTTGATTTATGCGTCCTACAAGAAGCTTACAGTTTATCAAATGGATGTGAAGAGTGCATTTCTTCATGGTGTGGTTGAAGAAGAAGTATATGTTGAGCAACCGCCTGGTTTTGATGATCTAATCCATCCTGACAAGGTTTGGCTTCTCAACAAGGCATTATATGGTTTTCATCAAGCTCCACGGGCTTGGTATAAAACGTTGTCTTCCTATATTCTCAAGAATGGTTTTCGACGAGGATTGATCAACTATACTCTCTTCATCAAAGAAAAGAATGAGGATTTATTGTTGGTACAAGTATATGTTGATGATATTATTTTTGGGTCTACAAATGAGAAAATATGCAAAGAATTCGAGCAGGTGATGCAAGAGAAGTTCGAGATGAGTGCCATGGGAGAAATAACTTTCTTTTTAGGTTTACAGGTTCATCAATCTAAGGATGGGATCTTCATTCATCAAACCAAGTATGTTTGAGATATTCTCAAACGATTTCAAATGGAAGACTCGAAGCCTTTCGGAACTACATTAGCTCAAAATCATGGGATTACTCCTGACGGAATGGGTGAACATCATCTCTTTATCGTGCTATGATCAGATCTCTTATGTATCTTACTGCTTCAAGACCCGATATAATGTACCCAACACGTCTTCTAGCTCGCTACCAGTCAAGTCCAAAAGTTTCTCATTTGATGGCTGTGAAAAGAATCTTTCGTTATTTGAAGGGTCGCCCGGATACTGGTCTCTGGTACCCTAAGGATGGTAAGTTTGATTTGACAGCATTCAGTGATTCTGATCATTGCGGCTGTAAGATTGCAAAGTCAACATCAGCAGGATGTCAGTTCTTGGGAAATCGCCTAGTCACGTGGCAGTGGAAAAAAGCAGACTTGTGTAGCTACTTCAACTTGTGAGGCTGAGTATATTTCGGCTTCTAGTTGTTGCTCTCAGGTTTTATGGATCCAACAGCAAATGCGCGACTACGGTTTTGAATTTCTAACTACTCCTATTTATGTTGATAACGAAGCTGCTTTACAGATCACTCGTAATCCTGTACAACACTCAAAAACCAAATACATTGAGATTAAGTATCATTTCATATGAGATTGTTATGAAAAGAAACTTATCAATGTTGTTAAACTCCACACCGATCACCAACATGCCGACCTGTTTACAAAAGCTTTTGATAAATCACGTTTTGATTATCTTCTTTTGGTCAATGGCATCAAGGTGAAACCCGAGTAAATCATCCTTGGCTAATCGTTTTCGTAAATATTTTCTTCAAAACCAAAAACTACAAAAAGATTTTTCATTTTCTTTTCTTTTTACATTTTAGGGGGAGAAAATTTCAAAAAAATACAAAAACATAAGAAAATGCAAAAAGTCAAAAAATATGTCTTTTATTTAGTTATGTCTTTATTTATTTACTTTATGCATTTAAGGGAGATAAAATTTTAGAAAAATACAAAAACAATAGAAAAACTAAAAATAAAAAATGAGTTTCTTGGAAAGATAAGAGAAGATGATGATACACCGGTGATCTGTCAAAAACGGTCAAAAACATAAAATAAAAATTGATAAGTAGTTTTACTAATCATGTATCGGTAGGCTCACAATCAGATTAAAATGTGCAGGTTGATATAAACATAACGGACTGAAAGCCAGGTGGGAACCATTCATTGGCATATGGTCTTGGTAGCGAAATTTCGTTTGATAGTATGCCGAGGTTCTGAGATATGAGGTCTTTATGCTTGCTTATCATCTGGGTATCATGGGGTTGAATCTTTTACCGAACAAATAACGGGGACGCAAGTCTAGAACTTCCATGATACCATACATACGTGTAAATACTGCATACGACCATCAATAAGTGATAATATATCACAGCTTTATGCGGGGAGCTAAGTTCGTCTCTTTGTCGGTACGATGGTACTAACCTGTTCACGGACTTGCTCCCGTGCACTGCATGCATTAGAAATTCAAGTTCCTCATCAATAAGTGATTAATCACATAGGGCTTGTTTTCAATCAAATATAAGTGAGTATCTCACATCATATACGTCAAAACAGATGATAAGCAGTATACTCACCGGTAAGATTTTCTCTCGTGCATGTCTTGATATGGGAATGTGTCGTGAAGTGGTTGAACACCGGCTAGTAAGTATAATTCATACCTTGAATCATATCTTTAATCATGATTACATCTGATAAGCTGAGCTTATGTGGATAACAATACCGATAATCGTAGTAGAATACTTATTTATTTATTTAATTTGGTGTTTTAAACAAAAACTCGTTTTTGGCAAGATTAATAGCTGGTATGATTCTCTTACCTTGAAACTCAGAAAAAGATTGCTAGTTCTTGTACAGTTTGTTTTTACCTAGTAGTAGTTATTTTAGTTTACTCTGTTTTAAATTAAATTATTTTTGATTTAGCCAAAGTTGAAGCTCAAATGTTTTCCACCAAGATACCCCCTAAAAATCATTTGCTTTGATATCATAACTTCATAAAGTACTTTCTTACAACGGGGTAAATTCATTACAAAGAACAAAATGTGCACATTTTTTAACTTGAGATTTGTATTGATATGTGCAAAGATCAAACAGGTCAAAGAAAAACCTAAGGTCCACGAAGAACTGATGTTCTAGTTTGGAAGAACCTGGACTTGTACGAATCAGAGGTTCCTCATGCGAATGACAGCTCTTCGTACGGAGTGAATCAAGATCACTCGTATGAATGTGTATGCTTCGTACAAATGAGCCCTTCTCTTATTGTTCAAGACAGTCCTTCGTATGAACTGGGTGTTCTTCGTGCAAACTAAGTGTTTTTTGTGCGAGTATAAGAATCTGATATAAAGAGTGATGAAGTTTTGTAAGTCCCGATAATCCGGATCTAACACTGATATCACACAATCACCAAGGATGGGCGGAATCAAACTTGGTGATCTTCAAGAAAACCGGAAAGATGAAGAACAATACGAATTCACTTTAACACCTTGCACACAGTTTTATTACTTGAACAAGCAAAACCGTCTGGTACAAGATGAAGGTTCTCTCTAGAGAAATCCCAAAGTCTTAACCCTAGGAATGACAAAATATTCTATTTATACCTAGGGTTTGCCCATTCCCCTCATGGGCTTCCCTTGGGCTTGCCTGGCCCACATGGCCTATGGCATGCCCCAGGTGACCTATTCAAGGTCCAAAACTAATACAAACTAACCCAGTTAATCCCAGTTAACCACCATAGATTCTTGCATGTATTTGATGCTTCAGTCACACTTCTAGGACCTAACAAGTTTCTTCAGTACAACTTTAGTTTCACCTTTCTTACTTCATCTTTTCACCCTCTTTAAGTTGTTTCTGATATCTTTAAGGTATGTTTGACAATGTTGGTATACCTTGAAGATGAACGGTTTGGACATTACCTGACTGGTTGACATTGCCAGACACGAACAACAAACTTTAAGCGAAGAACATGTTGACTAAAAATGAGTTCTTCATGCATAATCTTCACTTGAAGTTCTTTGTGCGAACAAGTTAACTTTGCTTCGTACGAGTGAATTATTACTCGCACGAGTAACCTATCGTTCGTACGAACCAGTTACTCGTACGAGTGAGTCTCTTGCTTGATCGAGTCAGTTGTTGTTCGTATAAGCCAGTTGTTCTTCGTACGAATAAATTGTTATTCATATGAGTCGGTAATTCTTCATCTAGGGAATTCATACACACAGAAAGTTCGCAATAAAAACCTTTTGTTCTAGTGTATTTATGTTCTTCTTATTCTGGTTATCTTTGGTATACAGGATGGCACAAAAAGAACATAAAAGAAAGCCCGCATCAAAGAGAACTGACAAGTCAGAAGTGGAGATTATGTCAGAGCCAAGACACAACATGGTTGCCTACTTAGATCCGGAAGATAAATTACTGAGTACGACGGTATAATGAAGTTTTTGCGCGACTCAAAGATACATTATGCTATCACGCATAAAACTACAGTTTACAAGACATTAATCAAGGAATTTTGGGATTCAGCTAAAGTTGTTAAAGTGAATGGGCAGGAACTTATCCACGGAAAAGTGAATGACTTCGACATAGATATTTCCGTTGAAGTAATTAACTCAGCGTTGCAGCTTGGCGATGATCCTGAAGCTCCATACTCAGTTCCATTGAAGTGTCAATGTGGATGTTTGCTTCGAATGAGATGTGTTGGAGATTTTCTCATAGGACAACTAAACAAAGCATGGTTGCCACTCTGATACAAGTTCTTTCTACATGTTTTAATTCAGTGTTTAAGCAACAGACGAAGTGGTTATCACATGGCTAATAAGACTTAGTTGGGATGATGATAGCTTTGACATTGAACAAACCATTCAGTGTTTCAAAGTTATTTTGCAAACATGAAGGAAAACCTGAGTAGAACCGGATTTTGTGGAAACAAGTTTTGGATGTATCCTCGTTTTCTCCATATGATCTTGAATATACAACATCCGAATCTTCTGAAGAACAACAACGATGTTCTAAAAGTTGATGTTATGATGGAACATTCGTTGAAGATATTTAGAGGAATAGCAACAAAACATTACAAGGAAAGCATACCTCCTCGTAATTTGTTCGGTTTTCTGGCAAATGATGAATATGTTGCACCAGAAACGATAAGTGGCCATGATGATAGTGAGTCAGATAATGAAGAACCAACTTTAAAGAAGATGATCAAAGATAAGTTTGGTTGTCAAAAAGGAAAAGGTGATGATGATGACAGTGATGATAATGGTGATGGTGGCGAGTGGTGTAGGTACTAAAGATGGTGACAAGGGTAAACAATCGAATGAAGAATCGGATTCTGATTTCAATCCGCTTGAACCTGGGTATGAACGCTATGTTGAGAAGCGTGGGGTTAGGCATATTAGAAAGATTCCAACAGATACAGATGTTGACTATGTTCCATCTGATGCAGAGACTGAACGAGCTTGCAAAAAGAGACTTGCGATTCGTAGAAAGAAATAGGATAAAACATCTATGGAAACCACATCAGCTCAACCTGAGATCACACAACCTACAAGCATGCAACAAGAAACTGTACTGGAACCAATTACAGAAGCTCAGTCTGCCTTCACATAGGAGGAGGCTGAAACTCTAATATCGGAACCTACAACAACCTCTGAACCACAACCTGCAGCTTCCACAGCAGCTGAAACACCTTCAGTTGAGATTGCTCCAGTTCAACAACAACCCACTACTTCTTCATTTCAACAATCCCCGTCTGCAATTCATCAACAAAGTACAAAACAAAGCAGTCGGTTATTCTCTGAAATGGAACAGGATGAGAAAGCGGATTTTTGTTTCTCTCAGCTACAAGCTGCAGCAACTCAGATTAACAAGTACTCGGAATTTATGTCTTCAAATCGGAATGCAGTTATTAAGCACAATTGGAGATAAATTCTTCAAAGGAAACTGTTGGAAAGCAGGCTACTGAGATTACGCAATTAAGAAAGGAGAATGAGCGGTTGAGGGCTGCGGATGTTGAAAGGACAGCTCAGCTATAGCAAAGGAGAGCGGCTGATAACGCTCGTGGGATTGAATTGAATAGGCTGAAAGAACGTAGTGCGGCTGTATAACAATATGCCGAAACATTGACTGCTAAACATGACGACTTAAAAGAATGGTATCATTCTCGTAATTCTACACCGGTTGAAGGCTTTAATGGTATTATAGACGTATTTGAAATGAGCAGAAAGCGGGTGAACATTCTGTGGAATGAAAGATGCAAAGCACATGAGATCCAACGTAAACGTAATCACGATAGTGAAGACCCTGGTAATCCTGATGCTTCAGCTTCATTTGCACAACCAAAGGTTTCTGCTGCAACTCCAGTGGTAGAGTCTAATGCACAGCAGATCGTGACCGATCCAGTTGCTTCTGGTGGTACTCAAGAGGAAACAGGAAAGGTTTGATGTTTTGGGAGAATGTTGAAGACTTTGATTCGGAGTCAATGTTGGTTGAAAGTGTTCAGTGAATGTGGGTGCAGCAGTCCATTAGAAATAAAGACCGAAAACCAAGCAACAGCCAAGAGGGAGTTTGTTGATGCACTTTTGTGTCTGTCGCTTGTTCTTAGTTACGTCAGTAATTGTACGGTCTTTGTTTATTGTGTCTGTATAGTTGGTTGTGTCGACCAAATCAAGATATCCTCCTATCTTGATTTAGTACGACATTTAGTTTGTCTGTGTTGTAAAACAGTTGCATGTGTGCATACTGTTAAGTCTTGTGTACAGCATGTCTGTTAGCACGTTCCTTGAAGAACATTTATTCGTGCGAGTGAGAGATGCTTCGTACGAGTAAGTTGCTTGCTTGTACGAGCCATTACATGATCATACGAGTGACCCTGGTAACAAGAACTTAGCTTGTTCGTACGAGGGATAAGTTGTTCGTACGAGCAACCATTGCTGAATGTTTTTTGTGACTTATAGTAGTTCGTACGACCAACAACATTCTTCATACTGTTGCTGGGTGTTGGTACTATATAAACAAACATGCACTTCTCAGTTCAGGTGACACTAGAAAGAGACACTGACGCACAAGAGAGAGAGCACAGAGAGAATATCCTGAGTCTGTATGAGCATTGTTTGTGTGTGTTTGTACTAGCTCTCTTCATTTAATCAAGATATTGAATCTTTGGTTATCTTGTGTTTGTTACTTTCTTTGGTTTGCATACTTATGTGGATTCCGCACTCGTATTGTGTTAGATAAACAAAGAAGTAGGTTAATCTTGATCCTCCAAGTGTACCTACAATAACATAAAATTAAACCTTGCATTTTCACATAATACAATATAAGTTAATGCCCTTTAGCCTAGTGATATTATATGTTTCTTCTTAGTGTAATAAGTTAAGTCCCATAAAACGCATAAGTATATTTTAGGAGTATAGTTTATGTTGTGTATATTCATCATTTAAAAAAAAAAGATAATAAAGTATAAACATAATACTATAACTCATGTTCTAGATGATTACATATATATTAATTTTTGAATTTAGATTTTAAAATAGTACTGTAGGCCCACTCTCATTGTCGAATCCTCAAACACCAGCCAGAGGTGAAGGTGACTCGTCAGCGTCCGGATGGATTCTCCTTGTGAACTGCAAAACAGTAAACCGTTAGCCTCATCACGGAGGGTCCCGGGAGGGGGGGATCTGTGACCAAGCTCCGGCATGAGGATAAGTAAGGTTACTGGAGGTAATGAATAATTCTTACGAGATGCTACTGCCAAAATATAAGGTGTGGATCCTAGGATTTGTGTATTCGATGTGATAAGAGAATCTTCTTAGAGTAAATGCTCTTGTGGTGAGTAAATGCTGGTAGTATTTAATGCTTACCTTGAATGATCGTTGGTCCAGCTTATAAAGAAAGAGGAGCTTATCACCATGTGGAGATCCCGGTGCAATCTAACGGTAGTCTCGGGTGCTAGCCATATCTCACACTGCCCAAGACACTTGTCCCCTTATTGGTGGTGACATGCTTTTCCCATTTAATGAGACCTGCCACTACCTCGTACTTCTTCAGTCGCGACCGTCTTTTCGGAGTTGCATGTGTTAAATGCATGTGGCTTGTAGAAGACAACATGAGCTGATGGGCTTAAATCTTAGTTCCTCCCTTCACGTATTAGGCCTTTAAGAATATGAGTATTGGGCCTTTTAGAGAGCCACCTAAATAGCCCAAGACGAGGAGTTCGACAAGGGGCCCTCGTCGACAAGTCATCCTTAGTCTGGGGTCATGAGTTTCTACTCGTGGGCCTAGACTTATTGGTTTGTGGCTCCTTAACTATCGTTGTGGGTCCGTGTGACATGTCATGTCATCCTTCATGATGCCCTACTCTGCATCATCTACTTGATCTGACAGTTAGGGGATAGAGGGTATCTCCACGTTCCTTAATCCGGTGGTTATTTTTGAACCGTTGACAAGACGGTTACCGCCCACTTGGGGGCGCCATTAAAACATCTAGATTTCTCATTATTTCCATCGTCTATTCTCTTTTTCTCCGTTGCTTCCCTTTCTCTTCTTCTCTGAGTTTCGTTCTTCTCTTAATCTAGATTTTACAAACACTCTAACCATGAGCCGGAAAGACAGAGCTTCTATTCGTTCAATCATCATCCAGGACGAACTGGATTCGTTTGTTATGTTATATCGTATTCCACCCAATCTCTCCCCACGTCTTCCTGGTCCAAACGATCCCGTGACCTGTCCGTTGGAGAGGATAGTGATTTACACACTTTCCTTATCTTTCTGTGGAGTTCGGTATCCACTATCACTGTTTAAGATGAGCTTTCTCCAACACACGAGATTCACTTTTCTCAACTGCACCCTCTTGCTTTCCTAAGGATTGTTCATTTCGAACTATCCTTCGCTGCTTTTGCCGGAGAACCGTCAGTGCCCCTGTTCTGGCGATTTTATCTCCTGCAGTTCGATGGTGACTGATTTACATTTGAGAAGAGAAAAGATAGCATCTCCTTTCCCTGCTATTCCTTCATGCCGACTTCTACTTACCCAAAGGAGTGGAAGAATCTTTTTATCTTTGTTTCCCCCTTACTTTTGTCCGAACCTCTTCTGATCAGGGATCTGACTGCTGCTATAGAAGATGATGTCTCTTATTTGGTTGGTGTTGAAGACGCAATGTAGAGGAAAATGTACGAGCATCGTACTCATGCCTTTAACTTTCCTGAGGGTATCTTGGCGATGGGGGCTCTGAGCCTATTCTACCCGACTCACCCCAAGGCTTTATTGGATGGCAGGGGTAAGTTTTCTATGATGGCTACTTTGGTTAAATCTGGTTTGATTTGTGATTCTTGAGTTTCCCTTATATTTTTGTTATTTCGTTTATGGTTTTGTGCAGAAATTTCTTTATGGAACTTGATGCAAGCTGATGTGAGGGGTGTGTCCTTTGTGGTTGAAGGAGCCGAGAATCAAGAAATGGGTGCCGTCCTTGGAGGGGAGGCCCCTGGTGTGGAAGGTCCGGACGCCGAAGCGGTTGCTGGGGATGGGACCCCTCCTCTTGAGGGGACGTCCTCCAAAAGGTCGCAGGGTTCTTAGAACTCTCCCCAAGTTGAAAATGTGAGCAGTGGCGACGAAGACCTAGAGACCCGGTTGGCACGGAAGCGAAAACTTGGTTTAGGGGGAGTACTAGTGTGGTTGTGCCGGAGGTTCGGAACATTCGTTCTAGGCTACGGAGTGCTAGTAATCAGAAACCTGAACCTGCTTCCCGGCTGTGTCTAAAGTTCCCCCTGTTGCCACTAAAGGCTCCTTGTCCAAGCATTTGAAGGTCCTTCGAACAACCTCCAGCCTTGTCTTGGGACCCCTTCCTGTAAGTTGGTCGCCACATTTCTTTTGCCTTTGTATGACTTCTAGTTTCTCATTCCCCTTTCCCTTCTCTTTTTTATACATGGAAGTTCGAAAGCTCCCATCACTATCTTGGCCTTTTTTGCTCCTTTGAAGCTTAAGCAGAAAGGTCCAGAAGTCAATGTGGTGCCAGCTGAAGTTGTTGCTCACACTTCTCATACTCAAGGCTCTAGTTAAAGCAGGTTACAACTTCCATCTTCATTCCAGGCCCGGTCTCCCTAGACGCCCTTGTTTGCCGAGGGGTGTCCTGCTCCTTATGCCCCTAACTTCAAGATAACCTCTTCATCTATCATTGATACTAGGAGACCGCTCGGGACTTCATGGCACATGCTCTTCCTCCTTCTCATAGATTTATGAACTCTGCCTTAGATCCTGAAATCTTCGAGGATTAATACTGCATAGCCATGTGTGATGGCTTTTTTCGAGGGGCTGGTATGTTGCAGCGTGTTCAGGGATTGAAGGATGAGAACACGGACTTGGAAAGCCACTTGAAGACCTCGCAAACCATTGCTGCAAAATTCAATGCCGTGTGGTAAACACTGAGAGGAGTCTTTTGGAGAAGGGGGGACGTCTCCCCCTTTTATTATATTTTTTTGTCTATTGCTGGGGTTGTGTACTACTTCTTATGGTTTGCTTTCACCAGCATGTTGGGGCCTTGATGAAGGAGAAAGAGCGAGCCTACGGTGAAGAACGGGCCAAGCTGATGCAAGAGCGAGAAAGTTGTTTGCTGAGGTTAATCATTACAAGGAGTGTGCTTCCGTATCTTGTTTTGATGTGGAAACTTTATATGCCGAGTTAGGAATTGTTCCAAGATGACAACCAAAAGTTGACTGTAGAATGTCATTGGTTGTTATCCCAAGACTTTGGGCGCTTTCTTTCTGCCTTCTGTCAATCCCCAGATTTCAAAGGTTTATTAGGGAGGACCTAACAGGCTTACCGGAATGTGGATTATCATGCAAGATTGAAGGATGGATATGCTTTTTCATCTCAAGGTTTGAAGCGGAAACAAACTCCTCATTATAATTGAAGGCTAAGAAGCAGTTGACCAAGGTCCAGGAGGAGATTTCTGACTGGATTCTTGACCTTCTTGTTAAGTTGGCTGATAACCCCTTCATGTTTCTCAAAGAACTGAAATCCTTGTTTGCCTCTGCTGATCCTCCTTCTGGTGGGGAGTAATCTCATGGGGTCCTGTCCCTTAATAAACATTTTAAACACTCATTCGATATGGTTGTAATTCTCTAACACTTACCTACTACCTTTATCTTTTGCTTGTGTGTTCTAGGGCCTTTGTGTCGGGGCCTCCTTGAACTTAGGGGATTATGTTACCCCCTTTGTATCTATCGTAGATGTTTGCTACTTAAATGCTTTGTGTTGTTTCCTCTTTTCTTGTTTCGTGCTACTTTTGCAGGAACTTCTTTGTATCTGCGATGAGGGATTTATGCTTTGAGGAGTCCTTGGTGCTCATGGCATTTTAAAGCCTTCTAACCTAGTTATTTTTTATTTTTAAATTTGGCCACTAGTTGTAAATCATGTTTAGGTGGGATGTTTCTATCCTTGTTTAGCTTTCTGTAACTATGTTTTATTTGTAGTTTGTATACAAAAAGACAGTTTATTCAATTTGTGTTGATTCTTGTTTCTATCCTTGTTTAGTTTTCTGTAACTATGTTTTATTTGTACCTTTTTCTTTGTTCCCTTGTCCCTGCTTCTTGGGGAAATCCTTTTACACATAGTACTTCCTGAGTTACATCAGGTTCTAGGTTCTGGGAACCTCCTTCCCTTGTAGTGTCTTTAGCTTGCAGGATCCTTTTCCATTCGCGCATTGACCCTGTAAGGTCCTTCCTACTTGGGTCCTAACTTCCCGGTACCTTCTTGCAAGCTTGCTTCGTTGTCTCGTAACACTAGATCACCCGGGACCATGTTCAACTTTTTCATCCTAGCATTGTAATACCTCTCCATTTGCTTTTTATCTCCTGCTTCTCGTACCACAGCGATCGCCCGTCTTTCTTCTAGTAAATTGAGGTTCATCCTGAGGTCATGTTCGTTTTCTGCTTCCCTTAGCTTCATCCTTGCCGTGGGGGAGCCGGTCTCGGCCGGGATGACTACCTCAGTACCGTAAGTTAAACTGAAAGGCATCTCCCCATTGGATGTTTTTGGAGTTGGTCTATATGCCCACAAGACATAAGGTAACTCCTTTAGCTAGCCATTTTGGTTCCGACCCAACCTTCCCATCATTCCTATGATCAAACTTAGGTTGGCTCTTTCCACCAGCCTATTGCTTTGGGCATGGGTGACAGACATGAAGATCTGTTGTATATGTATTTGCTGACACCAGGGTCTGAAGAGCTTCCCTGGAAATTGCACCCCGTTGTCACTAACTAGCTCCTGAGGGATTCCGAATCGGCAGACGATGTTATCTAAGACAAATCTTTTCATTTGTTCACCCGTCATTTTTGCTAAGGGTTTGGCCTCTACCCATTTTTTGAAGTAGTCAATGGCAACCACCACATACTTGACCCCCCTTGACCCTCTAGGAAGGGTCCTATAATGTCGATGGCCCATTTCTGGAATGACCAGGACGTGGAGACTGGGACCATGGGGTGTTTGTGGCTTTGGGTATGTGGGGCATGCACTTGGCAGTTGTCACATTTCATGATTTCTTCTAAGATGCTATTGTACATGTGATTCCAATAGAATCTGGCGTTCATTTCCTTGGCCACAACTGTTTTTAGACCTGAGTGCATCCCACATATTCCTTCATGGATTTTCTAGATGATGTATCTTGCTTCCTCCTCGTCCACACATTTTAGTGACGGGCCTATGTATGATCTCCTGAAGAGTTGGTCATCTATGATTTCGTACTGGAGCGCCTTTACCCTTATCTTCCTTGCCAATATTTCATCTTCTGGGAGGGTTCCCTCCTCTAGGAACTTGACGATTGGGGTCATCCAGGACTCCTTCGTTTCTTTGACTAAGGATACTTGTTTGTTTGTGACAGAGGGTGAGGTGAGAACCTCCACTCTTACTTCTTTGGCTAGATGGTCAAAGGCCACAGACGCTAACTTGCTCAAGGCATCTGCCTTCTTGTTCTTTCCCCGAGCACGTATTCCAGCTTGAAGGTGGTGAAGGTTCTGGCAATTTCCTTCACTTGGGCCACGTACTAGGCCATGGTGTCATCTTTGGCGTCATACTCTCCATTATATTGTTTGACAACCAGTTGTGAGTCTAAGTAGGCTTCGACGTTTCTTTCTTTCATTCTTTTTACTAGTCTTAGACCGGCCAGAAGGGCCTCGTACTCTGCTGTGTTATTTGTGTTCTTGAAGTCCAACCTGATTGCATAGGTCAGTTCGATTCCATCAAGGCTCATAAGGGTGATGCCTGCTCTATTACCTTCTTCACTGGATGCCCCATCGGTATGTAATTTCCATATTGCAGTCCCCTCCACCTCTTTTTCTTTCTCTTCTAGTTCCTTCCATTTGAGGAGCTCCTTTTCCTCTTCTTCAGGGACCTCCATAAGTAAATCTACTAAGACCTGTCATTTTACAGCAGTTTTTGCCTTGTACTCAATGGCTTGCTCTCCCAGTTCTACTGCCCGTTTGGCGAGTCGGCCTGAGAGTTTTGGTCTCCTCAGTACTTTCTGTAGGGGTTGGTCTGTGAGTAGGACTACTTTGTGTGCCTGGAAGTACCTTCTCAGCCTTCTTGAGGCAAAAACCAACGACAGTGTTAGTTTTTCCATTCGTTGATATCTCTCCTCCGGTCCTTTGAGTGTCATGCCGATGAAATATATTGGTATTTACTTATCATGTCTTTCCACCATCATGACAACATTGACTGTTGTCTTTAACGCAGATAAATATAACAAGAGGTCTTCTCCAGGGATGGAAGTAGCAAGAGTGGGCAAGTTGCACATGAGCTTCTTCATTTCTTGGAAAGCTGCCTCAGCTTCCTAGCTCCAACGAAATTTACTGGTTTGGAGACAGTCCTTCAAGACTTTCATGAATGGGAGCGTTCTGTCAGTTACCTTGGATAAGAAGCGATTAAGTGCTATCAACCTTCCGTTTAGCTACTGAATGTCCTTGAGGGACCTTGGAGACCTCATCTTCACAACCGCTTGTGTCTTTTCTGGATTGGCTCTAATCCCAAGAACTTCCTCTCTTCTACCCCAAATAACATTTTCTTAGATTTAGCTTCATGTTTACTTCTTGCATGGTTCTGATGGTTTCCACCACATCCTCAAGCATTAGAGTTTCTGTCAAGCTTTTGATTACGATATCATCCACGTATACTTCCGGGTTTCATTTCAGCTGGTCCTTGAACATTGTATTCATGAATCTTTGGTAGGTTGCACCTGCATTCTTGAGCCCGAACGACATTTTTGTGTAGTAGAAAGTCCATTTGTCTGTCACAAATGTCGTCTTCTCTTCGTCCTTCGAGGACATCCGAATCTGGTGGTACCCAGGAAACATTTTAAAGGGTACTGCGCTAAGCAATCTACTTGAACCTCGATCTCCGGTTGAGGGTAACAGTCCTTTGGGCAGGCCCTGTTGAGGTCCTTATAGTCTATACACATCCTCCAACCTCCATCTTTCTTACCGACCATCACTAGGTTCAAGACCCGGGTAGGGTACCTGACTTCTCTGACTATGCCGGCTCTGAGGAGCTTCTTGGTTTCTTCCATGCGGCTCTTCTTTTCTATGGGCCCATGCTCTGCTTCTTTTGCTTAACCGGTTTTACCTGACTATGGGTGTTGAGGAGGTGTTCTATCAGGCTTCATGGGATGCCCCATATGTCTTCATGATGGAAAGTAAAGACGTCTATATTGAAGAGCAATAACTCTTTCAGGGCGCTTTTACACTTTTCGAGGGGTACCCTTAATCGCATAGTCTGTTCCGGGAATCTTTCATTTAAGACCCATTCCTCTATTCCTTCTTCTCTTGGCTTCTTTCTAGTACTTCCTTTGAGACTGACGACACTACCTCATAGGAGGACTTCACCTAGACAAGCCCTCTAGGAGTTTGGAATACAAGAGCTCCGTGAGGGGTTGACGCTTGTGACTGAAGGTTCCCGATACTTGGCCTTCCCAGTATGGCGGGGTACTTAGAGGGGGATCTTATCACAGTGAACGTCAGTTATGTGGTTCTTATTTTGTTGCCAACACCCACTATGAAAGGGAGTCTAATTTTTCCTAGAGGGTGTGAAACACTGTTATTGAAGTCTACAAGGGGCATGGAGTCTTCTTCCAGTCCGTCTCTTATATCTCTGTCAGGTCTTAGGAAGCAATGTTCATATATCACTTCTACTCCACTCCCCCCGTCAACATGTATTCGTGCCACCTTGTGCCCCACTATTTTCGCTGAGATGTTGAGGGGGAGCCTCTGAATTTCGTGCTCCTCTAGGTGTGGCATGAGTATGGGCGTCTTCATGCAATTCGGGGGTCCCAACACCTTGGCCTTGAAGCTCTTTGGTTCCTCTACCTTTGTATCCTTTCCCTTACCATGATAACTTCTTTGTTTTGACTGCCAGTTCAATTCCCTTTTCAAATACATACAATCATATGTTTTATGCCCACACACTTTGTGGAATTCACAATATTCATTTTGATAAGCCATCGGTCTTGGCTTCAGGGGAAGAGGTTTTAGGAAGGAGTTTTTGACCCTTTCGGTTGCTAATATTTCACTTAGGGTTTTGGTTAAAGGAGTGAAGTTGTCACGGTAAGGGACCAGTCCTCTCCCCTAGGTTTGTAGGGGTAGAAACTGGGTTGTGGCCTGTCATGATGCACTTTATCATAAAAAGGCTTTCTGGAGTAAAGGTTCCCTTTTTCCTGTGGTCGAGGAGTGGTGCTGATCCTTCGGGGCCCAGCGTCCAGCTCCTTGGCTTTGCTGCTGGTATCCTTTCCCCTGACAAAGGCCCTGACTTCGTTCATAAGGCCGTCGAACGTCTCCGGAAATTCTTACCCTACTTTCTCACACAGTTGAGTATGCTTTAACCCGTTGATGAAGCTGCTGATCTTCATAACTTCGAGGACACCCTTTATGTTCATGCTTTTTTTTATGAACCTTTCCATGTATTGATCTACCTGTTCGTTGTCTCTTTGACGGATATGCATGATTTCGTTGGGGTTTTTGATCACCTTCTTCTGTTGATTGAAGTTCCTGAGGAACTTTTCACAGAGGTCCTCGTAACTGTCAATGCTTCCAGCCAGGAGGCTGTTGAACCAGAGACGTTTTTTACCTTCATATTTTATGTTGTGTGTATTCATCATTTAGAAAAAAAAGATAACAAAGTATAAACATAGTACTATACCTCATGTTGTAGATGATTAAATATATATTAATTTTTGAATTTATATTTTAAAATAGTACTGACCGGCCCACTCTCATTGTCGAATCCCCAAACTCCGGCTGGAGGTGAAGGTGACTCGTCAGTGTCCGGATGGATTCTCCTTGTGAGCTACAAAACACTAAACAGTTAGCCTCGTCATAGAGGGCCCCCTGGGGGGGTCCGTGACCAAGCTTCGGCGTGAGGATAAGTAAGCTTGCCGGAGGTAATGAATAATTCCGGCGAGATGCTACTGCCGGAATATGAGGTGTGGATCCTAGGATTTGAGTATTCCATGTGACAAGAGAATGTTTTTAGAGTAAAAGCTATTGTGGTGAGTAAATGCTGGTAGTATTTAATGCTTACCTTGAATGATCCTTAGTCCGGCTTATAAAGAAAGAGGAGCTTATCACCCTGTGGAGATCCCGATGCAATCTAACGGTAGTCTCGGGTGCCAGCCATATCTCAAACTGCCTAAGACATGTGTCCCTTATTGGTGGTGAGATGCTTCTCCATTTAATGAGACCTGCAACTACCTCGTACTTCTTCGGTCGTGGCCGTCTTTTCGAAGTTGTAGGCATCAAATGTCCGTAGCTTGGAGAAGACAACATGTGCTTATGGGTTTAAATCTTAGTTCCTCCCTTCGTGTGTTGGGCCTTTGAAAATATGCGTATTAAGCCTTTCAAAGAGCCCGGTTAAATAGCCCAAGAACAAAGAGCCCGACCAGGGGCCTCACACTCATCACATCACATAAATCTGAAAAGAGAGTTGAAAGTTCTGTCATCCAAATGTGGGTTGTCTATTAATGTTTTCATGGGTTACCTGTCCAAAAAGATGTCGGCCCATAAGTACACAAATTCATTCATTCAAAATATTTTATGTAAAGCTAGCTAAAATTTGCATTGATAAACTATATGAATTATCTATTGCAAGTGAGTAAAAAGTAGACAATTAGTGATATTTAAATAGCGACTTGAGAGGATGGTTTATTTCTAATAGCAAATGAGAAACTTTAAGTGATTTCATTTAAATATAGTGAATATTAGAACAAAATGTGTGTATATATCAAATGCTAGGGTAAAAACTAATTTCTTTTTTACTTTGATGGCAAGTGTCTAACGTCCTTCAGGGACTTGATGTGTTGTGATAGGTGAGTGTGAAAGGGCAGCCGCACAGGTTGGGCGCTAGACACGTACACCGCCACAGACTAGCACGAACGAGGGTGCGGGGCAGGAGCGTGGGTAGGCTCGCAGATGTGGGGCAAGGATGAGGCACACTTGTTGGTGGCGGAATGATGGTTGAGAAGGGGGGAGGGCAATGAGGCTTTTCACCACAACGGGGCACTATTCGAATAAGGTGAACGATGGTTGCTTACGTGACGCCTACGTAGCACCACTTTTTTTCCCATTGAAGCCCCAATAAAGCTCCTAACAACAGTCTTAAGCCGGTTCTTACAAGAATAGAAAGAAGTATGCTAATCAGATTTGGGTTGACTAAAGAAATTATCAATTGGAAAATTAAAGTTTTCAATGTGATTAAATTGAAATTACTAAAATAGTATACAGTATAATATCCAATTTAGAAATAAATGTGTTTATTATTGCCATGATTCCTCAATTTTGTATAAATGATTGATTTGGTAGGAGCTTGGGTAGGCTCGCAGATGTTGGGCAAGGACGAGGCACACCTGTTGGTGGCGGAACGATGGTTGAGAGGGGAGGGGGGAGGCAATGAGTCTTTTCACCACAACGGGGCACTATTCGAATAAGGTGAACGATGGTTGCTTATGTGACACCTACGTAGCACCACTTTTTTCCCATTGAAGCCCCAATAAAGCTCCTAAACATTAGTCTTAAGCCGGTTCTTACAAGAATGGAAAGAAGTATGCTAATCAGATTTGGGTTGACTAAAGAAATAGTCAATTGGAAAATTAAAGTTTTCAATGTGATTAAATTGAAATTACTAAAATAGTATACAGTATAGTGTCCAATTTAGAAATAAATGTGTTTATTATTGCCATGATTCCTCAATTTTGTATAAATGATTGATTTGGTAGCTTTAATTTTGTTTTTTTTTTTTGAATAGCAACGTTTGCTCTTACTCTATTACAACAAGAATTCTAAATTAATCGTCTATGCCCAGGTTTAAACCTGTAACCTCTCCTCTAAGAGGTAATGACTCTACTGACTGGGCTACCCCACATTGGCAGCTTTAATTATTTAGATAACATGTGCCCATCTAAATATGAATAGGATGCTAATGTGGCGAGCTAGTGACCGGTGATTACTTCCAAGTAAGTGTTGCCTTGAAGACCATAATCTTTATAAAATTATGCAATCAAGAACTATGATTCTCAAAAAATATAGATCGAGGACTCATAAGTGTGAGTTGAAAGCTTTGACCTCCACAAGTAAAGTTTGAAATTATGATTCTCATAGTATTAAATAGAAGTATAAGCATGTATGTGGCATTGATATCATGAACCTGCCATTTAAGTAGTAATTGTCATTCATGCCATAATTATCATACGCACATTAGCTTTGATCTTATTTAAAGACTTGGTGTATATGCATTGAAGCAGGTTGTGCTATTCTTATGCTGAAAATGAACTATAGGGTCACCTTAGCCTTGTACCTTCGGCAACCACAACGCCATTAAGCGATACAACTCACCAAGTGTAATACATTAAGTGTTGACTTCTTGTCACGTTCACATACCATGGATGCTCTTAGCAGGACGAATTAGACAACAGTGTAGGAAATTATATCATTACTCTAATAAAAACTAATATACACGATATAGAATGCTATTGATTCCACCCACACGGTTTCGTAACTGTTATGTTGCAGTCTGGATAACACATAGAAACTAATCCACCCTACCCACCTTAAAGTTAAATGCAAACCATCTTACTGAATCATCAAAATGCAAACAATCTAATGATGTATAAGATCAACAAAGTGTGATTGTATGACATGAATTCTTGTTGCAAAACTGAACTTCTGATGTAACTTTTACAAAAATAAAGAATAAAAAATGACATGAACAGGCAATAAGAGATCAAGATCAACTATATAAGGATTTCATGTCTAATCTTAAGCAATCAGTACACGAGCAGATTAAAGTTCAAGCTTAGAGTTGCCAATCTGGCTAAACAAGATGGCCATGTCCATACCTTGTTGCATTGTAGGCACTGCAGTGTCGTACAGGCAGTCATTAGAAAACCCGGTTTTCCCTGATTTCTGAACCTTTTTTATGCAGCGTTTGAACTTCTCATGACATTTAACATTAGTCATTCCTAGACAGTGTAGATTACATGAATCAGCTAGAGTTCAAAATAATGCATATCTTGATTTGATACATGTGATGGTTCATTAGCAGAAAAGCCTAAGAAAACATATCTTTATATGACATGAGTCATTACGACTATGGTTAAAAAAAGCTATGGTTATGCACAAATGGCACCTCAGTTAAAAAAGGAGACAAGTTCATAACTGTGGTTAACAATGTGAATATGAAACCTTCAACGCTGAAGTTTTAATCGATTAAAGAGGTTTCCAAAGAGTGAAATACATTCAACTCCAAAGAATCTGATCTGACTCTATTAATCAGCTATTGGAAGTTTCTGGTATACTGTCAATGATTTGCTTCTATTATGAACAATGAAAGATTAAACTAATATGCATCTAATCACTAAAGTTGACTGCGAAAGTAAGTCAAACAAGTCATGGATCCAGTACAGAGCCTTTCTATCTTTTATTTGTCTTTTCATCAGCAATGTTACTAACTGATGGCACCCTCATACCTGCTGTTAGCTTTCTCTTGGTATCAGTATCAGTGAAAGCTATTCACAATTCTTATCATACAGCTTCCAAATTGTAAATGCTAGAACCACTTATTAGATTGGGTGATCAACTCTATTCCAAAATCAAGCACATTGGTTGAATTCAACTGCTAAGTAATCTAAGGCCAAACAAGATTCTATGATATCGATATGTAACAATACTTGAAAAGATGGCATCCAAGTAGCCAAGGTTTAAAAAAACGGAAACGGGTTCGAGGCGTTTTCCCTTCGCCTCACGAAGCGTAAGCCTCGAGGCGAACCGAGGCGTAAGCCCGAGGCGGAATTACAAAATAAATATAAAATTATATATCTTATAAAATTATAATACTAACTAAATTCATCATCAAATTTATCAAAAACACACATGAAAAAGACATAAATTGCTTGAAAGTGACACAAAAAGTCAAAAACATCAGAAACAAATATCAGAAACCCCTGAGGCGCATCTGAGGTGCAGCCATTTTAGCGCCTCAGCTCGTATGAGGCGCATGTAGAATAGAAACCCCCTGAGGCGCGCCTCAGAATGGTTTTTTTGGGCTTTTTGCCGATGCACGCCTCGAGGCACAAGCCTCAACCGTTTTTTAAAACCATACATGTAGCATATATAGTAGTTCATCATAATGTAAAGAATGAATCAACGCATTTCAGGTTGTAAGCAAGCCAATAGGCAAAGTCATTCACTCATTCCTAATCTACTTCTGGAACAGTAAGGTGATCAAACCAAAATTTTTCAGATTACAGTTGGTTTCCAATAGACAGCTCAAACTTTGTTAACCTCATTGCAAAATGCCCTTACCAGTCAATCATATACACAAACAATGCAAGCTTCCAAATTCATCTTACAGAATATCTGTTCAGTTTTTCCTAAGGGCTCAATTGAAACTATCCTATTATGTTACCAAATCACCATCGAATCGCATGTTAAAAGACCAGAAGACATTATGGATAAAAATGCACATCAACAGGCAATCGATCCTCATTAACATGTAATTGAGTTCAATTGAATTCACAAACAAACCTATTTCCTAACCTCATTGCATACGTCTTTATCATTCAAGCAGTTTTTACTACATATACAAACAACGCAAGCTTCTAGGGTTAATTTCCAGAAAATCTCCTTAATTGTTCCTACGTAGGGCTCAATTGAAACTATGTCATCAAATCTTACATGAACTTAAATCAGAACAAAACATATAAAAAAGGCAACCAATCATCCATTAAAATGCAACTGAGTTCACAAACACACCTTTTTTCTCGACGCATTCGTCATGAATCTGACAACAAGCATCAAGGTCGTCACAGGGCTTTTCACCTGGACATCCAGTCCATCCAACACCGCAATACTTTCCGTATCGTATTCCGATCGCTAATCATATATAACAATTCGTAAATCAAACAATCATCAATACATGATTTAATAATGTTATTACAGACTTACAGTTACAGTTTTCTGCAACGCATCTACTGCTGCATCTCACCTGTCAATTCATCAATAAGATACTGACTGTATGTAATTACATGAAATAGAATTATAGATGTATAAACCTGAGATGCATCTGAAGATTCTGCAATCCGAATGGTGATGATTAGGAAGCAGATGAATGATACTTTTCTACAAATCATTCTGTAATGAATATAATTTGTATCCAGAATTCTGGATGCGGTTGTCGACGCTCTACTGGTTTTGATTTCTCCGGTGGGTTTTCTTCCAGGTCGATGACGTGTTTCCTGCGTTCCTATTGGTCCATTGTTTCTGCTTTGTAGGATTGTGGTCCCACCAGTATACTATACTTAAAAAAATAAAGAGTTTTTTAGGTGAAAAAATATTTACCAAATACTATTGATACAAAATATTTACTAAAATGATGTTTTTAAGGTTTGTTTCTTTTTCATTCCAAACCTTGTTAGATAAATCCAATTCTTTAAATAATTATTGATTTAATCATGGTATTGGATCTCTCACTAACTTATTTATTGTCAAGTATTTTACAAAAAAAAAAAAAAAGAATTATAAATATTTGTGATAATTTTTTTTATTAGAACTTACTTTTAAAAAAACGCTTATTCTAAAAATCTGTATTTAATACTTGAAAAATCTAAAAGTCTATATTACGATATAATAAGAAAAGCCATGGCAGCGAATAGTGTTTCCCTGTCATTAGTTAATATGGGCGGTGTAGAATAGTGCCAGACAGTTGTCTGATACTTACTCATTGATCTAGCTAAATTACAATTTTGTCCCGTTTAAATTTACAGTTTTACTATTGGTTTTATTTTTTCCCCTTCTAGCTAAATTACGATTCTTCCATTAGTTTAAATTTGCTATTTTTCCATCAATTTGTTTTCCCTATCAAATTACGATTTCACCCCAGTGTAAAATTATAGTCATGTGATCGTTTTAGTTTTTTTTTTGACAAAACTATGGTAGTGTTTTGTTTTGACTGGTTGACTAAGTGTAATTTTTATCCGTGCCAGACGACTGCCTAACACACACTTATTTGTCCTGAAAAAAAATACAATTTTGCCCTCAGTTTAAATTATAGTCTTTCCATAATTTTTTTTTTGTTTTTAGCAAAAGTACGGTAGTGTTTTTTTAATTGGTTGACTCGATTTAATTTTTTTTTTGAGATCGTGTTATGAGTAGTATGTACAAGTAATCGAAACACAGACGTACGTGTTACGAAAGAGAAATATTCAGCTTGGTGTCCCGCAATGCGGGCTACCATGTTTAAATTTACAGTTTTGTCATTTGTTTTGTTTTTTCTTCTCCATGCTAAATTACGATTTTACCCTCAGCTCAAATTTATAGTTTTGCCATTGTTTTTTCCCTATCAAATTACGATTTTGCCTCAATGTAAAATTTGTTTTAGTGCTTTTTTTTACAAAACTATGATAGTTTTTTATTTTAAATGGTTGGCTCGATTTAATTTTAATTCGTGCCTAGCGGTAGTTTTCCCATCGTTTTAGTTTTTTAGCAAAAGTATGATAGTGTTTTTTTTAATTAGTTGACTCGATTTAATTTTTTTAGATCGTGTTATGAGTAGTATGTACAATTAACCGAAACACAGATGCACATGTGATGAGAAAGAAATATTTGGCTTAGTACCGGACAGGGTAAAAACTAGTTAAATACAATAACATTAATCCTAATAACTCCAGTTATACATTAAAATTGTGTATTTGATTAAAAAAACTGAAAATCACTTAAATCTATATACATATATTGTTGAAATTCCTTTTGATTATGGTTTTTTAATACATAACACAGGGAGTAACTTACTTTTTTACACCATGGTTAAATTTTTTTCTAAAAATCCATTCCGTTGTATGCATATTTTTTTTAAATAAAGTTCTCGTTTTTTAATAATCTATTCCGTTGTATGCATATTGTTTTAAATAAAGTTCTCAAATAAACGGATGAATTGGTGTGTTCGAATCTAATCCTTACCTTATTCGTTAATACATGTTATAAAGAAAATAAGTTTACTTTATTCATAAAAAAGTTTAAGAGGGTATAACTGAGATTGTTTAAAACAAACAGTAAATACAATTTTTTTACAACAAATTCTATTTTTTTCCAAGTAGGTTTTAGTAAAAAAAAAAGAAGGTTTATTTTAAATGGGTTATTCGAACCTACTAACTCCTAGGTGTGTGTTGTGACACGAAATACATATCTTTAACTAATGCATTTAGTTTGAAAGAAAAATATATCTAAGTATCGTATTATTTATATAAAGAAAACATAAGCTAAGGGAACTATAACAATCGTTTGTAATTTAAGTTTTTACATTTTGTATATTTTTGATTTTTAATAAATATTTAATTATCAGGTTATAACTAAAGTTAGTCGAACCATACGAAGGTTTTTATCAACTACATAAATTTTGAATTTTAAAACAAGTGTTTTAAGGTAGATTTTATTAATAAAATAGTTTTCTTTAAGATTTAAAAAAAAAGTCATGTGAGAGAGCAAATACTAGGATAAATAAATAATTGTTTTAATAGGTTATGAGTGAGAAACAAATAAATTTTTAAAAATACTATTTTGATAAATATTTTTTCAATAACACTATTTTGGTAAATACTTTTTCACAAACACTAATACGAGAAAAAACTCAAAAATAAAAAAGTAAATTGCCCTTTCAGGCTGTGGGATGTGGGGTGGCGTGGCTTCGGGGCTTGAGGTGACATGTGACGGAGGTGGGGACCCGTTCACAATTCATCAAAAGTTTAGGTGTGGGGTGGCGTGGCTTCGGTTGGATAGCCAGCCATGTAGAATATAATTTTTTTAGCTATTCAAAAAGTAGATAAAATAAGAAACTAATTAAAATCAAAAGTACAAATAAAATTAAAAAAAAGTACATAAATTAAAAAACCAACTACATTAACATAAAAAAAGTTAAAAACTTCATCATTTATCCATGCTATATTTTTAAGAGCTCTTTTTTCATCTTCAACGTTGATGCCAATTCTGCGCCGTTGGGTGAGCGACGTTCATGGCGATAAACTTCATATCCGCAAGCTTTTCTTTGTGAGATGCTTTTTTTCGCGAGCCTCGAACTTTTGTTGTTGGATGAAATTGAATGCGTCAAATTTCGACCCAATTTCTTCTAACTGATCAGGTTAACCCTTTGCCCGAACCCGAACTAGAGGCCGAACCCGAGGCCGATCCCGATGCCGAGCCCGATCTAACTTTTTGAGCCCACTTTTTTGAAGTGTCTCTACCTGGTGGGCGGGAAAGAGAATCCTCAAAAACATCCAAATTTAGATCAAGCTCTTAGTCACGAGCATGGGTTTAAGCTTGGGACGAGTTTGTTCGTGCCCTTTTCAATGAGGTTAATTCGCTAGCAGTAGCTGCTGTCGCCCATTTAAAAGCGTACCTACATATATTCCAGCAATGCATGTACTTGAACTCGTACTTCTTGTTATCTCTGTACGTCGCCATGGCATTCTAGATAAATTCGGCTTCGGTTTCGCCGCTCCTTGGCGAGCTCTTTGCCTTATGGAAACAACCGTTCAAGAAGGTGACGTGTGTATTTATGTCACTCCACTTGGACGAGAGGCTATCATTTTCATGATACACCTCATTGCTTTGCATTTGTTTATGAAATGATTTTTTTTACGGATCCCAAAAATCGGTGCGGTGTCATCCATTCCCTATTCCAAAATTTTAAATTTAATCGTTAAAAAAATATATTAAAATGGAAAAATTATTAAATCTTGAAATTGGAACATTTTGTCAAAATAGCTTTTCTTGAGCCGTCCATCTTTTTGTACTCGTTAAGCGACCGCTAGAGCTTTCTCTTCATCCATTTTTTTGTGACTTCTTTTTTTTTGCCGGTCTGGATGACGAACAACTAACGTCTTGAGGTTGTGTTTCGGGTACGGAATCGGGTTGGAAAAGGTTATTTGGGATAGATGATTCGTCGAATGGAAAATTCGTGTAAACATATCCCCCTATATACGACGCGATTCTGGCTAGCTCGGGACCAGGTGAGTATAGAAAACCTTGTGGTTGGCCGCGGGTTAGGGGTAATTGGGTCGGGTTTTGTAAATGGCGGTTTTGTGGCGGGCTAGGGTTCGGGCTCTCTTGGAAAGCAAATGGGTTGTTCGGGTCGAGGTTTAGGTTAAATGGATGCAAGGATTAAAAGTGGCTTGAATTTATAAAAAGTATAGAGATAAAAAGTGTGAAAAGTAGAGAAGTGGTAAAAATTTTAAAAAAAGGTAAGTATTTATAGGTATTAAAAAAGATTTTTTTTAAGATATAGCCGTTGGGTAACGACTACCCCAAACGGTCACCTTTGCCTAGCTAATCCTAGCCAGTCACGTGCCTTAACCCACCCCACGCTAGGATTCATAGCCACGCCAACGGGGCAACGCCGATACCCACGCTGGCCCGGTGTGACTAAAGCGACATTGCTTGGCTAGCCACGCCCCCAACCCAAGCCCACACCCTGCGGTCTTAGTCTCTGAAGTTTGTCTCAATTGTCGTTTTAGTCCAAATAATATTTTTTCTCCTCTGGGCATCTGAGTTTATCATTTTTTTGTCATTTTAATCATATTGCCTAACTTCGTCTTAAAACCCCAACTTTAACCGAGGTAGTTTTGGCATTTTATTATAAACTTTTTCTAATTTGGCATTTTAGTAGAAACTTATAAGACATTATATAAACACATTAAACCTTTTTAAAACCCTATCTTATGAAACTTTTAGGACCATCGGACCTATTTATGAAACTATTAAAAACCACCACCATCCATATACTTTGCACAAGATAAACTGATTCAAAAAAGTAAAACTGCCACCATCGCACCAGATTCAAAAATTTGATACCATTAAATCCAATCCAAAAAACAAAACAGATTACATATAGAAACAATTGATCAAACTTTTTCACACAAATTATATTATTATATTTGGTTTTCAAGTTTCAATATTAAACCTTTAATTCACCTTCTCAATGAGTTCATTCACACACAGACACCATAAGTTCACCTTCTCAAACTCTAACCAACCCACCACCATCACCACATGCCACCAACCAACCACCACCATCACCACTGTGACCACCCCTGTATTCGAATTAAAAATCTAAATCTGAAACCCCTCACCGGAACCCTAGATTGGGTCACCACCACCGTCTTTCGTCATCACTCGCTATCTCCGACATCCTCATGATCAAATTCACTCAAAACCAAAGCCATACCACCGTAGCCCCTAATTTCACCGGAGCCACCATCTCTCATCCACCGAAATCACCACAGCCTCCGTTTATTCATCATCTCCCGTCTACTACCTTCTCTTTCTGAATATGGGTGATGGTAGTGGAGGTGGGTGGCGGAGGTGGCTGGTAACAGGCGGTGGTTGTGGTGGGGTTAAGAGAGAGAGGGGGGGTAGTGAGAAGAAGAGAATTCAGAGAGAGAGAGAGTGGTGTGTGGGTGGATGGGCTTTTAATATTAATTTTAAAGTAAATAATAAAAAGAAAGTTAATAAAGTAAAAAAACAAAAAACAAAAACAACAGGTAAAATGACTGAAATGTCCTTGACTGAATTTTAAAAATAGATAGAATTAGACAATAGGATCAAAATGGCAAAAAAAAGTAAAATTAGAAAACTCAGGGACTCAGAAAAGAAAAAAAATACTATTTAATTTAAAATAACTATTTAAAATAAAACTTAGAGACTAAAATGACAATATACTCAAAATAAAATAAACATATTACTTCAAGTTATTCGAGAGATCATCACTTACTTCAAGTTATTAGAGAGATCATCACTTTAATTTTTTGAATGGCAATATTTTATTAACCAACCAAAAAACTAGCCTCTAGCAAGAGGCCACCGACCCGTAATACAATAGATACATAATAAAAGTTTTGAGTTGAGAGAAATTACTTGTTGTGATCGGTTTAAGTCTTTTAAAGACTATATATATATATATATATATATATATATATATATTCTTTTAGAGCGTTGCTTGAGAAAACTTTTTCATTACTTGCTCTTCACGAATACCAATACATGGTAAAAATGACGGGTTGTATAAGTTTTTGTATTGACATCCATTTATATGCTAAAAGCAGTTTAACTAAATTAACACTAAATTAGACACTAAGTAATATTTTAGACCCTCTAAAAACTAAACTATTGACATACAAGTAAACCTATCGACCTAGTAAAGCTAAAGTAAGTCTGGATATCGAACTCACGAGACTCCTATTGAAAATATGAACTAGACTTGATTACTTATCTAAATTACTAGTTTTATTTGTTTTTTTTTTTTTTTTTTGGGGGGGGGGGGGGGGGGGTTCTAACAATCCTAAGGTAATTAATTGAATGATTAACTATAATGAACTAAGATACAAACTATGATTGTAAACGATAGCATATGATGGTAAAGTACTACCTAGATGATAATCCTACACATGAATAGCAATTCTTTTTTATCGGTAATGGAACTATTGTGGAATCGAGATCTGAATATGCTAAACTTAAATGATAATTTAAGGACCCTTGATGAGGTCTGTAAGCGAACCAAACGAACACGAACAAGTCTTGTTCGTGTTCATTTGTTAAGGTTTTTTGGTCTAACGAACGGTTCACGAAAACAACCCTCAATTTTTCCCCGACGACAAACCTGTAATTAAAACCCCAAGTGCGCGTGACGAAACTTGTAATAATTAATCAGAAAACTTTGCAGTTAAGAAAACTTGGCACTCGATGAATCAACCCACACAAAAATACCCTTACTAAACTTGTAATTAAAAACTGAACCATTTAGGATAAAGACCCGGGCATACGTGATAAGAACCGGCACGAAAATCAAGATAAAATGCGTGATTGGACGAAAAGGCGGTCGAGGACACGTGTCACGACGTCATGCCACGTGTCAGACCTATGCTGGACACGTGGCAAGCCTAGGCTAGCTGGACCTCCCAGGCGCCACGCGGAGATGCCCTGTCTCCTCTCACGACACGCGGGAGAATCCAGCCTGGGCTATATATGGCCAGGTCTGGGACAGTTTCAGTGCACCAGTTTCGATAAAAAATTGATACTTCTTTCTTTCTCGAATTGTCGTTCTAATACCCGAACCCCTAAACCTCGAAACTGTGCTGCATAGGAAGTGTACTAAACCCTGATCACTGGTATGATACCCTGTCCGATTGATCCGAAACCAAACAATGGATGCCAAAGTGCTGCCTGAATAAGGTTATACTTTGTTAACTACGTTGAGGTTCTGCTCTCGTCATTATCGTTAAAGTTTGAGTTGGGTTTATTAGGGGTTAGAATCAATAGCGTTAAAACTATAAATTCACTGATAAAGTAGATGCTTAATTATCAAAAGACTTGAAACTATAAACTTGGTTAATTAAGAGGCCTAGTATCAGAAGACTTAGAATCCGGAGGCCTGTTAAAGTAGAACTATAAAATTGCAAAGTGAGTCATTCTCTTTTTCTAACAACACTGTGAGTCATTCTCTTTTATTAAATGCTTTTCAAAACCCTAAATGTTTTCCAATTGTTACTTTTATTACAGTGATTAAGTCTTTGTATTCTTACAGGGAAATTACTGCCGGTATGTGGGGTTTTGTATACATTACTTGATAAGCTTTGCTATTTGGACAATGAGTTAGCCAAGTAGTGATAGTAATCGGTCGAGTGACAAATTGTCACACCCCGACCCGCAGCGGAATAAAAGTCGGGGCATGATTGGGTTATCACCAAAGCTTATGATATTTACTATTAAGTTTCATATTTATTTAATTCAAATTAAAATTCAAATATCCAACATAATTTCATACAAACACAAATAATAATCTAAATGCTTGTTCCAACGAAATAACTTGATTATTCTTCTAGGCCATCCTAGGTGTTTCTTTCCTCAACTTGATCACCTGTATCATGCGTAAAACAAAGGAAATTTTGGGTCAACAAAAGTTGGCGAGTGAACCTTGATAAAACATTTAAATAATTTACTTTTATGTTTTTTAAATAAAATTTTGCATGAATCACATGTGAGCAAATGTATATATGTAACAAATCACAAACTACATTGAATGAATATATGACATGAATGATGATGTATCTGAGATCAAGACTCAATCAAACGGAGCCGATCTAATGAGGCACCTGATGCTCAACCCGTATCCCATGAGAAACTGATGGGCCTAATGAAATGAGTGCACTGAAATGATAAAATGTATCCACATATAAACCACACTACAAGAAATACACACTTGATCACGAAATGATATAAGCACAAGTGTTAAATAAAATAAAGAAATGATACGACACATGATACACCCCAAAACGTGATTAAAACGGGGAATTTGTAGATATTCACTCACCTTGGGTGCGTATTCTTGAGTGGTAAAGAGAGCGCACGAGTTGTGGATTTAACCGACGAAGAGGTACTAACCTAAAGATAATAACGCGATAGTTCGTAAATAAATAAGCTATTATATAGGTTAAAACCTTGTGTTTAAGTTTTTAGATTATTTTTGTGAGTTTTATAAAAATATTAAAACCTTTATATTTATGTGTTTTTAAAATATAAATCCCTTTTTAATTAAAATCTTGAAATGATAACAAAAAAGTAAAAACAAAAATGGAACTAAATTAAAATAAAAAGAAAAAAGAAAAATAATATAAAAAAATTACAAAAAACGACAGTCTGACACGTGTCAGACCGGTTTATTCGGTGTGGTAAGCAGGCGTGTGTGAGGCTCGAACCCGTGACCTCCTGTACGTGTGCACGCAGCTCTTCCAACTGAGCTACGTGTCTAACCCGAAAGAAACCTGATTTTAATTATATTTATACACTTTTTTGGTTTAATCAAATTTAATTAAATTAAAAAGGTTTTATACAGAATTGAACCGGTCGCGTATCAGGAGTCTCGAACCCGAGACCTTGACTGTGACTCGCACCCAGCCCAACCAACTGGGCTGGGTGTCTAACCCGTTAGTATCTGAATTTTAATTATATTTATGCACTGATTAAGTGTATTCAGAAAAGATAGATTAAAAAGGGTTTAAATCAGTTAGACCGGTGTGTGTGTGGGGAATCGAACAGGAGACCTTGGGTCTTGTTTGCACCCGGCCCAACTAGTTGGGCTGGGTGCTTAACCTGGTTATAAGTTGTGATAGAATAAATATAAATACATACATCATCACTTCATCTTCTTCATTTAGATTTTGAACCAACCTGTACCCGCCTAAATTCAATCCGGTTTCGACTCTGATTAACAATTATAATCCGCGAAAGAAAATAAAAAAACAAGATTGTACCGACGGTGACTTGATTCTGACTCTGGCTGTATTCCGGCGAACAGGGAATTCCGGCGACAGAGAATTCTGGCAACAGCGGGGAGTCTTTAGAGCAGCAGAGAGAGTGGAAAGAGATGCGAGTCTCGATTGAGGAGTTGATTCGTATATATAGGCAGAGGTAAAAAGATCCCAATTTCGGTTTATGGTAACTCGAATCGTGATTTGCAAATGCCAGAGGAATGACAGTCGGACAAATTGGGTTTTACCATGTTTAGATCCGGCCAGTTGTCGAGGCTATCAACAAGAAAGGAAAGGCGCGTCCCTTGATCGCAGCCTTGATTTGCAGTTTTTGAAACGAGAGTCAACATAAGTGATTTATTCTCCTGAACTTTGCACAATAGTGTGTGCAGTCCAGTGGTGTTCATAGTGTGTGTGTGTGTCCGGGGGAACCCGGGATCGATTCCCGGTTCCACCCTTTTTTATTTCATTTTATTAAGCCTTTTTAATTATTTACTAATTGTAAATAATTATTCTTTAATTGATTATTTATTATATTATTTTATTTTAAACATTGATTACCATTATTCTATATATGTAATATTGTAATATTGTAAAAATAATAAAAATAACCGAACGTCGTCAAATAAATACTTGAATTGATAAATTTGGGCGGGTTTTCGAAACCCGATTTACACAAATGTTACACAAATACTATTAAAAGCGATCTCTTTACTATTGGATAATTAGTTAGTCAATAGTAGTTTGGTAAGATATAAACAAATGTAAAAACACTTAATGCTGTAATTATAAAAGGTGTCTTTTTTATAGAAATGAATGATCTCACTAGCATTTCCTGCTGATAAAATGTTTTTAAACATGTTTTAGGTGATGATCGTAGATCTGAATAAGAGTTGTGATACAACACCAAAAGACTTAAATGAGTGACTTATTTTATCAATTAAAATTAATAAAATTTGTTTTATGTATACGGTTTTATCCCCTGTTAAAGCTACCTTTGTAAAACATGGATTTTATTCCCATTTGTTATAAATAAAACTCTGTTGTTTCTTAACTCTGATATTTTTCCTAACTCTCGGTCCCGATAAACATTCCGTTGCAATATTTTCAAAATAACCACCGGTACCACTTGACTGTTCACGGTTCCCGTCCAGGGTGTGGTCTGGGGTTGTGACACGTTAACTAACAAGATTCTATGTTTGTGTTCATTGGTTAAGGAACTTTAGTTGTTTGTGAACAGTTCGTGAGCACAAGTTCTCAACACAAACGAACATTAGACATGATAAGTTAAATTATACTAATTTAAGTTCATGATAATCCATCACATGATAAGTTAAATTATACTAATTTAGACATAATTATTCAAAATTACTTAGACATGAATACATGATAATCCTAATTCATAAGTTCATAATTATCCCAAAAATGTCTTGATTCTTGAATGACCAACTTCCCCAAGTTCTTCATATCATCTTCAATTCCCTGAGAATATTTAAAAACAACTATCAATAAGGTAAGGTTTCCAGTAGTTTAGTATGACCAACAACTCAAAAGATGGATGTTTAAGTAACCAACATAACCAAATTGAAAATAAAAAGATCAAATTAGAATGGTAAAATGCAAGCAACTAGAATTTAGTTAGGACCAACTTACCACCAAAAAAGCAAGCAAGCCTCTTTTATAAACTTGTAAGGATCCTATATACATGAAATAAAAAACCCATGTGAGATGTGTTAACTTTGATTCAAACAACTGAGTATAGAAATTCCTTTAACATAAATAAAATTTTTAAAACCTTAAACTTTTTGATAATTTCCTTATTTTTTAAGGCAGAAAATGGCCATAAAACCTAACACGAACATACATAAACGGACGAACATAAACGAATGAACATAATATAGGTCCACTTGGAGGATCAAGATAACCTACTTCCTTGTTTATGTAACACATATACGAGTGCGGAATCCACGCAAGTATGCAAACCAAAGCAAAGTAAGAAACACAAGATAACCAAAGATTCACTATCTTGATAATAGAAGAGAGCTAGTACAAACACATACAAACAATGTTCATACAGACTCAAGAGTTACTCTCTGTGCTCTCTTTCTTGTGCTCTCAGTGTCTCGTTTTAATATCACTTTTCAACTGTGAGGTGCATGTCTGTTCATATAGTCCCCACACCTAGCAACAGTACGAAGAATGTTGCTGGTCGTACCAACCACTATAAGTCACAAAGAACATTCAACATTAGTTGCTCGTACGAACAATCCACGGCTCGTATCACACGAACAAGCAAAGAGCTTGTTGAAAGGGGCCACTCGTACGAACGGCAAGTGGCTCTTACGAGCAACAACTTGCTCGTACGAAGCACCTTTCACTCGTACTAACAAGTGTTCTTTGGAGAATGTGCTAACAGACATGCCGTACACAAGACTAAACAGTATGCACACATGCAACTGTTTTACAACATAGACAAACTAAACGTCGTACTAAATCAAGATAGGAGGATATCTTGATTTGGTCGACACGACCAAACTATACAGACACTATAAACAAAGACCGTACAATTATATATGTAACTAAGAACAAGAAACAAACACAAAAGTGTATCAACAAACTCCCCCTTGGCTGTTGCTTAGTCTTCGATCTTCATTTCTAATTGCCTGCTGCTTCCATGTTCATTGATCATTTTCAATCCAACGTTGATTGAGAATCCAGGTCTTCAACATTCCCTAGAAACATCAAACCTTTCATGTTTCCTCTGGAGTACCATTGGAGGTAACTGGATCGGTCACGATCTGCTGTACATTAGACGCTACCACCGGAGTTGAAGTAGAAACATTTTGTTGCGAGGATGAGGCTGAAACATCATGATTACCAGGGTCTTTACTATCCTGATCACACTTACATTTGATCTCCTGTGCTTTGCATCTTTCATTCCACAGAATGTTCACTCGCTTTCTGCTCATTTCAAATACGTCTTTAATACCATTAAAGCCTTCAACCAGTGTAGAATTTCGAGAATGATACCATTCTCTCAAGTCGTTATGCTTAGCAGTTAATGTTTCGACAGATCGTTGTACAGCCGCACTACTTTCTTTTAGCCTATTCAATTCAATCCCACGAGAGTTATTAGCTGCTCTCATCTGTTGTAGTTGAGTTGTCCTTTCAGCATCTATAGCCTTCAACTGCTCATTTTCTTTTCTTAACTGTGCAATATCAGAATCCTGTTTTCTAACAGTCTCTTTTACATAATTTATCTCTAACTATTGTTTGACAACTGTGTTCCGATTTGAAGACATAAACTCCGAGTGCTTGTTAGTCTGGATTGCTGCAGCTTGCAACTGAGAGAACAGAAAATCCACTTTCTCATCATGTTCCATTTCAGAAAATAAACGAGTGCTTAGTTTTGCATTTTGTTGATGAGTTGTGGACTGGGATTGTTGAACTGAAGAAGTAGTAGGTTGTGATTGAACTGGAGTAGCTTCAGCCGAAAGTGTTTCAGCTGCTGTGGTATCTGAAGGTTGTGGTTCAGAGATTGTAGTGGGTTCCGTCATTACAGGTTCAGTCTCCTTTGTTGTAAAGGTAGACTGGGCTTCTACAAGGTTCCAGTACAGTTTCTTGATGTGAGGTTGTAGGTTGTGTGATTTCAGGTTGTGCTGAGGATGTTCCCATAGACTTTTTTCTTTGTTTCTTTCGACCCTTATCACCACCTGTAGTACCTACATCACTTTCACCACCATTACCATCATTATCACTGTCATCATCATCACCTTTTCCCTTTTGACGACCAAACTTATCTTCAATAATCTTTTTCAAAGTTGGTTCTTCTTTATCTGACTCACTATCATCATGGCGCCACTTATCGTTTTCTGGTGTAACATACCCATCATTTGCCAAAAAACCAAACAATTTACGAGGAGGTGTTCTTTCCTTGTAACGTTTTGCTGCTACACCTCTAAATATTTTCAACGAATGTTCCGTCATGATCTCAACTTTTAGAACATCGTTGTCGTTCTTCGGAAGATTCAGATGTTGCGCATTCAAGGTCATCTGGAGAAAACGAGGATACATCCAAAACTTGTTTCCACCATATCCGGTTCTTCTCAGGTTTTCCTTCATGTTTGCAAAAATATACTTTGAAACACTGAATGGTTTGTTCAATGTCAAAACTATCATCATTCCAACTAAGTCGTTATTAGCCATGTCATAACCACTTCGTCTGTTGCTTAAACACTGAATTAAAACATGTAGAAAGAACTTGTAGCGGAGTGGCAGCCATGCTTTGTTCAGTTGTCCTACTAGAAAATCTCCAACACATTTCATTCGAAGCAAACATCCACGTTGACACTTTAACGGAACTGAGAATGGAGCTTCAGGATCATCGCCAAGTTGTAATACTGAGTTAATGATTTCAACAGAGATATCTACGTCCAAGTCATTTACTCTTCTGTGGATAAGTTCCTGTCCATTCACTTCAACAACTTTAGCTGAATCCCAAAATTCCTTAATCAATGTCTTGTATACTGTAGTCTTGTGCATGATAGCATAATGTATCATTGAGTCGCGCAAAAACTTCATTATACTGTTGTACTCAACAAATCTATCTTCTGGATCTAAGTAAGCTACCATGTTGTGTCTTGGTTCTGACATAATTTCCACTTCTGACTTGTCAGTTTTCTTCGTTGCGGGCTTTCTTTCATGTTCTTTTTGTTCGATCCTGTACACCAAAGATAACCAGAATAAAAAGAAATGTAAAAAAAAACATTAGGGAACATACTCAAAAGTTTCGTTGTGAACTTGTAAGTATGCCACCCTTAACGAAGAACTACCGACTCATATGAATAGCACTTTATTCGTACGAAGAACAATTGATTTGCACGAACAACAACTGACTTGTTGAAACAAATGACTAGCTCGTACAAGTAACTGGTTCGTACGAGCGGCAGGTTACTCGTGTGAGTGATAATTCACTCGTACGAAGCAAAGTTAACTTGTTCGCACAGAGATCTTCAAGTGAAGATTATGCATGAAGAACTCGTTTTTCGTTAAAAGGTTCTTTACTTAAAGTTTGTTGTTCATGTCAGGCAATGTCATACAGTTAGATAATGTTCAAATTGTTTATCTTCAAGGTATGCTTACATTGTCAATCATACCTTAAAGAGACCAGTAACAACTTAAAGAGGGATGAAAGGATGACGTGAGCAAGATGAAAATAAAGTTGTACCAAAGAACTACATCATCCTTTATACCACATTCTTATACTCCCACGAAGAACACTTAGGTCGTACGAAGGACATCCAGTTCGTACGAAGGACTGCCTTAAACAACAAGTGAAGATTCATTCGTACGAAGCAAACACATTCGTACGAGTGATCTTGATTCATCCGTATGAAGTGCTGTCATTCGCACACGCAACCTCTGATTCGTACAAGTCCAGGTTTTTCCAAACTGGAAAGTTCTTCGTGGACCTTAGGTTTCTCGTTGACCTGTTAGATCTTTGCACATATCCACACAGATTCACAAGTTATGTTAGGAAAAGTGCTCATCAAACAGATTTTGTTCTTTCAGATGAGTTTACCCGTTGTAAGAAAGTACTTTATGAAGTTATGATATCAAAGCAAATAGTTTTCAAGGCGTATCTTGGTGGGAAAACATTTGAGCTTCAACTTTGGCTAAACTTGGTGGGAAAACATTTGAGCTTCAACTTTGGCTAAATCAAAAGTAACTTAATTTAAAAAACAGAGTAAACTAAAATAACTACTAACAGATAACAACATAATATACATTAACTAGCAATCTTTTTCTGAGTTTCAAGGTAAGAGAATCATACCAGCTTTTAATCTTGTCAAAAACGAGTTTTTGTTTGAAACATCAAATTAAATAAGTATTCTACTATGATTATCAGTATTGTTGTCCATGTAAGCTCAACTTATCAGATGTAATCATAATTAGGAGATATGATTAATGTATGAATTATACTTAATAGCCGGTGTTCAACCACTCCACAACACATTCCCGTATCAAGACATGCACGGGAGTAAATCTTACCGGTGAGTATACTGTTTATCATCTGTTTTGACGTATATAATGTGAGATACTTACTTATTTTGATTGAAAACAAGCCCTATGTGATTAAATCACTTATTGATGAGGAACTTGAATTTCAAATGCATGCAGGGCACAAGAGATAGTCCGTGAACAGGTTCGTACCATCATACCGACAAAGAGACGAACTTAGCTCCTGCATAAAACTGTGATATATTATCGCTTATTTTTGGGTGAATGTGACATTTTTATTACTTATTGATGGTTGTATGCAGTATTTACACGTATGTATGGTATCACGGAAGTTCCAGACTTGCGTCACCGTTATTTTTCAGTAAAAGATTCAACCATGATACCTAGATGATAATCAAGCATAAAGACCGCATATATTTGAACCTCGACATACTATCAAACGAAATTTCGGTACCAAGACCATATGCCAATGAATGGTTCCCACCTATCTTTCAGTCTGTTATGTTTATATCAACCTGCACATTTTAATCTGATTGTGAGCCTACCGATACATCATTAGTAAAGCTACATATCAATTCTCGTTTTATGTTTTTGACCGTTTTTGACCGATCACCGGTGTATCATCATCTTCTCTTATCTTTCCAAGAAACTCATTTTTGATTTTGAATTTTCTATTGTTTTTGTATTTTTCTAAATTTTTCTCCCCCTAAAATATAAAACTAAGAGAAAATGGAAAATCTTTTTGTCATTTTAGATTTTAAGAAAATATTTGCGAAAATGATTAGCCAAGGATGATTTACTTGGGTTTCACCTTGATGCCATTGACTAAAAGAAGATAATCAAAACGTGATTTATCAAAAGCTTTTGTAAACAGGTCGGCACGTTGGTGATCGGTGTGGATTTTAACAACATTAATAAGTTTCTTTTCATAACAATCTCGTATGAAATGATACTTAATCTCAATGTGTTTGGTTTTTTAGTGCTGTACAGGATTACGAGTGACCTGTAAAGTAGCTTCGTTATCAACATAAATAGGAGTAGTTAGAAATTCAAAACTGTAGTTGCGCATTTGATGTTGGATCCATAGAAGCTGAGAGCAGCAACTAGAAGCTGAAATATACTCAGCCTCACAGGTTGATGTAGCTACACAAGTCTGCTTTTTGCACTGCCACGTGACTAGGCGATTTCCCAAGAACTGACATCCTGCTGATGTTGATTTTGCCATCGATCTTGCAGCCACCATGATCAGAATCACTGAATGCTGTCAAATCATACTTATCATCCTTAGGGTACCAAAGACCAGTGTCTAGGCGACCCTTCAGATAACGAAAGATTCTTTTCACAACCGTCAAATGAGAAACTTTTGGACTTGACTGGTAGCGAACTAGAAGACATGTTGGGTACATTATATTGGGTCTTGAAGCAGTAAGATACATAAGAGATCCGATCATAGCACGATAAAGAGATGGTTCCACATGTTCACCCATTCCATCAGGAGTAATCCCATGATTTTGAGCTAATGGAGTTCCCAAAGGCTTTGAGTCTTCCATTTGAATCATTTGAGAATATCTTCAACATACTTGGTTTAATGAATGAAGATCCCTTCTTTAGATTGATGAACCTGCAAACCTAAAAAGAAAGTCATTTCTCCCATGGCGCTCATCTCGAACTTCTCTTGCATCACCTGCTCGAATTCTTTGCACATTTTCTCATTTGTAGACCCAAGAATAATATCATCAACGTATACTTGTACCAGCAATAAGTCCTCATTCTCTTCCTTGATGAAGAGAATACAGTCGATCAATCCATGTCAAAAACCATTCTTGAGAAGATAGGAAGACAACGTTTCATACCAAGCCCGAGGAGCTTGATGAAGACCATATAGTGCCTTATTGAGAAGCTAAACCTTGTCAGGATGGATTGGATCTTCAAAACCATGCGGTTGCTCAACATATACTTTTTCTTCAACCACACCATGAAGAAATTGTGACAACCGGTACTTCTCGATCTTAATTACGCGCATAACAAACATTAAGAAAATATACATTGCGTAATTTGACACAAATTAACTTAATTTGGCCTTCGGAAAGCCTAGGAGCGTCTACTTGATTCACGTTACGCGATTTGGCGATATTCGAGAATCTTAGTGCGAAATTGAACTTTAAGCGAACTGACACCAAATAAATACTAACAACACACAAAAGTACAAATTTATGCTTATATTTATCATATATTTATAATTATGCAATATTTTTGGATTGTTGGACATTAGAGGGCAAAAACGCAAAAGTTGCGCGGAAAACCGGAACACACCGGCAACCAATTATGAAACGGAAACACTGGACTCGAGTTACGTCTAAATATTAATATATTACGACATATTCAGCTTTGCTTTTAAATTCTAATGCTCACAGTCGAAACCGGATCGAAAAACAGAAAAGAAACGATAACCGAAGCAAATTACGCATTTTAACGAAACCGACGAACGCACGCGATTAATATCGAATACCGACGTCATTTTACATGTTTATGAACCTAAAACAATATTATATGAGGTTTCATGAAGTTCGGGTGCAAAACAGGCTCTGAAAATGCAACCGGGCCGCTCAAAACACTAGAAACGGGCTTATGGGCCTCGGGCCCAATCCACCACAAATCCTACCTATAAAAAGAAAATTTAAAACCTAAACCCTCATAAATCACTACTCTCTCTCTCTAACTCTCACTTCTCTCTACAACTTTCTCTCTCTAGAAATCCGGTAGCCAAACTCCGACCGACATCGATGGAGCTCCGGCGAGATGCGACGGCCGGCCACCGTCCACGAACTCTTTTCGGATTTTAAACTCCGTGCTTGCGTAGATCGGCTCACTAGGAATGTTTCTGCAAACTTTCAAAAGAAATTATTTTCCGGCGATATTCCGGTAAGTTTTCCTAGTCCATTTTACGCTTTCTTTCATTCTTTTTAGTGGCTCGATTGACGGAGAAAGACCTTTGAACAGTTTTAGGGGAGATGGAGGTTCACAGTGGTGGTGTTGTGTTGAAGGTGGGTGTTAATGGGGGTGTGCGGTGGCCGATGAAGGGGTCCGGCGGTGGCAGTAAAGCGGGTTGGTTCGAACCGTGTGTTGTCGGGGTCGGTTTGGGTGGTGACGGCGGACAAACGAAGCCGGCGCACGGTGACGAGACCGCCGGCGGCAATGGTGGTGGTGGCCGGATAAAGGCAGTGGAGGTGGTTATTTTTAGGTTTTGGGTTTGATGCAAGTTTAGATTTCGGGTTCGGGTCAACTCAGTCAACACGGGTCAAACCCGGTCAACTCAGTCAACACGGGTCAAACCCGGTCAACTCAGTCAACACGGGTCAAACCCGGTCAACACGATCAACACGGTCAACTGAGGTCAAACTCGGTCAACCCAAGTTAACCGATCAACGCCAGACTTGGTAAAATTATAATAATGGCAATTACACTATCGTTTATTTTAATATCGTCTTATCGCGAAACCGAGCTCTGACTCGAACCGACCAATAAAATCATGTTATAACAGCCGAACTAACGTATATGACTTGTGTATGTGATAGTTAAAAACCGAACCGACACATCGCGACATAACATATATAAATATATATATTAGACTTATACTCGACGAAAATTATGCTTTAAATGGACGACGATAAGTTATATATATTGTGTTACATAAATTGTTGCGTTTTGACAAATAAATCGATAACTTGTATTGTCGGGATCGTCCAAAACAGAGGAAACTTTACCCGTTTTTTGTAAAACTCCGTAATACTAAACGTGTTTTATTACAATAACGAAATCAGTCAGAATCCAAAGTATTTATTTAAAATAAATATGAATATATATTTACTTTCGACGACCCTTTGTAATCCGCAAAACAAGCTTATGACAATTCAACGAACAGGGTTAACAAGGTAACCAAATTCAGAGATTTTGATAAAATAAACATAGTTGACTATATTTATTTCAGGTGTCGGAATTCGGACATTATTTTTCAAACGTCTAGTATTCGAAAATCATACAAAATAAATATGATCATTATATCCATTTCAAGCGTCGAGATTTCTAATACTTATATACAATGTAACAATAGATATACTAGTTTATATTCACTTCAAACATCGCGAATCCGAATAGTTATTTCATCAGTCGACTTCGCACACTTTTATAAAATAAATATAATTATTTCAAACGTTTGAAAATTGACGATTATATAAATCAAACATAATCATATATACTTATTTCAAACATCCACAACTTGAAAAGTTTATAAAATAAGTATAACTGTTTATATTTATTTTCAACGTCTAAGCGAGATATGATACGGGATTGTATTCGGCAACACAACTTTTACATATACATACATATAGGTAACTACCATTATATATACATTTACGTTTACATATATGTGTGTGTGTATATATATATACCCACATCTTAAGAACCACTATGACGAGTATTAATGTTATCCGCCAACGTATATGACGACTATCCTGAAAATGCATAAATCCATTATATGAGTTTACAACGTATTGTTTTCATATAAATACTTGTTACGTATACGTATTCTATTCACGACAACTAACATGACTTCGTAAATATATTTATAATCATATATAAATAATGTATATTCTAAATCACTCGGAAACTAAGTCGTTTCCACTACTTAGTGTTTATCCTGATTAAATGGAATCAAACAACCATAGATTGGTTAATTCAAATCAAGATGTCAACACTTCCATAGAATCGTATGGTTAACGATTCAGTAGAGCTCGGTGACACGTAGTTCAGCTACGTTTTTAGTAGAATCTTATAAGTTATTCCTTGATAGGAATGCTATAGATTGCATGCTAGCGAGTCACATTTTGGAAACGATATTACAGAATCATATTATGCTAGCTTGCACAATGATATTAAGGTGAGTTCATAACCTCCACTTTCTACTATTTTACATTTTTATAAATGTTTTCGGGGGTGGAAGACATGCAAGTTTTGCAAAAGTACACAAGATTTCGATGAACGAAAACTATACATTTCTAAACCATGATACAAATGAACTTCAATAAACTCAAATGGTTTTACAAAAGGTTATTGCTAAACATACCGGTTTATGAAACACACACGTATTTTACGAAACGTGCATGAGTTACATACATTTTAAGGACGGGATTGTCCTAGTTCCAACGGAAACAAGAGGGCCAGGCCCGTACATACAACACGCGAGATGCAAGGATATATATATATATATATATATATTTGACGGAATATATATGGACATCATACATCGAAAATGCATCTCGGTGGATCATACACTGAAAATACATCTCAGCCGTGAGTTCATGTTCCCCTTTTTATCTTAAATGTTTTATTGTTTACAACTATCGGGGAAAATACATGTCTATGGTATGATAAGCTAGGGAATGAAGTAACTAGATCATGTGCGAATAGGGTGGACGTAAGCACCATTAATATTGTTTAAGACCGCGGTACAAAGGTTTGATCTAGCGGGTGTTGGCGAGCCCCACTCTTAGTCATGGACCCATACGGAAGAGTGCATTTGTCGTCCCAATCGAGGTTAATCGACGGAAATCGTCTAGGTTTGGATGCTTCCTGTGTCGTCACACATATTAATATCCTTGCAAAACATTAATGATCACGATTTCATAGACGCTTTACATACCGATTTTGATACAAATACATCTTACAGTTACAGAACTTTTGCATACTGGAGTTTATACAAATACAAAGTTTTCAATCACCGAGAAAAATGGTTTTATTACACTTTCTCAACAATATTTAAACCGGTTACCAAAAAGATTTATTTAAAATCTTTTCGAACAAACTATGAACTCGCCAACTTTATGTTGGTTTTTCTCATGTTTCTTTCTTAGGTTACAACTACAAATTATGGCACAGTTGGAATAAGAGAACCCATGGGGATTCGAGTACTTAGCGGGCGTTCACTTTCTAGAAGTCTTAGCATTTCAAACACTTCCGCTATGCAATGAAGATACTAGTCAGATCACGCCCAACTCTGATGGGTCTTATCGGGGTGTGACAGAAATGCACTCTTCACATCCATTTGATAAACTGTAAACTTCTTGTAGGACACATAAGCCAAGAAGATTCTTATGGCCTCAAGACGTGCTACCGGTGCATAAACCTCATTATAATGAATGCCTTCTACCTGATTAAAGCCCTGGACAACCAATCTTGCTTTGTTTCTCACAACAACACCTCGGTCATCCTTCTTACACTTATAAACCCATCGGGTATCAATCTTCTTGTAGTTGTCGGACCTGTCAACCAATTTCCACACGCCGAACTTCTGAAACTGCTGAAGTTCTTCTTGCATAGCTTCAATCCATGAGTCTTCTTTCATTGCCTCTATCCAAGATTTCGGTTCTACTTGGCAAACATAGCAAGCAAAAGACCAATCATTCTGTTCACCAGATTCTCTAATAGCCGTATACAAACCAGCATTCTGGTTGTTTCTTAGCTGATTACATGTCTACACTCCACTTTGAACATCTCTTATAATATTTTGCTGAGGATGGGTATTATGGATTTGAGTTTCAGGAACATTAGGAACTCGAGAGTTTATACCCAAATTGTTGATATTCAGATCAACAGCTAATTCGATGGTTGGAATTGACGATGATGTAGAAGCGTGACTTTCAGTCGTCCCTTAATTTTGCACATTTGACGTGACGCCATAAATTCCAGGAACTGGAGCAGAAGTAGCTTCATTTGCATCATGGAACTCATCATCTTCTGACAAAACATTATAATCAGCAGCATCTTCAAATTCCTCATTCTGAACAAGATTGTTAACCAAAGTAGACACTTGAGGGTTAACAATAATTGGTCGTACTAATGATGAGTCAACTGCAGTATCACTTTCCAGTAGCATTTGAGCAGCTGCAGCTGCATCATCAAAAGTTGACATATTGAAGGAGTCAAATAGTCCATCGTAGTCAAACATCCTAGGAGCACCTGGAGCTCTTACTGAATCTGTGTATCTTTGAACCTTAACTTCACTCCATTCCTCAATCTTTTTAGTAGACAAATTCCACACTCTGAAATTTGGAGTAGCATATCCAAGAAAGAAACCTTCGATAGCCTTTGGACCGAATTTACCATGTGGATCAATCATAGTGCATGGAGCTCCAAAAGGTTCTAAGAAAGACACATCCGGTTTCCTTTTATGTAACAATTCGAAACATGTTTCCCATGCCTCTTCACCGTAAGAACTATATTCATCGTATAACATGCAATAGCCACAACCTCCCCCAAAATTGAACAGGAAGTTCTGATTCTACTAAGATAGTTCTTGCAGTTTCAATCAGAGTTCTATTTTTCCTCTCAGCGACACCATTTTGTTGTGGAGTGTAACGAGAACTGTATTCATGCAAAATAACCTTAGAAGAACAGACCTCATCCATAACATGGTTCTTGAATTCGGTGCCGTTGTCGCTTCTGATTCTCCTTATCTTCAAATTATACAAATTTCAAGTAGCGTGAGGAGATTCTTGAGGATTTTAGGAACTTCACTCTTGTGAGCCAAAACATTCACCCATGAAAATCTTGAATAGTCATCAGTAACAACTAAACAATATGAATCACCAAAGGGAGTTTTGTGTTTCATAGGTCCAAAGAGGTCCATATGAAGACGTTCCAGAGGCATATTCACCATGTTAATCTTCTTCACAAGATGAGATTTTCGAGCTTGCTTTCCCTTTTTGGCATGATACACAGACGTCTTGTAAATGAAAGTTTATCACTCACTCACAAGATTATTTTTCACCAAATAGTTCACTTCCTCAAGTGAATGTGTCCCATTAATCTATGCCAAGAGATTGATTCCTTTTTGATGGCTTTTGAGACAAAACATGTAACTTGTGCAGACGTAGTAATAGCTTGGCTCATGTCAATAATATACAAGTCATTAATTCTTGGAGCTGACAGGAGAATCCATTCTTTGGGAATCTTGAAACCAGGTTTCAGCACATAATAACCGGCATCATCAAAATGAACCGTGAACTTCTAGTCGCAGATTTGAGAAACACTCAGAAGATTGTGATCAATTTGCCGAACATAATTGATCTTGCCAAAACTTACAACACCATTGGAAACCATTCCTTCTCCAGTGATGTATCCGCCCTTATCTCCAGCAAAGGCAACATAACCTCCCCTAATGTTTTTCACATCATAAAGGAGCCTTATGTCGCCTGTCATGTGCCTTGATGCTCCACTGTCAACAATCCAATGGCTATTCACAGTTCCTCCTGGAACACCCTGCACATTACATTACCCGATTAGTTTGATATGGGGACCCAAGCCTTAGTGGTCTTGGGTTGATCTTAGCATCAAGAAATGTAATTTCTATTTCTTGATGATCTGGAAACTTTGTGCCTCCCGGTTTTAGGTTTCCAAGATTGTTGATATTTACCAGATTGACTATTATTTACAGATTTAAATACTTCTAGTTTTATCAAACTTGATGAACTTGGTTTCCTTTCTGAAACATCCGGTTTCAATGCCTTCTTAATTATTTTAACTAGTTTACATCTATGTTTTTCTTCTTGTTCCTTAACAATTTGTTTGTTTTGTTTAGGTGACACAGATCAACGTTGGCAATTTGTTTCAGAAGGGGCTTTTTCAACAAACTTCGGTTTTGCTGGGTTGGTACAATTTTTGATTATGTGGCCAAGCTCCCCACACTTAAAACATGTTCTCCTTTCAACAAACTTAGGAGATCATGTTTGATGACTTGATGTTGAACTTGTGGGTCTAGAGGTACTTGGTCCATCTTCACACCCATTTGTGTGTTGAGTGTAATTGTTTTGACTGTTACACTTTAAATTTTTGACTTGATTTACAAAATCAATATTAGACATGCTTTCAAAAGTCTCGATTTTATCAGTACCAGTTGAACCCACAAATTTAACATTCTTCAATTTCTTCTTGTAGCGAGCTCCTTTAGCTTCAACCTTTGGTTGTGATGTCTTAGGTTTTTCAGCTCGCTTTACTTGTTGTTTTTCTTTTGAAATGATTAATGGTTGTGACTTGATTGGATTCTTATTTTTCAAAAATTTGCTAGTTGAATTTTAAAAACTTGATCAATTGAAGTTGGATTTACATTTTTGATCGGAAAGTCTTTGTTTGATTAAATTTTCTCATCCCCAATCAAAGTATACAACACATTATCATTTTCAGATGTAGACGTTGTTGTCTTGACAGTTTTGGTAGGATCATTCTCTTGATTTGCAACAGATTTCACATTAGGAGTAGCATAAATTTCTACCCTTTTTTCTTCATCAAGAGATTGACCCTGATCGATTTTCTCTGATCATCATTTGATGAATCATCTTCATCTATTATAGATGGATTTTGATCAATAACAGATGATGAGTTCTCTGTTTTCTTGATTCTTTTGAGGAATTGTCGAGCTTAAACCCTAATCCTACTGCAAACTCTTGAGTATTAAGAGGTGCAGATGGTTCAAAGCATGGCATTTCCTCTTCATCAGGTAATTTAGTATAATTGTGTTTCAGTGGAAGTGGAACGATTTATGCCCAATGCATTTGACATCCCCTTAAGTTTTTTGAACATCAATGATGTGATCAAACACACATCAGGAGTTAGAATAACTCTCCAATTTTAGCTTAATTGCATCATGTTCGCATTTGGCAATGGCTAACTCCTTTTTCGTTTCTTCAAGGATATTAATGTAGTTATTAATTCCTGTTTACTTGTTCAAAAATGTTTTCGTTAATTCAGAAACACTTTTCTTAAGAGTCTCGATTACAAATTTGAATTCTTTTTCATTTCGAGTTAAAGCCAGATTTACCTCTTTGCATTTTCACAATTAAACTGCTAGGCTTTGATTGTGACTATTTATAGTTTCAAATTTAGTTTTTAATTCAGCATAGTCACTGCATATCTTAGTAGAGTTGGATTTTACCTGACTTGTTGAACCTGCAACGTTAGCATGAAAGCAATATGATGAGAAAAGAACGCATTGTTGGCAAAGATTTTCTCCATTTCCTTTGATGCAACTTCTGCTTTCCTTATCAAACCAGCCTTTTGACTTTTCAACTTTTCTGCTTCTTTCAGCAAATTATTGACCTCAGTATCAATCCTTTCCCTGACATCTGAATCAGATCCATAACCACCTACACTCGAGCTTTCCTGGTAAGAACTACTATTATACCCATAACTATCATCATCATCAGAAGTGTCAATACTGTGAACATGTTTAATCAGATTGATTATCTTGGCATAAAATGCAGTTCCTCCTTGATTCTCGTTTCCCAACTGAACTGACCAATCACATCCTTCATCTGCTTGAACTACTAATGTCTGTTTGTGTTGTTTGAAGGCCTAGACTAATTGGAGTTGTTTGGGTTATTAACAACAACTATTCTTCGTTCATTGTTAACTTGAATTGTGTTGGATGGTCTTGATTGATTTTGAAAGGGTTGTGATTTCCTTATTTACTAGGTCAAGTACACTCAAGCTTGAAATGACATTTTTCTCCATAGTTGAAGCAAGTAACAACATTTTTATCAAAACCATACTTCGTATCTTTCTTGCTTTCCAAACTTGTTCTTCCAATTCTGCTCATGTAGTCTTTAGCTCTTCTGACCGCACTTGCAAATGCCCATTTAATATCCATCAACTCCATCGCATCTCTGTCTATTTGTTTGATAGTCTTCATTAGTCAAATTGATGTTTCCAATTTGACCAACGACTAGTCCACAATAAGAACTAACCATGGTGTTTAGAAGTTCCATGTGTTCCCGAGCAACTTCTACACTGACCTTAGAAAGATGTGACGTATCAAGTCTGACGGTATTAGGATTTGCAGGTTGAAAGTTGTTACCATAGCAAGCTTGTTGAGAAGCTTGTTGTGGAACTTGAGGTGTAACAACTTGTGGTTGTGGTAGAAAGGCTTTAGGATCAAATACTTGACCATAGGTTTGAGTACTTGAGCCAGCAGATTGATCTGTTTGAACTGGTGGTAGTAGAAAGGGATTAACATTTGACACAAAAGCGGTTTGAAGTAATACCTCCAAAGTACATTTCGGGGGTTTGTGGAACAGAAACTCTTTTTGCTTTCTGGATTTCTTCTTCATTTTTGTTCTCTAGCTTCTGAACAAATTCATAAATACTAATCACATCCACAACGCCTGCATGCTTTAGTAAGTCAATAAATTGACTCCATTTTGGCGGCAAGGCGTCAGCAAAACGCATCACGATTTCTTGTGGAGATGCTAACACATTGTATGAATACATTTCACTAAGCAGATGGTAAAAACGGGTTGTTATGTCACTCAGTGTTTCATTCTCCATGAACATGAATCCTTCAAACCCTTTCTTCAGCAGATCATGTCGTATCTTTCTTGTTGCAGCATTTCCTTCCCCTCTTGCTTCTAAAGTATCCCACAAATTCTTGGTGGTGGTACAGTACACAAACTGATGATAAATGTCCTTATGAAGTGCTTGTGTAAGGATAGCAAACGCCTTTTTCTCTAAATCATAGGCCTTTTTATCATTTTCATCTAAGTTGGCTAAGGAGGTTGGATTTGATCCTGCTTCTTCGAGAGATTCCTTGTATGGTTTAGTAAAATATGTCCATAATTCTGTATTTTGACAAAGAACGTATGTATGGAAACGCCTTTTCCATGAAGGATAATCGTTCATATGGTTCAATTTAGGTGGATGGTTATTACTTCCTGTTTCACTCTCGCTTATAAGAAGAGTCTGAATGCTCTGATTTTGATTTGCTATGCATGCCCATTGATTAGCGGTAATCATGGCTGTGTGCTGAGGCATTAGTGATTTAACCCATGAGCTTGTGGAGCATTGTGATGAGTCTTGGTTTGAACTTGAACTACTCCCCCAATCCCAAGGATTAGTACCCATTTTGTTTTCTTGTTTATGAAAATTAACTACAAAGTTTAAAGATTAATCTTTAAGTAACAATCTATTGTTAAAGTTCACAATTTTAAAAACTACAAAGTATTGAAAAACTGGCACACGAAAAATAGATCGAAGAAATTTAGTTCTTCGTACGAATAACTGTCTTTCGTGCGAGCAACCTATGCTTCGTACGAACAAGGTTCTTCGTGCGAGTTTCTTGGTCTTCCGCATGAACAGTCTTGTTCTTCGTGCGAATGGATTATTCGCACGGAGGTTTTTTCGCTGATGTTTGGTTTTTCACAGGGAGGAATCTTTTTGCAGGGTTGGTTGGTGAAAATTTCCTTTTCTAATAGAGACTTGTTTCTGAGTTTGTTCAAAAGTTGTCAGTTGTCTACACAATTTCGGTTAAAAAGACAAACATTCAAATATCAGCTTTTCAGTAAAAACAGTCAAGCCCAGAGATTTGGTCAACCCTAAAAGAATATTCCGGTAAGTTTTTCGGCAGGTGTTTCACCGGAAAATATGTCCAGCTGAACTTTGATAGAAAATTTCAAGAAAAACCATATCCTAACATGTCTCCATGTATTCTAACAAGGTTTTTATGAAAATTTTCTGGATACAACAAGTTTTACCTAAGTTTTAACCTAGTTATCTTTTAAAAACTTAAGTTTCTTGTTATAAGTTCAACAACACTTCTAGAAACCCTCACAACTAGCTCAGACATAACACTAAGCTTGGTTTTTAAACAAGGAAGAGAGCCAAAGCTCTGATACCACTTGTAGGTCCACTTGGAGGATCAAGATAACCTACTTCCTTTTTTATGTAACACACATACGAGTGCCGAATCCATGTAAGTATGCAAACCAAAGCAAAGTAAGAAACACAAGATAACCAAAGATTCACTATCTTGTTTAATAGAAGAGAACTAGTACAAACACATACAAACAATGTTCATACAAACTCAGGAAATACTCTCTGTGCTCTCTTTCTTGTGCTCTCAGTGTCTCGTTCTAATGTCACTCTTCAACTGTGAGGTGCATGTGTGTTTTATATAGTCCCCACACCTAGCAACAGTACGAAGAATGTTGCTGGTCGTACGAACCACTATAAGTCACGAAGAACATTCAACATTAGTTACTCATACGAACAATCCACGGCTCGTACGAACAAGAACTGGCTCGCACGAACAAGCAAAGAGCTTGTTGAAAGGGGCCACTCGTACGAATGGCAAGTGGCTCGTACGAGCAACAACTTCCTCGTACGAAGCATCTTTCACTCGTACTAACAAGTGTTCTTCGGAGAATGTGCTAACAGACATGCCATACACAAGACTTAACAGTATGCACACATGCAACTGTTTTACAACACAGACAAACAAAACGTCGTACTAAATCAAGATAGGAGGATATCTTGATTTGGTCGACACGACCAAACTATACAGACACTATAAACAAAGACTGTACAATTACAGACGTAACTAAGAACAAGCGACAGACATAAAGTGTATCAACACGTATTACCGAACATTCACGAACGTAATCGAACCAATGAGACCTTTGTTCGTGTTCGTTTGTTTAGTTAATCAAATGAAGCATCTTGTTCGTGTTCGTTCGTTTATTAACGACCGAACACAAACGAACTTCCTGCGAAATATTTCATGAACTGTTCACCGAACGTTCAGTTTGTTTATAGCCCTACCCTCGACCTTTGTTAAGGATTTACCTAAAAGAATCTATAAGATGTTAAGACTACCGGTTATGTAGATTCCCTCAAAGGTTTCCAGCTCTAATAATGAAGTACCCGCTAGCTGACAATCTACCTCACAGCACGAAAGTCTCAATACACTAGGAGTACATGGGGTAACTATTGGAATCATATTTTAGAGCACGTCATCTCAACTATCATCTGTATACTCTTATTGTAATACCTTATTTTTACCCTTTGATCCGTGCACCACTAATACAACCTATGCGGATCATGCAATGACTAGAATAACTATAGTTGCACCTGTAATTATAACGGTAGGTGCATGAAAATCATAGCGAGTTTTGTTGTATGTCGTGATGCGGAACATGACATCGAGTAATGAAACAGATGTGACACGGTTAGGGCATGGTGGATACGCCGCTGTATATAAGTGTTCCTACCTGTTAACACAAGTAACATAAAATATGCCATGTGAAGTTCGGTGTTATTTGTACCCTGTTTTACTAAACAATATTACTTATCTAATGAAATTTCTGACTTCACGATCCTTTTTCATATTGTTTTACGTCACAAGTATTTTCGGTAACACGACCTTTTCCTTTTGTCTTATGACCTCTAATACCACATTCCATTGTTACCAAGCATTGATGTCTTACTCAATACTCAAACCTTCTTAATCTTAAAAGTACGTTTTATACATATTACCATTTAACAATCGTTTTGCCACCCTCGATTCTGTTAGCCATTTGTGGCTACAATCACCATCGACGTCCTTTAATGATCTATTTTCCCTTTTTTGGTCTACACACCCACTTAAACCACAACATTTTCTTACCAGAAAGAATTGATTAACTACCCTCGACCGCTTATTTAACCATACACATAGCTACCCGATTAATAAATTTTCAAAACGTGTAGTCACCTATCTTTGTACTAGAATTTTGTTTCCAACTACTTGATCAAAATTTCCTTAAACCTTATATGATGAGCTTTCAGCCAAATAATCTATTTTGTCTAGGTACCCATTCTCGCAAACACGATTTAGTCAAGGAGATTTAAAAATTTTCTTTTTCATCCCTTTTCGCACACTTGGACTTCGACTATTCAACCTAATTAGCCGATAAAATTAACTATGAACTTCTACCATCTCATTTTAAACCAACAAAATCTTACAATTATAAATTTTTTTACCATCTCATATTAAGCTGATAAAAATCTTTAGTTACATTCATGGCTTTGGCCATCCCATTTTATAGAATTTCGTCCTTAAATTTCCCACTCAACTACTCCTCAAGGCGATTTACCCACAAATCCCCTTTTAGTCGCCTATTTTCTAAACTCAGTCTCATTACGACCGCCTAAACGTGCACCTATCGATTTTACAACTTTTTTACACTTATGGATAATATCTCAATTCACCTTGGACAAACGGATTATTGTTACAAACCTCATCTAACATCCCTAAAATTGTTTACTTACACCCGTTTATTTAGCCAACCTAATAGTCTAATCCTTACACTCCTTAATAAATCATCAATTTAGCCAAATATTCGTTAGCTGATTTTACATGTTGCCCTTAACTTACTTTCAATTTATACACTCGCATGATACTCCATGGTAACTAAACAATGGTTCCCTTCCTAGTTAACCGTCTTATCTAATCAGTATTTGTGTCAAACCATTAGGAATACCATATCTTGTTTCCTTCCTAACAACCAACCTTTAAGTAAATTCCGGGATGAAATTTACTAAAGTAGGGGAGACTGTAACGTCTGGTTTTTTGTATATCTTTTCGATTTTTTGTAATTCATTTTTCTTGTAATTCCAAGATTTTAATCAATGGAAATTGCATTTTATATCTGACTTGTTTATTCATACTTGTTTATTCATACTACACAATACATAATCAATCATGCATACACATTTTTAATTCAAAACTGAGCCATACTTTGAGATTTTATTTGGAATGTTATTTCATTAGTTTTATTATTATGCATGCATACATTTAACCCTCAACCAACTCATTTAATACCCCAAACCACCTTCTAACCTCCAACCAACTCATTTAATACCCCAAACCCAACCAACTCATGTATCAATATGAAACTCACAATCACATATACAATCAATCTTATTTAAACACTTAATCCTTAAACATGCTATTTTTTATGTTACTTGTTTATACATACTAGGACACACTCACGCATGCTATTTGATCATTAACTTTACATCCCCCCTTAACATGCATAGCGCTATAGGAGTAGCACACTACCTATTGTTGGGTCATTGTTAAGTATTCAATCAATACGGTCTTATTCATTGCGATGATAAGATTCCGCTAGTGGACACTTTGGTTTGATTTATAGTTGATGCAAGCTAGTATGATTATCTAACACAGTATACAATTAACATGTGGATTGAGACGATTATTCATACTTATGCTATGTAGACAAACTAGTATGATCACCGACATAATTTGTGTTGACGGATACTTTATACATGTTGCAGGAAATAATTGATGATAATATCGTAAAAAATCTACTTAGGGTGGATTTAGAAACTCACAAATTTTACGTATGCATTTTTACATTTTACTCGTGTAACTTGCAAATTGTTGTATTTCCTTTCAAGATAATGTAATATTTGAATTTGATGAAACGAAATGAAAATTGAATTTGAATTTCTTGTTGCAAATTTAGTATTATGTTGTCTTTGAGCAATCTCGTTCGTCCCGCCTTAATGTTTCCGCCATCGGTTGGGTTGTGACAGATTGGTTCAGAGCCATAACTATAGTGAATTAAGAAATTGCCATTTTTGACCTAGTCAATAGTGAAGAAACCCGAACATTGTGCTTATTTGACTTTTCTCTCATATTGCATGAAAACACTTGAATTTTCTTAAACTCACTCCATACCATGCTTTTCAATTTAAAAAATACGCCTTTCCTAAGGTGGAAAATATTCTACAAACATAAAAACACTCACATTTCACAAACGAAATGACCTCACAAAAATAGGCGTGAAATCCATACTTTGGTGATGACTTCCAATCCGCGGTTTTTTATGAGATTCCACCAGCAAGTTAGGAGTGATTTCCTTACCTTGATGACAATTTTTCTCATCACACTCTTGTGGACCCTTATCAATGAATTAGGATGAATTTCCTTACCTCAATGGATAAGTACCAACCACGTTTCGCTAGTTTTCACTTCCTTTTTCATCCGGACACCTGCAAAACACTAAAGACTAAGTATCTTGTGATAATCTAAACAAAATTACACAAAACTCTACTAAAACTGTACAAACTATACACCAGAAACAAATGCATTTTACAATACATCAAATATCACCACACTTACCTTTTTTCGTCCCTAAAAACGAATTATGCTATGGAATCACAATCAGGTTTACATCTGGTTTCAAAATGTAGGTTACTTCATTTTAACTATTATTTCTTATACTATTATTGGTGGTTTGGTTTCCCTATTTCTCCTAGATGAGAACCCACAAAGTATCCTAGCGTAAATAAGTAAATTTAATCAAAGGAAACCTTTCTACCAGTTGAGCCTATCCACAAATCCCAAATCAGTCACGTTTTTGACCATTTATCTTCTAATATATATAATATTTGAAAACCACACACCTGAATTTACCTATCATTTTCCATATTTTTATTATACAAACTTCAATTTCAGGAACATTTCAATCTTTTTTATTTTTTTTTCAAGACTCAACTAACACGTAGACTCAAATGTCGCATCCCCGTACTTAAATTTGCATTGTCTCTGTTAGAGCGTAGGTTTAACTAATTATGGATCATGAATCCTTAAGTGTGGTCTGGATCAGTTATCCTTAACGGATGGTACAGGAACCCGGAGGATCAAGGATCCTTAGCTTTACTTATGATTTCTAACAATTGTTCTCTATGTTTTCCAATGATTGTATGCTGGTTGTGGACATCGTGGACCAAGTCATAGTTGGAATGTCGGTCAATATTCGTTGAAGATGCTGCACGTTATAAATTCAATTAACGTCCATGAGCTTGGACGTGGTCTCCCAAGAAAGTCAAACCTAGTTGTTAGTTTGATTCAAAAGGGGTTGATCAAGTGTTTTAGGGGACATTACATTTTTCACCTTCACAAACACACACTCTCGCATTACAAACCAGAGCTCTCACAATACACCTAGAAAACAATCATTGTACCACACTTTATCAACATCCAAAGTTGTAATCTTTATTGTGCAATATAGTTGATAGTGATAGTTTTCACTATCCGAGGGTTTTTATGCCAGAGATCTTATAAAGATCAAGGGGTTTTTCCTCGTATAATTCATTATGTTCATAGCCATTTATATTTTGTATTCATTTATACAATTTTTTAATATTCAAGAACACTACCTCACAAATCAAATCTGGTTACATTATCCTTAGCCTGATTTTTGACCAAAACAATTTGGCGCCCACCGTAGGGCAAGTGGTGCTTCAGTTCTAAAAATTTTCATTCATTTCCATCAACTTCATGGCTTTTCAGGGAAAGCTACTTCAAGTGCCATGCCGGCGGTTACCTCATCTCAAACCACTATGCCTTTGCCTCCCATTCCCCCATCATTCCAGAAGAATGCTGAGAATCCTCAGAAGAAGACATCATCCGTCTTCACAGGATCAAAAACCTCTGTTGTTTCTTCCTATACAGCTACTAACAATGATATTTCTGTTTTGATGTTGCAAATGAAAGGCTACATGGAGTAGCAAGACAAAACTAACTAGAGGATCCTTCGTGAAATTGATGAAATCAAGAAGCAGAAGAGACCGGCAGAAGACCAGTCTCCACTGATGCCTAGGTAATTGGATTTTGGTACTCTACCATCAACAATCCAACATTCTAGGGGATCCAATGTCAAGTATCAAGGAGCCTCCAACATTCAGCAATGATCACTAGCAATTACTCAGCCTCAAGGAACCTTCTATCAACTGGGAGGATCAAAGGGAATGTACTAGCCTTACGGACCCTACTTTCAGCATCAAGGATCCTTAACTCGGATTCAAGGATCCTTGGATAATCCATCAAGGCCTTCAGCACCAATGTATCCTGGATCCAACATCTTACAGGATCAAGGATCTTCGAGGAGTCAACCTCTTAGAAGTTCTGAAGTCCATGATGGGGACTTCATCCCAATGCAAAATATTGCTTCATCACGCCCTACTGTGACAACAGACATCTCTTATCCTCAATACACTTCTGCAATACCACCTTTGAGTCATACGGGAGGTAACAACTCTAATAACACCTTTATGGATACTAACTATGGTTTCATGTAGGATGCAGGTATCAATCAGGCCATGGATAGGAAGCTACAAAAGCTCAAGGATATGATATCCAGCATTCCGAGAATAGTTAAATCTATTCCTGAAATTTCGGATGGAAGTCACGAGGGGTCTCGCTTTGCACCACCCATATGCCAGGCAGAGATTCCAAAACGCTTCCAGACACCTAACATGAAGTTGTACGATGGAACAACTGATCCAGAGGAACACGTGGCTTAATACCGGGAGAGAATGGAAATAAACGTAATTCCCGAAAGGTTGAAAGAAGCTTCTTTATGTAAAGGCTTCGGATCCACACTCACTGGATCAACACTCAAATGGTTGCTAAGTCTTCCTCCCTATTCCATTACTAAATTCTCGCATTTAGTTAACCTATTTAATAATCAGTTTTCATGCAGCAGAACTTTTGAAAGGCTGACTAGTTACTTATATAGGATAACTCAGGCTCATGATGAATCCTTAAGGGATTATGTCACCAAGTTTGGTAGAGAATCCTTAGAAATCCCAAACTTGGATGTTGCAACTGCTATTGAGGCATATGGGATTGCAAAAGGATTCTCCATTTTACGATGATCTTGTCATGACCCCTTGCAGGAACTTGGATGAAGTAAGAAACAAGGCTCTGAGATTCATCCGATCAGAGGATGAAAAGAGAATACAAGACAAAATCACTGGTTTTAATAAACAGGAGTACAATGACAAGAAGCAAGGATCCTTCTACAAGAATAATAGATCCAATCCGTACTCCAAACCTGATAATCAAAATGTTCATTTAGTTGAACAAGATGATGATGAGGAGGAATATCCTCGAATATCTGAATATTGCTTTTCTGTTAATAACAATGAATTGATGCTCGCCTTGCAGAACTTAGTTGAAAAAGCTAGGTGGCTGAAGAAGAACGAGAAGTCTAACTCCTTCAAGGATAAGTCCAAGTGGTGTGCATACAATGAAGACTTTGGGAATTTGACAGATGAATGCATAGCTCTAAGGAGAGAAATTGGATATCTCCTTAGTAAGGTGCACTTGAAAGAATTGTTGGGTAGAAAGAAGTCAAGGATCCAGGATCCTGATAATGTTTAAGAGAAAGCTGCTCCACCTCCGGCCGATACACAAATTATAAACTTTATCTTCGGAGGGTCCGATATTGGTGGAACCTCGTTCTCGACGGCAAAGAGGCATGCCAAGAAACCAAGTTGGAGAATGGAGATAGGCCCATTAGGACCTCCACTCTAACTCAGCAGAAAGTTATATCCTTTAATGAGGATGATCGTGTTGATATTCAGGATCCTCGTCATGATGCCTTAGTTATTACCTTGTTTATAGCTAACCACTTTGTTCGCAGGATCCTCATTGACGATGGAAGCTCTGTGAACATCATACAACTTGATGTCCTGAAAAAGGTGAATATCCCAGAAACAGAAATAATTCCAAGATCATCTGTACTTGTGGGATTCAATGGTGAAATGAAAAATACGCTGGGGGACATCAACTCCTAATCTATATCGAGGGGGTAAACTCTATACAGAAGTTTTACGTTATTGACTGCTTGTCTTGTTGCAATGTTATCCTTAGCATGCCTTGGATTCATGAAATGAAAGCTGTCCCATCAACCTACCACTAATGTGTAAAACTACCAACACCTTGGAGGGGGGTAGTGAAGATAGAAAGCGATCAACAAGAGGCTAAGAATTGTTACACATCTTTAATGAAAACGACATTAAAACCAAAGGTGGCATAGCAATCACATCAACCTCCAATGAGTGTCCTAGAGGCAGCAGAGCAAGACATCAAGGATGTAATACTGGATCCTCAAGATCCTAAAATCAAAGTCCTCATAGGATCCGGGATCCTTGATAGTATAGAGCAGGATCTAATATCCTGTTATATTGCAATGCCTTTTGGATTAAGAAAAGAAGAAAGTCTACTTTTGCTTGGAAAAACGTGGACATGATAAGTATCTCCAAATATATTATAACACATAAATTGGGAATTGATAAATCTTTCAGGACAATTAATCAAAAGAGGAGAAAATTTGCACCTGGAAGGAACCTTATCATCCAAGAGGAGGTAGAAAACCTCTTGAGGGCAGGTATGATTAGGGAGATCAAGTATCCAAGATGGCTGGCCAATATGGTGGTTGTTCAGAAGAAAAACGGAAAGTGGAGGGTATGTGTTGATTTTATAGATCTAAACAAGGCATGTCCCAAGGATCCTATCCCACTACCACACATTGACTCCATCGTGGATGCAACAACAGGACATGAGTTGCTAACCTTTATGGATGCTTTATCTGGATTCCAACAAATTCAGATGGAACCATCTGACCAAGAGGATACAACATTCATGACTCCTACTGGCATATACTATTACATTACAATGCCTTTAGATTGATAAATGCAGGTGCCATCTACCTAAGACTAGTCAACATGATGTTCAAAGAGCAGATTGGAGACACTATGGAAGTATATATAGATGGCATGGTGGTCAAGTCCAAGAGAGCAGAGGATCATCTCAAGGATCTTGAAGTGGCATTCAATATCCTTGATCAATACAACATGAAATTGAATCCTTCAAAGTGTCATTTTGGTGTTAAGGCTGGATGGTTCCTATGATACATGGTGACCAAGAGAGGGATTGAAGCAAGTCTAGAGCAGATTAAAGCGATTGTGAATATAAAATCTCCTGCCAATGCCAAGGATGTATAGAGACTGACAGGAAGGATCGCAACCCTAAACAGATTCATTTCAAAGTCCTCAGATAAGTGCAAGGATTTTTATGATATCCTGAGGAAGAATAAGAAATTTGAGTGGTCTGCGAAGCATGAAGCTGCACTCAAGGCTCTCTAGGAATATTTATCCTCAGCACCAGCCTGATGAAACCAGAGGATGGTGAACCATTATCTTTGTACTTAGCCGTCTCAGGTAAAGCGGTAAGTGATGTGTTAGTTAAGGATCATGAAGGCCAATAACATCCGGTATATTATGTAAGTAAAAGCCTTCTTGATACTGAAGCAAGGTACTCTCATTTAGAAAAATTAATTCTTGTATTGATTATGGCTTCCACTAAACTGAGACACTATTTTGAAACACATACAATTATTGTGAAAACAAATTTTCCTATCAAGAATGTTCTAGGAAACCTGAAATGTCAGGAAGAATGGCGAAGTGGCCAGTCAAACTTAGTGCATATGACATAAAATATGAACCAAGGACTACCATCAAGTCTCAAGCTTTGGCTAACTTTGTGGGTGATTTCAGTAGTAATCTACAAAAGGAAGCTGAATTAGAGGTTCAACAGCTTAAAGAGACCAAGGATCCTTGGATACTCTTCACAGATGGAGCCTCAAACGTCAAGGGAACTGGACTAGGCATACTACTAAAGTCGCCACAGGGGGACATAATACCCCAGTCCATTGCCTGTGAGTTTCAGACAACTAACAATGAAGCAGAATATGAGGCCCTAATAACAGGTTTGCAATTAGCTAAACAAATGAGGATCATGTATCTTTAAGTATACATAGACTCATTGCTGCTCATTAACCATTATAATGGCTCATATGTAGTAAAGGGTGAAAATTTAATCTAATATTTAGAAAATTTTAAAAGCTAGCAAATGCTTTCAATTTTGGATCATCCCTAAAGATACCAGAAGACGTGAAAATTCCTTTAGTATAATGCAGGTACCTAGAGAAGAAAATGTTGGCAAATTTAGGATCATCCCTAAAGATACTAGAAGACGTGAGGATACCTATTATCCATATTATTTTTCCTACAATTGAGGAAAATAAAGCATTGAAAACAGTTGAGGATACTGCAATTGTACCCAAGGATGTGCAGTCGAATTCAGGATCATGGATCCTTCCAATTATGAACTACATCCAGAATGGGGAAATTCCCACAGGAGAGAATCTCAGAGCCTTTAAGGTTAAGGTATCTCAATTTATTATATTTGATAACACTTTGTATAGAAGATCTCTTACAGGTCCCTACTTACGATGAATCGAGGATCCATAATTCTAGAGGTCTTGAAGGATTTTCATGAAGCAGACTATGGAAACCACACTGGGGGCTGAGCACTATTCTCAAGGATCCTTAGAACAGGTTACTACTGTCCCACAATGAAGAAGGATGTAGTAGATTATGCAAGGAAATGTGATGCTTGCCAAAGACATATAATATCCTACATCAATCAGCAGAGCCTTTATATCCAATAATTTGCTCTTGGCCATTTATGAAATGGGGAATGGATATAGTAGGAAAACTTCCAAAGGCATAGGAGAAAAAGTATTTATACTAGCCATGACCGATTACTTCTCCAAATGGATAGAAGCAGAAGCTTTTGTTCAAGTTAAAGAGAAGGAAGTTATATCATTTATTAAAAGAAACATTATTAAAAAATTTTGGAATTCCTTCTTAAATTATTTGTGATAATGGATCCCACTTCATTGCGAACACAACTACTAACTTTTGTGACAGTTGGGGAATTAAGATGATAACATCTACACCGGCTCATCCATAAGCTAATGGTCAGGCAGAATCAAACAATAAGATCATCATCAACAACTTGAAGAAGAAGCTTGGGTCCTAGAAAGGAAAGTGCGCTGATGAGTTGCCATATGTCCTTTGGGCAAATAGGACAACTCCAAAGAATGCTACAGGCCAGACTCCTTTCTCTCTAGTCTTTGGAACTGAGGCAGTGGTCCCAACAGAGATAGTGGTTCCTACGGCCAGAACATGCATCTGTGATCCTCAAACAAATAATGAGAACCTAACTCAAGACTTGGATACTGTGGATGAGCTCAGAGACTTGGCAAGAATAAGGATGGCTAGTTATCAACAAAGGATGGCTGGAGCATACAATAAGAATGTCAGGATCAGACGATTTCAAGTTGGAGACTTAGTGTTAAGGAAAGCATTCCAAAATACTATAAATCCAGCTAATGGCAAGTTGGCACCTAAGTGGGAAGGCCCCTATCTAATTGAAGAAGAGGCAGGAAAGGGGGCGTACCGTCTATTAACCATGGAAGGTGATCTCTTACCAAGGGCCTGGAATGGTATTTATCTCAAGAAGTATTTTATGTGACAAGGATCAAGGATCCTCAAGGATTCAGGATCCTCATATCGGTAATAGTTTATCTTAAATTTTTCTTCACGTCTATTGGTTATAAGGAAAGGATGTAAGATATTTGACATCCAATTTCACCAAGTTAGAAGTTTTTACAAAAATATTTAACATCATTTAAAGAGGAATAAGGGGCTGGCCATCTCTCTCACACGTTTGATGTAACACATCGTAAAATCGTGTCCAATAATATAGTGACACGTGTCGTATTTTATTGTAAGTCTATTAAAGACTAATAGGGACTAAAAGTGTCAACATGCTCAAACTAAGTCTCTGAGTGACCTTCTGATGTTAACATGCATAAACCAAGCCTCTGAGTGACCATTAGTGTCAACATGCTTAAAACATAGCCTCTGAGTGACCATTAGTGTCAGCAAGCTTAAACTTAGCCTCTGAGTGACCATTAGTGTCAACATGCTTAAACTGGGACTCTGAGTGACCATTTGTGTAAACATGCCCAGTCTTTGAGTGACATCAGAGTCAACATGCTTATACTGAGCCTCTGAGTGATCCTTTATGAAGTCCTAACTCTCATACGTGCCACTTTTTGGACGAGAGAGGTTAATTCTGTAAATATGCGAAAGTTGGATAATGGAGGGGTTAAAAGTGTCAACATGTTAATTTATACCTCTGAGTGAGCTTTTAACGAACCGAGAGCTCGAAAATGTCCGGGCATACTCCCGGGTACGCCAAATATTGGTTACGGAGGGCTAAATATGCTATAAAGGTGTTCTAGGAGCTTTTATAAGTTAAGGGGCTAAATGTGACAAACTTTGAAAGTTCCCTTGAGGCGCTCGCGGGGCGCGAGAGGTCTGTGTCTGCAGAAAATTTGCTTGGCCTCCACACAAATTGCCAAAAACCATTTGATTCGAAACAAGGGACTTCCAAATTGCTGTGCGACGTTTTTGGACACTTGTAAGCTCCCTCTAACACCCCTTAACACCTGGCATCACCGCCTTTAAGCTTTCTAACTATAAATAGGTGCCAAGGTTCACCATTTGAACTTGCACCTTTCTCATTCTCATTCTATATCCCTCCTCTGGAAGTTCTTAACTGAAAGGAGCATCCAACTTAGTTCTATTTCATCCTAGGAAGCACTTGTAAGTGTTCCTTTCTCTTGCATTTTCATTTATAGGCTTTTATAGCCAAAAGTTAAGCGTTTTACGGAAAACGCCTTGACTTTCGGTTAAGACCATTATGGTCCAGCCATTGTTCGTAACGAACATGGCTAAGTGATCGTAATAAGGTAGGTGTTAGTCCCTATAAAGGGCACCTCCTAAAGATCACGTTTGCTAGACCAATTGATGGGTCAAAGTTTTAATATTAAAAAGTCAAACATGCCATTTTTCAGAAATATTGTAATCTGAGTTTATATATGTTATGAAACATGTTTTGACACTTAAACACGTTGGTAATAATTATTAGAACATGTTCGGCTCGTCAATTTCAGTTCTAGGGTCGGTTCGCAACCGAAAGTCGAAAAGTTTGACTTCTGCTTTGACTTTCGATTCTGACCCGATTTAGATTAGTTAACTACTGACATAAGGTTGCATTATGATCATAATATATTGTAGCATAACCCTCTGAGGTTATGTTACATGATCATAATCAGAATATGAGTTTATACACAAGTTCCATAATTATGCCATTTTGACAAAAATGCCATTTTTATATAAAATAAAGTTTAAACTCTAATGAACTTTAATATGAACTACCTACTAATATAATATCATAAATAGGGTTATTTGGGATGTCAAATCAGATTATAAACTGAGTTTATGAACAGGTCCTTGTATTATGTCGACAAATGACGATAAAGCCCTTGTGGGGTGTAAACTGGTTTTAATCATACTTTTTCATATCAAAACTTTTACCTATTGATATTTCATATTAAATAACATATCTAGGACATATAAACCTGATCTTAACGTCAGTTTTTACTAAAGTTCGCTCAAATCATCATTTTGCGACATAAGCGCCGTTTCGGCGCATAGTAAAGTTTTAAACCATATTGATGAACCAAGACTTTTTACCTACTGATTTTAAAACTTATTTAAAATATTTTACAGTAGGTACATGAGATAACTTAGAATCCCAAATAAACTATCATACTATGTGTAAAATGATCAAAATGCCCATTCGGTTTATAGTTTAGTCATAAATGATAAATTACACATATTATCATGTTCTTACTGATATTATATCATAAATTAATTATTTTTTCCAGAATACATATGATCGTACCATTAAAATATATTCAAGTTCTTTTTATACTGTATATAATTATCCAAACGCCCTTATGAGGCATAGTTTCGTTTTAAAACCTTAACGGTCATGTAAGTGATATCCTACTGATATTACAACTTATTTAAAATATAATGGCATATAGAACTTGTCCATGACTCTTCGGTTACCCGATACTGCTTATATGCGTTCGGTTAAACATATCTAACTAGTTTACGAAAATTAACCAAAACGGGTTTAACCTTATCATTTAAGTCTCAAAATCCAGAATGCTTATGGTTTACCCATATTATCCAAGTCAAAGTACTTGTTTGGTTTAAACTACATTCTGTCCGGTCTTCGCTTAATCTAGCGTATTATACCGTTTTGATCCTATACGCTAGTCGGTCTAAGTCTATGACTTAATTAAGACCGTTAGCATTTAATTGGTTAGCTTATGCCATAATCCAGACTAGAGCCTTCCGGTAAATGCTATCTGCACTTAGTTCATTTTGGATATGGCTAAGATATTAAATCTTGCATATTAAAATCAAGACTAGCTCAGGTAAATACTCTCGACTTATTTCCCCTATACGGGCTTGGGTTACGGTAAACTATTACCGCTTGGTCGGAAATGGAATCAATCGAATGCCGGATTGTGGCTAGTAAATCCACATATTCCATTTTAATCAGTTTTGTTTTGATAACTTAAACATCGGGGGTTAATTACCGTGTCCTGGATATCCTCGGCTCGTTACATTCGATAATGGCCACGAGCTAAGCGCGGGGTGTAGGCATACACCTGACAGACGCTCATGCTAAAAACTTACCCATAAAGTTGGGGATAACTCCTTCGTGAGTTCATAAGTGGTGTGTACGTTAATCATGTCTCGGTTTTTGCACTAGGCCCTGTATGTATGGACAAACATGTGAATCTGTTAACAAGGTTACAAAGTAACTTTCCCAAGTTATAAAATATTTTGTGCCATATGCACCTAAAATCATTTTCAGATGTTTTCAAAATGAGTCAGTTGGGTGTATTTACCAGCGAAAGCTGACGTATTTTCAAAAGACTAAGCTTGCAGGTACAATACGAAATAGGCTGGAAGCAGCTCGGTAGTGATATAAGAGGATCTTGCAAATCCTTAGATCTGCCCTAAAGTCTGTTATACATTTTTGTACATTTTACAATCCGCTTGTGGATCTTCTATTACAAGACGTCTGTATCTTATTTTGTACTTTGAACACTTGGTTTGTAATAGTAATTTTACTCCAAGAATTCTGATGTGCTGTGTTTAATTGATAATGATGATATCAACTTACGTCACGATATTCCCCACCCAGGCCCACCGGTGTTTGGATTTGGATTGTGGAAATCCGGGGTGTGACATTTAAGGTATCTTATACCTTCTAAGGTTTAAAGGTTTTCACCTTTCACACGAATTGGGTTTTGACACCCCGCCAATAGCGCACGTTTATCCAAGTATGGTTCGAGGCAATGGGACAAGTGCACGCTTGAGTGGCTGACAATTTCATTGTTGTTGGCATATGTAGGATCTCAAGTATAATGGTAGACATACCATACATCCGTTATCCTAAGGTTTCCAATGTTTTCACGTTAGCAAAGGATTCTAACGTTTTCACGTTAGCTAAGGTTTTAGCATTTTCATGTCACTTAAGTGGGCTTGTCCCTAGTTTATTTGGTTTGTCCCCAGTTTATTTGGGCTTGTCCCTAGTTTATTTGGGCTTGTCCCTAGTTTGGTTTTGGCTTAGTTCCAAGTTGTTTGCAACAGGTACTGGAGCTATGCAGATTTATAAGGATCCTGGATCCTTCGGTTTGTCTGACGTTGACTACTTTATTTGTACTAAGTTAGTTCCTAAGGATACCAAATCCTAACTTGGATTTTACGGTATGTTTAAATTCTCATATTTGTATATCTTATTTGTTGGATTTTGCAATTAAGGGTATGTGATTTGCCTGCTGCCGTCTAATCGGATTTCATATATGATTAATAAAATTTTTACAATTTAAGTTTTTCTAAATTCTTATAAGGAAAACTTCATCCTTTTTCGTAAATATTTTATTTGAGTTGAGAATCACAAACATATCAAAACAAAATTCAGAACACAAAGATAGCCAAAAAGTTAAATTTTATTTAAAAAACCTTGTTAAAGGTTGTCAAAATGATCAACCTAAGTTTCTACCAGCAAAACGTGGCCCGTCTACTTGGGTTGATGCAGGGTGTCCGTTACTAACTGTTCATGAAGTGCAAGCGAAGGGTGTAAAGACTTCATCCTCCATGAAAAGAAGGATCCATCAACCTTTGCCACCCCCTATTGTTTGAAGGATCAGTGATCCTTAAACCTAGAAACTATTGTTTAGAATTACATACCATAAATTGTTCAATCTATATAAACCAACAAAAACCACAGATCCTAAAAAAGTGGGCTCGGGCCTCGTTCATATTATCCTTCATTTCTCACTTCAGCAGCATCACATCCAGCTGCACCAACACCTCCTGCTTCACCTCCAGCAACCTTGATCACCTCCTTAGCCCCGCTCGATCTAGCCTCGACACCTTCACCAGATCTGGCTCCTCATCATCACCAAGCTTGCGGAGTCTCTGCTTCCATCCAACCAAATCCCATGAAGACCGGTCAAAGGCAGGATCCATTGCCTCTTTGACATTACTGATCCTAGCCTCGAGGATAGCACGAGCAGCACACACCTTGGCATCATCAGTCGCCGCCAAGACAACTTCATGTATCCCGACTTCAGCATTTAGCAGCTGCTCTTCCAAGCCAGTCTTCTCCTTATCTAGTTGGCAGATTGTCTTATCCTTCGCTACGACGATGGATCGGACACTAGCCACATTATCCTTTACTTTAGCCAGGCTTTTATCCTTGTAGGCTTTCAAGCGGACGAACCTTTACAATGGGTAATATGCATAATTAGAATCAAGGATCCTTCACTAAAAGTAACAATAACAGAAAAGGATCAAGGATCCTTACCTCAATGATGAAGTCATGGATCAGCTTATCCGCCTCGAACTCATCTTCCTCGACCTCCATGGGCTTCTTCCGTTTCGACCCAACTTTGGCCTTGGTGGTGATGGTCTTTGGCTCTGGAAAGGTTGGACCTTTGACCAACTCCTTCTTGATAGAGCGAAGAGAGATGATGCTGTCAACATAATCTAGGCCAAACTTGGGGGCCGACTTGCTGGTGGATTTCTAAGCACCTACATTATCAACAAAGAAAAGATAAGTCTTCTTATTTTACATATCTTTCAATACAAAATTATATCTATAAAAAATGCATAAATACTTACTTGACATTGTGTAGGAGGTAGAAGTGTTGTCTTCTGGATCCCTTATCTTAGGCTTAAACGTTCTGATTGATGAGTCAAGAACCCAAAACGCAACAACTCTTTCTTAAGTTCCTAGTGAATTGGCAAGGCATGCAAAGTTGGTCACTAACATACAAAAGGGAATAAGCAAACAAGTTAACAATATGAATATGACCTTCTACAACGGCTATCTAAGGATCCTATATCATACCCTTCAAGATCCACTTTTTGGGTATCCTATCCCCAAGAGGAATAGAATCCCTTCTCACAAAGAAGAACTAATTCTTCCAAGTGGAACCGTTTTGAGTGGTCTTAAGGATGGGCAGAGGCTGATGGGGTTTAGCTTTTAACACGAAACGGTTGGAACCATGGTTGACAAGGCTGTAAAGGTGAGAAAGTTCTGAAAGGCTGAAGTCAAGCCCTTCATCACTGATGATCTGCTCAATGGTGTACAAAACCCAATAGAGCATAGGCATAGGCTGACTATAGCTCATGCCGGTGAGGGTGAAAAACATTTGGGTAAAATCAGGGAAAGGATAGCAATGGACGAGAAGAAATGGTAAGGCAGGGAAGCACACCCAAACGGGGAGGTAGCATCACTCTTCATCGTCGAATCATATGGATAGAAAACAATCTTCGGAGGAAAGCAGGGGTACAAGCTATCGATCTCAGGATCAGTGAACTTGCAAAGTTCCGAAGAAGTGCTCGACAAAAGGTTTTGTCTTTGGAGTATGTCAACGGTATCTTGGATTTTTCCCGGAGAGGATCTGGTAGCCATCTTAGTCATGATCAAGAAGAGGAGATGAAAGTTTCAGAAAGAGTAGAAGGATTTGAAAAAAGAAGGGGATACTTGAGTTAGTTTTGGAATGAAGATTTAAAAGAGGATTCTTTGATCTTTAAATGAACACTCGATCTTATATTCCCCTTATATAGCGCGATGATCGTTATAGTCTATCCTATCAATGACGTCAGACCTCGTAACGACTAGTTACATGCAGCAACGGCTAGTTCGATATCAATGGCAATATGACAGCTGTGATCCTTATCAGAACCGCCACATTGGGGGCAATTGTTTGGGTGTAGGTTTAACTAATTGTGGATCATGAATCCTTAAGCGTGGCCTGGATCAGTTATCCTTAACGGATGTCACAGGAACCCGGAGGATCAAGGATCCTTGACTTTAGTTATGATTTCTAACAATTGTTCTCTATGTTTTCCAATGATTGTATGCAGGTTGTGGACGACGTGGACCAAGTCATAGCTGGAATCTCGGTTAATATTCATTGAAGATGCTGCATGTGATGAATGCCATTAACGTCCATGAGCTTAGACTTGTTCTCCTAGATAGTCAGACCTAGTTGTTAGTTTGATTCAAAAGGGGTTGATCAAGTGTTTTAGGGGACATTACATTTTTTACGTTCACAAACACACTCTCTCACATTGCAAACCAGAGCTCTCACAATACACCTAGAAAACAATCATTTTACCACACTTAATCAACATCCAAAGTTGTAATCTTTATTATGCAATATAGTTGATAGTGATAGTTTTCCCTATCCAAGGTTTTTTTATGCTAGAGATCTTTCAAAGATCAAGGGCTTTTTCCTCATATAATTCATCGTGTTCATAGCCATTTATACTTCGTATTCGTTTATACAATTGTTCAACATTCAGGCGCACTACCTCACAAATCAGATTTGGTTACATTATCCTTAGCATGATTTTTGACCAAAACAATTTGGTGCCCACCGTGGGGCAAGTGGTGCTTCAATTCTAAAAATTTCATTCATTTCCATCAACTTCATAGCTTCTCATGGAAAAACTACTTCAAGTGCCATGCTGGCGGTTACCTCATCTCAAACGAACCAACCATCACAAACCAAGAACAATTTAAAGTATATCAAGTTAATATAGACCAACATCAACAAAAACATCATAAGAAGAAAAATAGAGCAAAAGATAAAGGTCTGCTGATCTGCTGTTGGCCATCCCCACGCTAATCCTCATCATTACTGGCTCATCTGGATCATCAAGCTCCTAAGCTCTGAAATAATCTGGCACACTAATACCCAGAAAGCTCTTCATATGATGGAGTGCATCTTTATACCTCCGCTGACTAGTGGTATACAACTCTCGCAGTTCCCCGTACTACATGTCCATCCTATCACATAATGTATCCAAATTTAGTGGTACTAGAGGTGGCTCTCTAAGACGATACCGTCGGCCAGGCAACTCACTCCTGTGCCTCGGCCTTTGAAAACGTGTGGGAATATCGGTCTGTTGCGCATCCGCTACTGATGAGCCCTCCGGAGGTTGAACATGTGGTCCTTCCCTAACCGCCTCCCACATGGGAGGGTTAGTCAATGTCAAAATACCAGCCTTCTGCAGCTCCTTCACCCTAAAGGATGACGTCTCCGGTCCCAGTGTCAAATAATCAACTTTATACTGATCAAACACCTTTAGACGCCCTGCCAGCCTACTGATATACGGGACCATATACAAAGTAACCCGGTGACCTCCTCCCCTCACTCTAGTAAATGACTAAACTAAAACACTCACCAAGCTGGTCTCTCAACCCTGAATCATACACAACAAACATAACAAATCCAACAAGTTCACTTTATTCTCCCTCGACTTCCTACTGATCAACGTACACGACAAAATCTTATGAATATACATTAGCACCGGATCCCTAATATCTGAACCAAGCATACTGTTGGAAAATGGTATGCCAACAATAGTATCCCAGAAAGCAGCCAAGTCGGTCTCCCTCAAACTACACTATCTATCAACCTTATATGCCCCTCTCAAACAAGTAACAAACCACGGTGTCTCAACCTCATCTCTAGTCTAAAACCCACTAGCTACAACAAAATATGCTATGGGCATCTCATGAACCACCCTACCTAAAGAGAACGACACCGTAACCCGCTCAGTAAGCACACCCTCTTTGTGCTTAAACGTCAAGTGACACTCGATTGTCAACTCCTCATACTATGACTAGTTACAATCCAAAGCCACAACAAACCTAGGTCCTAACAACCCCTCAATCCTATCTCTCTGACCAACCGCTCTCAACCATTCCCAATCTATCACTACATGCTCCAAGATCTCTTTATCAATCAATGCATAACACTTCTTATACTCGGTAGTATCCAATTGAAACTGCAGTAACATGTGCTCCCACAATTTCCTCGTATTGCACACTGGTAATCTCTCCTTCTCCGAGTATTTAATCGTTCTACGGTGTAGATCAGGATCGTTAACCTGCTCGGCCGGATCTCCTCGCAGATGGGGCACCGGCGCACGTCTCCTCTTTGGAGCGCTTGCGGTTCACCTAACATTTCTACAAAACAAAGTTTAGCAAAAACAAACAAGCAAAGCATTAGTATTCACAAACTATTTTTGGTAATTTTGGTATTTTTAGAATTTTTAGAATTATTTTTTTCAAATTTTCTGTTTTTCTTTTTTTTTAATGGAAAGGACCGTATAGCATTACATTTGTGGTCGTAACCGAAAAAGAAAATTAGAAAAAATTTGGGTTACCGTTTACAAAATTGTGATTTCGGACTGAAAGTTGCCCGAATGGAGATGGAGTATGAGTGAGGCGTTCTTGTACCTGTTAAAGTATAATAGTAAACCCACGACTAGATCAAAACACAACCTAAAATAAGACAGACTCATTGTTCAAACACGACACTAAACGACCCAAAATACTGAGTCATTGTTTGCTACCCAATCCCGACACTTTAAATGTAATCATTTTAATCCCAAGTGTCTAAAACAAGCAAGTAATGAGTCCCAAACTTTTGATTTGAGAAAAACAGTTAAGTGCCGAAAATTTGGTTCGGGTCGAAAAATTCCCCTTAGAGAAAGGGGTTTTCTCTATTTGTACCTATGAAAACTCAATCAATTTCAGTGCATATATTCATCATAACACAATGTTCCGCAACATTTGAAACCAAACATATCACAAGGTGGCAATGTGTATTATTCCAAACCGAACCATCCCACACCCTTGATAACATTAATACCAAAAATTCAACTACACGACGACTCTACGAAGCTAATAATAAACGTTTTCAGACCTAGACCGGGCCGGCTGGCCAGACTGGTCGGGCTGGGATCCGGAAGCTTTACTGGGCTGGTGCATGTTAGACCATTTCAACATTGAGCCGGTGGTCGGGATAAGGGCTGGCGGTAGGGCCGGTGGTTCACATGAGAGGTTGGGCCAGATTGTTGACGGAGCTCAAATCTAGAGAAAAGAAATGTCGGAAGTCAAGAACTAGACATACACTACCAAGCCGGAAGGATGGTCCGTGGTAGTAAAGCCCGCGGAGAGGAAGGAAATGCAAGTGTAGTTGTGTGACCGGATATTTTTCTAGTTGTTCTCTACAACAACCATGGATATTGGGTACTGGTTCTATGTAAATGTGATAAAGATACCAGGAACCGTATTTTATTTTAAAAATGAGACTAGACCAACCTAACCCTACTTTTTATTCCAAATTTTCAAAGAAAGTCAGTAGTCTATAGAGGCTTGACAACACATATGGTTGCAGAGAGAGAAAACACTATTATTAATCTATATAATCTAATTTATTTGTACTTGTACTTATTAAACTACATAATAAATGTCACACCCCGCCAAAGGCGGAAACGCAAGGCGCAACCAAGAAAGGTTTTCAAGCATTCGATTAGCAAATGTCTACGTGATAATGTCTACGTGATAATCATAAACCAACGATACCAAATGTATTTTGAAAATTTACAAAACCAAGTATTTAAGTTGGCATACATCGGCAGAATATAAATCGTGTTTAAAAACACTTATACAAAAGACATAGTTTATGAAACGAAGGCTTTGACAAGTATATCTCGCACGAGGACAAGGATTACAAGACAAACCCCCAAATGGTATCGTCATATAAATTATATCCTTAATCCTTAAGCCATGAGACACTGCTCACTTACCTGAAATGCATGTTTAAAAACGTCAACATATTGTTGGTGAGTTCACAAGTTTAAATAACACAAATGAATCTTTATAAAATTTGATAAAAACCGGTATGCGTAATCTAATGAAAATCACGATAGTGAAATCATGGTCTTGCAAAACCATAACGTGTGTGCTGACATAAGCGTGTAACCAACCCATAACGATGATGCGTCACCACATCGTACACCATGATGATGTCTTACAATTTCAGACACAATTACACTCCCATGGGGTCACAACCGACCAGGAGTGGGGCTCGTTACACCCAATAGATCTATTAGACTGTTCCGCAGTCATTACCATGACTAATGGTTACTAAACGAATCAATAACAAGAGGACTTCCGAGCTTTAAAACAAACCAACTTACGCGCACAAAATAGACAAAAATGGATTTCATCCTCCACTACCATACCTTGTAACCAAGCATGAATTTCCCCCTATTTAAATAAACATTTAAATAATGTAAAACGGGTCGTGAAGACTCACAAATTGCGTTCCGTGCGTATGCTAGCAAAAATCAAAGTGTCCGAAATAATTTCCCCAACCTATACGTGGCCTTAATTTAATAAGACACTAGGTCTAAATATGTGTCTACCTTACAAGTCGTTCACCAAACTTGTTCAAACAAAATGAGAGGTTAACCTTGTGTTTAAAATGTTAAACGTTATGACGCATTGGTGGGTGAATATCCAAGAGTTCACATGTATAATATATATATATATATATATATATACATATATATATATATATATACCACACATTGTCACAGACCATAACCACAAATATATATATATATCTATATATATATATATATATATATATATATATAATATATCACGAACAAAATACTATATTCATTTACATGGATCGACGTCCATGAATCTTTTCGTAAATAATTTTTTTACGACCAAAATACTATATTACTCATGTTGAGTGGCGCCCACAAAATACGTAAGTTGAACTTCACCGAATATATATTTATTCTTAAAATAATTATACGTTTCCGTATACAATAAACAGGCAAAAAAACATTGGTCCACGCGGACCTCACTAATCTCCACCGGCCCGGGAAACAAAGGAGTCTCCAGCTCATACTAATCTATCTCCTCCTCATAGTCCTCCCCGAAACAAACATTGGTCCACGCAAGAGAGGAACAAATTGATGACATAAATAGAATCGTATAGACCACTAAAGTCATCCTTACCACCCAAATGTCTCATAGATTTGACGACCTCAAAAGTGACATTTTCGTCTCCAACACGAAGAGTGATTTTCGTGTTAAAAACAGCAATGAGTGGCACATTGGCGTTAGCCTCCATGTCAAGGATCACGAAATCCATGGGGTAAACAAATTTGTCAACTTTGACCAACAAGTTCTCTACAATGCCCCATGGATACTTGACCGATTGGTTAGCAAGGACAATGTCATGCGTGTCGAGGTAAGATCGCTTAGGTCTAGATTCTCATAAAGAGAGTATGGTATCAGATTGATGCTAGCACCTAGATCGGCCACTGCATGGCTCTCAATGTCACTACCAAACATACACGGGATTGTGAAAATTCCTGGATTTGTTAGTTTCTCCGGTAGCTTATTTAGAGCCACCACTGAACATCCCGCTGTCAAAGCAATGTTCGAAAGCTACCCCAGTTTGTGCTTTCGTTTCAGAAGATATTTTAGCATATTTGGGCATATGCTGGAGGGCCTCGATGAACAGAAGATTGATTTTGAGCTGTTTGAACATGTCGAGAAAGTGTCTTTATTCCTTAGCATATTTCAGATGCTTAAGGCGAGCAGGATATGGAACACGGGAGTGATCAATCTCCGAGGTAGGTCTACACTCAATCGGTGTCTTACCTGCGGCTTTCTCTAACTGAGACTCATAGTTTGGTGCGATACTTACTAGGACTAGCCTAGGGTGCACCTCACCAGGAGCCTCCATCTTTATCTCCTCGTTAACCTGTTCTTCTTTCTCTTCCTCAACCGGTGACCTATCTATCTCTCCACTTCTACCACTATGAGTGGTGTCTGTTTTCAGTTGGGCGGCCTGGTTAGTTTGAGTACTACCCGAGAACTGGCTTGGGGCCTGTTTATCTAAACGCCTAGCAATGTCACCAACAAAACGCTAAAGATCTAAGAATGTGAATTGTTGATTTTTGAGAAGGGTTTCATGTTCCGCTAAAGTTTTCTGAGTAGTGGCATCCTTAGCAACTAACCGGGTCAAATAATCCTCTATCTTACTTAGATGGTTCCCACTACCCCCACTCCAGTTATTGCTCAAACGCCTACTAGCAAACTAACCCTGCCCCTTGTTATATGGGACCTCGGTTTTGACCTCCTACAAAGTACCATGACCCCAACACATCTCACACTAAGAAAAGGGAACTCTAAAGTACCATGACCCCAACACATCTCACACTAATTAACTTTCACTTTCAACTCCTTCATCTCTGTTGTCAAATTCACATGAGCAACAACCACACTTGTATCCAAGGTGACTTGGTGAATACCTCGTGTAGACGAAGGTGCAATAGTTGAAGGAATGGAATTCCTGTTAGCTAACTACTGCTCATACTCGGACTGGGCCGCACTCTTCTTTCCCATGAGGTGACCTCCTACAGAAGTGTCAAAACAAGCATTCGTCTCATAAGTAAAACCGTTGTAGGATTTCTCGACAAGGGCGTAATCAGATAGACTATGTTGAGAACATTTGCTAAGAAGATTTTGGAAATGCTCCCAAGCAAGGTAGTAAGGTTCATTGGGTTTCATTCAGAACAAGTGGACTTGGTCACGGAGAGGAGATGCTTTAGTGGGTGGGAAGTATTTGTCGAGTAATTGATGTGAGCGAGATGTGTATGTTTTTTTTAGATATATTTGAAGTACTTTTCACTAGTTTATTCAAGCTTTAAATTTATAAAAACACGATATACAACTATCACTCTCTACTTCACGCTAGGGCAAGTGCACCCATCGTTGGCGTAGTATAGTGATGGTAAGATACCGAGGTCGTCCAAGGAAACAAGAGCATTTAATACCGGAATATCCTAAACGTCTAATCCAATCAAAATTTAGAAAAAGTTTTTAATAAGTAAACATAAAGAAAAAGACTAAGTAATATAAAGAAACAAATAGACAAGAAAGCATCAATTGGTTCCAACATTATTATTTACGTATCTTTTGATGATTTCCGCACTTTAAGTTTTTAAGAGATTATCTTAGTTAAAGTGGCATGTCCCTCTTTTAGAGGCAACACTACGCTTAGCCGTATTGGTCTGAGTCAGCAGGGATACAGTCCCGCAAGGCCGGAATATTGGAAGGTAATTAAGTAAGTTATTCATGAAAAATATGGCATGTCCCTCTTTTGGAGGCAACGTTACCCTCGGCCATATTGGTTTGAGTCAGCAGGGATACAGTCCCGCAAGGCCGGTTTAAAGTTTTAATAGTAGCTTATTTATAAGTGATTCAAGCCATTCTTACTTCCCCCAATTTGATGCTATCTGCAACAAGGGAAGTCCTAATACGCTTGTACCAAGTCCTCGCATGATCTATACACTCAACGAGGCAAGGACTTTACCCATACCGCCCTTCTAACCCTCTTCGAGGCAGTTAACGTGCTTTATATAGACTGTGAAGACACGAATGAGTGAATCAACAAAACATGAAGAGATGATAGAATAAAGTTCACTTTCAATATAAATTATTAAAGTCATTAACACATACCCAATTAAAAAGTTAACCAAAGCTTGGAACTCAAAAGTAATACATAAATAACTTGTCTTCATCAAGTGATGTAAGAGATTAGCCAAGCATGGCCTTTTGATGTGCGTGAATTATATATATTTTTATGATTCCAATTTCCTTCACACAAATTTAGTTTTAAAATGATTTTCACCCAAGAACTAAACTACACACACAAAAGGGCAAGTGTACCCGTCGGGTGGTAATATAGTTTGTCGGTAAGAACCGGATATCAATCCGTAGACGCGGTGTCTCAATACTAAACTTTTGCTACTTTAAAACCTTTTCAATT